>JARQOD010000001.1:252294879-252568494 GCA_033576555.1 Oophaga sylvatica
GGCTGCGGCTGTAACTGTGCCGCTGTAAAGAGAAATGAATATTCACTGCACTGGCAATGAATGTTCATTTCTCTTATAGCGCGCACAGTTACAGCCACAGCCGCCGGCTTCCAGCAGCTGTAAAAAACCCCAAAACCTCCTACTTACCTTCCCTGCGCGCCCTCGCAGCATCTTGATCCGGCTTCCAGCAGCTCCTGCGGCCAGCCGAATCACGTGTTCCGCTGAGAGGAGAGAGGTGAATATTCATTACCTTAATGAGCGGGGACACGGGATCAGCCGGCCGCAGGAGCTGCTGGAAGCTGGAAGAAAAGATGCTGCAAGGGCGTGCAGTGATGGTAAGTAAGAGTGTTTTTTTAATGCTTTTATCATGGGAGGCCATGCATACAAGGATAGGGATGAAGAGCCATGCATACCAGGACAGGGATGAGGAGCCATGCAGACAAGGATGGGGATAAGAAGCCATGCATATATGGATAGGGATGAGGAGCCATGCATACCAGGACAGGGATGAGGAGCCATTCAGACAAGGATTGGGATGAGGTGCCAAGCATACAAGGAAAGGGATGAGGAGCCATGCATACCAGGACAGGGATGAAGAGCCATGAAGACAAGGATGGGGATAAGGAGCCAAGCATACAAGGATAGGGATGAGGAGTCATGCATATAAGACAGGGATGCGGAGCCATTCATACAAGGACAGGGATGAGGAGCCATGCATGCAAGGATAGGGATGAGGAGCCATGCATATAGGGACAGGGATGAAGAGCCATGAAGACAAGAATGGGGATAAGGAGCCATGCATACAAGGATAGGAATGAGGAGTCATGCATATAAGACAGGGATGAGGAGCCATGCATGCAAGGATAGGGATAAGGAGCCATGCATATAGGGACAGGGATGAGGAGCCACTCATACAAGGACAGGGATGAGGAGGCTGTTATGTTTCGGTAGCTGAGGAGAGCAGGCAAAAACGGCAATACACCAGAGAGGTTGGAATCTATTGGATTGCAGTACTCTGACTAACCACCACAACTAAAGGCAGCTGTGGAGCGTTCCTACGTTGGTCCTAGACGCCTCATCACAGCCTGAGAGATTAACTACACCTAAAGATAGAAAGAGGAAAGCTGTCTGCCCCGGAGCAGATCCCCAAAGAACATAGGAAGCCCCCAAACATGTAATGGCGATTAGACAAGAGGAAATTCAGACACAGACAGAAAATAGTATGAGCAAACGCTGGTGCCCAATCTGCCTAGACAGAAAAGGATAGAAAGGATACTCACTGCAATCCAAAAAAAACCCTAAAAAATGCCAACGCTACTGATTGCAAAAACACCTGAGATCACACGACCTCTACCACCTAAATCAGTTCTCTGGTGTAACAAAACTAAGTCGCAGCCACTGAAAAAACTGGAAAAGGCAAATGAACAAATAACAATGGCTCCAGAGGAACTGAGAGGAGCCCAAGCCCCTGGGGGGGGGGGAACCTGACTAACCTCACAGAAATGCAGAGAAATATGCAAATGGTAAGCACAAAAACAAAAACAGAAAATATCTTATCTGAAAGCAGAAGAAGAGGCAAGACTCAGCAAGCTTCCAAGTGAACCAGGAACCACAGTTGAGACAAGAACAACTGATCACCGGCAACCATGATGGGAGGGAACCTCCCTTATATCAAGCCAGTCTGTGAATCCTGATTGCCAATCCTCATTGAATGGTTCAGTACTGTTTGTAACCACCTGAGGGAGCTTCTGCTCAGAATTAATTTCCAAAACATTCACAACAGGAGGCCATGCATACCAGGATGCCGATGTGGGGACGATGTACACCAGGCTTATACTCGAGTCAATACATTTTCCCAGTTTTTCGTGGCAAAATTAGGTGCCTCAGCTTATACTCGGGTTGACTTATACATGAGTATATACAGTTTATTGAAACATATATAATAATATAAATTACTCTTGTTACAAAAATGGCTATAACATTTCTTTTGTAATACAATGTAGCAGTACAGTTTTTTCTTATTTGCCTAATTATTTTTCCTTTTAAAATTCACCTTTAAACAACACGTTTAATGGGTATTCTGTTATAACTGTATTTTCAGGATAAGCTACCAATGTGTTTATTTTTATTTCAGAAAGGCATATATAGACGCTTCACTGCAGTGAAGTGAAGTACTTCTGATCTTAACAGGACTCATTTGATTCAAACTATCTAGAAGCACTTGGTGCACCCTTGTCCAAACAGTTAAGTGCACCTTCCACCTATTTACTTTCCCTCTATCTCTGCTCTGCCCCTCTCTGGCACCTTTAAATCTGTAACTGTCAATGAGAGAGGGCAAAGATAAATGCAAAAAAAAGTATGTGGGAAGGTGCATTAAACTTTTTGGGCACACCAAACCCCTGTAATTGTTTGGAAGTGTCATTTTGTACTGACAGACACCCTTTAATGCTTATCTCCCCATGGAATAATCTGTCAAGGAAGAGTCAGGTAACCATTGTACAAATTAGATGGTCAGTGGGATTCAGTTAACATACAATAATCTAATGTGTATAAAGGTATAAGTCTACATGCTGGGGCTTTGATATTGATAGCCAGGGTCGGCTCCAAGCAAAATAGTCTCAGTGGGCCCCTTTAACACATACCACAATTCATGATGCACACATACAGAGCAATATAGGTTTAGTACAATGCCAAAGATTCCACTTAGCGTACTTCTTATATTACATGCGTTATATCCATTGTAAATTCTACAATAGCTCAGAAACCAAACAGTATAGTATTCCATACAGTATTATAGGCCCCACACAGTACTCCATACAGAATAATGAGCCCCATATATTGCTCCATACAGTATTATGGGCACCACATAGTGCTCCATGCAGAATAATGGGCTCCATACAATGCTCTATACAGTATAATGAGCCACATATATTGCTCCACACAGTATAATGAGCCCCATATATTGCTCCATACAGTATAATGGGCCCCATATAATGCCCCAAACAGTATGATGAGCCCAATATAATACTCCATACAGTATAATGAGCCCCATATATTGTTCTATACAAAATGTATAATGTTGCATACAGTAAATTATGGGCCCCATATAGTGTTCCAGTATATGATGGGCCTCACATAATGCTCCATGTATAATGGGCCCCATATATGATGCTCGAGTATGTGATTGGCCCCATAAAATGCTCCATATGCAATGTGCCCCAGATATGATGTTACAATATATGATGGTTCCCATATATTACTTCAAACATAAAAAAATAAATGAAATACTCACCTCTCCTCGCTGGCCACTGCTCTGCTCCGAATTCCTTAACCCCTTTCTGACAGTAGACATACTATACCGTCCATGTGACCTGGCTCAATTTGACCATGGATGGTATAATACGTCATCGCGATTGGCTGCGCTCACAGGGGAGCGAGGCAGATCGCCACCGGGTGTCCGCTGATTCTGACAGGAGCCGGGAGCGGTTACAGACTTCTTCCGGCACCTTAAGCTGCGAAATACTGCAGTCTAATAATATCGCAGCATTCGGGAGCCGGCACACGTGCTGACAGCCCCTCTGCCTTTGGATCAGAGACTCGCAGCGTGACGTAGGGTCCCAATCATTGCCATGTTGAGCCGGATGTTGTCATGATGACATCCGACTCACCGGTGCTAAGTAAACTTGCTGATCATGCGCAATGTATGATCAGCAAGTCCTCCCTGTCAGTGCTGCACTGACAGCTTCTATGGCATGCAGATGCTGCTTCATCTGCATGCTATAGAAGTGATCAGCCTGCAAAAAATTATTGTCCCATAGAGGGACTAAGTAAAAAAGTTAAGAAAAAGTAAAAAAATTTTTTTTAAATAATTGTAAAAATATATATATATAAAAAAATTCAAAAATAATAGTAAAAAAATCAATAAATATTTTCTATCATAAATTATTATTTGAATGAAAAGAAAACAATAAAAGTACACATTTGGTATCTCCACGTCCGCAATGACCCGACCTATAAAACTGTCCCACTAGTCAACCCCTTTAGCGAACACCATAAAAAAGGCAAAAAAAATGCTTTACCATCATACCGCCGAACAAAAGGGGAATAACACACAATCAAAAAGATGGATATTAGTAAACATGGTACCGCTGAAAACGTCATCTTGTCCCTCAAAAAACAAGCTACCACAAAGCTCCATCAGCAGAAAAATATAAAAGTTATAGCTCTCAGAACAAAGTGATGCAAAAACAATTACTTTTTCTATAAAATAGTTTTTATTGTATAAAAGCGCCAAAACATGAAAAAAGGTATAATTGAGGTATCGCTGTAATCGTACTGACCCAAAGAATAAAACTGCCTTACCTATTTTATCACACACGGAACGGTATTAACCCCCAAAAAAGAAATTCATGAACTGCAGGTTTTTGCTCATTCTGTCTCCCAAAAAGCAGAATAGAAAGCCATTAAAAATATCATGTGCCCAAAAATTGTACCAATAAAAACGTCAGTTCGTCCCGCAAAAAAAAAAGACCTCACATGAGTCTGTGGGCCAAAATATGGAAAAATTATAGTTCTCAAAATGTGGTGATGCAAAAACTATTTTTTGCAATAAAAAGCGAGAACCAATGGTGAATGAGCTGCTGGGAGTGCAGCTCTGTTATCAGCCGAGCTGAGCTGCGGTGAGATCTGATGAGATCCCCGCTAGCACCGTGAGCACTCACTGCTCACGGTGCTAGCAGGGATCTCACTGAAGTCACCGCAGTTACATCTGGTCACTGAGCTCTGTTGCCCGTGAGATCCGGGGTCACTTAGAAAATTCACATACCAGGAAACAGTAGATTAGTTCCAAAAAGGGGGCACTTGTTGGGCATTGCCACTGTTAAGGTGTGGTATTCGCAGGAACGAGGGATGCAGTGGCAGGACGCAGACAGCAGAGCAAGGGTTAACGGGTTTATTTACAGGGGAAATACTCCACGCAGGGAGATAAAGAGCTAAACAGTATTAACCCCTTAATGTCCAATGACGTGCACAGTCCGTCATGGCAAGGTGTCAGTTTTGGCACCTTGACGGACTGTGCACGTCATGCCTTTGAACTACCACTGCGTGTAAACATGCATGGTAGTTCAGTGCCGACAGCTGTCACAGACAGCTGACAGGCACAGCAAGCGGTGCAGGGACCTTTGCAGTCGGTCCCAGCACCTACAGCGCTGTGATTGGTCAGTCAAATTTCAGCCTCTTCTGCCCGATCAATGCAGGAGCTCAGCGCTGCAATGGCCGAACTTCCTGCACTGACAGCCAGGAGTGGCGCCCCCGCCGCCCCTGGCTGTTAACCCCCTGACTGCTGCGATCGAGCGCGATCGCAGTGCTCAGGGGGAGAGACAGCGGGTCGGGAGCTCCCTCTGCCTCAGATCGGCGCCCCGCAATGTATTTGCAGGGCCCGATCTCTGCCTTGATGACCCGGGAGTGTCATGACAACCTCCGGGTCATCTAGCTACGGAAAGCTGCTGTGACCATGGTCACAGCAGCTTTCACTATAGGTACAATGCATTGCAATGCTCGAGCATTGCAATGCATCGTACCTGCAATCAAAAGTAAAAAAGTGAAAGTCCCATAAAGGGACAAGGTAAAAAAAGCATTTTTTAAAAAAAGTTGTAAAAAAAATATTAAAAAATAATTTTAATAAATTCCCCTAAAAAATACACATTTTTATGTAATTAAAAAAAATAAAAAACAAAAAAATACACGTTTGGTATCGCCGCGTCCATAAAAATCCCATCTATAGAAGCGTAACCCTAGTTAACCCCTTCAGTGAAAGCCGTAAAAAAAACACAAAAAAGTAGTAAATTATACTTTTTCCAAGCGGTATCATCTTACCACTTGGAAAGAGTACAATAACACGCAATCAAAAAGTCGGTTATAAATAATCATGGTACCGCTGAAAACGTCATCTTGTCCCGCAAAAAACAAGCTGCTATACAGCATCATCAGCGAAAAAATAAAAAAGTTATAGCTCGCGGAATAAACTGATGCAAAAATAATTATATTTCTATAAAAAATTTTATTGCGTAAAAAACGCCAAAACATAAAAAAAATATAAATGAGGTATCACTGTAATCGCAGTGACCTGAAGAATAAAGCTGCTTTATCAATTTTACCACACGCAGAACGGAGGAAAAAAAAACAACAATTCCTGAATTGCTGGTTTCTGTTCATTCTGCTTCCACAAAAATCGGAATAGGAAGCAATCAAAAAACGTTATGTGCCCGAATATGGTACCAATAAAAACATCAGCTCGTCCCGCAAAAAATAAGCCCACAGATTACTATGTCGGACGAAATATGGAAAAATTATAGCTCTCAAAATACGGCGATGCAAAAATTTCTTACAAAAAATTCTTCCAAAAAAAAGCATCTTTTAGTGTGTGACAGAAGCTAAACATGAAAAAAGGGTATAAATCTGGTATCGCTGTAATCGCATCGACCCGAGGAATAAAGTCGCCTAATCACTAATACCGCACGAGGAACGGTGTAAAAAATAAAACCAATTCTTCACCTTTTGTGGATTTGTTCATTTTGCCTCCCAAAGATCGCAGTAAGGCGATCACAGTGGTTCCCCCCCACATATGGGATATCAGTGTACTCAGGACAAATTGCACATCAACTTTTGGGGTCCAATTTCTCCTGTTACCCTTATAAAAATAAAAATTTGGGGGCAAAAAGGTAATTTTTGTGGAAAAAAATATGATTTTTTATTTTCACGTCTCTACGTTATAAACTGCTGTGAAGCCCTTGGGGGTTCAAAGTGCTGACCACACATCTAGATAAGTTCCTTGGGGGTTCTAGTTTGCAAAATGGGGTCACTTGTGGGGGGTTTCTACTGTTTAGGCACATCAGTGACTCTCCAAGCGCGACATGACACCCGCAGACAATTCCATCAAAGTTGCATTCAAAAACGGTGCTCCTTCCCTTCCGAGCTCTGCCATGCGTCAAAATAGTAGTTCCCCCCCACATATGGGATATCAGCATACTCAGGACAAATTGCACAATAGCTTTTGGGGTCAAATTTCTCCTGTTACCCTTATAAAAATAAAAATTTGGGGGCAAAAAATTATTTTTGTGGAAAAAAAATATGATTTTTTTATTTTCACGGCTCTACGTTATAAACTTCTGTGAAGCACTTGGGGGTTCAAAGTGCTCACTACATCTAGATAAGTTTCTTGGGGGGTATAGTTTCCAAAATGGGGTCACTTGTGGGGGGTTTCTACTATTTAGGCACATCAGGGGCTCTCCAAACGTGACATGACACCCGCAGACCATTCCATCAAAGTCTGCATTTGAAAACGGCGCTCCTTCCCTTCCAAGCTCTGCCATGCGTCAAAATAGTGGTTTACCCCCACATATGGGGTATCAGAGTACTCAGGACAAATTGCAGAATAACTTTTGGGGTCCTCTTACCCTTTGGAAAATAAAAATTGGGGTGGAAAGATCATTTTTGTGGAAAAGATATGATTTTTTTAATTTTACGGCTCTACGTTATAACCTTCTGTGAAGCCCTTGGGGGTTCAAAGCCCTCACCACACATCTAAATAAGTTCCTTGGGGGGTCTAGTTTCCAAAATGGGGTCACTTGTGGGAGGTTTCCACTGTTTAGGCACACAGGGACTCTCCAAATGCGACATGGCATCCAATATCAATTCCAGCCAAAAAAGTCAAATGGCGCTGCTTCCTTTTCGAGCTTTGCCATGCCCCCAAATAGTGGTTTACCCCCACATATGGGGTATAAGCACACTCAGGACAAATTGCACAATAACTTTTGGGGTCCTTTTATCCTTTGGAAAATAAAAATTGGGCTGAAAATATCATTTTTGTGGAAAAAATATGATTTTTAAATTTTACGGCTCTACGTTATAACCTTCTGTGAAGCCCTTGGGGGTTCAAAGCTCTCACAACACATTTAGATAAGTTCCTTGGGGGGTCTAGTTTCCAAAATGAGGTCACTTGTGGGGGGTTTCCACTGTTTAGGCACATCAGGGACTCTCCAAATGCGACATGGGGTCCAATCTCAATTCCAGCCAAAAAAGTCAAATGGCGCTGCTTCCCTTCCGAGCTCTGCCATTGCCCAAATAGTGGTTTACCCCCACATATGTGGTATCAGCGTACTCAGGACAAATTGCACAATAACTTTTGGGATCCTTTTATCCGTTGAAAAATAAAAATTGGGGGTGAAAAGATCATTTTTGTGGAAAAAATATGATTTTTAAATTTTACGGCGCTACGTTATAAGCCCTTGGGGGTTCAAAGTGCTCACCACAGATCTAGATAAGTTCCTTGGGGGGTATAGTTTCCAAAATGGGGTCACTTATGGGGGGTTTCCACTGTTTAGGTACATCAAGGACTCTCCAAACGCGACATGGTGTCCGCTCTCGATTCCAGCCAATTTGACATTCAAAATCTCAAATGATGTTCCTTCCCTTCTGAGCACTGCTGTGCACCTAAAGATTGGTTTTCCCCACACATGGGGTATCGGTGTACTCAGGAGAAATTGTACAACAAATATTGTGTTTTTTTTCTCCTGATACCCTTGACAAAATTTAAAAAATTGTGTCGAAAGAAAAATTTTGGGAAAAAAAGTTAAATGTTAATTTTTTCCTTCCACATTGCTTCAATTCTTGTGAAGTACCTAAAGGGTTAATAAACTTCTTGAATGTGGCTTTGAACACCTTGAGGGGTGCAGTTTTTAGAATGGTGTCACTTTTGGGTATTTTCTGTCATATTGACCCCTCAAATTCACTTCTCCAGAGTGTTGCTGGGCACACTTGGCCTGTAGGTGACGGGGCCCCCTCTATGCGACCCGTCGCAGCGTCGGTTCCCCTTGCAGGGGACAAGGGAAGCAGGGCGCGCCACTCTCTGTTCTGCACGCTGCTCTGCCGTGGCAACACACAGCTCTCCTTCGCGCTTTCTCCTGCCTTCTCTGTGTTGGGGCGTGTCCTTCCCTGGCTCCCCCTCGCCCCTCCTGTCATCAAGAAACCCCATCTCCCTCCTCCTTCCCTCAGACAGCAGGGAAAGGTCCACCCCACTCAAGTTTCCCCTCAGAAACAGAGGATGCAGCCCTTTCAGTTCTAGACCACGCATGCAGGTACCTGTGGTCCCGTCCACCTCCCTACACTATCCCTCTCTTTGAACTCTCCATTCCACTGGCGAGGCTTCGTCGCACACCAATACAGTCTTCTGAGGGCCGACAGATGCCCACAATTTCTGATTCTGCTCCTGCCTTTCCCGCATCACATTCCTCCCGGACAGCTTGTTAGAGTCACTCCAAACCTCAGGCACAGGGACAGGGAACAGGGTTCCATCTCCATGGATCAGCTACTTCTTCTGTATCTTAATAACATATATAATCCCACATATTTACATTTAGAAAGACCCAGATGGGTTATACCGTGATAACTCATCTGGCTAGATTAAACCAGCTCAAAAAGTATGGAGAACAGGAGAAAAAAGAGCTATAAGGCGACAAGGGCCCACGGGCCGCCTCCCATGTGCTGTGCTGGTATTGTTATATTGATGACGTATTTATGTTGTGGGATGGGGAGCCCATCAACTCGAGGATTTCTTGAAGATACTCAACAAAAATAAATTCAACATACGTTTGACTTATAAATTTGATGCGAGCACTGTTGATTTCCTGGACGTCCATCTGGAGGTCGACTCAGATCGCCTTATCCAGACGGACGTCTTCAGGAAACCAACATCCGTCAATGCGTTGTTACATGCTTCATCAGCACACGATGTATCCATTGTGAGAACCGTCCTGGTCGGACAATTTCTCAGGATGAGAAGAATTTGTTCCACTGACTCTAAATTTGAGGCACAAGCCTTTGACCTGAAGAAACGTTTCTATACCCGAGGATATAGTCATAGATGTGTCAAATACGGTTATGACCGGGCAAGAAGGACCCCGCGCCGCCAGTTAATAGAGGGTGCCAGATCTAAAACATCTTCAAGTGGGGATGATCCAATATGTTTTATCACGACCTACAATCACGTATGGCACGACATGCGGGCCATTCTTCAGAAACATTGGTCCATTTTGGAATTGGATCCCATTTTAAGGACATCAGTAGGTGGCTACCCCCTGATGACTTCAAGGAGATCTAAAAATTTGTCTGATCTCCTAGTAAGGAGCCATTATGTTCCAGATAAGAAAAATCCTTTTGGAAGTGGCAGTCCTCAGACCGGCTTTTTCCCATACGGACACTGCTTGGCCTGCGCCAATGTTCTGCGCTGCTCCTCCTTCACCTCGGCTGATGGAACAAAGGATTTTACCATCAGACAACGTATATCTTGCGGCACAACTAATGTGATCTATTATGCGACATGTCCGTGCCCCAAGATATACGTTGGACTTACCACCCGAGAGTTACGTATAAGAGTTCGGGAGCACGTGCGGGACATTGGCGCGGCCAGGTCCGTGAGTGATTTAACTGATCTTAAAACAATCCCCCGACATTTTTTATTACAATTACACAATTGCGATGCTGGATTGCTTAGGATCAGGGGAATCGACGCACTCCATCTGGGAATAAGGGGTGGTAACCACAAGAAACTCCTCGCACAGATGGAAACCCGGTGGATAGTGCAGCTTGATACAGTAGCGCCTATGGGTTTAAATGAGTCATTGAGCTTTGCCCCATTTCTGTAGCTCTTTTAGTGTTCCACCAAAATTGGATTTCTGGCTTTCTATAAATACGATATTGATGTAATATTGTTGCATATCCTCTGCATACACCTCCCATAATTTTGTGGGGAGATATTTAGTTTCTGTTTTTATTTTCATTAATTTCTGTTTTTAATTATTGTTCTTTTAAATTCTCTTACATTAAAGTGACCATTAGTTTCTGCACCTGGTTCCCTTTTCTGGACTCACAGATTCGTTTTGGGACGATGATTACTACCTCATACCAACGATTGAGACACAGACGAAGAGTCATCACCACTAAGATCGTACCTTGCTACATTGGCATCATACTTACCTACAATATTTGTATGTTTAAGATATTTTTGATGTTGGTGTGACTCCATTTGTATATATGAGGTTTTGTTCTGTGACTGCCTTTCTTCTGACTATATTTCAGTATTTTTCCCTATTTCTCTTTTGTGTCTCTACGTTTTGATTTACTTTCCCATGGATCCATTCACATTATGGTGCGATGGTTGTGCGCATCGCCCTGCGCCCCTTGCGGCTGGTCAACTTAGTGGCGTCTGTTTTGACGTCTTCCCCGTTGCCTAGCGCTATGTGGGCCCAGTGCGCGTGCACCAACTCCGCCATCGCCCTATGATGTTTAGAGACCTGGGATTTTCCCTATTGATTGAAGGACCTGCGGGTTCCTTATGCGCATGCGCGGACATTGCGCAACGTAATTGGCCATCTAGGAACATGTGATCCATGTGATGTTTAGAGACCTGGGATTTTCCCTATTGATTGAAGGACCTGCGGGTTTCTTCTGCGCATGCGCGGACATCGCGCAACGTAATTGGCCATCTGGGAACATGTGATCCATTCTGTGGGCTTTTTAAAGGTCCTTGTGCAGAACCATAACTACCCTCTTGAGGAAGCAACACGTTGGCGTTGCGAAACGCGCGTCGGGGCGTTATTTATCTCCCCACATATTCTCCTTTGCCTTAGTGATTTGGTAAGATTATCTTCATAACATCTACAATGTATTGTTCTTTCATGATGTCATTTTTACAATGTGTTATATGAGATATGGACACTGTTGAGACTGCTTATATCTGGCACTTGCCATTTGTTATAACAGTGTTTCTTGTGATATGTGACATGTTATATGAGGTATGGACATTGTTGAGACTGCTCTTATCTGGCACTTGTCATTGCTATTATAGCGCTACTTGTGACATATAGATATAAATCCGTTGCAGTCGAGTTTCATCTGGCAGTATTATCTAATGGTGTCACTACACACCCATCTGTCATAGGTTCAGCAGTATTAGTTTTGGGTGATTACATATTCACAAACGTGAGTTTACTGCTATCTGCTACATGTGGATATATACCTGTAATTGATACAAACCGTTTTAGCTAGATTGGGTACTATTACCCTTGCAGTTTTTCATATGTCCATAATGTGAGTCTGCTGATCCCATATACATGTATTACCCATAGAGTAACCTTTATAGATATGGCTGTCTGACTCCACAGATACATAAGTGTTCACTTTTTTGGGGCAATTGAGTATTATGTGAGGTGGTTCTTGTTTGCAATTGTCACCTGATGTATTGTACTATTATTGATATTAATGTTGTTACCAATAAAATTTCTACTTTTATGATTAAATATAAATGCCTTATAGCTCTTTTTTCTTCTGTATCTTGCAGCTCTCCCACTGGATCAGGGTCCCTTGAGCTGACGGCCGGCAAACTGTCCACTTCAGAGGGCAAGTCAAATGATTCTTCCCTTTCACAGACAGAAACCGGGGAGTGGAAGCTTCGGAAACACTGGTCACCTTATCTCTGCTGTCGGGAGATTGTGGTGGGGGAGGTAACGATTTACCCTGGTGGGCCCTTCGAGCAGACATCCCGTCTTCTTCTTCAGGTTGAGGCTTGCAGACGGGACCTTCGGACCCAGGATGGAGCTTCACCAGACTCGCCTCCACGCGCATGGACAGCGCAGCCATCTCACTGCGAACAGTCGGCACCTTCATCTCTTCTCGACGTTTGACGTTGTGACTCTGTCTGGCTCTGAGCATGGCCCCCCTCTTTTCGTAATATCTTTTCTCCCAGGGGTGGTGTTCTCTCCAGTTAGCAGGTCCTTCGGAGGGATAAGCGGATTTTCTCTGTCGTCTGTCTCGGGTATGGCAACTTCTGTACAGGTGTCCTTTCCCTCCACACATCCAACACCCACTTTTGGGCCTGTCTGGTGGGCGCCTCAGTTTGGATCGTTGACCTCTCCGAGAGGCATACCTCCTTCCCTTTCGCTCTTCTTTCCACAAACTGGGAGCGAACCTTGGGACAACTGCTGGGATACCTCTGATGCTCCGCACTTCTCCTTTATCTTCCTTTAGGTTTTGCTGTGAGTCATATTGGGGAATGGCATGGGACTCCAAGACAGCCGCAAGAGCTTCCTCCTGCTTTTCAACTTTTTCCCATACCCTCTGCATTCCTTGCCGCAATTCGTGGGACCACCTCGGTTCTTCCTCATTTGGGCTGGGTACCCTGCAACACCAGACCATCCCTGTCAAGGCTGCAACCCTGTTATGAATGTGCTAGAGATGGTTTCTGAGCAGAGGCTCCCTCTGGTGGTTGCAGACAGTACTGAACCTTTCAGCGAGGAATGGCAATCTGGGATCATGGACTGGTCTGATATAAGGGAGGTTCCCTCCCATGATGGTTGCCGGTGATCAATTGTTCTTGTCTCAATTGTGGTTCCTGGTTCATTTGGAAGTTTGCTGAGTCTTGCCTGCATCTTCTGCTATCAGATAAGATATTTTAAGCTTTTATTTTTGTCCTTGCTTTTTGCATTGCTCCCTGCACTTTTGTGGAGGTCAGCCAGGTCCCCTCCGGGGGCTTGTGCTCCTCTCAGTTTATCTGGAGCCACTGTTGTTTGTTCATTTGCTTTTTCCTGTTTTTTCAGTGGCTGCGGCTTAGTTTTGTTACACCAGAGAACTGATTTAGGTGGTAGAGATCATGTGATCTCAGATGTTTTTGCAATCAGAAGAGTTGGTATTTTTTAGGGTTTTTTTTGGATTGCAGTGAGTATCCTTTCCTGTACTTTTCTGTCTAGACAGATTGGGCCCCAGCGTTTGCTCACTCTATTTTCAGTCTGTGTCCGTGCTTCTTCTTGTCTAACCGCCACTACATGTTTGGGGGCTTCCTATTTTCTTTGGGGATCTGCTCCGGGGCAGATAGCTTTCATCTTTCTGCCTTTAGGTGTAGTTATCTCTCAGGCTGTGACGAGGCGTCTAGGATCAACGTAGGAACGCTCCACGGCTAACTCTAGTTGTGTGGTTAGTTCAGGTTACTGCAATCCAATAGGTTCCAGCCTCTCTGGTGTATTGCCGTTTTTGCTTATTCTCTTCAGCTATCATAACATAACAGTATCACCGGCCCAAACTGAAAATTATATGGTACTCACAGAAGGGAAAAATAGTGTGGAAAGAAAAAAAAAAAAAGTTGTCAGATTTTTTTTTTTCCCTGTTTGTTGCATTTTTTCCCTCTTTTTCTCTGGGTGCTGAGGAGGATTTTTTTTCTCTCAATGGAGCTTGCACAGTTGTCTGGCCGTGTGGATCAGCTTGCCACTGAGTTCGGAGTATTGCTACCTATCTTGCTGGGTTGCCGGTTGTGGAACCTAGGATTCCCATGCCATATTTGTTTTTGGGGATCGGGCTAAATTTCTGAATTTCAAAAATAACTGTAAGTTGTTTTTTGCCTTAAAGCCTAAGACCTTAGGGAACGCAGCACAGCAGGTTCAAATTGTCATCTCTCTCCTGCGCAGCGACCCTCAGGATGGGGCTTTTTCCCTGACACCTGGGGATCCTGTTTTGAATGATATTGATGTATTTTTTCTGGCTCTGGGGTTATTGTACGATGAACCTAATGTCACTGATCAAGCTGAAAAAACCTTGTTGGGATTAAATCAGGGTCTTGAAGATGCTGAGTTGTACTGTCAGAAATTCCAAAAGTGGGCAGTCCTGACCAAATGGAATGATGATGCTTTGGCAGCCCTTTTTCGGAAGGGGCTGTCAGAGAATGTAAAGGATGTTATGGTGGGATTCCCTGCTCCCTCTGGTCTCAATGATTCTATGTCATTGGCTATTCAAATTGACAGACGTTTGCGTGAGCTCAGAGGTATGCGTGAGATAGTGTTGCCTTGTGAGCCAACTTCTGAGCCCATGCAGTGTGATAAAGTGACTTCTGAGGCACAGCGTCATGAGTTTTGAAAGCGCAATGGGTTATGTTTCTACTGTGGTGACGCCTCTCATGCTATTTCAGTCTGCCCTAAGCGGGGAAGACGTTTTGCACGCTTAGTTGTCTTGGGTAGTGTTCAAGCTAAATTTCTGTTGACTGTTACCCTGATTTGCTCCCTGTCCACATTTTCTGCTTAGGCTTTTGTTGATTCAGGAGCAGCTATTAACCTGATGGATTTTGACTTTGCCAAACGTTGTGGGTTTCCCATGATACCCCTGCGGAAGTCTATTCCCCTACTGGGCATTGATTCTACCCCTTTGGCAGAGAATAAACCCCAGTTTTCTACTCAGGTGATAATGAGCGTTGAACCAGATCATCAGGAGAGTTGCAAATTTCTGGTGCTGTATAATCTGCATGACATTATTGTACTAGGTTTCCATTGGTTACAGTCTCATAATCCTGTTTTGGATTGGAAATCTGTGTCTGTGACCAGTTGGGGCTGCCAATGTGTTAATGCCGACACTCCTGTTTTTTCTGCCTCTCCCCAGTCTCAGGATGTTCCTGACTTTTTGACTGATTTTTCAGATGTATTTAGTGAAAGTAAATCTGCATCCTTGCCCCCTCACAGGAGCTATGATTGCGCTATTGAATTAGTGCCTGGTGGTAAATTTCCTAAAGGTCGCCTTTTTAACTTGTCTGTACCTGAACACGATGCTATGCGATCTTATATCAAGTAGTCATTGGAGAAGGGTCAAATCAGACCATCCTCTTCACCCTTGGGTGCGGGTTTTTTCTTTGTGGCCAAAAAGGATGGTTCATTGAGGCCGTGTATTGATTATCATCTCTTGAATAAGATCACTGTGAAGTATCAATATCCGTTACCCTTGATTTCTGACCTGTTTTCGAGGGTGAAAAGTGCTAGTTGGTTTACCAAGCTTGACCTCAGGGGGGCGTATAACCTTATTCGCATTAAGCACGGGGATGAATGGAAGACGGCGTTTAATACCCTAGAGGGGCATTTTGAGTACCTAGTGATGCCCTTTGGGCTCACTAATGCTCCTTCCGTCTTCCAATCCTTCATGAATGATATTTTCAGGGATTTTGTGGATAAATTTCTGATTGTTTATTTGGATGATATCTTGATTTTTTCCAATGACTGGGACTCTCATGTGAAACATGTTCGGACTGTGTTCCAGATTTTGAGAGAGAATTCACTGTATGTGAAGGGATCAAAGTGTCTTTTTGGCGTACAGAAGGTCTCATTTCTGGGATTCATTTTGTCTCCGTCTGTTATTGAAATGGACCCGGTCAAGGTTCAGGCCATCTGTGATTGGGTCCAGCCTACTTCATTAAAGGCTCTTCAGAGATTTTTGGGTTTTGCCAATTTTTATCGTAAATTTATTGGTAATTTCTCCAGTATTGTTAAACCATTGACTGATTTGACCAAAAAGGGTTCTGATATGGTGAATTGGCCTCCTGAGGCAGTCTCTGCGTTTCAGGAACTTAAGCAGAGATTCACTTCTGCTCCTGTTCTACGGCAGCCTGATGTTTCTCTACCGTTTCAGGTGGAGGTTGATGCCTATGAAATTGGGGCAGGTGCCGTTTTGTCCCAAAGAGATCCAGAGACCTCTAAGAGTAACCCTTGTGCCTTTTTCTCTTGAACATTTTCTCCAACTGAACGTAATTATGACATGGGTAATCGGGAGTTATTGGCCATGAAGTGGGCCTTTGAAGAGTGGAGACATTGGCTGGAGGGAGCCAAACATCAGGTGGTAGTCCTCACAGACCATAAGAATCTGGTTTATCTCGAATCAGCCAAGCGACTTAATCCTAGACAGGCCAGGTGGGCCTTGTTTTTCACACGTTTTAATTTTGTGGTTTCTTTTCTTCCTGGCACTAAGAATGTTAAGGCGGATGCCCTCTCGAGGAGTTTCTTTGCGGACTCTCCTGAGTTATCTGATCCTACTGTTATTTTGAAAGAGGGTGTAGTTCTTTCCGCCATCACGCCCAATTTGCAACTAGCTCTGGAAGGGTGTCAGGAGTATAAACCTGAGCGCTGCCCTACTGGGAAATTGTTTGTCCCAGACCAGTGGAAGAAGAGTGTGATGTCTGAGATTCATTGTTCCGCGTTGGCTGGTCATCCCGGGATTTTTGGTACCAGAGACTTGGTGAGTCGGTCCTTTTGGTGGCCTACTTTGTCTCGTGACGTCAGGGAATTTGTGCAGTCCTGTGGGACTTGCTCTCGTTCCAAGCCTTGCTCTCGCTCTAGTGGTTTGTTAATGCCATTACCTGTGCCCAAGAGGCCATGGACCCATATCTCTATGGATTTTATTTCCGACCTCCCTGTTTCTCAGAGAATGACCGTTATCTGGGTAATCTGTGATAAGTTTTCCAAGATGATACATCTTGTGCCATTACCTAAGTTACCTTCCTCCTCCGAATTGGTGCCTTTGTTCGGTTACATGGCATTCCGGAGAACATTGTGTCTGACAGAGGAGTCCAGTTTGTTTCCAGATTTTGGAGAAAATTTTGTTCTAAACTTGGTGTTCAATTATCTTTCTCCTCTGCTTTTCATCCTCAGACCAATGGACAAACCGAGAGAACAAACCAGACCTTGGAGACTTATTTGAGATGTTTTGTGTCTGCTTATCAAGATGACTGGGTCTCTTTTTTGCCTTTGGCAGGGTTTGCTCTTAATAATAGGGCTAGCTCTGCCACCTTGATGTCTCCATTTTTCTGCAATTTTGGGTTTCACCCTCAATTTTCTTCGGGACAGGCGGAGGCTTCTGTCTGTCTGGTTGTTGACTCTGTTGTGGAGCGAATGCAGCAGATTTGGGACCAGGTAGTGGAGAGGTTGTCTCTCTCTCAGGAGAAGGCCCAACGGTTTGCCAACCGGCATAGGACTGATGGTCCTCGGTTTAAAGTGGGGGACTTGGTTTGGTTGTCCTCAAGAAATATCCCTATGAGGGTTGCATCTCCAAAGTTTAAGCCTAGGTTCATTGGACCTTATAAGATCATGGAGATTCTTAATCCTGTTTCCTTCTGTTTGCTTCTTCCAGGGACATTTAAGATCCATAACGTGTTCCACAAGTCCTTATTGAAGAGGTTTGTCGAGCCAGTGGTTCCTATGGCTGCGCCTCCTGACCCCGTTTTGGTTGAGGGCAATCTGGAGTATGTGGTTGAGAAAATATTGGATTCTCGTTTTTCTAGACAGAAACTCCAGTATTTGATTAAGTAGAGAGTTTATGGTCAGGAGGACAATTCTTGGGTGTTTGCTTCGGACATCCATGCTAGGAGACTGATCCGTGCCTATCACCGAGCTCATCCTGATCGACCTGGTTGCAAAAGTGAGGGTTCGGTGACCCCTCCTCAAGGGGGGGTACTGTTATGAATGTGCTAGAGATGGTTTCTGAGCAGAGGCTCCCTCTGGTGGTTGCAGACAGTACTGAACCTTTCACCGAGGAATGGCAATCTGGGATCACGGACTGGTCTGATATAAGGGAGGTTGCCTCCCATGATGGTTGCCGGTGATCAATTGTTCCTGTCTCAATTGTGGTTCCTGGTTCATTTGGAAGTTTGCTGAGTCTTGCTTGCATCATCTGCTATCAGATAAGATATTTTCTGCTTTTATTTTTGTGCTTGCTTTTTGCATTGTTCCCTGCACTTCTGTGGAGGTCAGCCAGGCCCCCTACGGGGGCTTGTGCTCCTCTCAGTTTATCTGGAGCCACTGTTTGTTCATTTGCTTTTTCCTGTTTTTTCAGTTGCTGCGGCTTAGTTTTGTTACACCAGAGAACTGATTTAGGTGGTAGAGATTGTGTTATCTCAGGTGTTTTTGCAATCAGAAGAGTTGGTATTTTTTAGGGTTTTTTTTGGATTGCAGTGAGTATCCTTTCCTGTACTTTTCTGTCTAGACAGATTGGGCCCCAGCGTTTGATCATTCTATTTTCTGTCTGTATCCGTGCTTCTTCTTGTCTAACCGCCATTACATGTTTGAGGGCTTCCTATTTTCTTTGGGGATCTGCTCCGGGGCAGATAGCTTTCATCTTTCTGCCTTTAGGTGTAGTTATCTCTCAGGCTGTGACGAGGCGTCTAGGATCAACGTAGGAACGCTCCACGGCTACCTCTAGTTGTGTGGTTAGTTCAGGTTACTGCAATCCAATAGGTTCCAACCTCTCTGGTGTATTGCCGTTTTTGCTTATTCTCCTCAGCTACCATAACATAACACAACCCCCTGCTCCTGCTCGCCTATGCGCACATCTGCCACAATTTCTGCAAAAGTCATGCGCGGGTTAGCTCGCATCGCCCTCCCAAGCTGCGCTTCTCTCAGGCCCATCACAAACTGGTCTTGCAGCACTTTGTTGGGGTCCTATGCCTATACCGTATTTCTTAAGGATTGTCGTGTGTAGTTCTTGTAGCTCGTCATGTACTGCGTCACAGTCTCCCCCTCTCTTTGAATGCACCTAAATAAGCGCGTGTGTTACTCCCCTACGTCCGTGGGGTCTCCATGTGTCTCTTCAAGTATTTGCAGTACCCTGTCAAAGGTGTTTCGCTCATGGGGAGGTCGTAGCATGACGGAATCCCTGGCCTCTCCGTCTAGAGCCATCAGGGCTACCTCTGCCGCTAACGCCGGAGTCATGGGGTACATTCTCATTATTCCCCTGACCCGCTCAGTCCAGCTCCATAATGGAATGTTGCTCCCTGTGAACTTGGGGAGATTACTTAAAATTGTCCCCAGCAGTAAACTGGCCCTTGGAGCTCCCCCAACCGCTTGGTCTGCTACCCCTGCACCCGCAGACTGCATCCTGCCGACTACGTCAAATGTGGTATTCGCAGGAACGAGGGATGCAGTGGCAGGACGCAGACAGCAGAGCAAGAGTTAAAGTGTTTATTTACAGGGGAAATACTCCACCAGGGAGGTAAAGAGCTAAACAGTATTAAAGAAACAGTATTAAAGGCACAGTACAATACAATGGTTCAAATCTTAGCAAACGAATAAGGAATTCGATACTGCAGCTCCTGCTGCGAACTCACAGGTGCCGGCAACGGCCGATGCAGGGTCCTCATTAATGGGGGCAAACAGACGATACACCCCATCTTCTGGTAACAGTTGGCGGTCTCCGGTACCTTCCACTGCCCCTTGTCCATATACTGGAGTTTCCTGCAAAGGTTACGGGCTACGGTGCCGGCTAAGCCCGACATGGCTCCTGTACAACTCTCCTGACAGTCTCAGTCAAGCCCGCCCAAAGTGACCGACGGTAAAGGGGGTCACAAACTGGTATGGGCCCTACATGGCCCAGGGGTTGTTTAACGGCAAGGTCAGGGCGCAAGGGTCTGTCCTGTACTCGGTCAATCGTATGGGGAACGTGGGTAATACTCATTGACACAGAGACCGGACTCACACCGTGCGTCTCCTTCTCTCTGGTCCCCGCTGTTGGCGGCAGGCAACGACAGGCACTGGCTTGCACGGTGCGGGTGCTCTCAGGGCCGGGCGCTTCTCTCTCTGGTTGCTGCATGGCTAGCTCAGCTCTGCTTGTTGGGCTCGGCTTAGCTCTATGTATGCAGCTCGGCTCTGCACGTTTCTGCTCTGCTCCGTACAGCTCTGCAGTGGTCCCTTCCTCCAGAGTGCTGCTGGGCACACTTGGCTCTGCAGGTGATGGGGACCACTCTATGCGACCCGTTGTAGCGTCGGTACCCCTTGCAGGGGACAAGGGAAGCAGGGCACGCCACTCACTTTTCTGCATGCTGCTCTGCCCTGGCAACAACTGCTCTCTTTCACGCACGTTCTCCTGCCTTCTCTATGCTGCTGCGTCTCCTTCCCTGGCTCTCCCCACCCCCTCCTGTCAGCAAGAAGCCCCGTCTCCCTCCTCCTTCCCTCAGACAGCAGGGAAAGGTCCGCCTCACTCAAGCTTCCCCTCCGAAACAGAGGATGCAGCACTTTCAGTTCTGGACCAGGCATGCAGGTACCTGTGGTCGGGTCCACCTCCCTACAAAGGCACATCTAGATAAGTTCCTTGGGGGGGTCTAGTTACCAAAATGGGGTCACTTGTGGGGCATTTCCACTGTATAGGCACATCAGGGGCTATCCAAATGCAACATGACGCCCGCAGACTATTCCATCAAATTCTACATTCCAAAACGTCACTACTTCCCTTAAAAGCTCTGCCATGCGCCCAAACAGTAGTTTTCTCCCACATATGGGGTACCAGCATACTCAGGACAAATTGGACAACTTTTAAGGTCCAATTTCTCCAGTTACCCTTTGAAAAATAAAAAATTGGGGGCTAAAAGATCATTTTTGTGGAAAAAAAAATGTTTATTTTTTCACGGCCGGGCATTATAAACTTTAGTAAAACACTTGTGGGTTCAAACTTCTCACCACACATCTAGATAATTTCCTTAGGGGGACTACTTTCCAAAATGGGGTCACTTGTGGGGTGTTTCTACTGTTTAGGCACATCAGGGGCTCTGCAATCGTGACATGGCGTCTGATGCCAGTTCTGCGTTGAAAAAGTCAAACGACTCTCCTTCCCTTCCGAGCTCTGCCATGTGCCCAAACTGTGGTTTAGCTCAACATATGGGGTATCAGCATACTCAGGACAAATTGTACAATAACTTTTTGTGTCCAGGTTCCGTTGTTACCCTTGGGAAAATAAAAAATTCGGGGAGGGAAAGATCATGTTTGTGGAAAAAATATGAATTTTTAATTTTACAGCTCTATGTTATAAACTTCTGTGAAGCCCTTGGTTGATCAAAGTACTCACCACACATCTAGATAAGTTCCTTGAGGGGTCTACTTTCCAAAATGGGGTCACTTGTGGGGTGTTTCTACTGTTTAGGCACATCAGGGGCTCTTCAAATGCGACATGGCGTCTGATGCCAATTCTGCGTTGAAAAAGTCAAACGACGCTCCTTCCCTTCCGAGCTCTGCCATGCGCCCAAACAGTGCTCAATAACTTTTTGGGTCCAATTTCTCCTGATATCCTTGGGAAAATAAAAAATTGGGGGTTAATAGATCATGTTTGTGGAAAAAATATGAATTTTTAATTTTATGGCTCTACATTATAAACTTCTGTGAAGCCCTTGGGGTTCAAAGTGCTCACCACACATCTAGATAAGTGCCTTGGGGGGCTAGTTTCCGAAATGGTGTCATTTGTGGGGGTTCCACTATTTAGGCACATCAGGAACTCTCCAAACGCGACATGGGGTCCGATCTCAATTCAAGCAAATTCTGCGTTGAAAAAGTCAAACGGCGCTCCTTCCCTTCCGAGCTCTGCCATGCTCCCGAACATTGGTTCTCTCCCACATATGGGGTATCAGCGTACTCAGGACAAGTTGCCCAATAACTTTTGTGGTCCAATTTCTCCTGATACCCCTGGGAAAATAAAAAAAAATTGGATCTGAATAAATTTTTTGTGAAAAAAGTTAAATGTTCATTTTTTTAAACATTACTTCTTGAATGTGGTTTTGAGCACCTTGAGGTGTGCAGGTTTTAGAATGGTGTCACTTTTGGGTATTTTCTATCATATAGACCCCTCAAAGTGACTTCAAATGTGATGTGGTACCTAAAATAAAATGGTGTTGTATTAAGTATTAAGTATTTTGTGTGACATATCTGTGTGATTTAAGTTAATTCAAAGTTTGAAAATTGTGAAATTTTTCAAAATTTTCGTCAAATTTGCGTTTTTTTCACAAATAAACACAAGTCATATCAAGGAAATTTTTCCACTATCATGAAGTACAATATGTCACGAGAAAAGAATGTCAGAATCACCGGAATCCATGGAAGTGTTCCAGAGTTATTACCTCATAAAGGGACAGTGGTCAGAATTGTAAAAATTGGCTCGGTCATTAACATGTAAACCACCCTCGGAGGTAAAGGGGTTAATGTCTCCATCTCTAACTGTTCAGTCAGAGGGCGCACACTAGTCACACCATTGCACCCTCTGACCTGAAATGTCACAATCAGAAGATGCGGAAGACCCAACAGCGGAGGAACGTGGAGAGTTATGTATTACAAGTGCCGGAGCCCTGAGTAAGTGAGAAGGCACTCATTAATGCTGGCACACTGGCACATGCACCATGCCTTCATAGTGCGCAGATGTCCCTGACTGCGAGTGGTCCCCCTTCCTGCTCAGGACCCTGTCACTCGCCAGGTGGCGCCAAGTGGTCATGGGTGGGATTCAGCCGGTTCTCCCCGGTTCAATGGAACCGCTTGTTAAAAAAGCTGCCGATTCCCCGAACCGGGGAGATTCACAGCCGCGATCCGGTACTTTGTTTTTGTTGCACAGCACTCGAGAGTCACTCAGTCAGGCTCTGCAGGCGCCGCACATTGATACAGCACACCCCGCCGGGCCCCGACCCTGTGCACTGATACCTAGGCTGCGGCAATTGGGTAGACCGCATCACAGACAGTCACGAGGCAGGCGCCCTCAGCTACTACGTGCACGCCGCCTGCGTCGTACCCAGTGTGAGCTGGGCTGCACAGCGCGCCGCTGTGCAACTTGGGGTCGGTAAGTAGTAGTAGTGGGAAGTGCACCGCTGGCTAGCCCCATATATCACAGCAGCCCTCTGCACCCCCAATTCAACCTCTATGGGTCAGCATGCTATATCCGGACCTGCCTGCTATGCCCAGTTGTGCTGAGCCCTGAGGGCCTGTTAGCAGTGGCCCTGTGTTATGTCACTGTGCCCACAGGCCACAGCCACCAGACCAGGCCATATTCGGATTCCCTCTTCTGGTCCTATATTTTACATTAGTGGAGGAGCCGATGTAAATTCTGTGCCAAAAAGATCAGAAATTCACCCTGAAATGTTCCTGCTTTCCAGGCATCAGTCACAGAGCCACCACTTATATTATAAGCAAAGTATGTGACCCCCCCAGGTGACAGAAGAGCCCACATCTGCTGCCAATATCTGACCTGGCCCAGGAAGTCCGATATTAGGAGACAAATGACTGACATTAGTCTCACAAAGTGTTAAATCTGCTTGCCCTATGCTGCTCGGTGAATAAGCCGGGGCTGCACGGCACGTGACGTCATGGCATGGTGTTGTGAACGTTTTGGAGATGACTTTGGAGCTAAAGCTCCCTCTGGTGGTTGCTGAGGGTATTGAACCTATGTTGAATGCCAAGAGTCCTATACCTGCAGATAACGAGTGGTTGTCAGGTGGTACTGACTGGCCTGATATAAGTGAGCTGACCTCCTATGATCCTCGCCGGTGATCAATTGTGCTTCCTGGTCTAGGTTAGAATTCAGCTTGCTTTCCTGCTGTCTCCTGCTTGCTTTCAGATAAGTCTCTTTTAGTTTTTTTTTTACTGTGGTTTGAATTCCTTGCTTTTTGCTGCTTTGCTTGTTGTCTTCAGCCGGGTCCCCTTTGGGGGGCTTTGGCTGGTCTCCGTTCGTTTTTTGTATTTGTTCATTTGCTCAGTTCTTGTGATATTTTACTGCTGGGTAGCTACGTGTCCACACCAGAGATCTGATATAGGTGGTCGAGACTGTTTGATCTCAGTGTTTTTGGATTCAGAAGTGTTGAAGTTTTTCCTAGGGTTTTTCTGGGTTGCAGACAGTATTCTCTCCTGTGCTGTCCTATCTAGACAGTTTTGGGCCCCAACGTTTGCTCAATCTATTTTCTGTCTGTGTTCGTATTTTCACCTTGTCTAACCGCCATTATATGTTTGGGGGCTTCCTACTCTTTTGGGATCTACTCCAGGACAGTTAACTTTACTCTTTCCATCTTCAGGGATAGCTATCTCTCCGGCTGTGCCGAGGCATCTAGGACAACCGTAGGTACGCTCCACGACTGCTTCTAGTTGTGCGGTTAGTTTAGGGGTCTGCAACCTATTAGTTTCCAACCTCTCTGGTGTTAGGCTGCCTATGCGTTTTTTTGCTCCTGCCTCCTCAGCTACCAAAACATAACAGCATGGCCTCAGATGATTGCCCGTGTGGTGACGCTCGGGCACGCGACATGACGTAAAAGGTGTGTTTAAATGGGTGTGGCTTTATTAATGGCTGTGGTTTAAAATGGGTGTGGCTGAAAATGGGTGTGGTTTTCCGACACACCAACACAGAACCTGTGGTTAACAATTTGAATCCCACCCCTGGTGGTGGTGCTAGGTACTGAACTCCTACCAATCTGATATTAAACACTAGAGATGAGCAGATCAGTCCTCAGAGGATCAAGTTCAAGTCGAATTTTCTGAAACTCATGGTTTTACATTAATTTAAAAATTTTGACATTTGATCACAGTTTACAGAATACCCTTGCCCGCCACCATTTCCCACACTGTTGAAGCATCAGGGGTCGAGCTAACATCTACTCAAACAAACTTCTTTCCAGGTCATCTGAGTTGGAAACCTTATTCACCATATGTATTTGTGCCATTTACAGTGGCATGTAAAAGTTTGAGTACCCCTGGTCAAAATTATTGTTATTGTGAACAGTTAAGCAAGTTGAAGATGAAATGATCTGTAAAAGGCCTAAAGTTAAAGATGAGACATGTCCTTTTTATTTTAGGCAAAATATATATAGATTTTCATCTTTCATATTTAAAAAATACAAAAAAAATGGGAGATGCAAAAGTTTGGCTCCCTGCGTTGTTAGTAGCTAGTAGCACCCCCTTTTGGCAGTATCACAGCTTGTTAATTCTTTTTGTAGCCAGACAAGAGTCTTTCAATTCTTTCTTGAGGGATTTTAATCCATTCTTCCTTGGAAAATTCTTCCAGTACTGTGAGATTCCTGGGTCGTCTTGCAAGCACTACTATTTTGAGGTTTAGCCACAGATGATGTTCAGATAAGGGAACTGATAGGGCATTTTGTTGAAAAGAGTAGACCAACACCTCCACCTGATCTGTTGTCATGTCTTGGGGTATGAGAAAAATGTAAGACACCATGTGAGAGAGCAGCAGCTTCGGTGGTGACAGACTGCTGGATCTAGGTTTCAGTTAGAGACAGAAGATTTGAAAGGAAAAAGTCATGGATGTAGGAGAGTTTGTTACACGCTGAGCATGCTATCCACAATTAAAAGCGGCAGAAGGCATGCAAGGAACATTAATGAGATTTGCAGGGTTTCTGAGTGCAGCAGGGAAAAGGAGTAAGGCCTATTATTAAAACATGGGCTGGAATATCTCCTGTGACTAGGAGATGGAGAATATGGAAAAAAATTACCGTATATACTCGAGTATAAGCCGAGATTTTCAGCCCATTTTTAAGTCATATACAGGGGGGAGGCGGAGCGCAGCTGTTCTATATACTCACCCCTCCGCCGGCGCGATCTCTGCAGCCCCTGCTCTTCTCCTACAATCTCAGGCTCCTTCCTTCAGCGGTCAGGTGGTACTGCTCATTAAAGTCATGAATATGCACATATTCATGACTTTAATGAGCGGTACCACGTGACCGCTGAACACTGGCGCCGGAGAGCGCGGGAGAAGAGCAGGGCAGAGACGCTCCGGCGGAAAGGTGAGTATAAGCGATATTTACCTGTCCCGTTCCACCGCTGCTCGCCGCTGTGTCCTCGGGTCCTCTCGCTGCGATGTTCAGGCAGAGGGCGCGATGACGTGGTTACTGCGCGCCGTGCCCTCTGCCTGATCATTCACTGCTGGAGGACCCGGAAGACAGAGGCGCTCAGCGGTGGACCGGTTGACAGGTAAATATCGCAGGTGCCAGGGCCCTGAGCGAGCGGTGACACTGGCACCTGTCCCCCATAGCGCGCCGGTGTCCCCGCCTGCTCAGGACACTGTCACCTGGCCCCCAGCGACGAGAGGTGAGTATGTCTTTCTTTTTGTTGTTGCAGCAGCTGCGGCAGCATAAGGGGCCTATTCAATGCAGCATCTATGGGGGCATAATACATGGGGCATCTAGAGGGGCATAATCTATGGAGCATCTATGGGGCATAATACATGGGGCATCTATGGGGACATAATCTATGGAGCATCTATGGGGGCATAATACATGGGGCATCTATGGGGCATAATACATGGGGCATCTATGGGGGAATAATCTGTAGAGCATCTATGGGGCATAATCTGTGGAGCATCTATGGGGGCAAAATCTATGGAGAATCTATGGGGCATAATCTATGGAGCATCTATGGGGGCATAATCTATGGGGGCACAATCTATGGAGCATCTGTAGGGGCATAATACATGGGGCATCTATGGGGCATAATCTAAGGAGCATCTATGGGGGCACAATCTATGGAGCATCTATGGGGCACAATCTATGGAGCATCTATGGGGCACAATACATGGGCAGCATATGGGGCACAACACGTGGGCAGCATATGGGGCACAATGTATGGAGCATCTTGTGGGGCATAATACATGGGGCAGCATATGGGGAACAATACATGGAGCATCTTGTGGGGCATAATACATGGGCAGCATATGGGGCATAATCTCATTTTCCACCCTAGGCTTATACTTGAGTCGATAAGTTTTCCCAGTTTTTTGCAGCAAAATTAGGGGGGTCGGCTTTTACTCAGGTCGGCTTATACTCGAGTATATGCGGTAAATAGATCAGACACACACAGCATTGACTTCGGCAATGGGGGGGGTTATTGTAGCCCTCAACTGGATCCCCTGATGAACCCTTAATGACTAAGAGAAGGGGGAAACGTGTCGGAAATAGGATTTATGGCTAATAAGTACCATGTTTATATTGGTCTATTTTAAAATGGCATCATTTTGAAATTTATGCCTGCCATGATACTCTAAATGATATATGAGGGGTATGATAGGGAATTTTTAATGGTTACTAGGTGCCTGAGCTATATGGGGTTACTATATGGTGATTTGGTGAATTTTTACTATTTATGAGCTTCTGTCTCTCTTGCTCTTATTTGTTTTTTCTATAAGACTTCTGGGAGAAGGGTTTTTGTGTTTGTGGGATGTGTTAACAACTTATTCTGACCATTTAACCAATT
Organism: Oophaga sylvatica; assembly: GCA_033576555.1. Lineage (NCBI taxonomy): Eukaryota > Metazoa > Chordata > Amphibia > Anura > Dendrobatidae > Oophaga > Oophaga sylvatica. The sequence goes on from JARQOD010000001.1 coordinate 252,322,719, forward strand.
GCACAGTAAGTTTATGTTCCTTCCTCTAGCTATCATATGAAGGCCTAATAGAATTCATTTATATAAGTGTGGACCCTGGCTCTATCCCACTATAGCTATTTTTTAGCACCTAGCATTTGCTATTCCGAGATAAATAAATAATAATAATCTTTATATAGCGCTAACATATTCTGCAGCGCTTTACAGTTTGCACACATTATCGTCACTGTCCCCGATGGGGCTCACAATCTAGATTCCCTATCAGTATGTTTTTTTTGGAGTGTGGGAGGAAACCGGAGTGCCCGGAGGAAACCCAAGCAAACACGGGGAAAACATACAAACTCCTTGCAGACTTGTCCTTGGTGAGATTCGAACCCAGGACTCCAGTGCTGCAAGGCTGCAGTGCTATCCACTGAGCCACTGTGCTCACAGGTCCTACTCCTTATGAGACCATTTTTTGGTCTCCCCAATAGGGGTACTTACGCCTTTTTTATGTGTGTGTGTTTTTTCCTGTGTTTCCCTATTTGGTATGTTTAGTGTGTTTTAGGGTCTTTTAGGGCTACTGATGTGGAGCGGGGGTGCCATCACATTAACAACTAGGGTGCCAACCTCCACTGGTACGCAGGGCGACTCTCAGGGCATTCAGAGAGAGTTGCCCCCATTTTTTCTGTGTATTGGTGATTATAATATGTCTGTTTACTGATCTCGTGTATGGTGACTCCTATTTACCCTAAGCACATTTCAATGTTTTGTATACTTTTAATCATAATAATAAAAGTTAAATTTTAGAGGGTCTTTAGTATTTGCTTTGGTTTTTTTCACTTATCGAGATCCCACCTATTCCATTTAAGGTTTTGAGATGGAGAATAGAGAGAGTGAGCAGATGGTTAAGAGATTTTTGAGAGCGTCTCTTTTGTTGTATGCTGGGAGTGAATGAATATATACAGCTCTGGCAAAAATTAACACCACCACATCAAAACCCTGTCATTGGCAGCCCATTCTCCAGACCTGAACCCCTTTGAAAACCTCTGGAATGTGATCAAAAGGATGATGGATAGTCACAAGCCATCAAAGAAGAACTGCTTAAATTTTTGCTCCAGAAGCAGTGTGAAAGACTGGTGGCAAACATGCCAAGACGCATGAAATCTGTTTTTAAAAATCATGGTTATTCCATAAAATATTGATTTCAGAACTCTTCCTGAGTTAAAACATTAGTATAGTTGTTTCTAAATGATTATGAACTTGTTTTCTTTGCATTATTTGAGGTCTGAAAGCCCTTTTTTAAAAAAAAATATTTGGACATTTTTCTCTGTCAGAAAAAAATTCAAAATTTATTGCTTGGAAATTTGGTGACATGTTGTCAGAGGTTTGAAGACTAAAATAACTATTTGCATTTTACTGAAAAATAAAAGAGAAAAATCAGACAAACTAAACACTTGAAAGTGATCTCTTAATTTTTGCCAGAGCTGTACAGGTCCTTCTCAAAAAATTAGCATATAGTGCTAAATTTCATTATTTTCCATAATGTAATGATTACAATTAAACTTTCATATATTTTAGATTCATTACACACCAACTGAAATTTGTTAGGTTTTTTATTGTTTTAATACTGATGATTTTGGCATACAACTCCTGATAACCCAAAAAACCTGTCTCAAAAAATTAGCATATCAAGAAAAGGTTCTCTAAACGACCTATTACCCTAATCTTCTGAATTAACTAATTAACTCTAAACACATGCAAAAGATTCCTGAGGCTTTTAAAAACTCCCTGCCTGGTTCATTACTCAAAACCCCCATCATGGGTAAGACTAGCGACCTGACTGATGTCAAGAAGGCCATCATTGACACCCTCAAGCAAGAGGGTAAGACCCAGAAAGAAATTTCTCATCAAATAGGCTGTTCCCAGAGTGCTGTATCAAGGCACCTCAATGGGAAGTCTGGTGGAAGGAAACAATGTGGCAGAAAATGCTGTACAACGAGAAGAGGTGACCGGACCCTGAGGAAGATTGTGGAGAAGGACCGATTCCAGACCTTGGGGGACCTGAGGAAGCAGTGGACTGAGTCTGGTGTAGAAACATCCAGAGCCACCGTGCACAGGCGTGTGCAGGAAATGGGCTACAGGTGCCGCATTCCCCAGGTAAAGCCACTTTTGAACCATAAACAGCGGCAGAAGCGCCTGACCTGGGCTACAGAGAAGCAGCACTGGACTGTTGCTAAGTGGTCCCAAGTACTTTTTTCTGATGAAAGCAAATTTTGCATGTCATTCGGAAATCAAGGTGCCAGAGTCTGGAGGAAGACTGGGGAGAAGGAAATGCCAAAATGCCTGAAGTCCAGTGTCAAGTACCCACAGTCAGTGATGGTGTGGGGTGCCATGTCAGCTGCTGGTGTTGGTCCACTGTGTTTCATCAAGGGCAGGGTCAATGCAGCTAGCTATCAGGAGATTTTGGAGCACTTCATGCTTCCATCGGCTGAAATGCTTTATGGAGATGAAGATTTCATTTTTCAGCACGACCTGGCACCTGCTCACAGTGCCAAAACCACTGGTAAATGGTTTACTGACCATGGTATTACTGTGCTCAATTGGCCTGCCAACTTTCCTGACCTGAACCCCATAGAGAATCTGTGGGATATTGTGAAGAGAAAGTTGAGAGACGCAAGACCCAACACTCTGGATGAGCTTAAGGCTGCTATCGAAGCATCCTGGGCCTAGAATCATAGAATCATAGAATCATAGAATCATAGAATGGTAGAGTTGGAAGGGACCTCCTGGGCCTTCTGGTCCAACCCCCTGCTCAAAGCAGGATTCTCTAAATCATCCCAGACAGATGTCTATCCAGCCTCTGTTTGAAGACTTCCATTGAAGGAGAACTCACCACCTCTTGTGGCAGCCTGTTCCACTCATTGATCACCCTAACTGTCAAAAAGTTTTTTCTAATATCTAATCTGTGTCTCCTCCCATTCAGTTTCATCCCATTGCTTCTAGTCTTTCCTTGTGCAAATGACAATAAAGATGATCCTTCTACAATGTGACAGCCCTTGAGATATTTGTAGACAGCTATTAAGTCTCCTCTCAGTCTTCTTTTTTGCAAGCTAAACATTCCCAAATCCTGCAACCGTTCCTCATAGGACATGGTTTGCAGACCAGTCACCATTCTGGTGGCTCTTCTCTGAACTTGCTCCAGTTTGTTGATGTCTTTTTTAAAATGTGGTGCCCAAAACTGGACACAGTATTCCAGATGAGGTCTGACCAAAGAGGAGTAGAGGGCAATAATGACCTCGCGTGATCTAGACTGTATGCTTCTGTTGATACATCCTAGAATTGCATTTGCCTTTTTTGCTGCTGCATCACACTGTTGACTCATGTTAAGTCTGTGATCAATTAGTATGCCCAAGTCTTTTTCACATGTGCTGTTACTTAGCCCTATTCCTCCCATTTTGTATATGCTTTTTTCATTTTTATTGCCCAGATGTAGTACTTTGCATTTTTCCCTGTTAAAATCCATTCTGTTAGTTGCTGCCCACTGCTCCAGTTTATGTATATCTTTTTGAATCCTCTCTCTCTCTCTTCTCTAGTATTAGCTACCCCTCCTAGCTTTGTGTCATCAGCAAATTTGATCAGTTTACCCTCAATTCCTTCATCTAAATCATTGATAAAGATGTTGAACAATACAGGGCCCAAAACAGAGCCTTGTGGTACCCCACTTGAGACATTCTTCCAACTGGATGTGCAGCCATTTACAACCACTCTTTGGGTCCGATCACTAAGCCAGTTATGAATCCACCTAACAGTTGCCTTGTCCATTCCATACTTAGTCATTTTTTCAATAAGGATTGTGTGAGATACTTTGTCAAATGCTTTGCTGAAGTCAAGATATACTATATCTACAGCATTTCCCTGATCCACCCAGTCAGTGATTCTGTCATAGAAGGAAATTAAGTTAGTCTGACATGACTTATTAGTTACAAACCCATGCTGACTCTGTTTAATCACTTCATTCTTATCCAGGTACTTGCATACATGTTCTTTAATAATTTGTTCAAAGATCTTTCCTGGTATAGAAGTCAGACTCACCGGCCTGTAGTTCCCTGGGTCCACCTTCTTCCCCTTTTTGAAGATAGGAACAACATTTGCTCTTCTCCAGTCTTCTGGGACTTCTCCTGTTCTCCAAGAATTTTCAAAGATTATGGACAGTGGTTCAAGAATTTCTTCTGCTATCTCCTTCAGTACCCTGGGGTGTAATTCATCTGGACCTGGAGACTTGAATTCATTTATGTTAGCTAAGTGTTTCCTCACTGTCTTTCTGTTTATAGATATTCTGGATTCTTCTATTCCTTTAATAGGACAGTGAAGATCAGTTGATGTTACATTTCCTTTCTGAGAGAAAACAGATGCAAAATAGGAATTTAAAAGTTCAGCCTTCTCAACATCGTGACTTACCATTTCATCATTTTCATCCTGTAAAAATCCTATAGCATCTTTGACTTTTCTTTTACTTTTGACGTATCCCCAAAATCCTTTTTTGTTGCTTTTGACGTCACTTGCAAGCCTTAATTCATTGTCAGCTTTAGATAATCTGATTTGTGCCCTGCAGGTTCTGCAGACGGCATTATATTCTTCTTTAGATATGCCTCCCTCTCTCCATTTGATAAACATTTCTTTCTTCCTTTTTAGCATGTGTTTAAGTTCTATGTTCATCCATCCTGGTTTCCTTAAATGCTTCCCATTCTTCCCTCTTTTCGGAATTGTTAACGATTGTGCTTTGAGAATCTCATTTTTCAAGATTTTCCATCCTTCCTGGACATTTTTGTCCTTAAGGATATCCAGCCATTGGATCCCTCTAATTCTCTTTCTGAGTTCCTTAAAATCTGCCTTTCTGAAATCTAACCTTGACGTCTGAGTCTTCACAGGTCTTCCTCCTCTTGTTATCCAAAATTCTAAAATAGCATGGTCACTACCTCCTAGAGTCCCAGCCACTCTTACCTCCTCCACCATTTCCTCCCTGTTTATGAGGATTAGATCCAAGGTAGCAGATCCCCTTGTTTTCTCCATTACCTTTTGGAAGATAAAGTTGTCAGCAAGAGAGGATAAGAATTTCCTGGACCTGTTAGTTTTGCCTGAGAGAGATTCCCAACAAATGTCTGGATAGTTGAAATCTCCCATGACCACTATGTCATATTTTTTGGAGAACTTGGCCATTTGATGCATAAAGAGTTCATCCATATCTTCAGCTTGCACAGGCGGCCTGTAGTAAATGCCTACAATGGTGTCCTTTCCATTGTTCTGTCCTTGTATTCTTACCCAAACAGTTTCCACAGAACTCGCAGTCTCTGAAGCGTCAATCTCTGTGCAGATATATGCTTTTCTAACATACAATGCAACACCTCCTCCTCGTTTATCAAGTCTGTTTCTTGCAAATAAGTTGTATCCTTCTAGCCTTGTATTCCAATCATGTGTATCGTCCCACCAAGTCTCAGTGATTCCAATGACATCATATTTCTTCTCCTGCGTTAGTAGCTCCAGTTCTCCTTGTTTGTTGCCCATGCTTTGTGCATTCGTATAGAAACACTTTAGTTTGTGATTGGTTTCTCTTCCTTCAATATTTTTATTATGTAAATTTTTTTGTCTTTGTTCTTCCCCTTCACTTCTAATAGCAGAAATCTCAATAGTATTTGTCAAGTGTATGGCTTTTGCTGGCGTTTTGCTTCCCTTCCATAACACCTCAGCAGTGTCACAGGCTGATTGCCTCCATGCCATGCCGCATTGAAGCAGTCATTTCTGCAAAAGGATTCCCGACCAAGTATTGAGTGCATAACTGAACATTATTATTTGATGGTTTTTTTGTTTGTTTTTAAAAAACACTTTTATTTTATTGGACGGTTGAAATATGTTAATTTTTTGAGACAGGTTTTTTGGGTTATCAGGAGTTGTATGCCAAAATCATCAGTATTAAAACAATAAAAGACCTGACAAATTTCAGTTGGTGTATAATGAATCTAAAATATATGAAAGTTTAATTGTAATCATTACATTATGGAAAATAATGAAATTTAGCACTATATGCTAATTTTTTGAGAAGGACCTGTATGTTAGATGGAGGCTGTAAAGTTTCCAGTACACATACTTTGGAAGATCAAAGCCTTTAGATAAGTTTCTATGTACAATTTAACATATACAGTAAAAGATGACTGAACTCTTGGGGAGGAGCGAGACATACAGAGATGGACATACAGGCTGATGGACTTCTACTTTGAGAATGTAATGTATGAAAAATGCTTGTTTTTGATGCACATGTATTTATTTCACTTTGTTTATATGTATTATTGGAGTGACTGTTTATTTCTTATCTTTTTTTAAGTAAATTCAATTTAGTTTACTGAATTCTAGTATGTACATTTCTAATTCATCACAATCAATTGAATCCGTTACAAAACAAAATGGTGTCAGAAGTGGGATTGTTTTGAATAAAAATATTTGCAAAATTGAGTAAGTGAATAAGTTTGTTAATAATAGGAAAGCTGTTGAGAGTAGCAATGGTAGTGTCAGATCATTGTAACAATGGGTGTTATCATGAACGTGGAAACCTATGGCACAGGAATGTAACAAGTATATGGAGGGACAGCACTTAACAAATCCCCAGGATGTAGCTGCCAAATTTGATCTCTCAAGGTATGATGCAAAGGAAAAGAAAGCTGCTGCAGCAGTTGGATGGGTCTGTGTTCAGGCACTTCAAAGTTTACAGGAGGAGATTGATAGCTTGCGCTTAGAGCTGCATACAGCTATACAGAAAAGGATTAGCTTGCAATCAGCCTTGAGAGACCAAATGAAACAGCATGACAATATTCAAAGTAATTTTGAAGCTTATGTGGTTAAAACTGTGAATAAGAATAGGCGCAGAAGGAGACAGCAGCCAGTGTCAGATATTCATACTGCACAGATTAGAACCACGAATGCACATGAGAAAAGGTCAGATTTGCTTGAATAGGAAGGCTCTGACAGAGAGACCGATGAGGAAGAAAGGCATGCCAGACCCATTGTAACAACAAAAACTAGGAGAGAAGTCACACAGCGTAGTGGAGATAGGATGGATGCAGGACAGACAGTTAGGCCGGGATCACACATGCGAGTAAATCGCCCGACACTCGCATGTGAAATCCCAGCTGTGGCGCCGGCACTCGGGAGTGGAGTGCGCGGCTGCATGTATTTATATGCAGCCGCTTGCTCCACTCCCGAGTGCCGGCGCCAGAGCTGGGATTTCACATGCGAGTGTCGGGCGATTTACTCGCACGTGTGATCCCGGCCTTACTGGAGCAGAGGCTACAATGACAGAGGAGACCAGGAGGTACACAGCAGGAGAGCTAAAGGAACTTGGTACCTGGTACAGGGAGCAACCAGGTGAATGTTTGATAGCATGGGTTCTTAGATTATGGGATCATGGCACAGATACCATAATTTTGAATAGTCGGGAGGCCATAACATTAGATAGTATTTGTGAAGTTCTGTGTCTAAAAAAGAGCTGTGCAAGGGACACTGCACAGAACTTCTCTCTGTTGCACTTCGTGAGAGATTCTGTGGCACAAGTGTATGACTCTCCTATTGAGTTAATGCCACAAACTCAATGGGAGTCTCTTGCAGACGGAGTTGAGAGATTGAGAGAAATGGCATGCATAGGTGGTATAGCTCGCAATCCTTTGCCAGATTTGAATGATCACTTTGCAATTGTGGAGGATTGGAAGGGACCAGATGCTGCACTGTTGACAGTAATGATGAAGAATAAATTTATGGAAGGTGACCCAGCTGCTTACAAATCCCCATTATTCACTATGTTCAGTGTGCTTATAGGAAATTCTACTACTGTCTAGACTGCATGCAATTTAATCTCATTTATCTGCTCTAGATAAAGCAAAAGTGTCAAAAATAGTACAGTAGAGAGAGTAGATCAAGAAAGGAGAAAAGTGAATGTTACCCAAATTAGAAAGCGCAGGAAGGAGTTGTTTTGTGACCTTATAGCTAGTGGGGTTCCATTTCAGGAGATAGACGGGATCTCTACTAGTGACCTGTTTAGCTGATGGCAAGATCTAAGGAGAAAATGTAAATTGCAAATCACCAGGCCCAGGAGGGTTGCGACAAATAAGATAGGGTGTTGGAAAGATAGTGGTGGGACACCTGATGGAGGCATGCAAAGCCCCTACTGTAACTGCCCCTTACACTCCTCCAATACCAAGGCATACTATACCCCTGCCCTGATTCGCTCATGAACTAAATTAATTGTAGATTTTAGATAAAAGTTGTGGAACATCCCCTGAGAATTGTGTTTGAACAGTTTGCCAATTTTTATGTTGTCTCATGATGTTTGTTTTCGTTTTAGAATTTGTAAGAAGAGAAATATTCCTGTGAGCATACTATGAAGTATGCACTGGCTGAGATATATGATAAATTGGGTTTGGTCTTGGTGGTGCATAAATTTGCATTTCTCACTTGAGGGTTTGTAATACCTTCCAACCGACAGACCGCTGTCATTTGGTGCTAGATCTTGATGTTTTTAAATGGCGAAAGACCACAACAGATGCAAGATGATTCTGTATGTGGGAACCATGTGAGAGAGGCATGCAAGGAAAAGAAGGAGTGAAATTACAGACAATGAACTTAAGCCTAGTGTGAGATGACTGGTGATATATACTGGGGGTTGACTAAAGAAATAGGTGATTAAATTACTTATTTGTACTACATGTTGTTTTGTCACTGTATGTTGTTTGTGCAAGTCCCGTTTTGTCATGGAAATCCTTTGTTAAATTGGTTCACAGCCAAAGAAAAAAATCCACGTGGTATTTTTTATGAGCTAATTTTTTCAATTTTGTTTGTACTGTGGTTGGCATTTTTGGTTTTAAAATTAACTGTGTTCACCTTTTAGTCTACTAAATGTTGGATTGGGGGTGGGTATGTAACTAACCTTTTTTTTGTTTGCAGGAGTGAAAGAAGAAACCCTTGGCCATTTGATTAACATATGATTACAGTGCGCATTACATAGTTACATAGTTAGCAAGGCCGAAAAAAGACATTTGTCCATCCAGTTCAGCCTATATTCCATCAGAATAAATCCCAGATATACGTCCTTCTAAAGAACCTAATAACTGTAAGATACAATATTGTTATGCTCCAGGAAGACATCCAGGCCTCTCTTGAACCCCTCAACTGAGTTCGCCATCACCACCTCCTCAGGCAAGGAATTCCAAATTCTCACTGCCCTAGCAATAAAGAATTATTATTATTTATTTCTATAGCACCATTGATTCCATGGTGCTGTACATGAGGAGGGGTTACATACAAATTACAGGTATCACTTACGGGTAAACAAACTAACAATGACAGACTGATACAGAGGGGGGAGGACCCTGCCCTTTCGGGCTTACATTCTACAGGATTGTGAGGCAGGAGACAGTAGGTTGGGGGTTGCAGCAGTTCCGGTGTTGGTTGAGGCGATATCTCCGGTAGTGGTGAGGAGGTAGCAGGGTCATTGCAGGCTGTAGGCTTTCCTGAAGAGATGGGTTTTCAGGTTCCGTCTGAAGGATCCAAATGTGTTTGATAGTCGGACGTGTTATGTTTCGGTAACTGAGGAGTGCAGGTAAAAAAGGCAATACACCAGAGCAATTGGAATCTATGAGATTGCAGTACCCTGACTAACCACCACAACTAGAGGCAGCCGTGGAGCGTTCCTACGATGGTCCTAGACGCCTCGTCACAGCCTGAGAAACTAACTACACCTAAAGATAGAAATAGGAAAGCTATCTGCCCCGGAGCAGATCCCCAAAGAACATAGAAAGCCCCCAAACATGTAATGGCTGTTAGACAAGAAGAAATACTGACACAGACAGAAAATAGTATGAGCAAACGTTGGGGCCCAAACTAACTAAATAGAACAGGATAGGAAGGGTACTTACTGCAATCCCAAAAAACCCTGCAAAGCACCAACTCTACTAATTTCAAAAACACCTGAGATCACACGACCTCTACCACCTAAATTAGTTCTCTGGTGTAACAAAATCAAAACAGCAGCCACTGAAGAAACTGGAAAAAGCAAAAGTACAAACATCAGTGGCTGAACTAAACTGAGAGGGCAAAAGCCCCCGGAGGGGACCCTGAAGGCCCCCACAGAAGTGCAGGACAAAATGCAAAAATAAAGCACAAAAACAAAAAGAAGAAAATGTCTTATCTGTTAGCAGGAGATGCAGACACGACACAGCAGGCTACAAGGGAAACAGGAATCATGGAGTGAGACCAGAACAATTGATCACCGGCAACCCTGATGGGAAGGCGACTCCCTTATATAAGACCAGTCAGTAACACCTGATTCCCACTCCTCACAATCTTCACTGACAGTCCAGTACCGCTTGTAACCACCAGAGGGAGCCTCTGCTCAGAACTCATTTCAAGTCCATTCACAACAGTACCCCCCCCTTGAGGAGGGGTCACCGAAACCCTCACTTGAGCAACCAGGTCGGTCAGGATGAGTACTATGATACGCACGGATGAGTCTCCTAGCATGGATGTCCGAAGCAAACACCCAAGAATTGTCTTCCTGACCATAACCTCTCCATTTAACCAAATACTGGAGTTTCCGTCTAGAAAAACGAGAATTCAATATTTTCTCAACCTACCAATTGCCCTCAACCAAAACAGGGTCAGGAGGCACAGTAGTAGGAACCACTGGCTCAACAAACCTCTTCAACAAGGACTTGTGGAACACGTTATGGATCTTAAATGTCCCTGGAAGAAGCAAACGAAAAGAAACAGGATTAAGAATCTCCATGATCTTATAAGGTCCAATGAACCTAGGCTTAAATTTAGGAGATGCCACTCTCATAGGAATATTTTTTGAGGACAACCAGACCAAGTCCCCCACTTTAAACCGAGGACCATCAGTCCTATGCCGGTTAGCAAACCGCTGGGCCCTCTCCTGAGAGAGGGACAACCTCTCCACTACCTGGTCCCAAATCTGTTGCATACGCTCCACAACAGAGTCAACACCTGGACAGACAGAAGCCTCCGTCTGTCCTGAAGAAAATCGAGGGTGAAACCCAGAATTACAGAAAAATGGAGACATCAAAGTGGCAGAGCTAGCCCTATTATTAAGAGCAAACTCAGCCAAAGGCAAAAAAGAGACCCAGTCATCCTGATCAGCAGACACAAAGCATCTTAGATAAGTCTCCAATGTCTGGTTTGTTCTCTCAGTTTGACCATTGGTCTGAGGATGAAACGCCGAGGAGAAAGACAATTGAACACCAAGTTTAGAACAAAAAGTCCTCCAAAATCTTGAAACAAACTGGACTCCTCTGTCAGACACAATGTTCTCAGGAATGCCGTGTAAACGAACCACGTGCTGAAGGAACAAAGGCACCAATTCAGAGGAGGAAGGCAACTTAGGTAATGGCACAAGATGTATCATCTTGGAAAACCTATCACAAATCACCCAGATGACGGTCATTCTCTGAGAAACAGGGAGGTCGGAAATGAAATCCATAGAGATATGGGTCCATGGTCTCTTGGGCACAGGCAATGGCATCAACAAACCACTAGAGCGAGAGCAAGGCTTGGAGCGAGAGCAAGTCCCGCAGGACTGCACAAATTCCCTGACATCACGAGACAAGGTAGGCCACCAAAAGGACCGACTAACCAAGTCTCTGGTACCAAAAATTCCGGGATGACCGGCCACGCGGAACAATGAATCTCAGACATCACACTCTTTTTCCACTGGTCCGGGACAAACAATTTCCCAACAGGGCAGCGCTCGGGCTATCCTCCTGACACCCCTCCAGAGCAAGTCTCAAATTGGCGAGATGGCGGAAAGAACTATACCCTCTTTCAAAATAACAGAAGGATCAGATAACTCAGGAGAGTCCGCCAGGAAACTCCTCGAGAGGGCATCCGCCTTAACATTCTTAGTGCCAGGAAGAAATGAAACCACAAAATTAAAACGTGTGAAAAACAAGGCCCACCTGGCCTGTCTAGGATTAAGTCGCTTGGCAGATTCCAGATAAACCAGATTCTTATGGTCCGTAAGGACCACCACCTGATGTTTGGCTCCCTCCAGCCAATGTCTCCACTCTTCAAAAGCCCACTTCATGGCCAATAACTCCCGATTACCCACGTCATAATTACGTTCAGTAGGAGAAAATTTTCGAGAGAAAAAGGCAAAGGGTTACTTTTAGAGGTCTCTGGATCTCTTTGGGACAAAACGGCACCTGCCCCAATTTCAGAGGCATCAACCTCCACCTGAAATGGTAGAGAAACATCAGGCTGCCGTAGAACAGGAGCAGAAGTGAATCTCTGCTTAAGTTCCTGAAATGCAGAGACTGCCTCAGGAGGCCAATTCACCACATCAGAACCCTTTTTGGTCAAATCAGTTAAAGGTTTAACAATAACCGAGAAATTACCAATAAATTTACGATAAAAATTGGCAAAACCCAAAAATCTTTGAAGAGCCTTTAATGAAGTAGGTTGGACCCAATCACAGATGGCCTGAACCTTGACCGGGTCCATTTCAATAACAGATGGGGACAAAATGAATCCCAAAAATGAGATCCTCTGTACGCCAAAAAGACACTTTGATCCCTTCACATACAGAGCATTCTCTCTCAAAATCTGGAATACAGTTCGAACATGTTTCACATGAGAGTCCCAGTCATTGGAAAAAATCAAGATATCATCCAAATAAACAATCAGAAATTTATCCACAAAATCCCTGAAAATGTCATTCATGAAGGACTGGAAGACAGAAGGAGCATTAGTGAGCCCAAAGGGCATCACAAGGTACTCAAAATGCCCCTCAGGGGTATTAAATGCCGTCTTCCATTCATCCCCGTGCTTAATGCGAATAAGGTTATATGCCCCCCTGAGGTCAAGCTTGGTAAACCAAGTAGCATTTTTCACCCTGGAAAACAGGTCAGAAATCAAGGGTAATGGATATTGATATTTCACAGTAATATTGTTCAAAAGACGATAATCAATACACGGCCTTAATGAACCATCCTTTTTGGCCACAAAGAAAAAACCGGCACCTAAGGGTGAAGAGGATGTTCTGATATGACCCCTCTCAATGACTCCTTGATATAAGACCGCATAGCGTCATGTTCAGTTACAGACAAGTTAAAAAGGCGACCTTTAGGGAATTTACTACCAGGCACTAATTCAATAGCGCAGTCATAGCTCCTATGGGGAGGCAAGGATGCAGATTTACTTTCGCTAAACACATCAGAAAAATCAATCAAAAAGTCAGGAACATCCTGAGCCTGGGGGGAGGCAGAAAAAACAGGAGTGTTGGTATTAACACATTGGCAGCCCCAACTGGTTACAGACACAGTTTTCCAATCCAAAACAGGATTATGAGACTGCAACCAAGGGAAACCCAGTACGATAATATCATGCAGATTATACAGAACCAAAAATTTGCAGCACTCCTGATGATCAGGTTCAACCCTCATTATCACCTGAGTAGAGAACTGAGGTTTATTCTCAGCCAAAGGGGTAGAATCGATCCCCAGTAGGGGAATAGACTTCTGTAGGGGTATCAAGGGAAACCCACAACGTTTAGCAAAATCATAATCCATCAGGTTAATAGCTGCTCCAGAATCAACGAAAGCCTGAGCAGAAAATGAGGACAGAGAGCATATCAGAGTGACAGTTAATAAAAACTTAGTCTGAACACTACCCAAGACAACTGAGCGTGCAAAACGTCTTCCCCGCTTAGGGCAGACTGAAATAGCATGAGAGGCATTACCACAGTAGAAACATAACCCATTGCGCTTTCGAAACTCATGACGCTGTGCCCCAGACACCACTCTATCACACTGCATGGATTCAGAAGCAGGTTCACAAGGCAACACTATTCCACGCATACTTCTCCGCTCACGCAAACGTCTGTCAATTTGAATCGCTAATGACATAGAATCATTGAGACCAGAGGGGACAGGGAATCCCACCATAACATCTTTTACATTATCTGACAGACCCTTCCGAAAAAGGGCCGCCAAAGCGTCGTCATTCCACTTGGTCAGGACTGCCCACCTACGGAATCTCTGACAGTATAACTCAGCGTCATCAAGCCCCTGATTTAATGCCAACAAGGCTTTTTCAGCTTGATCAATGACATTAGGCTCATCGTACAATAACCCCAAAGCCTGAAAAAATGCATCAACATCACTCAAAACAGGATCCCCAGGTGTCAGGGAAAAAGCCCAATCCTGAGGATCGCCGCGCAGGAGAGAGATGACAATTTGAACCTGCTGCGCTGCGTTCCCTGAGGACATAGATTTTAAGGCAAAAAACAATTTACAATTATTTTTGAAATTCTGAAACTTAGCTCGATCCCCCAAAAACAAATCTGGCATGGGAATCCTAGGTTCCACAACAGGCAACCTAGCAAGATATGCAGCAATACTCTGAACCTCAGTGGCAAGCTGATCCACACGGCCAGACAACTGTGCAAACTCCATTGAGAGAAAAAATCCTCCCCAGCACCCAGAGATACAGAGGGAAAAAAAAAAAATGCAACAAACAGAAAAATATCTCTGACAAATCTGACAACCGTTTTTTCTTTCACAATATTTTTCCCTTCTGTGAGTACCATACAACTTTAAATTTTAGGCCGGTGATACTGTTATGTTTCGGTAACTGAGGAGTGCAGGTAAAAAAGGCAATACACCAGAGCAGTTGGAATCTATGAGATTGCAGTACCCTGACTAACCACCACAACTAGAGGCAGCCGTGGAGCGTTCCTACGATGGTCCTAGACGCCTCGTCACAGCCTGAGAAACTAACTACACCTAAAGATAGAAATAGGAAAGCTATCTGCCCCGGAGCAGATCCCCAAAGAACATAGAAAGCCCCCAAACATGTAATGGCTGTTAGACAAGAAGAAATACTGACACAGACAGAAAATAGTATGAGCAAACGTTGGGGCCCAAACTAACTAAATAGAAAAGGATAGGAAGGGTACTTTCTGCAATCCCAAAAAACCCTGCAAAGCACCAACTCTACTAATTTCAAAAACACCTGAGATCACACGACCTCTACCACCTAAATTAGTTCTCTGGTGTAACAAAATCAAAACAGCAGCCACTGAAGAAACTGGAAAAAGCAAAAGTACAAACATCAGTGGCTGAACTAAACTGAGAGGGCAAAAGCCCCCGGAGGGGACCCTGAAGGCCCCCACAGAAGTGCAGGACAAAATGCAAAAATAAAGCACAAAAACAAAAAGAAGAAAATGTCTTATCTGTTAGCAGGAGATGCAGACACGACACAGCAGGCTACAAGGGAAACAGGAATCATGGAGTGAGACCAGAACAATTGATCACCGGCAACCCTGATGGGAAGGCGACTCCCTTATATAAGACCAGTCAGTAACACCTGATTCCCACTCCTCACAATCTTCACTGGACAGTCCAGTACCGCTTGTAACCACCAGAGGGAGCCTCTGCTCAGAACTCATTTCAAGTCCATTCACAACACGGACGTGTTGGGGCAAAGAATTCCAGAGGATGGGGGATATTCGGGAGAAGTCTTGGAGGCGGTTGGGTGAGGAACGCATAAGTGTGGAGGAGAGAAGGAGGTCTTGGGAGGATCGGAGATTACGTGAGGGAAGATATCGGGAGATTAGTTCAGAGATATAAGGAGGAGACAGATTATAGATGGCCTTGTAGGTCAGTATTAGTAATTTGAACTGGATACGCTGAGGGAATGGGAGCCAATGAAGAGATTTGCAGAGGGGAGAAGCGGAGGAGTAGCGAGGAGAGAGGTGAATTAGTCATGCAGCAGAGTTAAGGATGGACTGGAGAGGTGCGAGGGTGTTAGCAGGGAGGCCAGAGAAAAGGGTGTTGCAGTAGTCGAGGCGGGAGATGATGAGGGCGTGCACAATCATTTTAGTAGATTGAGGATTGAAAGGACGGATTCTTGAAATATTTTTGAGCTGAAGGCGACAGGATGTAGAAAGAGCTTGGATGTGTGGTTTGAAGGACAGGGCAGAGTCAAGGGTTACTCCGAGGCAGCGGACTTCTGGTACGGGGGAAAGCGTGATGTCGTTAATTGTGATAGATAGGTCAGGTAAGGAAGATCTGTGGGATGGGGAAAGATGATGAGTTCAGATTTGTCCACATTGAGTTTGAGGAAGCTGGAGGAGAAGAAGGAGGATATGGCTGATAGACACTCCGGGATTCTGGATAGCAGAGAGGTGATGTCTGGGCCAGAGAGGTAGATCTGAGTGTCATCAGCGTAAAGGTGGTGCTGGAATCCGTGGGACTTTATGAGTTGCCCCAGGCCAAGTGTATAGATTGAGAAGAGTAGGGGTCCTAGAACAGAGCCTTGGGGGACTCCAATGGAGAGAGGGTGGGACGAGGAGGTAGTGTGTGAGTGGGCGACGCTGAATGTGCGGTTGGAAAGGTATGAGGAGATCCAGGACAGGGCGAGGTCCTTGACGCCAAAGGAGGAAAGAATCTGTAGTAGAAGGCAGTGGTCAACTGTGTCAAAAGCAGAGGACAGGTCAAGAAGCAGGAGTATAGAGTATTGTCCGTTCGCTTTGGCTGTAAATAGGTCATTAGTAATTTTGGTCAGGGCTGTCTCAGTTGAGGGATGGGGGCGGAAACCAGATTGTAGAGTGTCAAAGAGCAAGTTAGAAGAGAAGTGGTAGGAAAGCTCAGCTGGACATGCAGCTCCAGGAGTTTGGAAGCGAATGGGAGCAGCGATATTGGGCGATAGCTGGACATAGCGGTTGGGTCGAGGGTTGGCTTTTTAAGGATAGGCGTGATTGTGGCATGCTTGAAAGCAGAAGGGAAGGTACCGGAAGTTAGTGATAGGTTGAAGAGGTGGGTTAGGGATGGAATAATAGTGGTGGTGAGGTTGGGGAGGAGGTGGGTTGGGATGGGGTCAAGTGCACAGGTTGTGAGGTGCGATTTGGAGAGAAGACAATTAAGCTCCCCTTCAGTTATATTGGAGAGGGAGGTTATGGGGTTAGGGCATTGGTCTGGTATACAAAGGGGTTGTGGTGGTTGAACAATGAAGACTTGCCTTGTTTGGTCGATCTTATTTTTGAAGTGTGTGGCAAAGTCCTCAGCAGAGATGAGGGAGGTAGGAGGGGGCAGTGGTGGGCGGAGGAGGGAGTTAAAAGTTTTGAATAACTGTTTGGGTTGTAGGATAGGGAAGATACGAGGGTTGTGAAGTAGGCCTGTTTAACAGAGGTGAGGGCAGATTTGAAAGAGAGTGTTGCCTGTTTGAATGCAGTGAAGTCGTCTTGCGAATTTGTTTTTTTCCAACGCCGCTCTGTAATCCTGGACACTTGCCGGAGCTTTTTAGTGGTGTTATTGTGCCAGGGTTGTCTGTTGGTACGTCGCACTCTGCCATGAACGAGAGGGGCGACCGTGTCAATAGCCGATGTGAGAGTGGCATTGTAGAAAGCAGTGGCACTGTCTGTATCGTGGAGTGAGGATATTGATGCCAGGGAAAGAATAGAGTCAGAGAGTGTGTGGATGTCTAGGTGTGCAAGGTGTCTGCGGAGGTGCACTGTTGCTGGACGTGGGTGACAGGAGAGGAGGACAGGGATGAGAAAGTGAGTAGATGGTGGTCGGATAGAGGGAGAGGGGAGGTGGTGAAGTTAGATAGAGAGCAGAGGCGGGTGAAGACCAAGTCTAATGTATGACCATCCGTGTGGGTGGCTGAGGAGGACCACTGAGTAAGTCCAAAGGATGAAGTAAGGGACAGAAGTTTGGAGGCTGCTGACTGAAGGGTATCAGTGGGGATGTTGAAGTCACCCATGATGATGGTGGGGATGTCAGTGGAGAGAAAGTGAAGAAGCCAGGTAGTGAATTGGTCGATGAAGGCAGTGGTCGGGCCTGGAGGTCGGTATATGACGGCCACTTGGAGGTTGGAGGGAGAGTAGATGCGGACAGAGTGGACTTCAAAGAAGGGGAGGATTAGAGAGGGAAGAGGTGGGATTGGGTTAAAGTTGCAGTTAGAGGAAAGGAGAAGACCCACTCCTCCACCATGTCTGTTTCCAGGGCGAGGAGTGTGGGTGAATTGGAGGCCACCGTAACACAGCGCAGCAGGGGAGGCGGTGTCAGAGGGTGTCAGACATGTTTCTGTGAGGGCGAGGAAAGCAAGATTGCAAGAGAGAAAGAGGTCATGAATCACATGAAGCTTATTGCAGATGGAGCGGGCATTCCAGAGTGCTCCAGAGAGAGGGAGCAGGGGGGTGGGTGTCAATGGCACGGGTTTTACGCTGGAAAGATTGCGGTAGTTCTTATTAGATAGGGAGCGGTAGGAAGGAGTACTAATGGTGGGTATGAACTGTGGAGGTCCAGGATTGGGAGATATGTCACCAGCAGTGAGGAGGAGCAGAGAAAGGGAGAGCAGGTGGGAGAAGGAGAGAGGGAAGCTTGTTTTGTGTTTTATTAGGACAGATTTGAGGTTGAGGAGCAGGTCAGCAGAGGAGGTCAGGTGGGGAGGAAGGAGGGAAGGGGAGATGATTATTTGATTAGAGGGTGCTGGGGTTTGGGGATAGCGAAGGAGAGAGAGGATTAACAGAGCAAACACTGTGAAGGCATATGTAAACATGGTGAAAGAGTAAGATGGGTAATTAGAAAAGCCAGGTACAAGTAATTAGAAGTGCTTACTCAGCAGACATACCCAAAAGAGACATAGTGTGGGGTCCTGACTCCTGCCGTGACTAACTGCCGTTGAAATAACTGCAGCTTCACTGTACTTTTGCTGCAGTGGTACTTCTGCTGCATGTGCGTGCCTGACCCCACACGCGTGCCCCCCTTAGACTGCTACTGAATATATAGGACTGAGTAGAGGATCAGGTGGGAGGAGTTGTGGTAGCTGCTTTGGGATAAATTAGCAGCTGGCCAGCACACCAGGGAAGCTTACACAATCAAAGGCACAGGGCCTGGCTGCATCCATATGCTGGTAACACCTTGCACCTGATAGCATCTCTACTGGCCCCAGCATGGCAATACAGCAGTAAGTATTGAATACAATGCAACAAATTAATTTAGCAAACATTCAGCAGCCACTGTTATATACCATTTAAAGGAAAAGTTGCACAGTAGTAAAAGTCAGACCACAGCAAGCAGAGGTTGTAGAGATTGTACCATTTAAAGGAAAAGTTGCACAGTAGTAAAAGTCAGACCACAGCAAGCAGAGGTTGTAGAGATTGTACCATTTAAAGGAAAAGTTGCACAGTAGTAAAAGTCAGACCACAGCAAGCAGAGGTTGTAGAGATTGTCCCATTTAAAGGAAAAGTTGCACAGTAGTAAAAGTCAGGCCACAGCAAGCAGAGGTTGTAGAGATTGTACCATTTAAAGGAAAAGTTGCACAGTAGTAAAAGTCAGACCACAGCAAGCAGAGGTTGTAGAGATCCTCTTCTATGTTGGTGGAAAAACCTTCTCTCCACCAGACGCAGAGAATGCTCCCTTGTGACCGTCACCTTCCTTGGTATAAACAGATCCTTGGAGAAATATTTGTATTGTCCCCTTACATTCTTATACATGGTTATTAGATCGCCTCTCAGTCGTCTTTTTTCTAGACTAAATAATCCTAATCTCTCTGGGTATTGTAGTTCCCCCATGCCCTTTATTAATTTTGTTGCCCTCCTTTCTACTCGCTTTAGTTCCAATACATCCTTCCTGAGCACCGGTGCCCAAAACTGTACACAGTACTCCATGTGCGGTCTAACCAGGGATTTGTACAGAGGCAGTATAATGCTCTCATCATGTGTATCCAGACCTCTTTTAATGCACCCCATGATCCTGTTTGCCTTGGCAGCCGCTGCCTGGCACTGGCTGCTCCAGGTAAGTTTATCATTAACTAGGATCCGAAAGTCCTTTTCCATGTCAGATTTACCCAGCGGTTTCCCGTTCAGTGTGCAATGGTGATATTGATTCCTTGCTCCCATGTGTATAACCTTACATTTATCATTGTTAAACCCATCTGCCACCTTTGAGCCAAAGTTTCCAACTTATCCAGATCCATCTGTAGCAGAATACTATATTCTCTTGTATTGACTGCTTTACATAGTTTTGTATCATCTGCAAATATCAATATTTTACTATGTAAACCTTCTACCAGATCGTTAATAAATATGTTGAAGAGAATAGGTCCCAACACCGACCCTTGCGGTACCCCACTGGTCACAGCGATCCAGTTAGAGAATATACCATTTATAACCACCCTCTGTTTTCTCTCACTAAGCCAGTTACTTACCCATTTACCCACATTTTCCCCCAGACCCAGCATTCTCATTTTATGTACCAACCTCTTGTGTGGCACGGTATTAAACGCTTTGGAAGAACTAAGATATAAAACATCCAATGGTTAGACTTACTGGCCTATAATTTCCAGGTTCACTTTTGGAGCCCTTTTTGAATATTGGTACCACATTTGCTATGCGCCAGTCCTGTGGAACAGACCGCGTCACTATAGAGTCCCTAAATATAAGAAATATTGGTTTGTCTATTACATTGCTTAGTTCTCTTAGTACTCGTGGGTGTATGCCATCCGGACCAGGAGATTTATCTATTTTAATCTTATTTAGCTGGTTACGCACCTCTTCTTGGTTTATTTTGGTGACCCTTAATACAGGGTTTTCTTTTGTCTCTTGGGATTTCACCTAGCATTTTATTTTCCACCGTGAATACCGTGGAGAAGAAGGTGTTTAAGATATTAGCTTTTTCCTCATCATCTACAGCCATTCTTTCCTCACAATTTTTTAAGGGGCCTACACGTTCACTTAGATGCTATTTTATTTGACTTTTATTTTTGAGTTTTTCAATTTTTTTTTTTTTTTTAATTTTTATTTTTTGGGAGCTCCAGTGCATATTGGGTTTTGAAGAACGCATACGTTAAATAAATGATTTTATTGAATTTTTGTTAATGTCGGCCTTTTGTTCTTGTAATCTTGATTGACATGATTGTACTGGTAATTATGATCATCATTATTATGCAAATGTGATTGACATGAATTTTAGGTGTTTGATAACTGGTGTTTGATATTCTGGAGTTATGATTTATTTCAGTGTATAAGTTCATGTATATATGATATCTATATTTTATTTAGTAGTTAGTTATCATCTAGAATAGAAATATTTGTTTGCTACAGTAGAAAATTTCAAAGGTCGTTCTGGGCACAGTAAATTGGACCAACAAACCTAGAGTACAGTAACTTTGTTTCATTCATTTGATGAAGGGGTGGAGAAACAAACCACCAGGACCAGGACTGTGAATCTATCATGAACTGAGTTATTTTGGACCAACTTACCGCATTTTTTGGACTATAAAACGCACTTTTTCCCAAAAAAAATTGTGAGCAAAATGGGGGGTGCGTCTTATAGCCTGAACGCAGGCTTACGGGGGGGTTGCGGCAGTGGTGTGGGCGGTGGGGGTGGCAGAGGTGCGGTTTTGTAGAGGCGCGGTGGGCGGCATGCACCTGAGCAGGGTCCCTTCCTCAGGTGGTGAGGTGACGCCGCGGCATGGAGAGCTGACAGGAGTGCAGAGCCGGGATTGTTGGTGGTGGCGGCCATCTTCCTGCGCAGATAGAGTACTCTGCTTACTGTGGCTTCAGGAAAATGGCCGCGGGAGGCCGCCCGTGCGCAGATAGAGATCGCGGCCGGCATTTTCCTGAAGCCACAGTAAGCAGAGTACTCTATCATTGTCTGGATCGCTGGTGTGTCGCTATATGTGACGGGGCCCTTAGGACATCTTACAGATTATTATTATTTGTACAGTGGTGGTCAGTACCTGGGCCATCTGAGATTACCATTACCAATGGAGAACATTTTTTTTACAACAGAGTCGTATTCCATCTCTAGAATAACTGGGTAAGTCTCTCTTCTGTAGAGTGTAAACACTTATGGCAGGTGGAGTCCTCTCTCTCCTGTAGAATGTAAGCTATTATGGTCAGCAAGGTCTTCTTTCCTGTAGAGTGTAAGCTCTTATGATCATCGGGGTTCACTCTCTTCTGTGGCTCTTTTGGTTAGCTGGATTCTCTCTTTCATCTCCCCGACGTGCGTTTTCTGAGCAATTACAAACTTTCCAGTATTGAGAGTCACATGAATTTCTTTGCTGCAAATCAAAATTGTTTATGGTAAAATTTGGTGAAGTCAGTGAATTTGAATTAGAAAAGATCATCCCTGGACTGAAGGGATTTTGGAGATCCAACAAGCACCTAACTCAAAGAGCTATGGTGCTTGAAGACCACAACATAGCATTATTTACCAAGGACTCTGCAGTACTGAATTGCAGATATTACTACTACTAAAATATGCTATTTTGCTGTGCCTGGTGGTTTTCATCAAATTATTTAGCAATTACACATTAATGATACTACTGGCAAACATTTCCCAATAAAGCATGATTGAAATAGTGAGTATATTGGATGAATTCATATTAGAATCATATTCCTATAGGATTATCTGGAATTAACAGCGTTTCTGAATGCACATTCATATGATGTTAGTGTCCATGGCAACTTGCAGTATCTTGTTTCCTGATTCATAAATCACAACAGCTTCTACTTACCAACCCTCTGCTGCGTGCTGCAATATTTCTATAGCTACGGACCACAATAAAAACAACCAGTAAAGCTGGAGAGGCAAAAAGCGCAAATAGAATCTTATCTGATAGCCAAGTGGTATGAGATATTGAAGGTACTCTCACCTGATTTTGTTAGAAAATTCCTCAAACTATACGGATGTTCCATATTAGCATTTCTCTATAACCAGCCATACAAAGATATCGCCTTCTTTTTCCTCACATTATATTACTTCCTGTGGCACTGGACATTTTGAGCGACATTTTGATAAAGGCTCAAGTTGAGCCGAAACGTTATAACCATATCGCTCTGTTCCTTTTCTGTCCTAATATGTTTCCTAGTTGTGTATAAATAAATACGAGTTTTCTAGCATCATACCTTTCTCCAGAGAGTGCGGTGTTTTGATCATTTATATATTGAGGACTGTTGGTCCATTACACCAGCACCTTGCCGTTCCTTCGGCTGTGTGCACGCTAAGATTTATCTTTAAAATATATTGTGTAGCATTCTGCTTGTAATATGTGTTCTTTCTAAACAAGTAATGTTATTTTTTACATATAAAAAAGCACTAGCAATTCATAGTCCATCTTAAACTTTGAAATAATTTCATTTCATTGTGAATTACAAAATTCTGTGTTGAATAATTTCATAACATTGATACAGCACTTAGAGCTCATATTTTCAATTATCTGCTCCATAACCATGAAGATAAATCTCATATTTACCCAGTATGCTCCACAAAGTGATGTCTATATTAAAGAGACCCTATCAGCACAATTTATCAATGTAAAGTAAAGACCTTTGGTGATGAAATTCGCTTTGTGGTTCTTGTTTAATAAGCGTTTGAAGATTTCCTCTTATCAGTGCTGAAATTGGTTGTTGTGGTACGTCTGGGTGCAGGCGAGTCTGACGAGGATTATGAGGAGGAGTCAATTTGTACGGAGGAAAAGCCTGCAATCCGTGGAGTTGGCAGGACCCGCTCACTTGCACTGTCTACTTCAGTTCCAGGCTCAATTACATTTACCCAATGGGCGGTGATGGAAATGTAGCGTCCCTGGCCATGCTGACTGGTCCACGCGTCGGTGGTCAGGTGGACCTTGCTACTAACTGCATTTTGTAGCGCATGCTTAATTTTACGTTC
Organism: Oophaga sylvatica; assembly: GCA_033576555.1. NCBI lineage: Eukaryota > Metazoa > Chordata > Amphibia > Anura > Dendrobatidae > Oophaga > Oophaga sylvatica. The sequence continues at coordinate 252,346,412 of JARQOD010000001.1, forward strand.
CACATAAATAAATACAGAAGTCTGAATAAATTCTGTAAAAAGCAAATCAAGACAGCAAAGATTGAGGCAGAGAGACTCATTGCCAGAGAAAGTAAAAATAATCCCAAAATATTCTTTAACTACATAAAGAGCAAGAAACTAAAAAATTATAGTGTTGGTCCCCTTAAAAATAGTCTGGGTGAAATGGTGGATGAGGATGAGGAAAAAGCCAATATGCTAAATGACTTTTTTTCAACTGTATTTACACAAGAAAATCCCATGACAGATAACATGATCAGTGATAAAAAAAATTCTCCATTAAATGTCACCTGCTTAACCCAGCAGGAAGTACGGCGGCGTCTAAAAATCACTAAATTGACAAATCCCCGGGCCCGGATGGGATACACCCCCGTGTACTGCAGGAATTAAATACAGTCATGGCAAAAAGTTTTGAGAATGACACAAATATTATATTTTCACATGATCTGCTGCCCTCTGGTTTTTATGTGTGTTTTGACAGATGTTTTTATCACAGACAGAAATAAAAAAATTGCAAACATATGAGTAACAAAAGCTTATATTGACAGTTAGAATGAGTTAATGCAGCAAGTCAATATTTGCAGTGTTGACCCTTCTTCTTCAGGACCTCTGCAATTCTCCCTGGCATGCTCTCAATCAACTTCTAGACCAAATCCTGACTGATAGCAGTCCATTCTTGCACAATCAATGCTTTCATTTTGTCAGAATTTTTAGGTTTTTGTTTGTCCACCCGTCTCTTGATGATTGACCACAAGTTCTCAATGGGATTAAGACCTGGGGAGTTTCCAGGCCATGGACCCAAAATCTCCATGTTTTGTTCCCTGAGCCATTTAGTTATCACCTTTGCTTTATGGCAAGGTGCTCCATCATGCTGGAAAAGGCATTGTTGATCGCCAAACTGCTCTTGGAGGGTTGGGAGAAGTTGCTCTTGGAGGACATTCTGGTACCATTCTTTATTCATGGCTGTGTTTTTAGGCAAGACTGTGAGAGAGCCGATTCCCTTGGCTGAGAAGCAACCCCAAACATGAATGGTTTCAGGATGCTTAACAGTTGGCATGAGACAAGACTGGTGGTAGCGCTCACCTTGTCTTCTCCGAATGAGGCGTTTTCCTGATGTCCCAAACAATCGAAAAGGGGATTCATCAGAGAAAATAACTTTACCCCAGTCCTCAGCAGTCCACTGCCTGTACCTTTTGCAGAATATCAGTCTGTCCATGATGTTTTTTCTGGAGAGAAGTGGCTTCTTTGCTGCCCTCCTTGAGACCAGGCCTTGCTCCAAGAGTCTCCGCCTCACAGTGCATGCAGATGCACTGACACCTGCCTGCTGCCATTCCTGAGCAAGCTCTGCACTGCTGGTAGCCCGATCCCGCAGCTGAAACACTTTTAAGAGACGGTCCTGGCGCTTGCTGGTCTTTCTTGGGCGCCCTGAAGCCTTTTTGGCAACAATGGAACCTCTCTCCTTGAAGTTCTTGATGATGCGATAGATTGTTGACTGAGGTGCAATCTTTCTAGCTGCGATATTCTTCCCTGTTAGGCCATTTTTGTGCATTGCAATGATGACTGCACGTGTTTCTTTAGAGACAACCATGGTTAACAGAAGAGAAGCAATGATGCCAAGCACCAGCCTCCTTTTAAAGTGTCCAGTGGTGTCATTCTTACTTAATCATGACAGATTGATCTCCAGCCATGTCCTCATCAACACCCACACCTGTGTTAATGGAGCAATCACTGAAAAGAGGTTAGCTGGTCCTTTTAAGGCAGGGCTGCAATGATGTTGAAATGTGTTTTGGGGGATAAAGTTCATTTTCTAGCCAAATATTGACTTTGCAAGTAATTGCTGTTAAGCTGATCACTCTTTATAACATTCTGGAGTATATGCAAATTGCCATTAGAAAAAGTGAAGCAGTAGACTTTGTAAAAATTAATATTTGTGTCATTCTCAAAACTTTTGGCCATGACTGTACAGTTATAGATAGACCATTATTTTTAATCTTTAAAGATTCCATAATAACGGGGTCTGTACCACAGGACTGGCGTATAGCAAATATGGTGCCAATATTCAAAAAGGGGGCAAAAACTGAACCTGGAAATTATAGGCCAGTGAGCTTAACATCTACTGTGGGTAAAATCCTGGAGGGTTTTTTAAGGGATACTATATTGGAGTATCTGAGGCTGAGTAACCTCATGACACAGTATCAGCATGGGTTTACGAGGGACCGTTCTTGTCAGACTAATCTGATAAGCTTTTATGAAGGGGTAAGTTCAGGACTGGACCAAGGGAATGCAGTGGACGTGGTGTTCATGGACTTCTCAAAAGCTTTTGATACGGTCACACACAAAAGGTTGATACATAAAATGAGAACAATGGGGATAGGGGAAAATATGTGTAAGTGGGTTAAGAACTGGCTCATGGATAGAAAACAAAGGGTGGTCATTAATGGAGCACACTCGGACTGGGTCACGGTTAGCAGTGGGGTACCACAGGGGTCAGTATTGGGGCCGCTTCTCTTTAACATATTTATTAATGACCTTGTAGGGGGCATACAGAGTAGTATTTCAATATTTGCAGATGACACTAAACTCTGCAGGGTAATAAATACAGAGGAGGATAATTTTATATTACAGGAGGATTTATGTAAACTAGAAGCTTGGGCTGATAAATGGCAAATGAGCTTTAATGGGGATAAATGTAAGGTCATGCACTTGGGTAGAACAAACAAGATGTATAATTATGTGCTTAATTGTAAAACACTGGGCAAAACTGTCACTGAAAAAGACCTGGGTATATGGGTGGACGACAAACTCACATTTAGTGGCCAATGTCAGGCAGCTGCTGCCAAGGCAAATAAAATAATGGGATGCATTAAAAGAGGCATAGATGCTCATGAGGAGAACATAATTTTACCTCTATACAAGTCACTGGTGCGACCACACTTAGAATACTGTGTGCAGTTCTGGTCTCCAGTGTATAAGAAAGACATAGCTGAACTGGAGCGGGTGCAGAGAAGAGCGACCAAGGTTATTAGAGAACTGGGGGGTCTGCAATACCAAGACAGGTTATTACACTTGGGGTTATTTAGTTTGGAAAAACGAAGGCTTAGGGGTGATCTTATTACAATGTATAAATATATGAGGGGACAGTACAAAGACCTTTCTAATGATCTTTTTACTCTTAGACCTGTGACGGGGACAAGGGGGCATCCTCTACGTCTGGAGGAAGGAAGGTTTAGCCATAATCACAGACGCAGATTCTTTACTGTAAGAGCAGTGAGACTATGGAACTCTCTGCTGTCTAATGTTGTAATGAGTGATTCCTTACTAAAATTTAAGAAGGGACTGGATGCCTTTCTTGAAAAGTATAATATTACAGGCTATATTCACTAGTTTCCTAGATACTATGTTGATCCAGGGAGCTAGTCTGATTGCCGTATGTGGAGTCGGGAAGGAATTTTTTTTCCCCAATGTGAAGCTTACTGTTTGCCACTTGGGTTTCTTTTTGCCTTCCTCTGGATCAACATGTTAGGGCAGGTTAGGATAGGATATGGGTTGAACTAGATGGACTTAAAGTCTTCCTTCAACCTTAATAACTATGTTACTATGTTACATGCTGTTGCGGGGCGGGGACGGCTTGCCTGCTGAAGTAGAATCGGCTGGGAACGCTGTATTGTGGGATTGTAAACCCCAACATATCGATAAAGGCTGGCTTGCTCACCAGCCAGAATGGTAGCATTTCCACTGCAAGCAGTTTGGAAATGTGAGAATTCATGCCCTATGCTCGTGGGTGGTTTGCCGAGTACGGGCGCCTTTTCTCCCACACATGTGTGACAAATGGCTGCATACTGGATTGGGAGTGTAAGGATGCCAGCGATTGGGATGCTGATGCTGACAAAGTACAGACAGTGCGCCGCCGTACAACACTGCCTGCAGATGCACCCTGGCATTCTGGCGAGGAAGCGGGAGCAACTGTTTGCGAGCTGGAGGAAGAGGTGGCCGCTGTGGCTGAAGAGATGGAAGGTGGGGGACCAGCTGCAGGTGGCGAATCATCTTGGGTGTGATGCTGCCACTCCACAGGGTGCCTCTTCCTGACATGCATCAACATATTGGTGGTATTAAGGTTGCTGACGTTCTTACCTCTCCGCACAGTTTGTCGACAAAGCTTGCATCTGACTACTGTAACGTCATTTGCAACTTGATCGAAAAAGGCCCATGCACCACAACTCTTGGGCGCACCCCTTGTGCTCTTTAAAAGAGCCCTGCTCCTAACGGGTGCTCAAGTTGAGGGAGCAGACAACAAATTTTTCCCTCTTCCTCTCCCACGTGGATGGCCACGCTGCGCCACACCTGCAAGCTCTTCCTCTGAGCTATCCCTACTTGCTTGCTGCCCTCAGCATGCCACGATGGGTCAAGGACCTCGTCATCCAATACACTTTCATCAGCAGAAACTGGCAGCTGAGTTTCATCATCATCTGCTGACTGGGGTATGGTCACTATGGGTGGGCACTGGCCCACCCTCCACTTCTTCCTCAGACGCATACAGTGGTTGCGCATCTGTGCACACTACCTCTTCTTCAGCTGCAGGAATGCTGTCTGGCTGGCACACAGATTCCAAGCCAAAAGATTCTGAGAAGAGGATTAAGGTTGGCTCCTGGCCTTCTGAATGTCTGGGCAATTTAGTGGGCGATGAAAAAGCAGATGGGTGCTGCTCTTCAGTGGCCTGACCTAATGTGGTGGAGAGGTCCTGGGAGGATGCTGCGCTCATTGAGGTGGATGCGTCAGCTGCCATCCAACCAACAACGGTTTCTACTTGATCCTCTCTTATGAGCTTATGGCCCTGTGCTCCTAACAAGCTGCGCATAAATGACTGCTGCCGGGTGAAAGTAGGTGCTAAGTGACTTGGGCCTGCTGCTTGCTCTGGATGTGCACCATGTTTAGCTGCTGATGCACCTCTTCCGCGGCCGCCACGGGGAAGTCCCTTACTCCCTGCCTTCATCTCTATTGATGGATTCAGAACGGCAATTTCGCTATTAGATTCGAGATCTCTCCCTATCTCCAACAGCAACCTATCCCTATCTGCTTTCACAGTAGAGTGAGGCTAAAACGGCAGGCGCAGCCTTTTATACTGCCTGATCACACCATCCAGCCAGCCAATCACAGCGCAGACCCTAGCTAGCAATTTTGGACGCCTCCTACCAAGCTTAGGGGAGTTACACAATGTTGTCAGCAATTCTTCAGCTCCTGATTGGCTCCACGGAGCGCTCAGAGGCTGAAGGATTATGGGATTTCCGATTTCCGATGAGAAAAAAATATTGGAATCGGAAATCGGAATTCCGATATAGCAAATATCCGGCCGATTTCCGATATTGCAATATCGGAAAGCTCTTCCCTAGTTGCCTGCCTTCTGCTTGAAATTGATGACATCATTGAGTTGAGACCTCAAATTTCAACACAGGGGCCATGGAAGGAGGAACAGTCCCTACCTACAGTCCTGTCCCTGTCCACTGAAATCTCATTGGACGAAAACTTCAAATGCTGATTAAACAAGAACCACAAAGCAGATTTCTTCACCAAAGGTATCAACTTAATCAGTATTACAGTGCCATTATGGCCATGTCTTTACATTGCTAAATCGTGCTGACAGGTTCTCTTTAATTTCTTGTTATATCATCTACAGGAACACTCTGGTCAAAACTAATTCAGTGGGCAGATTTGTTAGTGTGTTTTTTAATTTATATAGCTTAGAATTAGACAAGATGTATCAAATTTATCACATATAATAAACTTGGTGTATCTTTGGACATTTTGTTTAACTTCATACCAGTTCTTTGATAGCATACTTTAGACCAATTTTTTTGTGCCAAAATGTTGCCACACTGTGATGTATCGTAAGCTAAAAACTCTTCCTAAGCCATATCCATTTATTGCAGGATTCTGGGGGATTTTGATTGTGTGTTATGCCTAATATAAATATCTAAATTGGTGGTGTATGGTAGCACTCATGTGAGCTAACACAAAAAAATATCAAGCTATTTCTTAAAGTTTTTTTTTGGTGTGGAAAACTAATTAAAAAAAATCAATAAAATTTTTGCACCGCCAGTAATGTAGCAACCCACAAAATGATGTTAACATTACGTTAGTTTTTCCCATATTCCATAAAAAAAAGTTGCAAAAATCAATGGTGAAATTGCTTTTATTTGCACCTCCATAAAGAAATATATTAAAGTTATTATAAGTATTATATGTAGCAGAATATGGTCTCATTAAACAATGCAATTCGTTCAACAAAGATCAAAACATACACAATTTAAGATACAACTATAAGGATAAACTTTTCTATAAAACATCATATACAAAAAGCACACATTAGTTAATCATGTTGTTCAAGATCACAAATAGATTCCAATAGCATCTCTTGTTATGCCTAAAAGCACATCTAACTCCTGTCAAACAAAAGATAATATGCTATTGTATTAGTGTTATGGTGTTATATTAGTATTTATAGTAAATGTCTGACCTTTCATTGCCAGTAATTTTTCTTTCCCTGCCAAAATCACAAAATGAAACCATTGAGAGAATTGGAAAAGAATGCAGTTGGCAGACAAAGTATCCAAATTGCATATAAATGGTAAAGTGATATTAACAAGGTACGTGAAACAGAACATAATCCTAATTGTGTGTATTGCTCTGTTTGTGCCCTTGTGACCTTGTATAGGGAAGTATATGTGGTTGACTGTGGTGTCAGGACATCCTGGTGTGGATTTTTCCTTTGATTGTGAACTATTAATCATCTATTTTATTATTTCTAAACACTGTTTTTTGGTGATTACTTTGTTTCTCCGTTTATACTGCACCCACACACACAAATGATACACCATTTGAAAGGTAAACTTGCCCCCTTCAGCAAGAAAATAGCCAAACAAACCACACATTCACAATTTTATCACTAAATACAGTTTAAACATTAATTTTCATAAACCTGCTGTAAGGAAAAATGACCTGCAGGTGGCACCACAGTACTCCAAAGCACACTACCACAAAGCTGCTTACAGACATCACAAACAAATATAAACATTTGCCTTGGGGGCTTTTCAGCTTGCCGAACTTCTTGCTAGCCTATTTCAGGCACTTTGGAGGATTGCACACTTCACTGCAGGTGAGGCACATATGCAAACACATTTGTAAACATTCACTGCCTATTGAATTGCACACTTGCTCCTTTCATACTCCACCCACACAAACAAATGATACACCATTTGAAAGGTCAAATTACCTGCAGGTGGCAGCACACTACCCAAAGCACACTACCATAAAGCTGCTTACAGACATCACAAACAAATCCAAACATTTGCCTTGGGGTCTTTCCAGCTTGCTCCATTGCTTGTCCAGCCTATTTCTCGCACATAGGAGGATTGCACACTTCAGTGCAGGTGAGTCACATATGCAAACACATTTGTAAACATGCACTGCCTATTGAATTGCACACTTGCTCCGTTTATACTCCACCCACACAAACAAATGATACACCATTTGAAAGGTCAAATTACCTGAAGGTGGCAGCACACTACCCCAAAGCACACTACCGTAAAGCTGCTTACAGACATCACAAAAAAATCCAAACATTTGCCTTGGGGTCTTTCCAGCTTGCCCAAGTGCTTGCCCAGCCTATTCAGGCACTTTGGAGGATTGCACACTTCACTGCAGGTGAGTCACATATGCAAACACATTTGTATACATGCACTGCTTTTTCGGTGATTACTTCGACCCACACACACAAATGATGATTCATATATGCAAACACATTTGTAAACATGCACTGCTTTTTCGCTGATTACTTCGCCCCACACACACAAATGATACACCAATTGGAAGGTAAACTTGCCTGCTTCAGCAAGAAAAGAGCCAAACAAACCACACATTCACAATTTTATCACTAAATACAGTTTAAACATTTATTTTCCTAAGCCTACAGAAAGACACAATGACCTGCAGGTGGCACCTCAACTGAAAGACATTTTTTGGCCTCTACTTATGAAACCAATTTATTGTATTACCAATCTACATATATAAATACCTGTCTGTGTTCATCATCTCATGAAATACATTCACATTTGACCAGCTTGCTTTTTCTGAAATTGCCTGCGCCCCCGACGACCAATGTGCAAAAATTTTGCACTGGCCAAGCTAGTATCATGTAAAAACCATGACACTGGATCCATCTGTAGAGTTTTGTCATTTAAAATTATATAATTTAACTTTTTTATTATTATTATTATTATTATAGTATCTTTTTATTTAGGTTACAAATTGTATAGAAAAAAGTAAATAAAAATTACAAACAAACATTAACACATAATAGCAAAATTTTACTTATGTGTTACTTAATTATTAACAAAGGTTGTCTAAAGTACCGTATATACCCGAGTATAAGCTGACTAGAGTATAAGCCTAGACTCCTAATTTTGCCATGAAAAACTGGGTAAGCTTATTGACTCGAGTATAAGCCGGGTATGCATCATCCCCTCATCCCTGTCCTGGTATGCACGGCTCCCCCGGTCCCTGTCATTGTATGCATGCTCTCCCACTCCCTGTCATTCCATGCACACTCCCCCAGTCCCTGTCATTGTATGCATGGTTCCCCGACCCCTGACATTCTATGCATGGCTTCCCCGGTCCCTGGCATTGTGTGCGCAGCTCCCCTGGTACTTGGCATTGTATGCATGCTTACCTGGTCCTTGACATTGTGTGCATGGCTCCCCTGGTCGCTGGCATTGAATGCACGGCTCTCCCGGTCCCTGTCATTGTATGCACGGCTTCCCTGGTCCCTGTCATTGTATTCACAGCTCCCCCGGTCCCTGGCATTGAATGCATTGCTCCCCCGATCCCTGGCATTGAACACATGACTTCTCCCTTCCCTGTCATTGTATACACAGCTCCCCCGGTCCCTGGCTCTGAATGCAGGGCTCCCCGGTACCTGGCATTGTATGCATGGCTCCCCCGGTCCCTGAAATTGCATGCATGCTCCTTCGGTTTCTTTCATTGAATGCACGGCTCCTCCCTTACCTGCCCTGGAAGGCATGGCTCCCCCGGTTCATGTCCTGCCTGCGTGTCGTCGCTGGATCTTGTTCCGGCACAAGCTGCCCTTCCTGTGCTGAGGATCACGTGGCCCCACTCATTAAGGTAGTGACTATGTGCTCCACGCCTATGGGAGTGGAGACGCATGCATATTCATTACCTTAATGAGCGGTGCCACGTGATCCTGAGCACAGGAAGAGTTGCCAGCACTGGGACCAACGGAGATGCAGTGATGGCATGGAGGAGTATGATGTCTTCTGGAAGCTGGCGGCTGCAGCTGTCAGTGCTATAAGAGAAATGAATATTCATTTCTCTTTAGCAGTGGCAAAGTTCTCCCTCCCCCGCCGGCTTTCTGGACAATGACTTGTGTATAAGCTGAGAGGGGTGTTTTCAGCACATTTTGTTTGTCTCGGCTTATACAAGAGTGTATATGGTTATATGGTACGTATTAGTTGGATTAAAGACATGTTTCATTTGCTTTAACTTATTTCAGTGCTGATTTACCAGATTGAAAATTAAAGTGATAGTCTCCGTCTTACTAATTCAAATATTCAAATGATATAGTCACTCAATACGGCTGGCTATTGCGACAAATCACTTTCTATGTGTACATACATAGTGACTTCTTTATTTAAATTTAATCAACCACTTTAAAAAATGAAAAAAGGGAAAAAAGCTAAACATACCTGGACCCACTAAAGCGGTAACTTGCTAAATGGCCGCCGTCTGTTCCTGTACTCACCGCATTCCTTCCTAGCCTGCTTTCTAGACTCAAATGCCTACACCTTAAAGGGAATCTGTCACCCTAAATTGGCAGGATATTTAAATGATGGCAGTCAGGTCAGATGGGCGGTGTTTTGGGTACTTGCCTTAACATGTTGTTCGCCGCTGTCTCCATTATTTCTGGGAATTGTAGTCGTTGCCCTCCATATAACGCTCCTGCACATTGCAATCTGCGGGCAAAGCATACTGCGCGTGCGCAATTCAAGATTGCAATGCGCAGGTGCGTTATATGGAGGGCACCGACTTCAATTCCCAGAAATAATGGAGACAGCGGTGAACAACATGTTAAGGTAAGTACCAAAAACACCGCCCATCTGACCTGACTGCCATCATTTAAATATCCCGCCAATTTAGGGTGACAGATTCCCTTTAAACGTGAAATAAAGGATTTTTTGAGACTTTCTGCAACATGGTGAGTGCCGCAATTTTTTTCATCTAAGCATTTGCAAGGACATGTCTATTTCATTGCTGAGCACCATAATATTGTTGCATGTGCTCAAAGAATTCAATTAAATAGAGGACCATTAGTTAAACGGTATCAGACTGCTGTTTGGCTCTGGTGCAGTTCACTTTTTTTTCTTCTATTGAGACTAAACATAGTTATTAGTGTTGAGCGATACGATACTGCAAATATCGGGTATCGGCCGATATTAGCTGTATCTGGCTTTCGATTCCGAGTACCGATATTTTCGTCATATCGGATACCGGAATCGGATTTGTCACTGTCACTGTGAGTGTCCGTCGGTCGGGTCTGTCAGGAGTCAGCGGCACTTACCTGGCAGAAGATCTCCGGTGGTCACGGGCTGGACTGCTTCATGGCTGCCATCATCTTTCCCCGGCGGTCACGGGCTGGACTGCTTCATGGCCGCCATCATCTTTCCCAGCGGTCACATGCAGTTTCTCGCGATAGCTGCAGTGACTGCTGGGTAATCCCGGCCGTAAAGCAGTCAGTCCGATGACGTCACCGCCGGGGAAGCAGGTAATCAGCTGTGCTGCGTTGCGATGACAGGCTCTGCCTGTCATTGCGATGTAGCAGAGCTGGATCGTCGTGGGACTGTCGTTACTATGGACTGCGTCGGACAGGTGGTATACTGTTGGTTTGTTTTTTTTTCTTTTTTACAGGAGATCGATGGCGTCGCAGGAATGAGTGTATAATAAAATTAATGAAAACTGTGTTGTCTCTTTTATTTCATTAAAAGACTTTTTTCTTGCTTTGTCTTTTTTTTATACATTTAATAACTTTGGGATTAATAATGGATCGGTGTCTTATTGACACCTCTCCATTATTAACCGGGCTTATTGTCACCGTGCAATCAACGGTGACATTAACCCCTTATTACCCCACTTGCCACCGCTACAGGGCAGTGGGAAGAGCCGGGTAAAGTGCCACAATTGGCACATCTTTTGATGCGCCAAATCTGGGGCTGCTGTAGCCTGGTATTATCAGGCTGTTGAGGGCCAAAATCCATGGGCCTTGACAGTCTTTTAATACCAGGCCGCAGCAGTCTGCATTTTACTTGGCTGGTTAACAAAAATAGGGGGACCCCTACGCCGTTTTTTTTTCGAGGGGATCCCCTATTTTTGTTAACCAGCCAAGCTAAGCAGACTGCTGTGGCCTGGTATTATCAGGCTTGCAAGGTCCATGGATATTGGATCCTTACCAGCCTGAAAAACCAGGCCTCAGCGGTCTGCTTCATCTGGCTGGTTAACAAAAATAGGGGGGACCCCACGCCAATTTTTTTCGAGGGGATCCCCTATTTTTGTTAATCAGCCAAGATATGCAGACTGCTGTGGCCTGGTATTATCAGGCTGGCAAGGTCCATGGATCTTGGCTCCTTAACAGCCTGAAAATCCAGGCCTAGCGGTCTGCTTCATCAGGCTGGTTAACAAAAATAGGGGGGACCCCACGCCATTTTTTATTCGAAGGGAACCCCTATTTTTTTAATCAGTTCCCTCTGACATCACTGATTGTGTCCCTGGCTGACCTGAAGTGAAAGTGGAAAGCAATCAATTAAGCTTTCCACTTCCTCTCCTGTCAGCCAGGAGAGGAACTCATTCATTTGGGGGTTTACTGTGAGGCTGCAGCATTAGCTGCGGTCCCTGCAGTAAACATTAACCCTTTCTGAAGGATTACACCGTGGGACCTGACTGTGCATGGGATAGGTAAGAATAATTTTGCTTTTTTATTTTATTTTTATTACAGGAAATGGTTTTTGCAGTCAAATAAAAGATGGTCAAAAACATGTGTCTTTATTTCATTAAAATATTTTTAATTAAAGTGTGTGTGTTTTATTTTTATTTCATGCAATAGGATTAATAATTGATAGTTGTCTAATTGACAGCTCTCAATTATTAACCTGGCTTAAGGTCACCTTTCAATTGCAATGTGGCTTTAACCCCATATTAACCCATTCGCCACCGCTACAGGGCAATGGGAATAGACGGGCAAAGTGCCAGAAAGGGCGAATCTAATTATAGATTTGTCTTTTCTGGGGTGTCTGGGGGCAGATGTTAGTAGCCAGGGGGGGCCAAAAATAATGGTCCCTCTCTGGGCTATTATTATCTGCCCCCATTCGCTGGCTTTGTCTGTCTGGTTGCAAAAATAGGGCGGGAGCCCACGCATTTTTTTTAAACAATTTTACACCTCATATATATATATATAATATGTCATTGAATTTGTGAACATATATATATATATTTATATTTATAGTTCATACACTTCTACATAGTATAATAGCCGCTAATTCAATTGACGGCTTTTGTGAAAATGCAGAACCCGACATGAAATGACACTTGGTGTACATAGGGTTAACCATGTCTTTTCATGTCCTTTGCTATCTGATTTGCACAAACAATTACATCAGTCTATGTGTGCAAAATTTCACACCTGTAGGGGTTAATTAAAGGTGTAAATTCGTAGCAAAAAAGTGCGTTTTTTTACAACGAATTTACACCTTTAATTAACCCCTACAGGTGTGAAATTTTGCACACATAGACTGATGTAATTGTTTGTGCAAATCAGATTGCAAACCACATGAAAAGACATGGTTAACCCTATGTACACCAAGTGTCATTTCATGTCGGGTGCTTCTGTCTTTTCACAGAAGCCGGCTTTACCCGGCAATTGAATCAGAGGATATTTTACTATGTAGAAGTGTATAAACTATACATATATGTATATATATATGTCACAATGACATGTTATATATATATTATATATGTATTCTATGTGTGTATATTTAGTGTTTACAAGGAAATAAAGGTTTTTTTTAGTTGCGATATTTTGTTCCCATAGACTTACATGGGACTTCCGGTATCGGAATCGGATATCGCCGATATTTAGTGATATCGGCGATACCATTCCATCCGATATTTTTAGATATCGAGCAGTATCGCTCAACACTAATAGTTATACATGTTTTACTATCTAATTCAATGTTGCATTTTGGAAAGGGTTGTACCAAATAACCATACTCTGGACTGTTGTTGCAATTTTAGGCAGTGTTTCTACCTCCTAAAATTTGTTTTTACGTGGTCGTTTTTGGCCAAGAGGAAATCTTGTGAACTATTCTAAAAATCTGTAGATAAATTACAGCAAACAGAAACATTTAACTGTGCAAATCTGTTTTGCCACATCTGTTTCAATTGTCAAATTGTAGATATCGTATTAGATATTGTAGAATCGTATTTTCCAGCGTATAAGACGACTGGGCGTATAAGACGACCCCCCAACTTTTACAGTCAAAATATGAATTTGTCTTAAAAGTGTGGGGGGGTCTTCTTATACGCCGGGTGTCATCTTATACGCCGGCAAGGTGTTTACCTCCTCATATCAGCGAGGGTCTAGGCGCTGGGGGGCGGCGTCGGCGGCTCCTCTTGTGCAGCCTGGGGGGGCTCTGTGCTGGGGGACAGCGGCGGATGCTCCTCTCGTGCAGCCCCCAGGCTCTGTGCTGGGGGACGGCGGCGGCTCCTCTCGTGCAGCCCCCGCAGGCTCTGTGCTGGGGGACTGCGGCGATAGCGGCGGCTCCTCGTGCAGCCCCCCAGGCTCTGTGCTGGGGGACTGGGGCGACGGCTCCTCGTGCAGCCCCCCAGGCTCTGTGCTGGGGGACGGCGGCGGTGATTCTTTTCTCAATCCCCGGAGGCCCCGGCAGCTCCATTGATGCGATGCGGTGGCCTCCGAGAAAATGGCCACTGAGGGCGGCGCATGTTCAGTTTCAGATCTCGTCTCCCGAGATCTTGAGACGAGATCTGAAGCTGACCATGCAGTGGCCATTTTCCCGGAGGCCATCACATCGCATCGCAGCAATGGAGCTGCCGGCGCCTCCGGGGATTGAGAAAAGAATCACCGCCGCCGTCCCCCAGCACAGAGACTGCAGGGGCTGCACGAGGAGCCGCCGCCGTCGCCGCAGTCCCCCAGCACAGAGCCTGCGGGGGCTGCACAAGAGGAGCCGCCGCCGTCGCCGCAGTCCCCCAGCACAGAGCCTGCGGGGCAGCACAAGACGAGCCGCCGCCGCAGTCCCCCAGCGTTGATATGAGGTAAACCCCTCTGAAACGCCCACTCCCCCAACCGTACCGGCGTATAAGACGACCCCCGACTTTGAAGACAATTTTCAGGGGTTAAAAAGTCGTCTTATACGCCGGAAAATACGGTAGATACAAGCTGCACTGATTTCAGAGGCAGGCTGTTGTTGAATTATCCTTTTTGTCTCTCATGTGAAACCTGACATTTTATAAATTACTCTGAACAAAGATAGACAATTTTTAATGGAGAGAACTTCAAAAAATATATACCGTATCTCCTATAAACTTATGAAGTCACAAGCCTCCATATATAAGTAAAAAAATCTAATTTTGTATTAGTATATAAGGATAAAAAACAAAATATCAAGAAAAAATATAAGTATATTACATGCAAATAAATTATAAATAAAATAAAGGGACACGAGGTCCGGGGCAAAAACAAAAGCCAATATTCCTCTGTCCAATGTCTGTGTTCTTTTGCCCATATTAATCTTTTCCTTTCATTTAAGCCAGTCTTAAATATGGCTTTTTGTTTTGCCAATCTGCCCTGAAGGCCAGCATCCCCAAATCGCCTCTTCACTGTAGATGTTGACACTGGCGTTTAATGTGTACTGTTTAATGAAGCTGCCAGTTGAGGACCTGTGAGGCGTCAATTTTTCAAACTAAAGACTCTAATGTACTTGTCTTGTTGCTCAGTTGTGCAGCGGGGCCTCCCACTTGTCTTTCTTCTCTGGTTAGAGCTTGTTTGTGCACTCCTCTAAAGGGAGTACTACACACCATTGTATGAATTCTTCAGTTTCTTGGTAATTTTTCGCATGGAATAGCCTTCATTTCTAAGAACAAGAATAGACTGTCGAGTTTCACAAGAAAGTTCTTTTTTTTTGGCCATTTTGAGAGTTTAATGGAACCAACAAATGTAATGCTCCAGATTCTCAACAAGCTCAAAGGAAGGTCAGGTTTATAGCTTCTCTAATCAACCAAACGGTTTTCAGCTGTGTTAACATACTTGCACAAGGGTTTTAAAGGGTATTTTAACCATCTATTAGCCTTCTTACACAGTTAGCGAACACAAAATACCATAAGTACACTGGAGTGAAGGTTGTTGGAAATGGGCCTCTATACACCTATGAAGATATTGCATTACAAACTAGACGTTTGCCGCTAGAATAGTCATTTACCACATTAACACTGTATAGAGTGTATTTCTGAATCATTTAATGTTAGCTTCATTGGAAAAAAAACTGCTTTTCTTTCAAAAATAAGGAAATTTCTAAGTGACCCTAAACTTTTGACCGGTAGTGTACATGTATTAGAAAAACAAATATTGAGCGTGTGATAAAAATATGCCAAAAGGCAAAATATAAATAGCTGTAAGTATATTCATAGTGCAATAATATAAGACCAAAGAATATATATAAAATATATTTAAAATATCACTTCATATTGAGACAAGACAGTCCAGAATCTTTGTAATCAGACTGAGGACCTCGGGAGTCCAGATGAACTTCAAAAGGCATTTTCCAAATCGGAAATATCAGAGGCTAGCAAATTCATGAAGTAGGTACTTATGCCTATAAGTAAATTAAAAAGTTAAAACCAGGTAGACACAATCCAAAAAAACAAATAAAAAAATATGTTTTTATAATAAATAAATTTAATAAAAATGAAAAATAAAAAATAAATGAACATAAACAAAAAACAAAAAATCATAAAGAATCATAGAGAATTTATTAAATCAGGTTGTCTATCTGTAAACCCCCTCCACCCTAGCTAAAAATAAAAAATATAAAAAATATCAACCCTTTAAAGAAAGAGCTAAACCCAAAATTTTCATTGAGGCCTGATGGTGTTACTGTTTGTAATCAATATATCCAACGGCTTTCAATTTGTGCTAACCTTCTGAAGAAGTCACCTCCCCTTTGGCCCATGGATACCTGGTCGATGGCTCTCAGCTTCAAAAGGCTAGAGTCGGAATTATGGAAATCCTTGAAATGCCTGGGGAGGGTTTTCAAAGGTTCATCACCCACCGATTTTTTGGATTTGTCGATATCACGCACATGTTCTCTAACTCGGATTTTGAATTCTCGAGTGGTCATGCCAACATAAATTTTTGGCAAGGACATTGGGCATAGTATATGACTCCCGTAGAAGAGCAGGTAAGTCTATGCCAAATTTTGAAAGTGCTTGTGCCTCCCGAATTTTGAAAATCCTTGCATTTCATCAAATTTTTATAGGCTTTACACAACCCACAGGGATAAAAACCTTGTAGGGGAGCAGAATTTGACTCATAGTTCCCTCTATGATCAGCATAATAGTGGCTATGGACAAGAAGATCTCGCAAATTTTTGGATCTCCTTGCTGTGACCTTTGGTACAGGTGGAATCAGATTTCTCACAATGGGGTCAGTATGTAGGACATTCCAATGTTTACGGAATATATCAACAAGGCTGTCCCATTGTTTGTTGAAAGACGTGATGAATCTAAGTTCATACGATTTTTTATCATTTTGAGACGAAGTTTTATAGAGTAACGTGTCTCTAGAGACTTCGTTCGCTCTATGATAGCCCCTACGTTTTGCTCTATGGCTATAACCCCTCTCATGAAACCTAGAGTAGAGGTCCTTGGCCTGTTTTTGAAAATTAGCCTCAGTGGAACAAATCCTCTTAATTCTCAGATGTTGGCCTATTGGAATTCCACGAATCATACTATCAGGATGGGATGATTGGGCATGCAAAATGGTATTAGTTGCAGTGGGTTTTCTGTATACATCCGTAGTCAGTGCCCCATACTCCTTGGCCTGGATGTTGACATCCAGAAAGTTGACCTGACGACCGGATGTGTATGTTAATTTGATGTTCAGTGGATTGTTGTTAAGATCATCCTTTAGGTTCCCGAGTTCTTCATTAGATCATGGTGAGTGCCGCAATTTTTTTCTTCTAAGCATTTGCAAGGACATGTCTATTTCACGAGAGGTGGTAAGTTCTCCTTCAATGGAAGTTTTCAAACAGAGGCTGGACATCTGGGATGATTTAGGGAATCCTGCTTTGAGCAGGGGGTTGGACCAGATGGCCCAGGAGGTCCCTTCCAACTCTACCATTCTATGATTCTATGATCTATGATTCATTGCTGAGCACCATAATACTGTTGCATGTGCTCAAGGAATTCAATTAAATAGAGGACCATTAGTTAAACGGTATCAGACTGCTGTTTGGCTCTGGTGCAGTTCACTTTTTTTTCTTCTATTGAGACTAAACATAGTTATACATGTTTTACTATCTAATTCAATGTTGCATTTTGGAAAGGTGTACCAAATAACCATACTGTGGACTGTTGTTGCAATTTTAGGCAGTGTTTCTACCTCCTAACATTTGTTTTTATGTGGTCGTTTTTGGCCAAGAGGAAATCTTGTGAACTATTCTAAAAATCTGTAGATAAATTACAGCAAACAGAAACATTTAACTGTGCAAATCTGTTTTGCCACATCTGTTTCAATTGTCAAATTGTAGATAGATACAAGCTGCACTGATTTCAGAGGCAGGCTGTTGTTGAATTATCCTTTTTGTCTCTCATGTGAAACCTGACATTTTATAAATTACTTTGAACTAGTGTTGAGCGATACGATACTGCAAATATCGGATATCGGCCGATATTAGCTGTATCGGCCTTTCGATTCCGAATACCGATATTTTCGTCATATCGGATACCGGAATCGGATTTGTCACTGTCATTGTCAGTGTCAGTCGGTCGGGTCTGTCAGGAGTCAGCGGCACTTACCCGGCAGAAGATCTCCGGCGGTCACGTCATGGACTGCTTGATGGCCGCCATTATCTTCTCCCTGGCGGTCACATGCAGTTTTTCGCGATAACTGCAGTGACTGCTGGGTAATCCCGGCCGTAAAGCAGTCAGTCCGATGACGTCACCGCCGGGGAAGCAGGTAATCAGCTGTGCTGCGCCGGGATGACAGGCTCTGCCTGTCATTCTGATGTAGCAGAGCTGGATCGTCGTGGGACACTCGTTACTATGGACTGCGTCGGACAGGTGGTATACTGCTGTTTTTTTTTTTCATTTTTTTACAGGAGATCGATGGCGTCGCAGGATGAGACTGTAATAAAAGTAATGAAAACTGTTGTTTTTTTTATTAAATTAAAAAACTTTTATATGAACATTCACCCGTCCAGGTACATCAACAATTTAACTATTTACATACAGGGACCCTGTCCGGGTTATTTATAATTCTTTGGCAGGGGTGTTCCAGGTACCACCTGGTACTCTTCTGATGCTTGCCAAACATCCGAGACACCAAGGACCACCAGGACCTGATGACGTCGTGTGGCCTGTACAGTCAAGTCGTGACCCGCTATCTGTGTCTGTGTGGCCACCTCTTTCATCTCCCTCCGGGTCTGGAGCCCTATGTCACGGACTGAATGAACCCCAGGGGGCCTAACAGGCGCCGGGTACGGGCCAGCTATAGTTATCATGTCCATATCTGGGGCTGCTGAGGAGACCACTGAGGGAGGCTGGGAAGATTTACGGCGTGGGGTGGGCACTTGTGCAGAGGCCTGGATGTGGGAGGCTGAAGGCTCCGAGGGTCTCACAGGTTCCTGACACTCTGGGGAGTAGGGGTCGCACCTGGTAACATTTAGGGCGTACCATCCATTGTAACCCCAGTGTCGGGTGTAAGTCACCAAGTCTCCTGGCAACAGGTCCCTCCCCGGGTGTCCTTCTGGGAGGTGAGCCTCCACGTCCCGCCGGGTCACAAAGACTTCTAAATAAAGTCCAGGCTCCTGGATGAAGCCCCAACCACCTTTCAATTTAAAGCTCCGTACTGCACCCTTACGCCGCGGCTCCCTCAGGGTTCCTTTATCTTTTCTCATCCGGTCCTTATCTGCCCGGTCCTTCTCCAGGTTACGTTGCCGAAGTTTTTGGGATTCTCGCTGCTCCCTTTGTCGCTCTGCTTCCCGCTCCCAACGTCTCCACTCTTCCTCCTGACGCCGGTTGAAATTCTCCTCCAGCATCTCCATGTCTCCACCATCAAATGCCAGCTTACGATGTCCGGTTTGCGGCAGCTCTCCTGGCGCCCCCCAGTCCTGGCGGCGCTCACCTGCGGAGGAAGCAGCCGGCTCTGGAACAGATGACAGTCGGGGCTCCGGTACAGACAGGTACACCTCTGGTGCCTGCGCGGCCTCCTCCATGAGGACGGGTGTCGCCTCTTCTGTCTCAGCGACGGGGGCAGACAGCGGGATCTGGGGTGCTGCCGGTGCAGAGTTTTTTGCAGGAACGGGTGCCTCCACTGCGACAACGTCAACCGGATCACATTGCAAGGGCTGGGATGCCCGCACGGACTCCTCTACTAGAACGGGTGCCTCACCTTCCGGTACAGACACTTCAGGTAAGAGGGATTGGCGCCGCTCCAAGTTTAGTTTTAGGGCACGCCAGCTGGCTTCCATCCTGGCGACCTCCTCCCGGTGCCGGGCCAGGCCTCTTAGGGTATCCTCCGCTTCTTGCAGCGTAGGAGGGTTTCCAGGCCGGGTGCCCAACGGTGGTTCCGTGGCGATCGAGTCGCTTCCGTGGGGGGAGAGCTCTGACTGCTCCATCCCTTCACACTTCTGCTCGTGTCCATTAGCCATCTCTGCCAAGTCACATGTGTCATTAGCATCTGGAAAGGGCCCCTCTTTTGTAGTGAGGCGGGACCTTCGTGTTAGTTTCCGCACACTGAGGAGGATGAGGAGGCGGAACTCAAGAGCTGTGGGGCACGATCTTACATTGCAGTACCATTTAGAGTGGTCGGCCATCGTTTTCACGCCACTGAGTGAGTGTACACCCACGAAGAGCACGCCCTTCTTCTTCACCAGTGCCTCGTCGTGACGCAGATATGGCGGAAAAATGGCAAATACATTCTCTGATGATTTTAGCAATTCTCAAGCACAAAACCAGTTCAATTCAGGCACACAGGACTCGCTTATAGCGAGCTACAGAATCCTGTTCTTGACGCCCAAGAACAGTCGCACAGAGCCAGAGGTTTTGGGGGTACTCGGCACCGAGCCCGTCGACTTCTATGGGGTATGTCACGGCTTTACCCGGCAATTGAATCAGAGTCTATTTTACTATGTAGAAGTGTATAAACTATAAATATATGTATATATATATATGTCACAATGACATGTATATATATATATATATATATATATATATGTATTCTATGTGTGTATATTTTGTGTTTACAACGAAAGAAAGGGTTTTTTTTGTTGCGATTTTTTGTTCCCATAGACTTACATTGGACTTCCGGTATCGGAATCGGATATCGACGATATTTAGTGATATCGGCGATACCATTTCGATACGATATTTTTAGATATCGAGCAGTATCGCTCAACACTACTCTGAACAAAGATAGACAGTTTTTAATGGAGAGAACTTCAAAATATATATACCGTATCTCCTATAAACTTATGAAGTCACAAGCCTCCATATATAAATAAAAAAATCTAATTTTGTATTAGTATCTAAGGATAAAAAACAAAATATCAAGAAAAAATATAAGTATATTACATGCAAATAAATTATAAATAAAATAAAGGGACACGAGGTCCGGGGTAAATACTCAAAATAGAGGAGGGGAACAGAAGCATGAGAGAATGGGCAGCAATTAATATTTAATGACAAAAAATGCTATGCAATAGTATAATATAAAAGCAGTGGTCATCCAGTCCTGGCAATGCGCGCGGGTCAGAGAATGTGCTTCCTGTGATGTAATCTAGCTGCTCACGCTACATAAGGATGTCAATAGCAGGCTGTGGTTCATTTATCATTTTTGTTGATTATGTCAATCATAACAGTGCCTAGCTTTTCTGGTTGATATAATATTTTTCCAGGGTTAGCTAAGTTTGTCACCAAGTTCAACAATCAAATCAATATAACATCTTTACATGGAATGAAGACTAGAGGAGTTCGGCTATTGTATGTTTTTCCACCCCTCACCATGATTTGGGAGCTAGTATCGGTATGATGTTTTCTCAGGTGCAACATAGTTGTACCCATGTGGATTCCTGGTGAAGAGTGGAGGCTGGAAGATGTTGGAATATAGGTCTAGCCTCTTTAATGATGAGTCCCACTTTTGTCTTAGATTAAATGACAGCCAGAGATAAGTCAGAGAAAATTTTTGTGAACACTTTGGATCTGGCTTCTGAGTTTGGGCTCCCTCTGGTGGCTGCTGCTGTTAATGGAGCTGGTCTGGCTGACAGAGGTCAATCACCTGAAAAGGATGATTGGGGGTCAGGTGTTACTGACTGGGGAGATTTAAATGAGCAGTCTTCCCTTAGTGGTTGCCGGTGATTTGGTTTCCTTCCTGAGACTTTTGGAAGTTGGTTGCTCCTGCTTTGTCCTGCATTTTCAGACAAGTTATTTGTCTGTTTTAATCTGTGGCATTTTTTCCCTTTTTGTTTTTCTCTGTTCTCTGCCTTGCTGTGTGAGTACAGACGGGTTCCCTGCTGGGACCTGTGCTGGACTCTGTTTTCCTTCGCCACAGCTTATGTCAGTCTTTTCAGTATTTCTAGTCTCCTGTTATTTCAGTATCTGTTGTTTGGCGTCCAGTTCACACCAGAGTTCTGATTTTGTGGGGGGAGAGATCGTGTGGCCTCAGTATTTTTGCATATCAGACGTGTTGGAATTTTTCTTAGGGTTTTTGCAGGATTGCAGACAGTATCCTTTCCTGTCCTGTTCTATCTAGACAGTTTGGGCCCCAGAATTTGCTCACATTATTTTCTAACTGTGTTTTGTACTTCATCTGTCTCACCGGCAATATATGTTTGGGGGCTATCTATTCCTTTGGGGCTCTACTCCGGGGCAGTTTAGCTTTCCCCTTTCTCTCTTTAGGCTTAGTTAACTCTTTGGCTGTGTCGAGGCGTCTAGGGCATCGTAGGTACATCCCACGGCTAATTCGAGTTGTGTTGTCAGTTTAGGGGTCTGCAATCAGTTACCAACCTCTCTGGGTGTTTGGTTGCCTAGCCTATTTTTCTAGTATCCTCCTCGGTTACCAAATCATAACAGAAAATAACTTTACCCTACTCCTCTCCAGTCCAATCCCTGCACTTCTTGCAGAATGCCAGTTCGTTCCTAATGCTTTTCTTTGAAATAAGTGGCTTCTCTGCTGTCCTTTTCAACAGTTGGCTAGCCTCTAAAAGCCTGATTTTCTGCCACTCGATAGCAAACTCTGCACTGTTGTTGAATTGATTCCGCAGCTGAATCCACAACAAGACACAGTCCTGGCACTTGCTGGATTTTCTTGGGAACCTTGAGACTTTTGTCGCACCAATTGAACCTCTCTCTTAGTTCTTAGTGATCTGGTCAATGGTTGCTTTAGGGACAATCTTACAAGCAGCAATGTCCTTGCCTGCAATTTTCTTTTGATGAAAAAAGTATATGTGTTTCCTTGGTTAACAGAAAAAGACAATAGGATTGATTAAGGCTCGCGTTGCGAACTGAAGTGACAATAGTAACATTCCTGGAGTAATGTACACAATTTTTCATGAATTTGTTGGGAGTATTTACTACTTTGTGTTGCTCAAAAGATTTGTGATAGTCAAGGTAGTTTGAACTAGAAAACTGAGAGAAGTCCTGCTCTTATAATTCATTCTATACTAATTGATCACAGACTTAACATGAGTCAACAGTGTGATGCAGCAGCAAAAAAGGCAAATGCAATTCTAGGATGTATCAACAGAAGCATACAGTCTAGATCACGTGAGGTCATTATTGCCCTCTACTCCTCTTTGGTCAGACCTCATCTGGAATACTGTGTCCAGTTTTGGGCACCACATTTTAAAAAAGACATCAACAAACTGGAGCAAGTTCAGAGAAGAGCCACCAGAATGGTGACCGGTCTGCAAACCATGTCCTATGAGGAACGGTTGCAGGATTTGGGAATGTTTAGCTTGCAAAAAAGAAGACTGAGAGGAGACTTAATAGCTGTATACAAATATCTCAAGGGCTGTCACATTGTAGAAGGATCATCTTTATTCTCATTTGCACAAGGAAAGACTAGAAGCAATGGGATGAAACTGAATGGGAGGAGACACAGATTAGATATTAGAAAAAACTTTTTGACAGTTAGGGTGATCAATGAGTGGAACAGGCTGCCACAAGAGGTGGTGAGTTCTCCTTCAATGGAAGTCTTCAAACAGAGGCTGGACAGACATCTGTCCGGGATGATTTAGAGAATCCTGCTTTGAGCAGGGGGTTGGACCAGAAGGCCCAGGAGGTCCCTTCCAACTCTACCATTCTATGATTCTATGATTCTATGATTCATTCAGCATAACAAAATTATATTAGCTGCATTGTCCTCATTAACACTTTATCTGAGCTAATGAGTAGAGATGAGCGAACTTGTTTGGAAAACTTTGTCAGTCTCAAATTCAGCACAAAGAATGCACATTGGATACGTGTTCGGATTCCTGAGCATTTTTCCTCAAAATCTGCAAAATTCGGCCAAAGCTTGGTAAATCTTCGAGTTTCCACTAATGCATTTGTTAGGACTTTCTCTAGGATTGTGGTGCTGTATTATGAGTGGTGGGGACGGGGGATGTGTTTGATGAAGGGAGGGGGTGCGGAGAGGTCAAAGTAGTGGTGGACTGTATTTTTTTTTAAATTAACTTCATTTGTTAAGATTCCGCCAGGCAATCAGCATGCAGAAACCATCCGCAACGTCCAGACAAAAGGGCTTCTGTCATTGGCTGCCTAAGTCATATGTTCCTCTCCATATAAAAAGCAGACATGTTGTTTTTGCACCATTTTTTCAGTGGAACAGCCCGATAGACTGCTGCTGCTGCTGCAAGTAGTCAGATAGTTCAGATAGATAGGATCCTGTGTGAAATCGATTTTCCAGGATCTAAATCGTTTGTGCTAATAGTGTGGGCCAGAGACCATGCCACATTTCAGAATCTAAATCATTTGTGCTAAATAGTGTGGGTCACCCAGGCCACATTTCACACTTTGTGCTAATAAAGTGGGCCATACACCAGGCCACATTTCAAATTCTGAATCCTTTCTGCTAATTCTGTGGGCCATACACCAGGCCACATTTCAGAATCTAAATATTTTGTACTAATAGTGTGGGCTAGACAGCAGGCCACGTTTCAGAATTTAAATCGACTGTGCTAATAGTGTGGTCCAGCCAGGAGTCCAGATTTCTGAATCTAAATCCTTTTTTGCTAATAGTGTGGGCCATACACCAGGACACATTTCAGAATCTAAATTGTTTGTGCTAATAGTGTGGGCCAGATACCAGGCTACATTTAAAAATCTAAATAATTTGTGCTAATAGTGTGGGCCAGAGACTGGGCCACATTTCAGTATCTAAATCCTTTCTGCTAATAGTGTGGTCCAGACACCAGCCAACATTTCTGTATCTAAATTCTATCTGCTAATATTCTGGTCCAGACACACTACTTAGCAAAATAAATACTGATTGCTAATTTTAGTGACAGGTGATTGACAGGTCTATGCCAAGGTTGTGAAAGATCTGGTTAAAAGAGGGAAGGATACATCCAAAAAGAGTAGGAAAGCGAGGTCGTGGTGGAAGGGTTAATTGACTTGGCGTTCAAGGTGTACATGGGTTTGTGGTAATGTTATTGAAAGCTCTACTAAAAACAACGGCACATCCTATCCATAGAACACTGACAACATCTATTACTGGATGGGCTACTTGACTCCATTTCTTTGGCAGCGCTACGCCTTGTAGATGAGGGCCAAAAGAGCATGTACTCTAGTGGATGTCAAGTGCTGCATCAAGTGGCCTTTCTGTCTCTTCTCCACCTTAACATCACCCACAGTACAATCTTCAGAGGTGGCACCCCAATTACTCTTTTTTCTCCAACCATCCAACTGACTGTGGGGAACCACAGATGGGTGAGTCTGCAGAGCTGTTCACACATTCTTTTCCATGGTCATCAGAGGTCTGCTCTGGATCCTCATTACTGGTACAGATTGTCATCCTCTCTCCTCCTGTACCAGTTGTGACTTATATTGTTTAAGATTACTGTACTCGTTTTTATTATGTATACCCCTTTTCACATGTAAAGCACTATGGAATAAATGGCGCTATAAAAATAAATAATAATAACAATGAGACTCAGATACCTAAAGTGCACGCGGACTGTACTGTGCTGTCAGTATGGGAAGATGAGGAGAGTGACTCTCAGAGTGAGGAGTGGGATAACAGAGAGGTAACGATGAGGTTGTAGAACCCATAGGCACAGAGCTGAGTAGATCAGCAGAGGAAGTGGAGGACGAGGAAGATGAGGAGGTTACATTACGGCTTGCCGCACAGATACGGAGTGATACAACCATGACACTGCATCTTCAGCCACAACTCTGGCTGTGGCCAGCAGCAGTCACGGGTCTGCAGTTCACAGGGGCGGCAAGGGTTACCTAGCCTGGGCGTTGAGACTGCAAAGGATGACCCAACTCATGATATCTTCAACTTTGCAAAAAAAACGACTCAGCAAAATTGCAATAATTTGACTACTACATGAATGAACCAGCATATGCGCGATCAACATGAATTAGTTTGGGAGTCTAACTGTGCAAAAATGCAGACTAGCAGGTGTGATGACATCTACTACATTTAGCAGCCTGTGTATATCTGCGCTTCCCTTCCCCCTCCCAGCCTGCAATCAGGCTCAGTGTAATCTGAGTTGCCAGTGCTGGAGTTTCCCTCCTCACTGCGGGGGGTCTGCATTGTCTGCCCATGTGCTTCTGCCTCTCACAGACAATAATGGGAATTCATTCATGCAGATGTAATGCAATGTGAGAGTATGATAAAAATACAAAAGTAGCAAGTCTGCGACCTGCGTCGACGTGGCCTCCTGGCCCATGTTTTTCCTGGCTCCAGCTGCAACAGAACCCAAGAAACATATTTCTGCTTAGCCGATCCACCCAGGCACTCTGCGTTTAGACTTAAATGCACGCCAACATCTTGCGGAGTACAATGGTATGCTGTGCATCGCTGTAAGAGACTCCATCTCTAAGTTATGAAAGTTATGAGTTTTCTGAACTAAGATTACCACTTAGAGCAAGAGGAGGACCCTGGTAACTCCACCCCGTTTATGATGTCACGGCCACAGGTCTATAAGGTAGGGGCCAGGTATTCTGCCTCAGATCTGTCCTGGACACCAGACTTATAGCAGCTCTGTGATGCATTGTGATGTGTCTCCCATCCCCCGACCGCATGGCTTGCCTACTATGATCTAAGAACTGTAAGTTGATCTTCCTTATGTTAACCCCTTTTATTTTCTGTAACCATATTGTACATATTTCGATTGTCTCCCCTTTTGTAAAATCTTGTTTTAAAACTTTATAAACACTGTCAAACCTTTTTGGAGTAAAGATATAAAATTTACTAGTTTGTTTCTCCTGCTCTATAAACGAATCAGCACGTGCCTGAAGTACTACGCTACTGATTTGGGGTTGCTACGGACCCTCTTGATAAATTGTTCATTAAGTAAATCATAGCTGGTGGCAGCTAAAAGAAGGGGTGTAAAGTGTTAACCTATTGGGGGGCGTTGGCAGTGACGGAGCGGGTTTTATAAGTGTATTGCCTGGCTGTGGCCCGGAGTAATTATAATTCCCTCACTGCAGCGTGCCAATAGCCAGCACACATCCAAATGACCCGTCTGGCGACTAATTATCCTAGGTGCAGTTCCTGACTGACCTGAGGGTAAGGGGGGCGCCAGAGAGCTGCAAGTTCCTAAGTGGAAGTGGGATAATTATAAACCCCTGCAGTTTACTGGGTCGGACGGCAGCAGCCGTCGTGTGTGTGCGCGTTTTCGTCACATTCGCGGCACGGAGGGATCACAAGCCGTGATACCCCGGGCTACCGTGTGGCGGACCGTGTGCACCGTTCTTCACATTGGTGGCAGCGGTGGGATTATAGAGCATTAGTGATCTGGTCTGAGCAATCATTCCATTCACTAAAAAACTTGCACGGTTCTTCAGGGACCCTGCAACTAAAGTTTTGGAGAACAGACTCAGTGTTTATTAGTCCTGAGACAATTGTGTGTACTTGCGGTTACCCCTCCCTTCTCTTTGTTTTCTATCCTATCTTTTATTTGGCAACCATGGCTACGAGGGGATTCGACTGGTATAATCGGAGTAGCAAGGAAGCTCTTCTTGCCATGTGCGAGTGGAGGAAGATTGTCCCCATGGACCAAACCAAGGCCGAAGTGATCCAGGCCCTGATGGCACGGGACCACGCTGAGAGCGAGGAGGGCGCAGGAGCAGAGGCCCAACCCCTGACTGCTTACACCCAGGGCGGGTTGGACCCTTACCTGCAGGCGGCCCTGGATGCGCTCTCCGCCGACGACCATGATGGGCGCCTGAGGCTGATCCAGCGATACCAGCAGGAGGCCCAAGCCCAGCGAGAGGCTGAGAGAGCCGAGGCCCAAGCCCAGCGAGAGGCTGAGAGAGCCGAGCGCCAAGCCCAGCGAGAGGCTGAGAGAGCCGAGCGGGAAGCTCAGAGAGCTCATGAACTGGAGCTGCTCAGACAAGGGGCAATGCCCTCCACCGCCCGGAGCGGTACACCCAGCAGCTCTCAGAGTCCGAAGCCCCGGCCGGAGCACTTTCCCGTGATGGAAAAGGACGGAGACTTGGACACTTTTCTGCGGCCTTTGAGAAAGTCTGCAGACAGTACCAGCTGCCTGACAACCAATGGGCCAGGTACTTGACCCCCGGGCTAAAGGGCAAAGCTCTGGAGGCGTTTGCTTCACTCCCACCAGATCAAGATGGTGACTATGAGGCCATCAAGCAGGCCCTGATCGCCAAGTACCAGCTAACCCCTGAGGTATACCGAAAGAAGTTCCGGAACCTCCAACGTGGCCCACATGACAGTTATAGCGATGTGGTGCAAGGACTCAGGACCCACTTTGACCAGTGGATCCATGGACTGTCAGTTGACACCTTTGAGGAGCTGAGGGACCTGATGATCAAAGACCAGTTCCTGCATCTGTGCCCAGCTGAGGTCCGACAGTTCATCCTGGACCGAGAACCGGAGGATGCGGTCAGAACAGCACAGATCGCCGACAGCTATGAGGCCAACCGGAAACCCAAGGTGCGGAAGCCCGTCACTACCCGCTGGGGGGGTAAGCCTGCAACCAACCCCAGTGCCCATGCCAGCCGTCCCTCTGGAGGCACTATCCCCTTTGCCAGCGCCAGGCCTACATCAGACCCCCGCCAGTGTTTCTCCTGTAAACGGACAGGACACATCAGCGCCACCTGTCCGGAGAGGCAGAAGAACCCCCCAGCCAAGGCCTCTGGGCCCAACGCCTCTGTTCTTTTGGTGGGTGGTGTGGTGGGGAGGGTTGATGACAACGTGCAGCCCATCCGCGTGGGGGCCCATCTTGCTACAGGCCTCAAGGACACCGGGGCTGAATAAACCCTCATCCGACCCGAACTGGCGGCCCCTGAAGAGTTGATTCCGGGGAAAACCTTAACTGTCACCGGGATTGGGGGCGTCCACTACCCCTTGCCGATAGCCCAGGTTTTCATTGACTGGGGTGCCGGGAGCGGGGTGAAGGAAGTGGGGGTGTCCGAAAACCTGCCCACTGATGTTTTATTGGGGACTGATCTGGGGAGGATGGTGGCGTACTATGTCCCTGACACCCCTCCCCAATCTGATAATAAGGTTAACGTTAACCCTGATGTTGATGTTGATGATGATGGGAAACTGAATGTGTTACCTGCCAATGCTTTGCGAAGTGATTATGCAACCGATAACCTTTCTTTCCCTAGGAATGTCGCTGATAGTGATGTATCTGTGCCATCTGAACCTGTTAACCCTTTCTCTGAAGTGGTAGATGTGTCCACAGGTACAGGAGCGTTCAGCCACGTCGCTCTGCGGAGTGAGACGGCTGAGGAACCCCTAGCAGGAGCAGGCGACAGTGCTCAAGGAAATGGGGAGGTGCATGGGAACCGTGAGGAAGGTGACGCCATGACACTGACCAGCGCCACCGAGGAAGGTAACTGGCCCATAAGTAGCACTGCTCCTGAAGTGTTGGGGGTGGATGGGGAGGTAGAGCCCATAGCAGCGCAGGCTGATGGGTCTGTAGAAATCCCCGGGGAGACTGCATATGTAGCTGCTGTCACCCGCAGTCAGAGTGCCCGGATCGCAGGTAGCGCCCTGCCATCTGGACCCTCCTCCGCTACAGGAGAGACTGAACCAGAGGTGGACCCAGAGCCGGTCCCAGAGGGTCCCAGTGAGGAAGGAACCCTGACGTCACTTCTGGCTGCCTCCAGCCAGGAGTTCCAGGCCGCTCTGCACTCAGATGCGAGCCTGGAGAACTTGAAGCACCTCGCTCGAGACGCCCACCTCCGTGACTGATAAGGAGAGGGTGTTCTGGTAACGAGCAAGGTTGTACCGGGAGACAGTACCCGGAGATTCCCAAAAGGAGTGGTTGAGGGAAAAACAGCTGGTCGTCCCGCACCAGTTCCGAGGTGAGTTGTTGCGGATTGCCCATGAGATTCCACTTGCTGGACACTTGGGGATCAGCAAAACTAAGGCACGGCTGTCTCAACACTTCTATTGGCCCAAGATGGGGACAGATGTGACTAACTACTGCCGCTCCTGTATCACCTGTCAAAGAGTGGGGAAGGCGGGGCCTGCTCTTAAGGCTCCCCTGATCCCGTTGCCAGTGATAGAGGAGCCTTTCCAGAGGATCGCGGTGGACATTGTGGGCCCGCTGGCCATCCCCAGCAGCTCTGGAAAGCAATACATCCTTACTGTGGTAGACTACGCTACCCGGTACCCGGAGGCAGTAGCTCTGTCCTCAACTAGGGCAGATAAGGTGGCGGATGCACTGGTGACCATTTTTTCACGGGTAGGATTTCCCAGGGAGATGCTTACCGATCAAGGGACCCAATTTATGTCTCGCCTAATGAAGGCTCTCTGCAGCAAAATGCAGGTGACGCGTATGGTATCGAGTGCGTATCACCCACAGACCGATGGTTTGTGTGAGCGCTTTAACGGTACCCTCAAACAGATGCTCCGCATGCTGGTTGAGACCCAGGGACGCGATTGGGAGCGGTACCTCCCACACCTGCTATTTGCCTACAGAGAAGTCCCGCAGGCCTCGACGGGGTTCTCCCCCTTCGAGCTCCTGTATGGCAGGCGAGTCCGGGGACCCCTTGGGTTGATAAGAGAATCCTGGGAAGATGAGCCAAACCCCACGGAAGTGTCCATCGTGGATTATGTCATGCGCTTCAGCGACAGGGAGAGGCTGAGAGAGCCAAGGCCCAAGCCCAGCGAGAGGCTGAGAGAGCCGAGCGCCAAGCCCAGCGAGAGGCTGAGAGAGCTGAGCGGGATGCTCAGAGAGCCCATGAACTGGAGCTGCTCAGACAAGGGGCAATGCCCTCCACCGCCCGGAGCGGTACACCCAGCAGCTCTCAGAGTCCGAAGCCCCGGCCGGAGCACTTTCCCGTGATGGAAAAGGACGGAGACTTGGACACTTTTCTGCGGGCCTTTGAGAAAGTCTGCAGACAGTACCAGCTGCCTGACGACCAATGGGCCAGGTACTTGACCCCAGGGCTAAAGGGCAAAGCTCTGGAGGCGTTTGCTTCACTCCCACCAGATCAAGATGGTGACTATGAGGCCATCAAGCAGGCCCTGATCGCCAAGTACCAGCTAACCCCTGAGGTATACCGAAAGAAGTTCCGGAACCTCCAACTTGGCCCACATGACAGTTATAGCGATGTGGTGCAAGGACTCAGGACCCACTCATGGAAGTACCCAATACATGAGCACCTTGCTGCAATATGATGAACGTATTCTTAGGGATAGAAATAGTACTGACTAATGGGTTGCCACTCTCTTAGATCCACGATACAAGAGTCAATTTTGCCAGATTTTTTACCCCTCTGGAAAGGGACACACGCATGCTGGAGTATCGAAACACGCTTGTAGAGTGGTTTTCCGCAAGGCAGCAGTGAGGCACATA
The DNA here is from genome assembly GCA_033576555.1 of Oophaga sylvatica. Taxonomy (NCBI): domain Eukaryota; kingdom Metazoa; phylum Chordata; class Amphibia; order Anura; family Dendrobatidae; genus Oophaga; species Oophaga sylvatica. Next base: position 252,377,785 of record JARQOD010000001.1, read on the forward strand.
GTGTGCATCGCAATTATAGACTTCCCAACCACAGGAATGTTGAGTCTTCAATGCAAAAAACATTAGCTGTAACAGCAGCAGTGTATGTGGCAGAAGCAATTTCTATGAGTCATTTCACACATTTTTTAGACCAGCCTGTGCACCAGAACAGAGTACAAGTCTGACACGTTGTGAATGACTGGAGAGGATGGTGCAGGAATATCTCGAGCTCAATATCAATGCCAACAGAAGGGTTTTACCCTTTTGCATTTTAGTCTTCAAAAATGGAAGAGTGGCTTGAACTCGCCTACCATGCCTTGGAGGTTTTGTCATGCCTGGCAGTCAACGTTTTCTCAGAATCATGTCTTCAGCACTGCTGGTGGTGTCCTGATGGCTGTCCCCTGAAAGTGTAGATTGCCTAACTTTCATCAAGATAAACAAGTCATGGATCTCCAATGACTTTTGTACCCCAGTCGCAAACTGTGAATACTGGGTGATGGTGTCGTTTTTAGTGTGCTGCATTGATCTCGTGTAATTGCAGTCTGTTACACCTTTGTCATGGCTTCTGTGCCGGCTGTTAATACTGCTGCTGATGTTAAAAGCAATTTTTTGAAATGAGGAAACTCCAAGTTGGGTCTCCATCTGGTGGGTTGCATATAGTGGAAGGGGTGTTAGAGTCCCATTATACTATTTCTACTCTGGTGAAATTGATGCCACTTTAGTGGTATGTGACAATAATTTTTGGAAATATGGAGACTCCAAGTTGGATCTCCATCTGGTGGGTTGCCTGTAGTGGAAGGAGTGTCAAAGCTCCATTATACTATTTGTACACTGGGGAAATTTATATCACTTTAGTGGTGTGTGGCAATAATTTCTTAAATGTTTGTATTGCAATTTGGGTCTCCTTCATTTGTGCTTTTCCTGTAGCAGTATGACACCCAGAATGGCAGGCCTACTCTTACTTTCAGTCAACTACCTGTGTTACTATCATTAAATGTTCCTATCATTAGTAGTCTACGAAGCTGATATTTGTGCCTCCTGATTGTGGCTGAGGAAAAAATCAGTCTGAGCTGTTGCATGAGGTATCAGGGCTCCCAGCACAGCAAGCTTACACCTGTCCCGCACTCACTTCGTCTTAATTTAAATTTAAAGCTCTAAATACTGGCCAGACCCTTAGGCTATGGTTCCACGGTCCGGAACCATAGCGCTTTTGACGGAGCGGAAATTCCGCTCCGTCTAAGCCCCGCCCCCTTCTGACGCGCGATCTTCGGAGGTGTTCAGGACACCTCCGGAACACCTCCGGAAAGAGCGCAGGCTACATAGCCTGTGTTAATTCTGTTGCGGCGACGCACCGTCGCCGCAATACGCGAGGACATGCTGCGGTCTGAAAAGACGCGCCGCATGTCCGTTTACGCAGGTTTGCCACCTGCGTATTGTTACGCATAGTGGACACGGGATTTCTTGAAATCCCCTCCACTATGCTGTAACATCTGGACGCTGCGTGTTGGCGCTGCGCCAGCGCACAGCGCCAAACACGCAGCGTTTCCTGACCGTGGAAACTCACCCTTATACCTCATGCATGGCCTACGGCTGTCTGCTGCTGTGACATTATCAAATTTCTACTGTGGGTAAATTGATCAGTCAACTACGTGTGTTACTATCCTTACATTTTTCTTACATTAGTGGTCTACCAAGTTAATATTTGTGCAACCTGAGTGTGTCTGAGCAAAAAAAGCAGTTTGAGCTCTTGCATGAGGAATCAGGGCTCCTAGCACAGCAGGCCTACACCAGTCCTTCATTTACCTCATCTTAATTTAAACTTAAATTCAAAGCTGTAAATCCTGTCCCAGACCCTAATACCCTATGCATGGCTCGTGGCTGACTGTTGCTGTGACATTATCAAATTTCTACTGTGGGTGAATTGAACAATCAACTACCTGTGTTGCTATACTTAAATTTTTCTACCAATAGTAGTCTATGAATCCCATGTTTGTGACACCTGAGTGTGGTTGAGCAGAAAAGCAGTTTGAGCTGTAGCAAGAGGTATCAGGGCTCCTAGCACAGCAGGTCTACACTGGTTCCTCACCTACTTCGTCTTAATTTAAACTTAAATTCAAAGCTGCAGAGGCTTGCGCAAACCCTGATACCTCATTTATGGCCCATAACTGACTGCTGCTGTGCCATTATCAAATTTCTACTGTGGGTCAATTAATGCCACTGTTCCTTGTGTTTGCCCCTAATTTTTGGAAATGTTTGGACTCTAAGCTGGGTCTCCTTCATGTGTGTTGCCTGAATTTGGCAGGGTTCTCAGAACACCAGACCCACCCCTGTCACTCATCCACCTGTTACTGATCAATGTTTAACCTAGAAATGCTGGTCCAAGCCCTGTCCCAGGCCCCATCCCATGCACCCATGTTGTGCAATTATACTATTTTTACTCTGGGTCAATTGACTTGGTGTGTGCCCTAATTTGAGCTGTTTTGACAGCTTTTTGATCCCCCTGAGGGTGTTGTCTATTAGAGATGAAAGAATTTGTTCTGATTCGGTTCCGAATGTGATCAAAATTGAATATTGGTTTTGCATAAGACATACATTCAGCACGAATATTGTTCGTGTATGGCTCGAATATGTCAAAATCAGATTCGGGGACAAAATCCAAACAAATTCTCTCATCTCTATTGTCTATGTGTTTGGTTTTGCCTCATATTGAAATCAATAGGGTTCGGATATATTCGACGAACTGTTTGGTGAACATTGGAATGTTCGTCGAACCTTGAAAGGTTAGTTTATCTCTACTAATGGGAAGATCACTGAAATAATGCATGGCAAGGAATGACTCTTCATAACAATCTGCAGTTAATGCAAACTAAAACCCTAAGCCGAAAACTTTGTGAAAATCAAAATTTGTGTCAGTCTCAAAACTTTTGTCTACATCTGCAAATTAAATGGTAAAATTAATGTTGCCTTTCAACACTACAACTTAAAATACAAAACCTTTATACAGCTGCGTTGACAGAAAAGATAAGAGTTATCTTATAAGACTTTTATAAGAAAGAAAGTAACAAACGAAAGTGCAAAAACTGAAAATCACTGTGTTGTAAAAGGGTTCATATTTTATACAGTATATATTGTGAAAATGATGACAGATCTGCTGTAACAAGGGCTTGGGGTAACTTGGAATGACATGTCTCTATCTGAGATAGCGTTTTAAATGAGCTGTGCACACACCAGATAGATTTTTTCGTCTAAAATGTTCTGTATTTTGCTGCACTGTGGAGAGAGCGGTAAAAGTCTCTGCATACTGCAGCTGCTGGCAGGAGGGAAAGTAAGGCATTCACTTCTAATCCTAGTTAAAAAAAGAAACATTGATTTCTTCTATTACAATTTTCATTATTTCATCAAATGCTAGTCACCTGTGGCGAGGTGCAGAGTGCCCACAATATAATCATTCTCTTTGCCACCATGATGTATAATACCAAAATAGCATGCTTAAATTCACAGATATTTATCAAATCTACATAAAAATGACTGCCTATAATTTTTGTAATGTTAGATCTGCCTGTTGTCAGCAATCTTATGGTTGCATATGGGGTATAGGGTATCAATAGCAGATGTTTAAATTTTTCGTTTAGTGCAGAATTTGACATATGAATTACAATTTTATACATGAGATTTCAAAATTCAAAGATATGTCCAAAGCCAACAGAGAGGTTTGCACAGCACATTTGTTTTATTATTGGTAACTTCGAACCTATAGCATACTTATGAAATTCTATACTATGACATACATTTACAACAGCGCTGGAATCACAATGTGTGGAGGGGGCTCAGGAGCTGTGCTCCTTCCACACACAGTAGATGTCGGCTATGTTACATTGCCGACATCTGTCTTTAACAGCCTCTTTCCCTAACCATTTAAGAAATGAGACTTTCAGGAGTTCAAAAAAAATTCAAATTTATTGATAGGCTACGGAAAAGTTTTCATTTCCGGAAAAGTTTCCCAAACCTTCTTTGAAAAGGTTTTAGTGAATATGCACACATTGTTTCCAGTTTTTAAAGAACTTTTTGGTGGTTTCCTGAGCTGTTTTTGTTTGACCGCTGACATTTTTTTAATGTTCTCTTCTTTTTAACACTTTCTTCGATGAACTTTAGTCTACCATCAACCTTAAAAACTATAAAATTATCTTTATGGCATCTTTTTCACTGTTTTTTATGGATGTTTTTAACACTATATTCAAGACTGAAGAAACCACTAGCGGTTTTTGAAGCAAGAATGCTGGCAAAACACTCTAAACTGGGGCATCTTTTGAGCCATCCCACTGACTTGTCAGGTAAAACGTCTTCAGAGGTCACTTTGTGTGGTAATAACTCTGTAATGCTTGAATATATCTCAGTGACTCTGAGTTTGTTGTTTTTTAACACATTGTAATTTATGATAATAGAAAATTTAGATTGATATGATTTGCATTTATTTATGAAAATATTGAATATTTGACCAACATTTATTAAGAAAATTAGATTTATCACATTTCTACCTTATACTATTCAGCAGCATTATAGAAACTACTTTATTTTATAGAATTAGAGATGAGCTGCCCCATCGGTGGAGAGTTTGAGTCATTTTGCGTTGCTGCGCAAGCCTCCCATAATGTCCTGCAGCTATCACATCTTACAGATTATCAAACAGGTGCTTCTTACAAAATTAGAATATCATCAAAAAGTTAATTTATTTCAGTTCTTCAATACAAAAATTGAAACTTATATATTACAGTAGAGTCATTACAAACAGAGCTCATCTGCATTGTTGGGTCTGATGTCTCTCATCTTCCTCTTGACAATACCCCATATCTATGGGGTTAAGGTCAGGATAGTTTGCTGGCCAATCAAGCACAGTGATACTGGTGTTTTTAAACTTTTGGCAGTGTGGACAGCTGCCAAGTCCTGCTGGAGAATTAAAATTTCCATCTCCAAAAGATTGTCGGCAGAGGGAAGCATGAAGTGCTCTAAAATTTTGTGGTAGACGGCTGCGCTGACTTTGGTCTTGATAAAACACAGTGGACTTACGCCAACAGATGACATGGCTCCCAAAACTATCATTGACTGTGGATACTTCACACTAGCTCTTGGAAATCAAGGTCCCAGAGTCTGGAGGAAGAGTTGCTTAAGGTCTAGTGTGACAATCAGTGATGGTTTGGGGAGCCATGTCATCTGCTGGTATAGGTCCACTGTGTTTTATCAAGACCAAAGTCAGCGCAGTCGTCTACCAGGAAGCTTTAGAGCATTTCATGCTTCCCTCTGCTGACAAGCTTTTTGGAGATGGAAATTTAATTCTCCAGCAGGACTTGTCACCTGTCCACACTGCCAAGAGTACCAATTCCTGGTTTAAAAACAATATCACTGTGCTTGATTGGCCAGCAAACTAGCCTGACCTTAACCCCATAGATTCTCTATGGGGTATTGTCAAGAGGAAGATAAGAGACACCGGACCCAACAATGCAGATGAGCTGAAGGCTGCTTTCAAAGCAATCTGGGCTTCCATAACACCTCAGCAGTGCCACAGGCTGATCGCCTCCATGCCACACTGCATTGATGCAGTAAATGATGCTAAAGGAGCCCCGACCAAGTATTGAGTGCATTTACTGAATATACATTTCAATAGGCCAACATTTCGGATTTTAAAATCATTGTTTCAAGCTGGTGTTATAAATTATTCTAATTTACTGAGATAATGACGTTTGGGTTTTCATTAGCTGTAAGCCATAATCATCAACATTAACAGAAATAAACACTTGAAATAGATCACTCTGTTTGTAATGACTCTATATAATATATGAGTTTCACTTTTTGTATTGAAGAACTGAAATAAATTAACTTTTTGATGATATTCTAATTTTGTGAGATGCACCTGTATATGACCACTAAGTATTTGTTGCAGAAGCAGGAGGAGGAGGAGGTGATTTCCTGAACAAAATGTGTTTGAATGGTATGGCATGGACATAAGACAACTTCCCAGAAAAAATATTTGGGCTGCATTTACATTACTTCGCTGTCATTCGTAGGGCTTACAAAGATGGAGGAAATCCAGCCCTTGTTCAATTTTAGAAGTCAGCCTGTCTGCATTTTCCATTGACAGGCATTTGTACCTATCTGATATGATTGCACCGGCTGAACTAAAAACCCGCTCAGACAACACACTTGCGGCAGTGCATGGCAGCAACTCCAGAGACGTACAAGGAGAGGTCAGGCAAAGTGTGCAGCTTGGACAACCAATAGTTAAAGTGCACTGAAGAATCAGGAAGGACGATGGTATGGTCACTTTAGTAGTCCTTCACCATCTTGATCAACTTCTCCCTCCTCATCATAGTTACACTCACGGATAGCTCTTGCTGATGTGACGGTTTCATGAAAATGGGCCAGTTGGTGGACATTCTCCACCTCCCACCGAGTTACACCTGTTGTGCGTGGCCCTCCCCTGTAATCTTTGTGGGTGAGAAAAGTCGGTACTTCTGCCAGCAGTGTTGTCGGAGGGTAATATTTTCAGCAAGTCTTCCACAATGGCCCTCTGGCATGCACTAAAAATGGCACATCTGCCTCCGACATGAAATAAATAAATTTCTCCTTGTACCGTGGGTCAAGAAAGGTGCACAGCCAATATTTCATGTTGGACTAAATGTGCTTCACGTCAGGGTCTTAGGAAAGGCATCTGGACATGAACTGCGCCATGTGTAGCAGACTACAAAGAGTCAAAGTTTCAGTGTCCTCACCAGGATGAACACTAACCATCCTCTCCTCCTCACGACACATTGCCTCCTTCTCCTCCTCTTTAGGTCATCCATTCTGGATGGGCATGAAGCTGGGATTAGCAGTCACCTCTGTAGCACAGACCAATAACTCCTATTACTCTTCTTCCTTCTCCTCCTGTTCCTTGTCATCACCCAATGTGACCTGAGAATATTGTGTGAGGCTGGGCTGTATGGTATCAGCCACAGTAAAATCTCGCTCCATAGCCACCTGCTCAGCTTCAAAGCTTCCTCTTTGAGGTTCATGCGTTGAACAGTGCAGTGGGATGGTTATGCTGATAATAGCTTCATCAGCGTGGTGCAGTACTCAAAGTTTGGAAGAACCTCACATATGTCAGTGATCCACATCCACTCTGTCATTGTTATGTTTGGGGGCTGAGTGTTACTCTGATGGGCATTGAGAAGCAGGAGTTCACACACTGCCCTCTGCTGCTCACTAAGCCTTGCCAACATATGAAAAATCGAATTCCAGCATGTGGGCAGGTAAAAAAATCAGTCGGTGACGGGGCAAATTAAAACTCTGCAACAGCAAAGTGAGACCGGTGATGACTTTTGGAAATGTGCACTGACAGGGAGTTGATAAGGGAGGAATTACTGAATTGCTGTTATATTTTATTAATACTTTTATTTATTTTTACTTATCTTTGCTGTCTGGTGAAATCCCATTAGAAATGTGCTCCACTATTGCCAATGCCATCCAGTGTACATCTTGTCACATGTATACAGTCCTTGAACAGCTGGTCGAGGGTGCATACTGCTGTGCGAGATGTGAGCACGTTGTGAATTTGGAAGCCCAAATACTGGATCTAAATGTGCAGCTGGCAACACTGAGATCCATAGACAATATGGAAAGGAGTCTTCTGCTCACTGAGCAGACGCTCCATGGGACAGATAAGGGGGGGATGCTAGGATGGAGCTGCAGGACACTGAAGTAGGAAGCTGGGTGACAGTTACAAGACGGGGTAGAGGGAAGAGCGCCAGGGAGGCTAGTCCTGATCTGGCACACCCCAATAAGTTTGCAAAGTTGGCAGATGAGGGGGGTGTCAGTATAGGGGTAGCACTGCTGCAGCCAGGCACGTCCTCTGAAAGCCGGAGGAGTGTCTTCTCCAGTAAGGGGGGAATTAGAGCAGGGCAGGCCAGATAGGTGCTGGTAGTGGGGGACTCAATTATTAGGGGAACAGATAGGGAAATCTGTCACAAAGACAGGGATCGTCGAACAGTGTGCTGCCTACCTGGCGCTCGAGTCCGGCACATCACTGATCAGGTTGACAGATTACTGGGAGGGGCTGGTGAGAACCCAGTGGTCATGGTGCACATTGGCACAAATGACAAAGTTAGAGGTAGGTGGAAGGTGCTTAAAGACGATTTCAGGGAATTAGGCTGCATGCTTAAAGCAAGGACCTCCAACGTGGTATTTTCTGAAATACTGCCTGTACCACGTGCCACACCAGAGAGGCAACGGGAGATTAGGGAGGTTAATAAGTGGCTCAAGAATTGATGTAGGAAGGAGGGGTTTGGGTTCCTGGAGAACTGGGCCGACTTCTCAGTTGGCTACAGGTTCTATGCTAGGGACGGGCTGCACCTCAATGGGAAGGGTGCAGCTGTGCTGGGGAGAAAATGGCTAGAAGGTTGGAGGAGTCTTTAAACTAGGGACTAGGGGGGAGGGTATTCATTTTATAGGAGGGGAAGGCAGTACAGATAGAGACCTGGGCACAAATAATGAAATTGGGGGTGGAGGTGGCATGTGGGGTGGGGTTAGAACAGTTAATAAAGAATAGAGGTACAGAGAGATACATAAAGTGCATGTATACTAATGCCAGAAGCCTCACCAACAAAATGGCGGAATTAGAATTAATTTTGTTGGAACATAATTATGACATGGTGGGGATATCTGAGACTTGGCTGGATGAGAGCCACGACTGGGGGGTTAATTTACAGGGCTATAGTCTGTTTAGAAATGACCATAAAAATAAGCGAGGTGGGGGTGTGTGTTTATATGTAAAATCATCCTTAAAACCCATCCTGCGTGATATCTGTGAATCTAATGAAGATGTAGAGTCTCTGTGGGTGGAGATTAGGGGAGGGAGGAAAAATAATAAATTACTGATAGGGGTTTGTTATAAGTCTCCTAAAATAATGGAATCAACAGAGAATATACTCGTAAAGCAAATAGATGAAGCAGCGGCTCAAGGAGAAGTCATTATTATGGGGGATTTCAACTACCCTGAAATACATTGGGGAACAGAAACCTGCAGTTCCAGCAAACGTAATAGGTTTTTGACAACTATGAGAGACAATTACCTTTCACAACTAGTTCAGGACCCAACAAGAGGGGGGGCACTGCTAGACCTAATATTAACCAACAGGCCAGACCGCATATCAAATCTAAGGGTTGGGGGTCACTTGGGTAATAGTGATCACAAAATAATAAGCTTTCATGTATCCTTTAATAAGATGTGTAGTCGAGGGGTTACAAGGACACTAAACTTTAGGAAGGCAAATTTCCAACGGATGAGAGATGATCTTAGTGCAATAAACTGGGATGATATCCTGAGACATAAAAATACACAAAGAAAATGGGAGACGTTTATTAGCATCCTGACCTGTGCACAGTATATACCCTATGGGAATAAACATGCTAGAAATAGGAGGAAACTACTATGGCTAAATAGAGCTGTAAGGGGCGCAATAAGGGACAAAAAGAAAGCGTTTAGGGAATTAAAGCAAGTAGGTAGTGAAGAGGCATTAAATAAATACAGAAGATTGAATAAATTCTGTAAAAAGCAAATCAAGACAGCAAAGATTGAGGCAGATAGACTCATTGCCAGAGAAAGGAAAAGTAATCCAAAAATATTCTTTAACTACATAAAGAGCAAGAAACTAAAAAATGATAGTGTTGGTCCCCTTAAAAATAGTCTGGGTGAAATGGTGGATGAGGATGAGGAAAAAGCCAATATGCTAAATGACTTTTTTTCAACTGTATTTACACAAGAAAATCCCATGACAGATAACATGTTCAGTGATAAAAAAATTTCTCCATTAAATGTCACCTGCTTAACCCAGCAGGAAGTACGGCGGCGTCTAAAAATCACTAAAATTGACAAATCCCTGGGCCCGGATGGGATACACCCCGAGTACTGCAGGAATTAAGTACAGTCATAGATAGACCATTATTTTTAATCTTTAAAGATTCCTTAATAACGGGGTCTGTACCACAGGACTGGCGTATAGCAAATGTGGTGCCAATATTCAAAAAGGGGGTAAAAACTGAACTGGAAATTATAGGCCAGTGAGCTTAACATCTACTGTGGGTAAAATCCTGGAGGGTTTTTTAACGGATACTATATTGGAGTATCTGAGGCTGAATAACCTCATGACACAGCATCAGCATGGGTTTACGAGGGACCGTTCTTGTCAGACTAATCTGATAAGCTTTTATGAAGGGGTAAGCTCCGGACTGGACCAAGGGAATGCAGTGGACATGGTGTTCATGGACTTCTCAAAAGCTTTTGATACGGTGCCACACAAAAGGTTGATACAAAAAATGAGAACAATGGGGATAGGGGAAAATATGTGTAAGTGGGTTAAGAACTGGCTCATGGATAGGAAACAAAGGGTGGTTATTAATGGAGCACACTCGGACTGGGTCACGGTTAGCAGAGGGGTACCACAGGGGTCAGTATTGGGGCCGCTTCTCTTTAACATATTTATTAATGACCTTGTAGGGGGCATACATAGTATTTCAATATTTGCAGATGACACTAAACTCTGCAGGGTAATAAATACAGAGGAGGATAATTTTATATTACCCGAGGATTTATGTAAGCTAGAAGCTTGGGCTGATAAATGGCAAATGAGCTTTAATGGGGATAAATGTAAGGTCATGCACTTGGGTAGAACAAACAAGATGTATAATTATGTGCTTAATTGTAAAACACTGGGCAAAACTGTCACTGAAAAAGACCTGGGTGTATGCGTGGACGACAAACTCACATTTAGTGGCCAATGTCAGGCAGCTGCTGCCAAGGCAAATAAAATAATGGGATGCATTAAAAGAGGCATAGATGCTCATGAGGAGAACATAATTTTACCTCTATACAAGTCACTGGTGCGACCACACTTAGAATACTGTGTGCAGTTCTGGTCTCTGGTGTATAAGAAAGACATAGCTGAAATGGAGCGGGTGCAGAGAAGAGCGACCAAGGTTAGGGGGTCTGCAATACCAGGACAGGTTATTACACTTGGGGTTATTTAGTTTGGAGGAACAAAGGCTTAGGGGTGATCTTATTACAATGTATAAATATATGAGGGGACAGTACAAAGACCTTTCTAATGATCTTTTTACTCTTAGACCTGTGACGGGGACAAGGGGGCATCCTCTACGTCTGGAGGAAAGGTTTAGTCATAATCACAGATGCAGATTCTTTACTGTAAGAGCAGTGAGACTATGGAACTCTCTGCCGTCTAATGTTGTAATGAGTGATTCCCTACTAAAATTTAAGAAGGGACTGGATGCCTTTCTTGAAAAGTATAATATTACAGGCTATATTCACTAGTTTCCTAGTTATTGCGTTGATCCAGGGAGCTAGTCTGATTGCCATATGTGGAGTTGGGAAGGAATTTTTTTCCCCAATGTGAAGCTTACTGTTTGCCACTTGGGTTTTTTTTGCCTTCCTCTGGATCAACATGTTAGGGCAGGTTAGGATAGGATATGGGTTGAATTAGATGGACTTAAAGTCTTCCTTCAACCTTAATAACTATGTTACTATGTTACTATGTTGGCAAGTAGGTCTGGCAAGTCAGGCTATGTTTCTAAAAACCGCTGCTGTACAACCAAGTTCAACACATGGGCCATGCATGGAACGTGTACCAGCGTGCCGAGCTTTAAAGCCGCCACCTAAGTTATGGCCATTATCGCACACAACCAGACCTGGTTGGAGGTTCACCTGGGAGAGTAACTGATCGGTATGTTCTTTCATCCCTTTCAACAGCTTTGCTGCGTTGTGAGATTTATCACCTAAACAGGTGAGCTTCAGCTTTGCCAAGGCAGTGCTGTAGACCTCCCAGTTGTGGAGTGATGGGGAGGCTAGTTCCCCTGAGGATGAGGAGGAGGAGGGGGAATGACAGGAACTGGAGTACGAGGAGACTGAAACCCTGAAGGAAGTTGGGTCTGCTATTCTTGGTGTGGATAAGATATGTGATGTCCCACCCTCTTACTCTGTCCCAGACCCCTCCAGATTCACCCAGTGTGCTGTCAGGGAAAAATTTAACATCCCTGTCCAAAAGAACTTGTTCACATGTCTGTGGTTGAGTGCATCATCCCTGTGACTGTGTTGTCCAAGCACAGCTGATATTGTAAAATACGTGCTTATGTAATGTGGGGACGGCAAACCGGGAAAAGTGGCGGCTGGGAATTGAGTACTGTGGGGCTGCCATCTCCAATAGGTAGTGGAAAGACACAGTTCCCACAAGCCGAAACGACAACACTTCCAGGGCTAGCAATCTGGCAATTTGGGTGCTTAGCGTTTGGGCCTGTGGGTGAGTGGATGTTTCTGCTTTCTGTGAAACGTCTGGGGCAGGGACAACTGAATGCTGCGCTGGGACAACGAACTGGATGTGGTTGCTGACTGTTGTGTATGTGCAACCACAGGAGGCATCAGTGCCTGCTTCCTGGACAGCAGATTTGGAAGGCCATAACACAGGGGAAGCGATAGTGGTTTCACCCTCAGACACAGATTTTGTACCTAGGCATTCTGCCAATCTACTGGGGTACTTGGCTGTCATGTGCTTTTGCATGCTGGTGGTGCTCAGGTTGGCAGTGTTCTTGCCTCTTCTTAGCTTGGTATGGCAGATGCTGCATATTACAGTTGTTTTGTCTGAAGGATTTTTAGAAAAAACTGCCATACAGGGAAACAATGCACCCTTGGCCTGTTATCTAGCTGAGAGGGGGGCTCAGTGGAACAGTTGACTGAGTTCTCCCTCTGGTCAAACCACTACCTTTTCTTGCTATGGCTCCAACCTCTCTGCACCGCTGTGCTCGCTAGGCATGCCAACATGCCAGGTTGGATCATTGGCCTCATCATGACCACTTCGTATTCCAATTCATCAATCTGATCCTCCTTCTGAGTTGCGATTTTAGCTGACCTGATGGCAACTGTCTGTCATGGTTATCCTCCACCTCTTCAGACATGAATAGACCTTCCCCAATGTGGCTTTCTCCTGGCGGTGGGTGCTCAAATGTTTGGGCATCACTGCACTCCACCCCCTCATGACCCTCTTTAATGTTGCACATTGAGACGCCTGAATAATTACAAGGGAACTTAAACAGTTCCTCAGAGTGGCCAGTTTTGGGGTCATATTTCTCCTGGGACTCTTGTTGGGGGGAGGAAGGAAGACCAGGTTGAGGATTTAGAGTCCCAGCCTCTTGGCTGCTGAGACTGCACCGTGTGGAAGACTTTGTGGTGCTGCTTGTCAACACACTGGAGCCTTTGTCTGCAACCCACAACATCCTAGCACTTGTCTGGGTTCGACAGTGGTGTAGCGCACTCACCAAATTTTGACAGGAAGCTAGAACAAGATACATTCACCATCTGATCTGTCACATGGCCTTGGAGGACACCAACACACCCACATCTACGTCCCTTAACATCACCCTTTTTCATATTGAAAGTGTTTTTAACCCCTTTATTCCATCTGACGTACTATTCCGTCCATGTGCCCTGGGACTTAATTCCCAAGGCTGGAATAGTACGTCACATGCGATCAGTTGCGCTTCCGGGGAGCGCAGCTGATCGCAGCCGGGTGTCAGCTGAATATCACAGCTGACACCCGGCACTATGTGCCAGGAGCGGTCACAGACCGCTCCCAGTCCCAGCACATTAATCCCTGGCACACTGTGATCAAATATGATCACAGTGTACCGGAGGCACAGGGAAGCATTGCGCAGGGAGGGAGATCCCTGCGTGCTTCTCTGAGACCCTCAGAACAGCGCGATGTGACAGCGCTGTTCTGAGGGCATCCTCCCTGCAGGACCCCGGATCCAAGATGGCCGTGGGGTCCTTGCGGGTCCTGCTGGGAGGTGGCTTCCTCAATGCCTGCTGAGAGCAGGCGCTGAGAAAGCCTGCAGCACTGCCTTTCACATCGCTGGTCTGACAGAGTGCTGTGCAGTGTCAGACCAGCGATCTGATATTATACACTGACGTCCCACCCTGGGACAAAGTAAAGAAGTAAAAAAAAAAAAAAAATGACATGTGTAAAAAAAAATTATTAAATAAAGAAAAAAAAATATTCCCCAATAAATTCATTTCTTCAAGTAAATAAAAAAAACAAAACAATAAAAGTACACATATTTGTTATCACCGCGTTGCGACCCGCCCTATAAAACTGTCCCACTAGTTAACCCCTTTAGTGAACCCCTTAAAAAAAAAAAAAAAAGGCAAAAAAAAATGATTGATCATCATACTGCCGAACAAAAAGTGGAATAACACGCGATCAGAAAGACGGATATAAATAAACATGGTACCGCTGAAAACGTCACCTTGTCCCGCAAAAAACGAGCCACCATACAGCATCAACAGCGAAAAAATGTAAAAAATTATAGCTCACAGAATAAAGCGATGCAAAAATAATTATTTTTTATATAATCGTTTTTATTGTATAAAAGCGCCAAAACATAAAAAAATGATATAAATGAGGTATTGCTGTAATGTACTAACCCGAAGAATAAAACTGCTTTATCAATTTTACCAAACGCGGAACGGTGTAAACTCCCCCCCCCAAAAGAAATTCATGAATTGCTGGTTTTGTTCATTCTGTCTCCCAAAAATCGTAATAAAAAGCGATCAAAAAATGCCATGTGCCCGAAAATGTTACCAATAAAAATGTATACTCGTCCCGCAAAAAAAAAGACCTCACATGACTCTGTGGGCCAAAATAAGAAAAAATTATAGCTCTCAAAATGTGATAATGCAAAAACTTTTTTTTGCAATAAAAAGCGTCTTTTAGCGTGACAGCTGCCAATCATAAAAACCCGCTATAAATAGTAAATCAAACCCCCCTTTATCACCCCCTTAGTTAGGGAAAAGTAATAAAATTAAAACAATGTATTTATTTCCATTTTCCCGTTAGGGTTAGGGTAAGGGTTGGGGCTAAAGTCAGGGTTAGAGTTGGGGCTAAAGTTAGGATTAGGGTTAGGGTTGGGATTAGGGTTAGGGGTGTATTAGGGTTAGGTTTGTGGTTAGGATTAGGGTTGGGAGGTTGTATTGAGATCATTTGTGAACAGCGGTTTTCAACTCTTTCCACAGATTCTCGATTGGATTCAGGTCTGAACTTTGAGTTGGCCATTCTAACACCTGGATACGTTTATTTGTGAACCATTCCATTGTAGATTTTGCTTTACGTTTGGGATCATTGTCTTGTTGGAAGACAAATCTCCGTCCCAATCTCAGGTCTTTTGCAGACTCCAACAGGTTTTCTTCAAGAATTGTCCTGTATTTGGCTTCATCCATCTTCCCATCAATTTTAACCATCTTCCTTGTCCCTGCTGACGAAAATCAGGCAGAAACCATGATGCTGCAACCACCATGTTTGACAATGGGGATGGTGTGTTCAGGGTGATGAGCTGTGTTACCTTTACGCCAAACATATCGTTTGGCATTGTTGCCAAAAAGTTCGATTTTGATTTCATCTGACCAGAGCACATTTTTCCACATGTTTGGTGTGTCTCCCAGGTGACTTGTTGCAAACTTTAAATGACACTTTTTATGGATATATTTGAGAAATGGCTTTCTTCTTGCCACTCTTCCATAAAGGCCAGATTTGTGCAGTGTACGACTGATTGTTGTCCTATGGACAGACTGTCCCACCTCAGCTGTAGATCTCTGCAGTTCAACCAGAGTGATCATGGGCCTATTGACTGCATCTCTAATCAGTCTTCTCCTTGTTTGAGATGAAAGTTTAGAGGAACGGCTGGTTCTTGGTAGATTTACAGTGGTATGATACTCCTTCTATTTCAATATGATCGCTTGCACAGTGCTCCTTGTGATGTTTAAAGTTTTGTAAATCATTTTGTATCCAAATCCAGCTTTAATCTTCTCCACAACAGTATCACGGACCTGCCTGTTGTGTTCCTTGGTCTTTATGATGCTCTCTGTGCTTCAAACAGAACCTTGAGACTATCACAGAGCAGGTGCATTTATATGGGGACTTGATTACACACAGGTGGATTATATTTATCATCAGTTGTCATTTAGGAAAACATTGTATCATTCAGAGATCCACAGTGAACTTCTAGAGTGAGCTTGCTGCACTGAAAGTAAAGGGGCTGAATAATATTGCACACCCCACTTTTCAGTTTTTATATTTCCACAAAAATGTTAAATAACCAATAAATTTCGTTCAACTTCACAATTGTGTCCCACTTGTTGTTGATTCTTCACCAAAAATTTACATTTGGTATCTTTATGTTTGAAGCATGATATGTGGTAAAAGATTGAAAAGTTCCAGGGGGCCGAATACTTTTGCAAGGCACTATACTTGCAATGATGATGTGGTAACACCCAGGTGCCTGCCTTTCACTCTCCCTCCTATTAAATTTCTCCCTACGCTACATTACAGTATATACAGCACTCCTGTGTATGTATGTAGTATACAGGTAATACAGTGATCACCAGAGTCATTATACACTGGAACTCTCTATATAGTATACATTTTATAGTGTAGTGTACAGTTAACACACTGACTCACCAGTGACGTCTGTAGTTGAAGTTAATGCAGACTGCCATTGCTTTTTCCAGCTAGAACTTGTCTCTGCAGAAAATAAGACACAGTTATGTATAGCTGATCGCTTCCAGAGAGCATTCCGCACTTTTTCCCCAACTTCTACACTATGTCAGTTGAAGAACAGCACAGTAATAGGATCCCCCTTAGGTCCCCCACATGGAAGACAGTATCCTCAAAAGCAAATTAAATTACAGCAGTAATAATGTCCCCTGATTGGCCCCTACAAAAAATTATGTCCCCACTTGCCACCAATAATGTATGTTCCTCATCCTGACCCCCATACAGGTATTATGTTAACCATTTATTTAATAAGGTAACAGATTCTTGGCCCCTTTATTTAATGTCCCCATCCAAGGTCCCTATGTTGCCCCCGTCCTGGATCCCTATGTCTAATTTAATAAAATCCCCATCCTGGGCCCCTTTATTGAATAATGTCCCCATCCTGGGCCCAATTATTTAATAATGTCCCCTTACTGGACCTCCTTACAGTAGTATGAGAACTACGTCGTCCTCCAAACAATATCATGGGCACCACATAGTCCTCCATACAGTATTATGGGCACCAGATAGTCCTCAAAACAGAATTATGGGCACCACATCCTACAAACAGAATTATAGGCACCATATAGTCCTCCTTACAGTACTATGGGCACCACATAGTCCTCAATGCAGTATAATGGGCCCCATATATTTCTCCGTACAGTATAATGGCCCCACATATTGCTCCATACAGTATAATTGCCAAATATTGCTCCATACAGTATACTGGCTCCAAATGTTATTCCATACAGTATAATGGGCCTCATAATACTATATACAGTATAATATGCCTCACATAGTGCTCCATATAGTATAATGGTCCCACACAGTGCTCCATACGGAATAATGGCCCCAAATATTGCTCCATAAAGTATAATAGGCCCCATATAATGCTCCATACAGTATAATGGTCCCCATATATTGCTCCATACAGTATAATTGGCCCCATATTGTGCCCCTCTCATAGTGCTCCATACTTTATAATGACCCTACACAGTGCTTCATCCAGTATAGTGGCCCCATATATTGCTCCATATATAATAATGGCCTGCATATATTGCTCTATACAGTATAATGAGTCCAATATATTGCTCCATACAGTGTAATGGCCCCCATATTTTGCACCATATAGTATAATGGCCCCCAAATTGCTCCATACCGTAAAATGGCCTCATATATTGCTACATACAGTATAATGGCCCAATATATTGCTATATACTGTATAATGGCCCCATATATTGCTCCATACACTATAGTGGACCCCATATATTGCTTCATACAGTATAATGCCTCACATATTGCTCCATACACTATAATGGGTCCCATATTTGGCTACATCCAGTACAATGGCTCCATATATTTCTTCATACAGTATATAATGGACTCATATAGTGCTCCATACAGTATAGTGGCCCCATATATTTCTCCATATAGTATAATGGGTCCCATATTTTGCTCCTTACAGTATAATACCCCATATTTTGCTCCATACAGTATAATAGCCCCATATATTGATCTATACAGTATAATGGGCCCCATATAATGCTCCATGCATAAAAAATCAGATACTCACCTCTCCCATTCCTCACAGGTCCAGTCTCCGTTGTTCCTCACTCCTCAGCGTCTTCTGTGCCTCTGCAGTGCTCAACACAGAGGGTGTGCTGTAATGATGCCATTGCACCCTCTGCCCTGAGACGCCACAGAGTAAGAAGACGGTCAAGAGAATGAGGAGAGGTAAGTGTTTGGGTAAGTACTCTTCAGTCCCATAGTGTCCCATTGTCTCCTAAGATGACTGGGCACCCCTGTTTGTCCTGGGCCCTGGGTGTGCCAGTTGTGATGCCAGTCCTGGTCATTGCGGTGAGTCTGGTTGAACCTTACATGCCCCTGCCTGCTCTTTTAAATGGCCCGTGCCCCTAAAAATATTTTTTTCCCTACTTCTCTCTTTCTCTTGGGCCCACTGGGCATCTCACTGGTACCCTGCCTGGCCAGTCTTACCCTGATAAAGCGGCTTTATTATTTGGGTCAGTATGATCACAGCAATACCAGATCTATATTGGGTCTTAGATTTGGTTTCTTAAATGCAGTTAACAAACACTTTGCAACAATAAGTTTTTTGCTTCACCAATTGTGGAGAGCTATAATTTTTCTATTTCTGTTGACCAAGTTATGTTTGGGCTTTTATAGGACTATTTGAAATTTTTATTGGTACTATTTTAGGTAACATTTTTTCACTGCTTTCTATTTTGATTTTTGAGAGTCAAAATAAATAAAGAAACGTTACTCAGTCATTGTGTTTATTTTTATGCCATTCACCATCTGGTAAAGGTGATAAGACAGCACAGTGGCCTTGCATCGCTGGGGTCCTGGGTTCAAATCCCACCAAGAATAATATCTGCAAGGAGTTTGAATGCTCTCTCCGTGTTTGTGTGGGTATCCTTAAAGGTATGTGCACATTTGCGGATTTAGATGCGTTTCCGCAGCGTTTTTGGATGAGCGGAAACGCATCAAACCCGCAGTGTAGTGCACAGCCAATGAAAATCTATGGGAAACACAGGTTTGTTGTGCACATGCTGCGGAAAAAAAACGCGGATTCGCAGCATTTTATTTTCCGCAGCATGTAATTTCTTTGTGCGAATATGCATTGTTTCTGCACCCATTGACTTGCATTGAGTTGGGCACATCCGCAGCAAAGCCGCAGGTCTAAAAGAGCTCTGAAGTTTTTCTGTGGATGAAATGCTGCAGATCGGGAGGAGGGAAGTGTGTGGGCGGAGTGTGGGCGGTGACTGTGTGCGTGTATGTGTGTGTGCAGGTTACTGCGAGTATGTGTGTGTGTCTGTGTGTGTGTGCTGGTGTGTGTATATTTGTGTAAGCAGAAATAAAAGTCCAGCTCACCAGTGCAGCATACCAGGGATCGGAGCAAGGAACCGCTGTGTCAGACGTAGAACATTGCAAAAGGAGAAAATCCAGCTCAACGATGAAGTGAAGATAAAAAAAATCTTTATTCACTTGTCATTCCAAATACAGAGAAGTATCAGCATATGTCTCCTTTAATAAAAATAAAATAAAAAACCAACCTATACTTACCTTACCGCCGTAGTCCAGTTATTAACGAGTGTCCCACGACGAGCTCCGGTGTAGAACACTGACATCGGGTGATGTCAGTGCTCTACAGGGGTCCAGCAATGAACTGACAGCGGAGGTAATCCTCCGCGATGTATATCCGGGAGAGAGGTCACTTAAGTTCATTCTCTCACCCAGCAACGCTGTGTGAGAAAATTTCCATGCAGCATTGCCGAAAAGTGAGAAAATGAACTCCGGTAACCTCTTCAGTGATGCATTGCAGGAGGATTACCTCCTGTCAATTCATCACTGGGAGCCCCTATAGAGCAGTGACATCACTTGATGTTACTGTTCTATAGGGGAGATCGTCATGGGACACTCGGTATTAATTGGACTGCGTCGGACTGAGAGCATACGGTTGGTTTATTATTTTACTTTTTATTACAGGAGACCAAGGGCGTTGCATGGATTAGGCGTGCAATAAAAATATGAAAACCGTGTTGTGTTTTATTACATTAAAATACTTTATTCTTATGTGTGTTTTTTTAACCCTTTCATACTATAAGATTAATAATGGATAGATGTCTTATTGACGCCTCTCCATTATTAACCGGGCTTAATGTCACCTTACAATACAAAAGTGACATTAACCCCTTATTACCCCATATTTGACCGCTACATGGCAGTGGGAAGAGAGTGCCCGAATTGGCGCATCTTACAGATGTCCCATTTCTGGGGCTGCTACTGGCTGGTGTTTGAAGCCAGGGAGGGGCAAATATCCATAGCCCCTTCCTAGGCTATGAATTTCAGCCCACAGCTGTCTGCGTAGCCTTTCTGACTATTAATTATAGGGGGACCCCATGACATTTTTTTGGGGGGGACCCCCTATTTTAATAGCCAGTAAAGGCTATGCAGATAGCTGCGGGTGATATTCTTAGCCTGGAAAGGAGCCATAGGTATTACCCCCTTCCCAGGCTATAAACATCGGCCCCCAGTCGCTGGCCTTCCCTCTCTGGACTTGAAAATTGCGCTGGAGCCCACGCAATTTTTTTTCCATTTCTTTTTAAATTAAACAAATATTGCATTCATTTAAGGCGGAGGTCACACTTTATGAGAAACTCACACGAGTCTCGCACCTCAATACTCGCATTGCCACAAGCAATCGGGACCGGAGTGTGGGGCTGCATGTATTTCTATGCAGCTGAACACTCAGGCCCGAGTACCGGCCACAGTGCCGGGTATTGAGGTGTGAGACTCGTGAGAGTTTCTCGCAAGTGTGACCCCGGCCTAATGCAGATTTTTTCTATCTATATATATATATGTATCTTTCTGTCGATAGATTATTATTATTATACATTTATATAGAGCCATAGATATATCTATCGACAGATATAGCTATAGATAGATATAGCTATAGATGGATATAAATTAAAAAAAGCGTAGCAGCACTATAAAAAAGCAGTAAGTCCGGGTGCAAAAAAGCCACCTAAGGCAAGTACCAAACCTTGTATCCAGTAATCCAAAGAAAACAGGAGCAGCACACCGTAGTAAGTGAAAAAAGAGCTATTTTATTTTAGTCCATAATTTTAATGTTTCGGTCCTAGTGCTTGAGAAAGGTCTGCACTAGGACCAAAACGTCGGCATTATGGGCTAAAATAAAATAGCTCTTTTTTCACTTACTACGGTGTGCTGCTCCTTTTTTCTTTGGATTATAGATAGATATATCTATAGATAGATAGATTTATCTATAGATAGATAAATACAAAGCTATCTATCTATAGATGTATCTATGTATCTGTAGATATATCTATCTATAGCTGTATCTAGCTATAGATATATCTGTCTATCTATCGATAAATTTATCGATAGATACATCTATCGATGTATCTATCTATCTATCTATCTATCTATCTATCTATCTATCTATCTATCTATCTATCTATCCCATATCTGTCTGTCTATAGATATGGGATAGATAGATAGATAGATAGTGATAGATAGATAGATAGATAGATAGATAGATAGATAGATAGATAGATAGATAGCTGATAAATAGATAGATAGATAAAAGGAATGAGATAGATATGGGATAGATCTATAGCTATCTATCTATCTATCTATCTATCTAGCTATATCTATCTATCTATCTATCTATTATCTATCTATCTATCTATCTATCTATCTATCTACTATCTATCTATCTATCTATCTATCTACAGTATATATCTATTATCTTTCTACCTGTCTATTATCTATTATCTATTGTCTATTATCTCTATATCTATTATCTATCCATCTATCATTTATCTATCTATATCTATCTATCTATCTATCTATCTATCTATCTATCTATCTATCTATCTATCTATCTATCATCTATCACTATCTATCTATCTATCCCATATCTATCTATCTGTGTGAGTAATGGAGTGTGGATTGGACAAATGTAAAAGAGGAGGTTGGACAAGAAATGACATCACAAATCTTTTTTTTTGTTAAATAACATATCTTTATTTAGCTTACAAAAACGCTACAAATCCACATGAAAAAACGCATGAAAATCCGCATCAAATCCACATCTGCTTTTTCTGTAAAGAGGTGCAGATTCTGTGCAGAAAATTCTGCAGGCAAATCTGCAACGTGTGCACATACCACCACACTCCAAAGACATGCTAATAGGGAATCTAAGTTGTTAGCCCTTTTGGGGACTGTGTGATAATGTCTGTAAAGCGCTGTGGAATTAATGGTGCTATATAAGTTATCCATTAAAAGGTATCAACCACTGAGGACTCTCAAGTCTAAATATTTTTTTGGTGCTATATAAGTGAGTAAAATTAATAAATAAGACATGTTTATTATCTGTGTCATGATTATCGTGATACCACATTTATGTAGTTTTTATTTTTAACTTTTGATGCTTTTACACAATAAAAATAACTTTATAGAAAATGAAATTGTTTTTAAATAGCCATATTCTGAGAGCTTTAACAATTTTATCTTTCTTCTGACAAAGCTGAGTGACAAGATTACTGTATTTATCAGACTATAAGACGCACCTGACCATAAAATAGGAAAAAAAAAGATTTTTCAATAGAAGGGGGTCCATTTTATAGTCCGAATTTAAGGCATCTTACCTGTAGGAGCTGTGGCAGTGGAGCAGGGTCACAGGAGGCATGGCCCCTTCCCTTTAATAGAAAAACCGAGGGCTTCAGGGAAATGGCCACCAGAGGCCGCGTTTGCACTTTCCCGGTGGCCCACAGCTTCAGGAAAATGGCCACAGAGAACACAATGCACTCTGCTCTGTCTCACTGCCGACACCTTGCCCACAGTATTGCACGGCTTCTGTCGCCGCCGGAATCCTGAGGAAGGGACCCAGCCTCTTGTGATTCTTTTCCACCACCGCCACAACACCCTGTAAGCTACATTCGAACTTTGAGAAGCACTTCAATTTTCACCCAAATTATTTTGGGGAAAAGGTGCCTCTAATAGTCTGAAAAATACAGTACATTTTCAGGGATATAATTTTTTACTTAGATATGACTTTTTTAATCATATTTTATTCTTTTTTTTAGTGGTGTGATGAAAAAACATTGTTTTTGCCATTTTTTTTATTTCTGTTGGGTTAAGTAGTGTGAAATTTTCTAGATTGTGTTATTCAAATAGCAAATATATGAACTTTTTTTTTGTTTTTTTACATAAATTTGCATATTTTGTAAGTATTTTTTTCCTCACTTTTATTATAATTTTTTATATTTTTATAATTCATTTTCATTTTCTTTTATACTTTTTTATTTAGTCTCTCTTTGGGACTTTAAATTGTATTTACTTATTACATGGTCTGAAGCAGTGCAATACATATGCATTACAATGGATTTGACATGTCAGATTTGCACTGGCAGTATCATTTTTAGACCCTCCTTTTCCCACTACAACCATTGACTGCTCGCAATTGTGTCACGATGTCTATTGATCGCAGCATTTAGAGTGCTAAACAGCCAAGGGCAGTACTGGTACCGGCTCTGGTTGTTAGGCCGGGGTCACACTACCGTATAATACGGGCGAGCGCGAGGCGATAAAAAATCGCATTGCGCTCGTCCCAATGTTAATCTATGGGGCAGCTCCCATCATCCGATTTTTTATCGGACGTGTTATGCGTGCGAGTGAAATCACAGCATGCTGCGATTGTACTCGTATCTCGGCCGAGAGTCGCCAATGCAAGTCTATGGGTGCAAGAAAACAATAGATTACACACGGACAAGACGTGTGACTTGCGAGAAATATGCACTGGTGTCCTTTAGAAAAGCCGGCAATTCATCCCCGGCTATACTGTAAAATCACACTGACAGGGTTAATAAAGAATGGAAATAATACATATACACACATAGAATACATATATATATATACATGTCATTGTGACATATATATACATATATTTATAGTTCATACACTTCTACATAGTATAATAGCCGCTAATTCATTTGCAGGCTTTTGTGAAATAACAGACCCGACATGAAATGACACATGGTTTGCATACAGTTACCCATGTAATTTCATGTAGTTTGATATATGGTTTTCACTAACAATTACATGAGTGTATGTGTGCAAAATTTCATACATGTAGGTGTTAATTAAAGGTGTAAATTCGTTGAAAAAAAATGCATGGTCTCCCGCCCTATTTCCTCAACCAGACAGACAAAGCCAGCGAGTGGGGCAGATAATAATAGCCTAGGGAGGGTGCATTTATTTTGTGCCCCCCCTGGCTACTAACATCTGCCCCCAGCCACCCCAGAAAAGGCAAATCTATAATTAGATGTGCCCTTTCTGACACTTAGCCCGTCTATTCCCATTGTCCTGTAGCCGTGGCGAATTGGTTAATAATGGGTTAAAGCCACCTTGCTATTGGAAGGTGACTCTAAGCCAGGTTAATAATTGAGAGTTGTCAATTAGACAACTCTCAATTATTAATCCTACTGTATGAAATGGTTAAAAAATACACACACACATAAATGAAAAATAATTTTAATGAAATAAATACACAGTTTTTGACCATCTTTCATTGTACAGGTAATCCTCGATTCCCTTATTCTCCTGAAATAAAAATAAAATAATAAAGCAACATTATTCTTACCTATCCGGCGATCTGTCAGGTTCCACGCTGTAATCCATCGGAAAGGGTTAACAGCTTTACAGCTAGCAGCACAGCTAATACTGGCCGCTCAGCTGTAAACCCCCAAATGAATGAGCTAATCTCCCAGCTGGCAGGAGAGAAAGTGATTAGTGTGGGAAGCTTAATTGATTGCTTCCCAGGCTAATCAGTTCACTTCAGGTCAGCCGGGGACACCACACAGCATCAGTGACGTCAGAGGGAGTCCCCGGCTGACCTGAAGTGATTAGCCTGGGAAGCAATCAATTAAGCTTCCCACACTAATCACTTCCTCTCCTGCCAGCCGGGAGATTAGCTCATTCATTTGGGGTTTACAGCTGAGCGGCCAGTATTAACTGTGCTGCTAGCTGTAAACATGTTAACCCTTTCTGATGGATTACAGCGTGGGACCTGACTGTGCGTCGGATAGGTAAGAAAAAGCTTGCTTTATTATTTTATTTTTATTTCAGGAGAACAAGGGAATCGAGGATTACCTGTACAATAAAAGATGGTCAAAAACTGTCTATTTATTTCATTAAAATTATTTTTCATTAATGTGTGTGTGTATTTTTTAACCATTTCATACAATAGGATTAATAATTGAGAGTTGTCTAATTGACAACTCTCAATTATTAACCTGGCTTAAAGTCACCTTCCAATAGCAAGGTTGCTTTAACCCATTATTAACCCATTCGCCACCGCTACAGGGCAATGGGAATAGACGGGCTAAGTGCCAGAAAGGGCGCATCTAATTATAGATTTGCCTTTTCTGGGGTGGCTGGGGGCCGATGTTAGTAGCCAGGGGGGCACATAATAAATGCACCCTCCATAGGCTATTATTATCTGCCCCCACACGCTGGCTTTGTCTGTCTGGTTGAGAAAATAGGGCGGGAGCCCACCTATTTTTTTTCAACGAATTTACACCTTTCATTAACCCCTACATGTATGAAATTTTGCACACATACACTCATGTAATTGTTTGTTAAAACCATATCTCAAACTACATGAAGTGACATGGTTAACTGTATGTAAACCATGTGTCATTTCATGTCTGGTCTGTTATTTCACAAAAGCCTGCAATTGAATTAGCGGCTATTATACTATGTAGAAGTGTATGAACTATAAATATATGTATATATATATATATATATATATATATGTCTCAATTACACATATATAATATGTATTCTATGTGTATTAATCTATTCTTTCTTTTGTGATGTAAAAACTGTCATTGGGATCCATTATATGTCGGTTTTGCAAGCCGCCGAGAAATTCTCGTCCTACGGATGCCATACGGATCCTGAGATGCGAGGAAATCGCTTCATCGCATTTAAAACGGATTACATACGGATCAACATACGGAGAACAGTTGTGCGATTATCGCATTACAAAATCGGACGTTTTTTTGCACGTTCTGTGTGACTCCAGCCTTACAGCGAGATCTCAGCTAACTCATCTAACAGTTAACTAAACAAGCAAAACACTTGTGCCCGTAAAAGCATCTACTTTTATTTGCGGAACGCACTGCAAAATAGAACTTGCCAAGTACATCCAATGTCTGGAAGGGGTTAAAAAGAGAAAAATAAAAAAAAAACATATTTAGTACCGTCACATCCTATATTACAAAATATATAATTAATCTATATTGTATATGCCTTAAATTGAAAAAAAAGATGGAATTGTGTCTTTTTTTGTAACCACCCTTTACTACAAAAATGCAATAAACATCTCATCAGCTTATGAGACAAAAAATCTTTTTTTAGTTGTTTATTTTTTTGGCTTACTTTGTATATCTGTGTATCTGTTTTCGAAACCAGACCTAAGAATTTTTAGGCCCTTTTTAGGTATTTCCTATTATTTCCCAGAAAATAACAAACACCAAGAGTAAACTGCATACATTAGGTACCTAAAGGAAAAGGGCATAATAATATCTATCAATATAGTATATCACTGATGGTACTCAGAAAATTACCATAACAAAATATAAGACACTAAAAAGGGACCCCCGCATTGCCAAAATTATGAAGGATGACGACTACTGGTTGGCCAGCATCCTCGATCCACGCTATAAAGGCAAATTACAGAACATCATTCCACAGGAGAACCTAGAGCTATATTGGTGAACAAACAAGCAACTCTGGTAAACCGTTTGTTAGAGGCATTCCCAGCACACAGCAGTGGTGCAGGTTCTACCAGAGCAGTACTGGGCCAAATGGAAGAGGTGTTCGTGGTGCACACAGCCGAAGTGACTGATTTCTCGAGTAACGCTCACACGACTGGTAATACTGAATCGATTGCAACAGACAGGAGACAGCAGTTGTCAACTATGGTTCAAAATTACCTCTCCTCCCCTATCGATGTTCTCCCTCACAATTCATTCCCCTTTGACTACTGGCCTGTAAACTGGACACCTGGCCTGAATTGGCACAATATGCCCTAGAGGAGCTCACTTGCCCTGCTAGTAGTGTGCTATCAGAAAGAGTCTTTAGTGCTGCTAGATCAATCCTGACAGAAAGAAGGACCCGGCCGTCGACCCAAAATGTTGGTGATCTCACCTTCATTAAAATGAACCATGCCTGGGTTTCAAAGGATTTTGTACCACCTTCCACTGATGACACATAGGTTGCCAGCAAAATGGCTCGCTTTGTCCTCCTCTTCCTCCGACTTCTCCAATTCCTCCATTGCATCTGCTGAACGTCCAGCTTACACCTCAACATATGCCAGTTTTTCCACCTACCTAACTGGGCTGTCCCCCCCAGGGCCGTGGTCAGCACCTGGCGCACTTCGGGCAAGTGCCGGTGCCCTGAGCAGGTGGGGGGCCTACTCGTGGGCGACGGCACTGGCACAGGGCCCCTCATAGTACGCCGGTGTCTCTGACGGTGGGGGGGCCACTCGCCATCAGAGACACCGGCGTACTATGAGGGGCCCTGTGCCAGTGCCATCGCCCATACACTGGAGCATTATAAATGGGGCCCATTATATATGGAGCATTATATAGGCCCATCATACACTGGAGCATCATCCATGGGGCCCATCATATATTGGAGCATCATATGGGGTTCATTATTTATGGGGCATCATATAGCGTATGGAGGATCATATGGAGCACATATGGGGCCTATTCTGTATGGAGCATTATATGGAGCACATTCTGTATGGAGCAATATATGGGGCCCATCATATACTGTATTGAGCTTTATATGCAACTCATTATACTGTATGGAGCAATATGTGGGGCTCATTAAACTCTATGGGGACCTTCCTATACTATATGGCACATTATATGAGGACCATCATATACTGTAGTATTATGTGGAGCTCATCATATACTGTATGGAACATTATATGGGACCAATTATTCTGTATGGAGCAATATATGGGGCTCATTATTCTGTATGGCGCACTGTGTGGTGGCCATAATACTGTATGGAGGAATATACTGTCCGTTTTTTGAGCTATTGTAGAATTTAAAATAGATATCAGTCATGTAATGTAAGAAGTAAAGTATTTGGCATTGTACTATACCTATATTTCTCTGCCGTATCGGAGCATCATGAATTGTGGTATGTGCTAAAGGGGCCCACTGAGACTCTTTGGCCCAGGGCCCACGAAAACCTGGAGCCAGTCCTGCCCCCCACAACTTTAGCCAAATAACCCCCAGTTTTCAATGCGTAACTTTTACTATAAAGTAAACTAAGGTTGACAAGCTTAAGTAATAAGAATTGATGTCGTTGGCATTGAAATGGGCACTGTAGGTGTGTTTACTGTCCTCCACTTCCTGCCGACTTTGCTTCCCCATTGACTTGCATTGGGTTTCGTGTTTCAGTCGGACCTTCGATTTTTTCCATTAGTTGGCCGATTTAGTTTGACTCGACTTTTGTGAAAGTCGGGTGGTCTGAAACCCGATTCGACCCTTCCGAAGGCAAAGTCACTCATCTCTAGTCATAAGTAATCAGAATCTTTGCTCAGTATTGAGTAGAAGCACCCTTTTGAGATAGTACAGCCATGAGTCTTCTTGGGAATGATGCAACAAGTTTTTCACACCTGGATTTTGGGATCCTCTGCCATTCTTCCTTGCAGATCCTCTCCAGTTCCGTCAGGTTGGATGGTGAACTTTGGTAGACAGCTTTTTTCAGGTCTCTCCAGAGATGCTCAATTGGGTTTAGGTCAGGGCTGTGGCTGGGCCAGTCAAGAATGGTCACAGAGTTGTTCTGAAGTCACTCCTTTGTTATTTTAGCTGTGTGCTTAGGATCATTGTCTTGTTGGAAGGTGAACCTTCGGCCAAGTCTGAGGTTCAGAGCACTCTGGAAGAGGTTTTCATCCAGGATATCTCTGTGCTTGGCCGCGTTCATGTTTCCTTCAATTGCAATCAGTCGTTCTGTCCCTGCAGCTGAAAAACACCCCCATAACATGATGCTGCCACCACCATGTTTCACTGTTGGGATGTATTGGGCAGGTGATGAGCAGTGCCTGTTTTTCTCCACACATACCACTTAGAATTATCATGAAAAAGTTCTATCTTCATCTCATCAGACCCAAGAGAATCTTACTTCTCATAGTCCTTCATGTGTTTTTTAGCAAACTCTATGTGGGCTTTCATATGTCTGGCATTGAGGAGAGGCTTCCGTCGGGCAACTCTGCCATAAAGGCCCAACTGGTGGATGGCTGATAGTTGACTTTGTGGAACTTTCTCCCATCTCCCTACTGCATCAGTGGAGCTTAACCACAGTGATCTTGGGGTTCTTCTTTACCTCTTTCACCAAGGCTCTTTTCCCTCGATTGCTCAGTTTGGCTGGACGGCAAAGGTCTAGGATGACTTCTGGTGGTCCCAAACTTCTTTCATTTAAGGATTATGGATGCTGCTGTTCTCTTAGGAACCTTGAGTACTGCAGAAATTATTTTGCAACCTTGGCCAGATCTGTGCCTTGCCACAATTCTATTTCTGAGCCCTTTGGGCAGTTCCTTTGACCTCATGATTCTCATTTGGTCTGACATGCACTGTGAACTGTGAGGTCTTATATAGACAGGTGTGTGCCTTTACAAATCAAGTCCTCTCAGATTAATTAAACGCAGCTGGACTCTAATGAAGGAGTAGAATCATCTCAAGGAGGATCACAAGGAAATGGACAGCACGTGACTTAAATATGAGTGTCTGAGCAAAGAGTCTGAATACTTATGACCATGTGATATTTCAGTTTTTCTTTTTTAATAAATTTGCAAAAATGTCTACATTTCAGTTTTTTTCAGTTAAGATGGGGTGCAGAGTGTACATTAATGAGAAAAAAAATGAACTTTTTTCAATTTACCAAATGGCTGCAGTGAAACAAAGAGTGAAAAATTTAAAGAGGTCTGAATACTTTCCATACAGGTTCATACAGCTGCATACAGGTGATCGTGGATGTTTTGAATAGGTCAACATTTTTAAGGAATTCACTTATTGCAAAGATTCCTAATACATCTTGGCCATCCATTGTTATGCATATTGTGGGCATCTGAACACCATAGAACACCTTTTCTCTACTGAAGGTCAACAAGCTAGATTTTGTATTACAAGAAGTTTGGATAGGTTGCAACATTTAAATTCAATACTTTTTCTTCTGTCTTTTGTATGGCATGAATATTCCTTGCAAGCCCCCTAGGGAGTGAATAGACCAATTCCATTTGTTAAACATGTTGTTGCTATAGGAATCATGAGAATTCATGCTCACTATAGATTATGTAGAAATTACAAATAAATACATCATTCATCAATGTCGAAGGAAGATAGAAGTAGGTTAATTTTTCCAGGGATGTTTAAACACCACGACTATAAAAGAGCTCATTTTCTCTGCCTATTTCTGATCAGGAAAAATATACATCTTTGTACTGTGTTAGCCAGCAGATAGAAAAATATTAAAATTTGAGGTGGTTTGCTTGAGAACAGTAGGGATCAAACAGCATCATGAAAACCAAGGAACACACCAGACATGCCAGAGATAACGTTGTGGAGTAGAGTTAAGCAAGGTTAGGTTGTAAAATGATAATCATAGCTCTGAACATCTCACTGTTAAAACCATCATCCAAAAATGGAAGGAGTAAGGCATAACTGTAAACATACCAAGGCATGGCCGTCCATCTAAACTGACATCTGAATCAAGGAGAAAACTAATTAAAACACTAATTAGAGAAAAAAATCAGCCAAGAGACCCATGTTTACACTGGAGGAGCTGCAGAGATCCACAGCTCCGGTGGGTGTAATCTCCGCAAATATTGCCTTTATGGATGAGTGTCAAGAAGAAAGCCATTTTTGAAAGCGAGTCATAAGCAGTCCTGCAAAAAGCTGTGACAGAGACACAGCTAGCTTATGGAAAATGAGACCAAATGAGAACTTTTTGGGCTAAATGCAAAATTCTATGTGTAGCGGAAACTAACACTGCACATCACCTTTAAAACACCATCCCCACTGTCAAACATGGTGATAATAGCATTGTGCTGTGGGGATGGTTTTCTTCAGCAGAATCAGGGAAGCTTGTCAGAGTTAATGGGAAGGTGAAAGGAGCCAAATACAGGACTATCTTGGAGCAAAATCGATCAGAGGATGCAAAACACTTGAGACTGGGGTGAAGGTTCACCTTCCAACAGGTAGGCGACCCTAAACATACTGACAGGGCTTCAATGGAATGGTTTAGATCAAAGCATATTCATGTTTTTTAAATTTCTCAAAGTCCAGACATAAATCCCATTGAGTATCTGTGGCAAGACTTGAATATTTCTGTTCTCAGACACTCACCATCTAATCTCACTGAGCTAGAGCTAGTTTGCAAAGACGAATAAGCAAAATTTCCACCTCTAAATATGCAAAGCTGTTAGAGACATACCCCAAAAGACATGCAGTAGTAATTGACCCTGGGGGCTGAATACAAATGCATGTCAAAATTTTTATATTTTTAAAATATTTAGAAAGCCGTGTATCATTTTAGCTACACTTCACAAATACTTGCTAATCTGTGTTGCTATATCACAAAAAATCCCAATAAAAACAATTAAGTTTGTGGGCATGACATGAAAAAATTCACTGTCTATGAATACTTTTTTTTTTTTTTTTAAACATTCTTACAAGGAAGTACATCAGCAGCCAACAACAGATGAGATACATCCTTGCAACTAATGACCCAATTTCTAGCTATAAATTTTGGCTTTAAAGCCATAACAGGGATCGAGCCTGAAATACAAGTTCAAGTGAAAGCTGCACAAACTTGAGATCTCAGCTAAAATCATGGGTTTAATACAACATCAAGATTAGAGATGAGAGAATATTTCAATGTTCGGTTCGGATTACGATCCCCGAATTTGCAATATTCGCCAATTAATATGTCGAATATTCGCCGAACATAACCGAACGCCATTCATGTCAACGGGAGGCAAGAACAAATGCATGCACAACACCTTATAATGGCCCCAAATGCTGCCAAAACACATCAAATGAGGGATAGACACCAGGAAAGTGGCCTCAATTCACCCAAATGAATTTCAGTACAAATTGTTGCATGGCACTGCAGCAATCAGCCAGGCATGAGATATCGGGGTCTGTGACAGCATTTACAACTTTCAATTGAACGTCACAGTAAGACGAGGTGGCTGAGGGATCGGTGTAGGCCTCCTTTGCTGGGAGCCCTGATACCACATGCAACACCTCTACCTGCTTTCATGCTAAGCCACACTCAGATGGCACAAATATCAGTTTCATAGACTACGATTGTCAGAAAAATTTAAGGATAGTAACACGAGTAGTTGAGTCCAAGGAAGTGGAAGCCTGATGGTCTCGGAGGTTTACTACAACAATCAATACGTATAAAGGAGACCCAACCAGGAGTGTTCACATTTCCAAAAATTATTGGCAGACAATACCAATATGGCATCAATTTCACCACAGGAGAAATAGTAAAACAGGGACCAACAGGTCTTACACTACACCCAATCCAGCAGATGGACACCCAACCAGGAGTGTTCACATTTAAACCAATGAGGGCCTTACACCACAGAAGTGACATCAATTCCACCACAGTAGAAATAGTATAATAGGGACCGACATGTCTTCCTCTACGCCCAATCCAGCAGATGGACATCCAAACAGGAGTGTTCACATTTCCAAAAATTACTGGCAGACACCACAAAAGTGGCATCAATTTCACTACAGAAGAAATAGTACAATAGTGACCGACAGGTCTCCGACTACACCCAATCCAGCAGATGGACA
The DNA here is from genome assembly GCA_033576555.1 of Oophaga sylvatica. Classification (NCBI taxonomy): domain Eukaryota; kingdom Metazoa; phylum Chordata; class Amphibia; order Anura; family Dendrobatidae; genus Oophaga; species Oophaga sylvatica. The sequence continues at coordinate 252,410,825 of JARQOD010000001.1, forward strand.
CCCAAGCAGGAGTGTTCACATTTCTAAAAATTACTGGCAAACACCACAAAAGTGGCATCAATTTCACCACAGTAGAAATAGTATAATAGTGACTGACAGGCCTTCCACTACACCCAATTCAGCAGATGGACACCCAACCAGGCGTGTTCACATTTCCAAAAATTATTGGCAGACACTACCAAAGTGGCATCAATTTCACCACAGTAGAACTAGTATAATAGGGACTGAGAGGTCTTCCACTACGCGAAATCCAGCAGATGGACACTCAACCATGAGTGTTCACATTTCTAAAAATTACTGGCATACACCACAAAAGTGGCATCAATTTCACCACAGTAAAAATAGTATAGTAGGGACTGACAGGCCTTCCACTACACCCAATTCAGCAGATGGACATCCAACCAGGAGTGTTCACATTTCCAAAAATTATTGGCAGACAATACCAAAGTGGCATCAATTTCACCACAGTAGAAACAGTATAATAGGAACTGATAGGTCTTCCACTACACCCAATCCAGCAGATGGAGACCCAACCAGTAGTGTTCACATTTAAACAAATGAGGGCATTACATCACAGAAGTAGAATAAATTTCACAAAGAAGAAATAATATAATAAGGACCGACAGGTCTTCTACTACACCCAATCAAGCAGATGGACACCCAACCGGGAATGTTGACATTTCCAAAAATTAGTGGCAGACACCACCACAGTGGAATAAATTTCACAAGAACAGAAATAGTATAATAGGGACCGACAGGTCTTCTTCTATGCCCAATCCAGCAGATGGACACCCAACCAGGAGTTTTCACATTTTAAAAAATGAGGGCCTGACACCATTGCTGTGGAAAAACGAGAATAGAAATAGTATAATTGGTACCGACATGTCTTCCACTACAGTTAACCCAGCAGATGTAGATCAACCATGACTGTTTACATTTCCACAAATTTCTGTTAAAATTAACATCAGCAGCAGGCACAATAGCCACATTAAAGATATCACAGAGTGCAGTTATGTGACATTAATGCTGTCATGATTCCAGTGCAGGGTTGACCTGCGCGCTAGGGGTTAAGGTTTTGATCCTAGTGCATGCTCGTATCTGCACACCTGGGGCTTATTATTGTGGCCTCTCCTTGGTTCGGGGAGAGCTTCTTATAGCCCTAGGAAGCTCCAATCCCTGTCAGAGGATTGCAAGAGAACTCACCAGTGCAATCTCCCGGAAGACGAGTGCAGAAGAAAGCTTCAGGCTCCTAGGAACGCAGGGTGAGCAAGGCAGGAGAGAGATGGTTTCAGGGCCTGAATCACCTGACAGTTGAGGGGTGTGGCTTCAGCTCCAGGGATCTAGAAGCTGAGGGAAAACTCCTAGAAAGGTAACTACGGGACAAAGTTACCCAGGGTCACAGACAGAGACGTAAATCTGAACAAGCCAAGGTCAAAGCACGAGAAGACAGTATAGTACAAGGATGAGACAGAACGGATAGTCGGGGACAGGCAGAGGTCAAAACAAACAGACAGCGAAGGTACAGAACAGAATCCAACAAGCAGTATCCAGAGAACAGACCGAGTCAAAACCAAAGTATCAGGCAAACCAGAACACAGCACAAACACACTCAGGGGTCAACACACTCTGCCAAGGGCGAAAGTATAACTGACAGGGATTGGAGCTTCCTAGGGCTATAAGAAGCTCTCCCCGAACCAAGGAGAGGCCACAATAATAAGCCCCAGGTGTGCAGGTACGAGCATGCACTGGGATCAAAACCTTAACCCCTAGCGTGCAGGTCAACCCTGCACTGGGATCATGACAAATGCATCACACAAAAAATGCAATATCACCTAGTCTATACAGTCTGCAATTGAAGTGCAAAAGTCCTTGGAGATCCACGACTTTTTATTTTGATGAAAGTTATGCTGTCTACACTTTAAGGGACAAGTCGGCTGCGCTTAGCCGTCAGGACACCACCATCAGTGCTCAAGACACGTTCTAAGAGAAAGCTGGCTGCCGGTCACGATTAAACCTCCAAGGCATGTGAGTCAAGCTTAGGCTACTCATCCATTTTGGAAGACCAAAATGTGAAAGGTCTAAAACCTCCTTGATGGTACTTATATTCAGTTGTAGATAATCCTGCACCATCCTCTCCATTCGTTCACCACATGTAGACTTGGACTCTGTTGTTCTGGTGCACGAACTGGTCTAAAAAAAGTGTTAAAGGACTCACAAAAATTGCTTCTTCCACTTACACCATTGCTGCTAATGTTTTGGCATTGACGAATTGATGTGCCAAAGGTTGGAATCTAGAGCTGCGAAGCTAACTGTGTGCTTTACTACTGTCTTGGGAAAAGCTCTCTTAAGGTTGTGTAAAAGCGTGTTTCGATGCTCCAGCATTCGCAGGTCCCTTTCCAGGACTGGAAGCATCTAGCAAAATTTGGTTTTATAAAGTGGATCTAACCAAGTGGCAATCCAGTAGTCAGCAGTATTCCTAATCATAACTACACGGGATCATGTTGCAGACAGTACAGCAAAAGGCACTCATATGTCGGGCGCTACCATGAGGTCCTAGCCAATGCTGTGTTGGTGAATAGGTAACAATGAGGCTCGTTTCCTCCATCCCCACCCACCAACCACGAACAACAGAGAGGGGAGGATTATCCTCTTCCTCTGACAGTTGCTTGCCCATCACCTTTCCTCCTCCATTTGTTCCTCGGATCTTGCACCTTCGATAAGTTTGTCTGTTATCACCAGCCTCCCTCGATCACAGTAATCCATCCTCCTTTGGCACCCACCTGTGTGACGACAGTCTGGAACTTAGAGACAATATTATCCCTTCTGCATCCTCCTCTGCTTCCTCGTCTTCTTCTGTGACCACCATCTCCACCCACAGGCTATTCAAAGTCTGCTCCAGCATATAGATGACTGGAATAGTGATGCTGATGATGGCGTCATCAGCGCTAACCATCTTAGTAGCTATTTCTAAGCTGTGCAGAAGGGTGAAGAGGTCCTTAATTTGTGCCCACTCTGTAAATGTGATATGCGTCAAGTCCGGACTGCATTGGTCCAGGCTATATGACTTACGGTAACATACTGCGTCAGGGCTAGATGCTGCTGCCACAATCGCTGCAACATGTGCAGAGTGGAATTCCACCATGTTGGCACATTGCATATCAACTAGTGATGAGCGAGTATACTCGTTGCTTGGGTTTTCAAGAGCATGCTCGGGTGTCCTCCGAATATTTGGGCGTGCTCGGAGATTTAGTTAGTGTCACCATTGCTACATGATTTGCACTGCTAGACAGCCTGAATACATGTGGGGATATCCTAACAAACAGGCAATCCCCACATGTATTCAGCTAACCTTGCCATGTCTGCGAGCTGCAGACCTGTGGACACTGCTGGTCACAGCCACACTTGTCTAAAGAATCTATGGGGTATTGTCAAGAGGAAGATGAAAGACACCAGACCCAATGATGCAGACAAGCTGAAGGCTGCTTTCAAAGCAACCGGGGCTTCCATAACACCTCAGCAGTGCCACAGGCTGATCGCTGCTATGCTGCATTTATGCAGTAGTTGATGTAAAAAAAAGCCCCGACCAAGTATTGTGTGTATTTACTGAATATACATTTCAGTAGGCCAACATTTCGGATTTTAAAATCATTTTTTCAAGCTGGTGTTATAAAGTATGCTAATCTACTGAGATAATGACGTTTGGGTTTTTATTGGCTGTAAGCCATAATCATCAACATTAACAGAAATAAACACTTGAAATAGATCACTCTGTTTGTAATGACTCTATCTAATATATGAGTTTTACTTTTTGTACTGAAGAACTGAAATAAATTAACTTTTTGATGATATTCTAATTTTGTGAGATGCACCTGTACGAACGCCTAGCTAACTAGCTAAAATCTGGGATACAGATGAATCTGGGATTTTTCACTAGCTAAAATCTGGGATACAGCAGGCTGTTTAACATTTAGCTAGTGAAAAAATATTATTTCGAATGCTATACTTGTGCTTGGAGCACAATAGAAGCAGTGCACAACTCACTTGTAGGACATGTGCCCTGCCGGCTTTGTCTGTGGACCTCAGTAACGTCCCCAAGAAAATGCTATAAAGGTAAATTTAACAGCCACACTGGAAACTAACTAGCTGCACTATCTGATTGATATACAACTGCCTAGCTAACTAAATCTTTCTGCTAACAGTGCCAGCGTCAGTAGCAGCCTCTCTGCACTTTTACAGTGTCAAAATGGTGCTGAAACAAGATGTCCACACTTTACATGGAGAGGTACATGTGATTTCAGCAGCCAATGACACAAGCCGTTGTGTTAGGACATTGTGGGTTTTTCCTGCATCCTGATTGGCTAGTCACAATGTGCACCCATAAAGTTAGTAGCAAAAAATTGCAAATTACAAGAACGCCGCGACTCTGAGCTCTGCAAACCCCCTCCCCTCATCAAACACATGCCAAACGCTCAAGATACACCACCATTATCGTTGCTAAAGTGCTTTTAAAGTGATTTTATCGTTGCTAAAATACTTTTGTGGCAACGCAAATATTTTCCTGCATTTTTTACCGAATGTTACCTTTATTTCCGATTTTAAAAAATTTTGCTTGTGTTTCAAATCACGAATCCGAATGTGCCATTTTCGTGCCGAATTTATGTTTGGTGATCGTTTTCTGAACAAATTCGCTCATAACTAATTAAGATCACATCTTCAGCCACCATTCAGATTGAAAAAGAGCCAATTAATGTGTGTGTAGTTTGACAATCTGTCACCTTAACTAGCATGACTATCATTGAGGAGGAGAGGAGGGTCATAGAAGGATCTACTAGCAAGCTGTATTATAATGTGATATCCTCCTTCTGTATTCTAAAAGGCTGCATTTTTACAGGTTGTTATTTAAATTATAACACATTGCTGTGTGATTGATAAGTACATAAAATGCATGAATTTTTATAACAGATTTACTTAATTTTTCAATATTGTTTCTCAGGATGCAATATATACAAATGTAAGACCACTGGAGGCCTCACATTTGTAGAGTGAGATCGTGGCACTCCGATCTCGTCTCCCAAAATCTCAATCTGTGCATTGCTGGTGGCCATTTTCCTGAAGTCTACCACACTGAAAGCCGTGGAAAGCACGGGGGTTCCAGGCTTTTACAAAATGTCTCCAGAACCTCTGCACCGCCACACATCCTCTCCTACCAGCCTGAGACCTGCAGCATTGCCCCACTCCTGCCACCCCAGCTTCCTGTATCAGCGACCCTCAGCCCCGTCTCCACCTTATTATTAGACGCACCCCCATCCTCACTCCCAAATTTTGGGGAAAAAAGTGCTTTTTATAATCCAAAAATTATGGTTATTTCTACAGGTATAGCACACACATCTATTATTATAGAATGTCCAATGCATTTCTTTTGTTGTTTTGTTGGTGATATAATACCAAAATGGGACCTTATTCACTCATCTGAAAACGACATTAGTTAACAATAGTAAAGAGAGAATGTGGAAAACTCCAAATTTGGCATTAAAGTTATAAAATGCAAATCGAATGTTCCATTATGCTCCCGGATCTCAGACACAAGCATTAGGCTGGCGTCACACTACAGAGGAATACAGACGAATGCTATGCGAGAAAAAAATCGCATAGCACTCGGACCACTGTTAATCTATGGGGCAGCTCCCATCACCGTTTTTTTTCTCAGCCGTATTATACGTGCAAGTGAAATCACAGCATGCTGCAATTTGCAGCATGTATATCGGTCGAGAATCGCTAATGCAAGTCTATGGGTGCGAGAAAAAGTCGCACACCACACGTACCATCAGTGTGACTTGCGAGAAATACGCGTCGGTGTCCTTTGACAAGCCGGCAATTCATGTTCGGTGTACAGTAAAATCACACTGACAGCTTACAATAGAATAGATGGAATAGATATAAACACATAGTATATCTGTAAATACTGTATTTATATACAGTACAGACCAAAAGTTTGGACACACCTCATTCAAAGATTTTTCTGTATTTTCATGACTATGAAAATTGTAGAATCACACTGAAGGCATCAAAACTATGAATTAACACATGTGGAATTATACATTACACTTTACAAAAAAGTGTGAAACAACTGAAAATATGTCTTATATTCTAGGTTCTTCAATGAAGCCACCTTTTGCTTTGATTACTGCTTTGCACGCAGAAAAGGTGAACGGCTGGACTCTACATCACTAATTCCCACAGTGAAGCATGGAGGAGGTGGTGTGATGGTGTGGGAGTGCTTTGCTGGTGACACTGTTGGGGATTTATTCAAAATTGAAGCAGTGAGCGGTCCAGCTCACCCCAAACCATCTCTATTGGGTTCAGGTCTGGTGACTGTGGAGGCCAGGTCATCTGGCGTAGCACCCCATCACTCTCCTTCTTGGTCAAATAGCCCTTACACAGCCTGGAGGTGTGTTTGGGGTCATTGTCCTGTTGAAAAATAAATGATGGTCCAACTAAACGCAAACCGGATGGAATAGCATGCTGCTGCATGATGCTGTAGTAGCCATTCTGGTTCATTATGCCTTCAATTTTGAATAAATCCCCAACAGAGTCAACAGCAAAGCACCCCCACACCATCACACCTCCTCCTCCATGCTTTATGGTGGGAACCAGTCATGTAGAGTCCATCCGTTCAATTTTTTCTGCGTTCAAAGCAGTAATCAAAGCAAAAGGTGGCTACTTTGAAGAACCTAGAATATAAGTCATATTTTCAGTAGTTTTACACTTTTTGTAAAGTGTAATGTATAATTCCACATGTGTTAATTCATAGTTTTGATGCCTTCAGTGTGATTCTACAATTTTCATAGCCATGAAAATACAGAAAAATCTTTGAATAAGAAGGTGTGTCCAAACTTTTGGTCTGTACTGTATGTCAGTGACACACATATATATCTTTATATTTCATAGAGCGATAGCAGAAGCCGTTAATTCATTAGTCGGCTTCTGTAAAATCATTGCAGAAGCTGACAGGATAGGAGACGTGTTATGTTTTGGTAGCTGAGGAGAGCAGGCAAAAACGGCAATACACCAGAGAGGTTGGAATCTACTGGATTGCAGTACCCTGACTAACCACCACAACTAAAGGCAGCCGTGGAGCGTTCCTACGTTGGTCCTAGACGCCTCGTCACAGCCTGAGAGGCTTACTACACCTAAAGATAGAAAGAGGAAAGCTATCTGCCCCGGAGCAGATCCCCAAAGAACATAGGAAGCCCCCAAACATGTAATGGCGGTTAGACAAGAGGAAATACAGACACAGACAGAAAATAGTATGAGCAAACGCTGGGGCCCAATCTGCCTAGACAGAAAAGGATAGGAAGGATACTTACTGCAATTCCAAAAAACCTAAAAAAAGCCAACGCTACTAATTGCAAAAACACCTGAGATCACACGACCTCTACCACCTAAATTAGTTCTCTGGTGTAACAAAACTAAGCCGCAGCCACAGAAAAAACTGGAAAAGGCAAATGAACAAACAACAGTGGCTCCAGAGGAACCGAGAGGAGCCCAAGCCCCCCGGGGAGGGGAACCTGGCCAACCTCACAGAAATGCAGAGAAAAATGCAAATGGCAAGCACAAAAACAAAAAACAGAAAATATCTTATCTGAGAGCGGGAGAAGAGGCAAGACTCAGCAAGCTTCCAAGTGAACCAGGAAACAACATTGAGACAAGAACAATTGATCACCGGCAACCATGATGGGGGGAAACCTCCCTTATATCCAGCCAGTCTGTAATACCTGATTGCCAATCCTCATTGAATGGTTCAGTACTGTTTGTAACCACCAGAGGGAGCTTCTGCTCAGAATTCATTTCTAAAACATTCATAACAGACATGGTTTACTTACAGTAAACCCAAGCAGAACAGTTAGATTTATAGATGTCAATGACTGATACAGTTAGTAGTATGTGTGTGTAAAATTTGGGACTTGTATATATTTAATTAAAGAATGTTTTTCACGGAAAAAAATGGCTTGGACTCCTGCGCAATTTTCTGCGCCAGAGAGGGAAAGCCAGTGACTGAGGGAAAATATTAATAGACTAGAAAGGGTCCATGGTTATTGGCCCCCCATGGCTAAAAATATCTGCCCCCAGCCACCCCAGAAAAGGCGCATCTGTAAGATGTGACAATTCTGGCACTTAGCCTCTCTCTTTCCACTGCCCTGTAGCGGTGACATATGGGGTAATAAGTGTTTAATGTCACCTTTGTATTGTAAGGTGACATTAAGCCTGGCTTAGTAATGGAGAGGTGTCAATAAGACACATATCCATCACTAATCCTAAACTTAAAGGGTTAAATAAACTCACACACAGGCAGAGTAAAGTATTTAAATGAAATGAAAGACCACATAGTTTTGCCATCTTTATTGATCTGCTAATCCAAATGATGCCCTTGATCTCCTGTAATAAATAAAAAATAAAAAAAACAACAATATACCATACCTGTCCAGCAATCTGTCCCACGCCGTAATCCATATGTGAAGAAACCAGATTGTATCTTAATTTCCCAGGCAACCATGTTTTTGTAAACCCACAAGAATTGACTTTTTATTTGTTTATTGGCTTGTGGATTTAAGTGTTTGTGTCTGGTGGATCAAGAAGACAGAATTGCATATGATTTAACATACTATGTAAAGGTACTGTCACACTAAGCGAGATCCCTAACGAGATCGCTAAAGAGTCACCGATTTTATGACGCAGTAGCGATCTCGTTAGCAACGCAGCTGTGTGTGACATGTAGCAGCGATGTGGCCCCTGCTGAGTTGTCGTTGATCGCTTATGAACGTTCTGAGCCGTTTTTTGGTCGTTGGTTTCCCGCTGGTGAGCCTGAATCGCTGAGTGTGACACCCTTTATGAACGACTTTACCAGCGTCGCAGGTGGTACTAGGTTTTCCCAACGACTGCAGAGGTCGTTATACAGATCGCTGATCTCTGATGAGATCTTTGTGTTTGGACGCTAACTAGCGACCACATAGCGATGGCACTAGCGATCTCGCCAGGTTGTGTCGTTGTCGTGATTGCTAGTGCGATCACTAAGTGTGACAGTGCCTTAAGTCTAACAGTGACTTCTATCTAGTGTGTGTTTATCTGTGTTTATTGTGAGCTGATATGCTAATTGTGTATTGTATTCTATACCCAGTTTCTTGACTTCAAATGTATATAGGGAAAGGCTGTGAGGATGAACTGAAGCACACTGGGTAATTCTAAAAATAGCTTACATGCCTCGGGTATAAATATACTCAAGAGACAGAGAGAGCAGATCTGATCTCATCTCATCACACAGAGAGCTACTAGTCGGACATTCTGCACAACACTCAATGGACGAGAGACAGGACTGCAGCCAATTCATCATGGCACCATCACGAGGGATACGGATCTGTGATTCTATGGGAATCAACCTAGGGGTCGTCAGCTCAGGTTGGAAGGACACAGAACTGATCCAGTGACCATCTCTGAACCATGGATATGTTTGGAGAAAGCCAGGTTTTGGGACCCGCTGGTCGCCTGGTTCCATGGAGATGGTCGGATAAGCCAGGTGGTGACTCGTGTCAACTGGCATTTTTACCTTGTATGGACAGTATGAACTGTCACCTCCCTACGCTTGTCGTTAACTCTTCTCTGTGTCTATATCACAGGTGGAATATCGACCCTGGGAGCTCTAACGTAACATCTATCATCCAGGCGAGTCAGCGGAAGGGTTAGGCCCTGTAATGTGCACCATGTTGGGGGTAATTGCTAGGATTGTTCTGTTTGCTATTGGATGGTGTGGTTCAATAAAGTATTGCCATACTGTTTTACCCTAACCCTGTGTTGTCTGTGTAGTGAGTGTTATGCCCACGTTTAACAGGAGAGCTGGTGTTAGGCGGGACGATCCCTGGTCCATGCAGTTTCGGCTAGCAGACTTGGTGTTGCTTTGTCACTGGAGAGGTAGATTTCACAGAAGTGTGATTGAGTTACATTGTGTTATGTTAGTGTTCCCTTTATTTTTTTGAGCAGTGTGTGTGTATATATATATATATATATATATATATATACACCTATTCTATGTGTATATATGTATTCTAACCTATTTTATTCTATACTGTACGCAGCAGATCATTTGCCGGCTTTATCTATCTATCTATCTATCTATCTATCTATCTATCTATCTATCTATCTATCTATCTATCTATCTATCTATCTATCTATCTATCTATCTAGCTATCTATCTAGCTATCTATCTATATACACTGCTCAAAAAAAGGGAACACTTAAACAACAGAATATAACTCCAAGTAAATCAAACTTCTGTGATATCAAACTGTCCACTTAGGAAGCAACACTGATTGACAATCAATTTCACATGCTGCTGTGCAAATGGAATAGACAACAGATGGAAATTATTGGCAATTATCAAGATACACTCAATAAAGGAGTGGTTCTGCAGGTGGGGACCACAGACCACATCTCAGTACCAATGCTTTCTGGCTGATGTTTTGGTTACTTTTGAATGTTGGTTGTGCTTGCACACTCGTGGTAGCATGAGACGTACAAGTAGCTCAGGTAATGCAGCTCATCCAGGATGGCACATCAATGTGAGCTGTGGCAGGAAGGTTTACTGTGTATGTCAGCGTAGTGTCCAGAGACTGGAGGCGCTACCATGAGACAGGCCAGTGCACCAGGAGACGTGTAGGGGGACATAGGAGGGGAACAACCCAGCAGCAGGACCGCTACCTCCACCTTTGTGCAAGGAGGAACAGAAGGAGCACTGTCAGAGCCCTGAAAAATGACCTCCAGCAGGCCACAAATGTGCATGTGTCTGCACAAACGGTTAGAAACCGACTCCATGAGGATGGTCTGAGTGCCCAGTGGGGTTGTGATCACATCCAACACCGTGCAGGACACTTGGCATTGCCACGAACACCAGGATTGGCAAATTCACCACTGGCACCCTGTGCTCTTCACAGATGAAAGCAGTTCACACTGAGCTTGCTCTGACAACGGTGGATTCGCGCCAGAGCAGAGAGACAGCGATCACCTCACCACCAAGTTACGCACAGAGCCTTTTTGGCCCCCCTTTCTCCATTTTCGGAATCAAATAAGAAGCCCCAACAAGGGACTATCCCACGGAATACTGCTCATAAATTATAGAAGGATACTCTCCTCTGAAGGCATACTGCCTCTTCTTTTCATACTGTTGCTTCCTCACAAGCAGTCGACTGACGAAGGTCACATGGACCGAAACGTTACACCAGTATTGTGACTGCAATAACAGAATCTACTTCTCTCAAAGTTGAGTGCAAGTTTTCTTATTCACACTGAGCACATGTGACAGATGTGACGAGTCTGAAGATGCCGTGGAGAGCGATCTGCTGCCTGCAACATCCTTCAGCATGACCGTTTTGGCAGTGGGTCAGTAATGGTGTGGGGTGGCATTTCTTTCGAGGGCCGCACAGCCTTCCATGTGCTCGCCAGATGTAGCCTGCCTGCCATTAGGTACCGAGATGAGATCCTCAGACCCCTTGTGAGACCCATATGCCCTGGGTTCCTCCTAATGAAGGACAATACCAGACCCTAAGATGAAGGCATTTAAGCTTTGGACTGGCCGCCCATTCACCAGACTTGAATCCAATTGAGCACATCTGGGACATCATGTCTTGCTCCATCCACCAATGTTACGTTGCACCACAGACTGTCCAGGAGTTGGTGGATGCTGTAGTCCAGGTCTGCGAGCAGATCCCTCAGGATACCATCCTCCGGCTCATCAGGAGCATGCCCAGGCATTGTACAGTAGGGAGATCATACAGGCACGTGAAGGCCACACACACTACTGAGCATTATTTTGACTTGTTTTAAAGGACATTACATTCCACTTTAACTTTGGGTGTGACTCCAAATCCAGGCCTCCATTGGATAATAAATTTGATTTCCATTGATGATTTTTGTGTGATTTTGTTGTCAGCACATTCAACTTTGTACAGAACAAAGTATTCAATGAGAATATTTAATTCATTCAGATCTAGGATGTGTTATTTGAGTATTCCCTTTATTTTTTGAGCAGTGTATATATATATATATATATATATATATACATATATATATACATATATATGTATATATATATGTATATATATATGTATATATATATATACAGTATATATATTTTGAAGATTATTTGGTTATAAAACGATTTTTACAGTTGTATTTTACAATGCAATTTTACCATGAGCTTTTACATAGAGAAAACTGCTATATGTAAATGCTCATGTTAAAATCACATTGCATATGGATGTCACACTGTTACTAGATGTGAAGAAATCACATCCTCGCATTGCAAACACATTACATATGGAGAACTGTTCGGGAACATTTGTGTGATTCTCGGCCATCAAAATCGGACCGAATTTTTATATGTTAAGTGTGACTCCAGCCTTAAGGAGAACCTACCTGCACTACTGGGACAAGAAGTGTTAGCTGCAAGGTAAAGCACAGTGGCACAAGCTAAATAAAGAGCAAGCCAACTAATTACTGCACCACAAGTCAAAAACCATTAATGATTTCAGAAGCTACTTAATCAAAGGTCAATTTTTTTACCTTTAGGCAACTGACAAACAGCATTATCCAATCTAATCAGTAATTAAAATTGATCTGTGACCAGAATTCCCATAACAACAGTACTGTATGCCACTGTTGCTACTAGACTCAGAGGATAGGTGGCTAGGGCGGCAGGTAGTAAGAGGTGGACCCATGCTGAAATTAAAGAAATATTTTATGTCTTTTATCTGTCCTCTGCCAGATCAAATAAGAAAAACTGTGTTTTTGTGGAGGAGGAGGAGGAGGGGAGATTCTCTGCACTTATTATTATAATTATTTATTATTATAGCGCCACTTATTCCATGGCACTTTACATGTGAGGAGGGGTATACATAATAAATACAAGTACAGCAATCTTAAACAATACAAGTCAAAACTGGTACAGGATTAGAGAGAACCCTTCCCGCTAGGGCTCACAATCTACAAGGGATGTGTGAGGATACATTAGGTGAGGGTAGAGCTGGTCGTGCAGCGGTTTGGTGGATCTGTGATTATTGCAGGTTGTAGGCTTGTCGGAAGAGGTAGGTCTTCAGGTTCTTTTTGAAGGTTTCCATGGTAGGCGAGAGTCTGATATGTTGTGGTAGAGAGTTCCAGAGTAGGGGTATGTGCGGGAGAAATCTTGTATGCGATTGTGGGAAGAGGAAATAAGAGGGGAGGAGAGAAGGAGATCTTGTGAGGATCGGAGGTTGCGTGCAGGTAAGTACCGGAGAGACGAGGTCAACAGATGTATGGAGGACTCAGGTTGTGGATGGCTTTATATGTCATGATTAGGGTTTTGAACTGGAGTCTTTGGGTAATGGGGAGCCAGTGCAGGGATTGACAGAGGGGAGAGGCCGGGGAATAGCGGGGGGACGGGTGGATTAGTCAGGCAGCAGAGTTTAGAATGGATTGGAGGGGTGCAAGAGTGTTAGAGGGGAGGCCACAGAGCAGGAGGGTGAAGTAGTCAAGGCGGGTGATGATGAGGGCATGGGCTAGGGTTTTTGCAGATTCTTGGTTGAGGAATGTACGGATCTGTGAAATATTTTTGAGTTGAAGTCGGCAGGAAATGGAAAGGGCTTGGATATGTGGTTTAAAAGAGAGATCAGTGTCAAGAATAACCCCAAGGCAGCGGGCTTGTGGGACTGGAGAGAGTGGGCAGCCATTTACTTTAATGGATAAGTCCATTGGGGGGTTGCCTGAGATGGGGGAAAGATGATGAATTCTGTTTTGTCCATATTCAGTTTTAGAAATCTACAAATGAAGATACAAATGAAAAGATGAGCACATTGGCAATTCTGGGATCAGAAGAGCATCAATAAGCTTCCCGACCCAACATGCAGCAGTGTAATCATGCAGCTGACATCACTCCAATGCGATGAAATAATCTCATAACACTTCTGATGTTGCCGCAGCGCCACAGAGGCAATGAGGTTGCAGGAGCCAGGAGAAGGTACATGCTCTGTAGAGCTGAAGATGCTAAGGATTTTTATGTAAATGTGGAGAGTTGGGGTTCATTAAAGAGGATGAGGGATAGTGTCAGGGCAAAGTCTGGATAGGGTGCAGTGTGGAGGGGACAATATGGAAAAGGAATAGCTTGGGGGAGTGTGAAGAGGGGGCGCATTACGGGAAGTAGGCTGTGTTGTGGGACAGTGTGAAGAGGGGAACAGTATTGAGATGAGGCAGTGTGGTGGAAATAGGGCAGCAAGGAGGAGGGACAGTATGAAGAGGTAGCACAGTGTTAGACTCACCTTGTGGGTTGGATCCTCCAAACGCAAGGACCAAGTGGGCACATGAGCCATGGAAGTCAGCACAGCAGATAGGCGGGGCACAGCAAACACTGATAGCCGAGGAATAGGAGACTGCAGGCAGGTAGGCAGAGTGTGGGAAACCACAAGCAGGGGGAAGATGTCAGGAGACCACAGGGAGACAGAATATAGCAAACTGCAGCCATGTGGAGGATGTCAAGAGACCACAGGCAGGTGGAGTGTAGGAAATTGCAGCCACACAGAAGACATCATGAGACTGCATGCATGCAGGTAGAGTGAAGGAAACTGCAGGCAGGAGAAGTATGTCAGGAGAACACAGGCAGGCAGAATGCAGGTAGGTGAAAGGTAGGGGACCATAGGCAGATGGAGGACATCAAGAGACTGCAATCAGGTAGGTGGAGTGCAGGAGACCACAGGCAGGCGGAGGATGTGAGGAGACCATAGGCAGGTAGGTGGAATGCAAGAAACCACACACAGTGAAGTACATCAGGAGACTGCGAGCAGGCAGATGGAGTGCAGGAAACCACAGGCAGGTGGAAGACATCAGGAGACCGCAGGCAGACAGGCGGAATGCAGGGGACCACAGGCAGGTGGACGACATCAGGAGACCGCAGGAAGGTAGGCAGAGTGCAGGAACTCGCGGGTAGGCAGAGGAAGTCAGGAGACCGTATGCAGGCAGTTAGAGTACAGCAAACTGCAGGCATACTGCAGGATATCACAGCCAGGCAGAAAACATTGGGAGACTGCACACAGTCAGATGGAGTGCCAGAAAAGTTGTAAACTAAGGTCTAGCAACACAGAAGTTCTACAGCACAACCAAGACACAAAGGTGTTTCTCAGTGAGCCTTATATAGACCAAGGGAGATGCTCACATGGGAACAAGCCAGACCATCTGCAAAGCCCAAACCACAGCAGAGTTTATTGGTCTAGGGAGAGGGAAGCACGGCACAGATCTGGGATAGGTGCATAACGCACAGCATAGGGAGACAATGTGAAGATAAGGACACTGTGAGGTGTGGACAGTATGGAGGCCATAATTCATAAGGAGGAGGATGTGGCAGATACAGTTAATAAAGGAAGACAGTGGTGGTTATAATTCATAAGGGGGGTGGGACGGTGAAGCACCTATAGTTCATAAGGGAGAATGGTATGGCACTCCTAGCATTTAATGAGAGATAGTGTACTGGTCATAGTACAGAAGGGGCCATGTATTATAACAGAGACTGTGTGGGGAAGTTTTTTTGTGCTGGAAGTACAATGAGAGGCAATTATTTATTGTGAAAAGTAACCTTGGTGTTAGGACTAGATGAAGAAGAAAGAATTGGATTTACACTTCAATTGCATTGAACGGCTATAGTGGCATGTTAAAGTTTGTGCACCCCTGGTCAAAATTCCTGTTATTGTGATCAGTTAAGCAAGTTTAAGATTAAATGATGTATAAAAGGCCTATAGTTAAAGATGACATATTTCCTTTGTATTTTAGGCAAAATCTATCCATCTATCTATCTATCTATCTATATCTATCTATCTATATATATATATTAATCTTTTACATTTTAAAGTTACAAAAAGAAAAATGGGCCAACGCAAAAGTTTTTGCACCCTTGGAGAAATGTAACTAAGAAATGACAGTTAACAGGAACAGTGGAGGTCAAGATTAAGGTGTGGAAGACCAAGATAAATTTCAGTGAGATCTGCTCATAGGATTGCAAGAAAGGCAAATCACAACACCGGCTTGACTGCAAAAGACCTTCAGAAAGATTAGGCAGACATTGTTCTACTGTTCAGAGACACCTGCATAAATATGGCCTTCATGGAAGAGTCATCAGAAGAAAACCTCTCCTGTGTCCTCTGCATAAAAAATCAGCTTCAGAATTATGTAAAATAACATCTAAACAAGCCTGATGCATTTTGGAAACAAGTCTTGAGGTCTGATGAGGTTAAAATAGAACTCTTTGGCAATGAGAATCGCCTTATCGTGGCTACCAGGTATACATAAATTGGCCATTTTATGCGCTAAGTATTCTCAATTTTTCAGATTTTCTTGTGCAGTAATGCAATACAAATTTCATATATTTCATGTTTGTATGCTATAGCACTACAGAGTGCTACTTTATTTTGTTAGTTATATATGGAGATGGCTACTCTTAGTAAGCACCTGTACTCACCTGATTTCTGTTTAGAAGTGACAGTTTTGTCACAAAAATGCCAGGTGATGCAAATTTCCCAGCTTTATTAATAACCCAGCCTCCTGTATCCTTCTGCCAAACAGTAGCCATACTCACCTACCACCGCTTTCTCGGGCTTAAAGCACCGCTCTTCTCCTCTTCTCAGTGACATCTGTGCTCTTTATACTCTCAAGGTCACATTGTCTTCAGTGTGACCTGGAAATGGCTTTCACAATATAAGTCTATGGAGTATCAAAACAAGATTCCATCTTCTTACACGGCATAGTTTTCCAGTAGATGACATAGTGTTGCAGTAGGAAAATGAACCGAAGCATACAACTAGGTTGGCGAAGAAATGGTTCAGTGACAGTGAATTAGAGGTGCTGGATTGGCCCTCACAGTCTCCAGACCTCAACACAATTTAACACTTGAGGGTAGAGTTGAAGAAAAAGCTGTATACATACACAAGTCAGTCGACCAGTATTCACAAACTTTGGGAACATGTAAAAGAGAACTGGGATCAGATTTAAGGTCAAAACATGAATGAATGTGATCCAGAGAATGCCCAGAAGAATTCAGGCAGTGGTGAAAGCCAAAGGTGGATTTACAAAATACCGTCAAAAAAATAAAAATTAAAATCTGGATTTTTAGGAACAAAACAGTAACAAAGCAGTGACATGACAAGAATCTGCATAACTTATCATATGCTAAATAGTTGCAAGTAAAATTTATGTATGAGATAGCCAAGATGATAGTCTACTGAACCATCGCACGACCAGCTCTACCCTTTCCTAGTGTATCCTCACCCATCCCTGTAGACTGTGAGCCCTAGCGGGCAGGATCCTCTCTCCTTCTGTACTTGTGTGTCCCTTGTCTAGCACAGGTTTATTGTACCTGTTTATATTTTCCCTTTTCATATGTAAAGCACCATGGAATAAATGGCGCTATATAAATGTGTAATAATAATAATAATAAAGTTTCAAGTTTGAAGCAGTAGTGAATGGTGAGTTATGGAGCCTGAAAGTCAAAATTTCAAAACATTGTTACCCTTTTGCTCTTCATTTTACATACATGTAGTTATGGTGGCTTTGGTGCTGTATTTATGTAATGATTGTAGTTTGGGTGATATTTTCATGTACTGTTGATGGTTCTGGTGTATTCATGCACTAAGGATGTTTGTTGTGCTGTATATATGTATTCATGGTGATTCTGGTGTTGTTTTCATATACTGGTGATGTTTCTGGTAATATTTAAAAGTAATAATTGTGGTTATGTTGCAGTTTCTCTGTACTGATGGTCAGGGCCGGATCCAGGTTTTTATGGGCCCCGGGCGAGAGAGTCTCAGTGGGCCCCTTTAACACAGACCATGATTCATGATGCACAGATACTGCAGAGAAATATGGGTATAGTACAATGCCAAATACTTCACTTCTTCCATTACATGAGTGATATCTATTGTAAATTCTACAATAGCTCAAAAACCGCCAAATCCTCACAGTGCACAGTACAGACTGGACAGTACAGTCCTCCATACAATATTATGGGCACCACATAGTCCTCCATACAGTATTATGGGCCAAATATAATGCTCCATAAAGAATATTGGAGCCCAAATAATGCTCCATACAGGATACTGGTCCCCATATAATGCTCCATACAAAATATGGAACTCTCCTCTGCACTGTGCTGTGTTCTGCACTGTTACGGCTCAGGAAAGGGCTCTGTGGAAAGACTCCCCATCATCATCATCATCGCCTCCCAATCATCATCATCATCGCCTCCCCATCATTATCATCATTGCCTCCCCATCATCATCGCCTCCCCATCATCATCGCCTCCCCAACATCATCATTGCCTCCCCATCATCATCTCCTCCCCATCATCATCGCCTCCCCATCATCATCATTGCCTCCGGCTCCTCACCCCTATCACTGCCTCCCCCCACCACCATCACACATATAGCACCACACACAGACAGCACCGCAGCACTCTCTCACATAGATACACACACACAAAGCACCGCACAACATACACACACACTGATACACACAGACACACACACACACAGACACGCACCTCACATCTCACCTGTCCGGCGTCCGCGCTCTCTCTGCCACAGCCGGCCGCTAAATGATGACGTCATTCAGCGGCGCTGCTGTGAGAGGAAGCGCGGGTGCCCTGCAGAGGGAGCCTGGAGCTGCGGATTGCGGAGGCACAGGGAGAGGTGAGTATTGTGCCCGGCCGTCCGCCGGGGCCCTGAGCAAGCGGGGGGTGCCCAGTGGCAGCGCTGTCACCGCTCTCCTCTGCTGATGGGCGCCGGGGTGCCCGATGGCGAGTGGGCCCTCCCGCCTGCTCAAGGCCCTGGCACTTGCCCGGGTATGCCGGGTGCTGATGCCGGCCCTGCTGATGGTAGTTCTGGTGCTGTATTCACATACTGATGATGGTTCCTGTTCTGCATTCAAGTACTGATAGTGGCACTGTATCAATATTATGTTTGTGGTTCTGATGCTGTATTCATGTACTAAAGATGGCTCAGGTGATATATTCTTGTACTGATGATAGTTCTCATTTTGTGTTAATGTATTGATGGTGGTTCTGGTGCTGCATTCATTCACTGATGATATTTTGCTATGGTAATGTATTCATCTACTAATGGTGGTTCTGGTGATTTATTCCTGTACAGATAGTTCTAATCCTCTATTAATGTAGATGTAGTAATCCTTAATCTGTTAGACTTAAAATTGTTTGTTTCAAGGTCAGATTGCTGTCTATTGAGTGAATAGACAAGACAAAGACTTAAGGTACTGCCACACTAAACAATCCCGCTAGCGATCACGATAACGACGCATACTAATGCGATCGCTAGCGGGATTGTTTCTATATCGCTAAGTGCGGCCACATTTAGCGATATAGTTAACGACGCTATCGCCGTTAGCGATCTTCTTAACGACTTTAGTGGTACAAAAGTACCGCTAAATCGCTAAGAAAAGGTGCCACACTAGCGATATATACTTACCCAGCGGGAGCGCCGACGAGAAAATAGGGTCCGGAACGATTCCAGCGACGAGCGAGATCACAGCAGGAAGCTCGTCGCTGGCAGCTGCCGCACTGAACAACATCGCTAACGGGATCGCTAAATAGTGACGTTTTTTAGCGATCCCGTTAGCGATATTGTTCAGTGTGGCATACCCTTTAAAATACAGCCAGTGAATGCTGTCACATATGTCAGCCAAACAAGTGTTTGACTAAACTTCCCATGTAGTTTAGATACATGTTGGCCGAATGAAGGTTTGGTCGAACATTCAACCTGCAGATATTTCGACTGACTCTAACATACACAGGCCCTCATACACATTAGACTGTTGCTGAACTCATGGGATTGACTCTCATTAATCTATTGTGTATGGGGGCTTTAACTACTATCTAACTGGTATGAGCACTTTTAGTCTGACTTATCAGTAGGGAGTGTGAACACTTAATGTACCTCGGGCATAGAGGCTGATGAGCTTACATTGAACACCCCTTTCAGAATGGCTATACATATAATCCTGATATTGAAATGATGATTTTCTTAGTCTAGCTTGGACTCATTTCAATATCACATGGAAAATGTTAAAAAAGTATTATACAGCCATTCTGACATGGATTTTCCAAGTAAGTACATCAGCCTCATTATGTTATGAGGTCTATTGAATAATTTAAATATCAAAAAACTGACTGTCACATCCAAACACAAATCAGGTCTGAACAGGTGCTTACCTAGAGTAACCAACTCAAATACAATCAAACAATTGAATTTAATAATTTATGCAGTTTCAGTTGTGATATTTGGTGACAGATTACCTTTAAAACAATATTATTCTCCATTTTTGTCAAGATAATACTTTAGTTTGAAAACATTTGTAAAATGCACAACATTTGTATGTAGATAAGCATCCTTATTAAAATTATTTGTTCTTCTTAATTAATGAAGAGAGAAAATGTTACAGATGACAAATGGTTCAGTTTACAAACTAAATTAGGAAATGACATAAACAAACTGTGCTTTATCGTACAATGAAAGAAAATAGAACTTTCCTGATAAAATGTTTTAGATTGTACTTTCTTAATCGTTTTGATTAAAATGGATTTGACTTGAGTAGCTCATTATAAGGCATGTATTATCCAACATTCTTACTTTCGACTCTGCAAAAACTCTTACAGTTTCTCTTTTTCATTCTTGTCTGGACTATTGTAACTCTCTACTAATCGGTCTCCCTCTTACCAAACTCTCCACTCTTCAATCTGTCTTGAATGCTGCAGCCAGGATCATATTCCTCAACAATCGTTATACCGATACCTCTACCTTGTACCAGTCATTACACTGGTTACCCATCCACTCCAGAATCCAGTACAAACTTATCACCATCACCCACAAAGCACTCCATGGCTCAGCACCACCCTACATCTCCTCCATCATTTCAGCCTACCACCCTACCCGTGCCCTCCGTTCTGCTAATGACCTGAAGTTAACATCCTCAATAATCAGAACCTCCCACTCCCGTCTCCAAGACTTTTCACGTGCTGCGCCAATTCTTTGAAATGCACTAGCCAGGTTAATACGATTAATCCCCAATACCCACAGTTTCAAGCATGCCCTAAAAACGCATTTGTTCAGACTCAATGCATTAACCAAACTATCCCTGTTGGCCCATTCAAAAATTTTTTTACCATTATCAGGTTCCTCGCATCATGTTCTCACTCGCTTTATGCATTTAATAGCCTGTACTGTTACATACTTTGGCTGTTAACTGGTTCATGCAGCATTACAGGAACACCCGATTCTTACACTATTGCTGGTCCGAACAATGAAAGCAATTGTTACCATCCACCTTTCGTGTCTCCCCTTTTTCCTCATAGATTGTAAGCTTGCGAGCAGGGCCCTCATTCCTCTTGGTATCTACTTTGATCTGTGTTTATTGTTATGCTGTAATGTCTATTGTCTGTACAAGTCCCCTCTATAATGTAAAGTGCTGCGGAATATGTGGGCGCTATAGAAATGAAATTATTATTATTAATATTATTAATAATATGATCTTTTATTACTTTAACGTCTTGATTTTTATAAGGGAGTAAGGGCAATTTGACTGCACAGTAGACATGTACATGGTTTTGAAATACAGATGGTACATATAGATATAAGGTATACGAGTAGTTGATCCATCAGCATCATGTGCTATGTGTATGAGACTATACAAAGGAGAATAACAAAAAAAATTATCAAGAGGCATCTAAAATTAAATTGAGGTAGAGGCATAATGTGGAAATGAAAAGTTTACTATTGAGATATTGTGTGAAGTGGTATACAAGGCACAACACTTCCACAATCTTGTATCATGCAGGATTCTGGAAGGTAGAATGTTTAAAAAGAAAACTCTCGCAAGAAAAAAAGAAAGACTGTAAAGAAATTGAAGAAGTTGAAAGTCTGTCCAACTATCCACATGGATCTTATCAGCTCAGCTCCTTTGATACATTGTCGTTGTGGATTCCTAGCATCAGTAAATTTCTGATATCAGTGATTATTGTAAAACATATTGACTCACCATTAGATTGAAACAGTGGGCCATAAAATATATACAATATACAGTCACTTGAAGAGGACCTGTAGCAATATCTAGAGTCACCAGTTTTTTCTCTTACTTTTTTCCTACTGCTCCCCTGAGTATCTTGCTTTGTGGGGTTTTTTTTGTTTGTTTTTTATCTGCCATACATTTTATTTATTTATTTTACTCATTTATATAGCGCCATTAATTGCACAGTGATTTACAAACATTATTGAGACTGTCCCCATTAGGGCTCACAATTTAGAATCCCTATCAGTATGTCTTTGGAATGTGGGAGAAAATCGGAGTACCTGGAGGAAACCCACGTAAACACGAGGAGAACATACAAACACCTTGCAGATGTAGTCCTTCGTGGAATTTGAGCCCAGGATCCCAGCACTGCAACCACTTAACCACCATTCTGCCCCCCAGAGATAGGGCTCTTGCATTTAAAGCAAATTCTTATGGCCTTTGCTTAGGCAGCACAACTCTAATGATTCTCTGGTGGCGTGTTTTTAAGCTACATTATTAGCGAATAAGCAACACCTCCTTGGTAAAGACCATAAAAATTAGCACTAAGTAAAAAAGGCTCTTTTTTCTTGAGCATATATGTGATTTAAAACAAAAAAAGCTAAACAAAACAAAAAATTAGAATTATCAAGAATGATCAGGGCAGCAGCGAGAATACAAAAACTGATCACCAGATGCTCTTTAAACGGGTCATCCTTTCTAAGCTGTCTATTTGGGCATGCAGTTCATAAAAAGTTGATTAAAATGATAGCTTGATATTTGCGATTCGATGTCTTAATCAAGAGAAATATACTTTCTTTAATATAAAAAAAAGGTGAACAAGGGAATAGGGTAGGTCCCATTAATATGGCATCAATAAGTAGGTATATAGGTGTATATATATACTAGTAGCATAAATAGTATGTTATACACAAGGGGAGGAACCAGACTACAATATATAAATGCCAAAAGGACAGTTGGTATTTACAACAATAGGGAAAAAGAAGAACAAATCCGTCCATAAAGTCCAGTTCAAAGACATGGTGAAATAATTGTAAATTTTATTGACAATCAGGTGAAAACAAGAAACACAGAACAATGCCAGATAATATATAAAAACAATGATAAAAGCAAGGGGCGCACACCCAGACGGTAACAGACTGGTTTCCAAAGGAAAAAGGTTATATGCAGATTCAGTTGAGAGGTAAAAGTATATAGTCAATATAAAAGAAATACCATAGTGTCCATCTCGACTCATCTTTCGACTCAACCGCCTTCGTCAGTAAGGCGAAGGCGGTTGAGCCAAAACGCTTGTCGGGGTGGACGTCACCCGCATGAGGAAACATCATACGTAAGTTCAACAATTTCTATATCCTACCGTTCCTCATCCTCATGGCAGCACTGACTCCACATAATCAATATGGCCACACTCGGGACTTATATGCTGCTTAATGCATGACCCCTGCTGATGATTGTGTCATTTCTCAGTACACAAATAGGCATAGTGTATAGCTCCTTTATTTGAGCACAAAAAAACTATTAGTTCTGCAAAATATTGCAAATTCTGCCTGCACTTGAATCTCCATTTTAGGCACCCTTTTTTGCCATACTCTTCGGCCTTATATACCTGACAGCGACATTAATCTTGGAGGGCACTGCGCAAATTATATTTCTTTTGTATGGACTATATACTTTTACCTCTCTAATTGATTCTGCATATAACTTCTTTTTCCTCTGGACACCGGTCTGTTACCGTCTGGGTGTGCACCCCTTGTTTTTATCATTGTTTTGATATATTATCTGGCATTGTTCTTTGGTTCTTGTTATCACCTGATTGTCAATAAAATGTACAATTCTTTCACCATTTCTTGGTACTGGTCGGATTCATTCCTCTTTTTCCCTATTTTTTTTTCATATGTGTATGAACTGTTAAGATCTATGGGCTGGACATTGATCTCTATGAGAATATGTAACCAGAGCTTATTTTAAATAAAATGGGCTGTTATTAGTGTGAACCATGTAATGACTGCTACTTTGCTCTCATAATCATACACAGCTCTGCAGTGAGATAAGAACTAACACAGTACAGCTGAACTGAGCTTTGTCTCATTACAAACATATCTGCAGCGGCAGTTGTCATCTCATGGTACTTCATTTTCCACCTCACTGGCTTCCAGTGTGGGGGGAAGGGCATTTCAACAAAGCTAACAGCAGTATGTCAGAAACAACTGTTATACTTATGTCTACTAAATCCAGTCAGACTACCTGGATACAGCCCCGAAGGTGACTAAAGTAACCACCTTAGTTGCCAAGGGCATTCAAAGTGGAAAATACCTTTTCTGATGTTTACATATAATAAATCCAATGAAGGGACTTGTCCATAAGACAAATAGAAACACCACTGCAACTGTAAGTGTAGTCATTTTACTCAAATGACTATTGACTAACATTAAACTGTAATTTAAATTTATTGCTTTATATATTTCAAGTGAGCAGTAGACGCAGTTGATCAAGATGATCAGAGATGGACTGGAAATAAAGCATAATGAATAACTCCTAAAGTATCTAGTTATGTTAATAACAAAAATACAGTTTGATGAAATAATGCTGGTTCTATTAATTGATTGGATGTATAGTATAAAATAGAATACTGTTGTTTTGACAATCGTGGCTTCTAAGAATGTTATAGTGACTATGCTTGATAAGAAATTAATTATTTACTCATTGAGTTAAACTCCTTGGGAGAAAATAAAATTGATTCTTATTCTTGTGTTTTCTTAATTTACCCGCTGTCTGTGGAGAGTAAAGACTTGCAGGAGTAAGTTTTCTTCTAAATATTAGCTAAGTTTTATTACTGGAAATAAACAGAAGAATGTCTTTACTGCAGCTGTCTGTGTAAATTGCTAATTATTAGGTAGTTTTAATTATTACACTTTTATATTAGATGTTCAAAACCAAAACATTTTTCAAAGATGTCAATAGACTTTGAGCATTCTATTTTGGACATGTGATCACTGTAACCATTCACTGGCCTTGTTGGTGACCAAAATGTGATTAGTGATTGACTTAAGTGATCACATGGCCAGAACAGTATTTGCTGCCTCTTTCAGACATGCCTGGGAAAATGAAGACAATAACGCAGGGCATTCCATAGTGGAAAATCCTTTGCTATTTAAAATAAGCAATACTAAATGACAGAAGTTTGCTTAAATTAATGTGTTTATCTATAAGGCCTTTTTTTCACATTTCCGGCGGGCGCCTGGCGGCGCCCCCGACATTTTGCCGCAGCGCCGCATCTGAAAATCTGATGCGCCGCATGCGGCTTTTTTCGCATTGACATGCATTAGCGCCGGATGGCGCCGCATGTCAATGCGTTGCATGCGGTTTTGTCCGGATGCGGCGCAAATGTACATTGCGGCGTCCGGAAAAAACGCTGCATGTAACGTTTTTTGTTTTTGCCGGATGGTTTCTTATCTCTCCAAGCATCAGAAACCATCCGGCAAAAAAACGCATTTTGGCCGCCGGAAGTGTGAAAGGTTTTCACATGCGGCGCTGCGGCAAAATGCCGGGGGCGCCGCCAGGCACCCGCCGGAAATGTGAAAGAGGCCTAAGAGATAGGTATGTGTCTGCCAGGTACAACTCTGTCGAAAATCCACTGAACCAGATCCCTGAGAACCTTTTTCTAGCTGCTGGCATCACTGGCACCTCTTCTGATTAGAGGACCGCTGCAGCGCCGGGCCTGAAGAAGACTTTAGGAATTGAAGCACATTCTTCTGTGCATTTTTATGAAATATAAAACTATAAATTGAGTTTCTGGAACATTTACTTCATTCAGCAGCACTTTATTATTTCCTTTAATCTTATTTATTTCTTGTTTCTGTAATTTTAAATTTTTGTCTGGTGCACTGCAGCCAAGTAATTGTGCATTCACTGGGGCTGATTTATTGTAGTGAGGGTGCTTGGAATTTAGAGGAAAGCACTTCAAATTTTGATGAAAATTAAAGCACCTAGTTTAACATCATCCTGATGTGCGCTTTTCCATTTTGGTTATTTCTCCTTTTCTTCCAAGAGCAATAACCTTTTATTTTTCAGAATACATAGCCATATGAGGGTTTATTTTTTGTAAGTTGAGTTGTAGATTGGAAAGGTACTATTAATTTTACCACTCAGTATATTGGAAAATAGAAAAAAATTCCAAGTGTGGTGAATTTGCGCAAAAAATTTAATTTCATAATTGTTTTTTGTGTTTTGTTTTCACTAATGTCTACTTTGGATTTTTCTTTTACTAATGCCACATTACCTGGAGATAACACATAAGGTGACTAAAGTAACCACCTTGGTTACCAAAGACCTTAAAAGTGGTCAGACAAGGAGATGTCCACCAGGTGTAGAGCCAGCAACAGCAGCCCTGGCAAGAGCCATACAGTATAGCACTATAAAACAGTCAGCAGCTAAGAGATGTGTGGCTGTTTTTTCAGTATAAATTACATGATTGACAAGGAGTATATACCTTTTTGAGCTTGGGCCATTGGAAATGGTGAACAACAGTATAGAAGATAGACAGACAGTCATGCATACAGATGTTATGGCCATTTTAATAATTGGCATCAGCTGTAGATGAATATAAGTCGACAATAAATCAAGCGTAATTTATTTTAAAAAAATGTAAAGTTTTCCAGGCTTTCAGTGGATAACTTCGTCTTCTGGAGTGTGACAAAGCCTCCAGTCATGCTGAATGACCTCTGTAACATTACACCGGAGGCTAAACATGACAATATGCTGATAGCAAAATGTACCACTGATTTATTCTACTGACCCAGAAGTCCATGGGCTCAGGGCTTAGAGCATTTGCCTGAGAATGGACTCATTTTAAGCATGAATGAACATGGTTGTTCAGCCAATGCAACCTTGTTTGTTAAAGTGTGTCAGGTTATAGTAAAGTTAAATGAAACATCTAATCCATCAAGTCAAATATACTGTAGCTGTTGCTGCTGCTACTTCGGCTACTTGGTCAGGCCCTAATGCTGGCCCAGGTGTGAGTGTTGGGTCTGTGGGGATCTGCAGTGCGAACATTAAAATGGATATTTTGAGTCCATATTGAAATATGTAGAATGCATTCAATCCATGACAGAGCAGCATTACTGATCATATATTTACAGACAATGTTCATAGTGACACAATCTTGAGAACTGTTTACTCCCATTATGTTTATTGCTTGCTATTGTAAAACATGGATATTCATTTAACCTCTGTCTGCAGATGATTTATGTGATTCTTGGTGCTTTTGAATTGTGTGGGCTTATTGCCTCCATTGTCCATTGCCACTAGAGGGCAAGGGTGAACCAGATTTGCCACATAGTATAAATCACTATAAAAGGCCAGAGAAACTAAGATAAAAACAGAAGCTCTGTGCCTGTACTAATATGTGTAGAGTGTTGTAATACCTGCATAAGAGGGGACGCCCATGCATTGCTGTGAAATTTCCAGGACTTCTCTGTTTTGGTGGTTGCTTCTCTGATATTCCAAATGGCTGATATTTAAAAAGCTCTTTGGTGATGATGTGAGTATATGTACTTAATCTTTATATGTACTTAATAGCTGCCACCCCGCCACCACCACCAGAGCTGCCACCATCACCAGAGCTGCCGCCTCGCCACCACCACCACCAGAGCTGCTGCACCCCCGACCTGTTTCTTCCCCATTATCCCGTAGAATGTAAGTCCGCAAGGGCAGGGTCCTCTCCCCTCTGTACCAGTCTGTCATTGTAAATTTGTACTGTAAACGATATCTATAACTTTGTATGTAACCCTGTTATGATTTGGTAGCTGAGGAGAGCAAGCAAAAACGGCAATACACCAGAGAGGTTGGAATCCACTGGACTGCAGCACCCCGACTAACCACCACAACCAAAGGCAGCCGTGGAGCGCACCCACGTTGGTCCCAGACGCCTCGTCACAGCCTGAGAGGCTAACTACACCCAAAGACTGAAAGAGGAAAAGCTATCTGCCCCGGAGCAGATCCCCAAAGAACATAGGAAGCCCCCAAACATGTAATGGCGGTTAGACAAGAGGAAATACCGACACAGACAGAAAATAGTATGAGCAAACGTTGGGGCCCAATCTTCCTAGACAGAAAAGGATAGGAAGGACACTTACTGCAATCCCAAAAAACCCTAAAAAGTACCAACTCTACTAATTGCAAAAACACCTGAGATCACACGACCTCTACCACCTAAATTAGTTCTCTGGTGTCACAAAACTAAGCAGCAGCCACTGAAGAAAATCTGGAAAAGGCAAATGAACAAACAACAGTGGCTCAGACAAACTCAGAGGAGCACAAGCCCCCGGAGGGGACCTGGCTGACCTCCACAAAAGTGCAGGAGACAATGCACAAAGCAAGCACAAAAATAAAAACAGAAAATGTCTTATCTGAGAGCAGGAGAAGAGGCAAGATACAGCAAGCTTCCAAGTGAACCAGGAACCACAGTTGAGACAAGAACAATTGATCACCGGCAACCCTGATGGGAGGGAACCTCCCTTATATAGGACCAGTCTGTAACTCCTGATTGCCAATCTTCACTAAATGGTTCAGTACTGTCTGCAACCACCAGAGGGAGCTTCTGCTCAGAACTCATTTCTAACACATTCACAACATAACCCCTTCTCATGTACAGCACCATGGAATAAATGGCGCTATATAAATAAATAATAATAATAATAATAATTGCATCTGCCCCACGTCCTCAGCGTCTGCATGCACAATCATCAGCACTTCCAAAAAAATTGGTCACTTGTGAAGCAATGGCACAAGTGCAGGGAGACTACGGTACACAAGATGAGGTGCAAACAACAAGGCTAAATTTATTGGAAGGCAAGGAATGAAGTGGATAAGGAAGGTGCAAACAGGGGTATGCAATGGCACAAGATAGTTTACAAGAGTTTGTATTATTTAGCTGGGCCGTCAAATAGAACGGTGCTCCAACTATTACAGGATCAATATATATCACACGGGCAAAACCAAACAATAAACAAAGAATGAGGCTACTCTATGTATAACCTCCCTGGCCTCTACTAAACAGGCCACACGGCTGCCGTGTTCTGTATGTTGAAGCCTAGACTATGTCCTGACATGTGCACAAACGGCAACAAACTCACTGTGATGTTGGGGACTCAGGTCCAGCTCCGGGGGCCCCCAACGGTCTTGAACGGTGGTGCGCATGTCTGTCTGGCTGATCCGTGAAACATGGTCTTCTCCTTGCTTCAGGGTCCTGGATGTGCTTCTGGAAACTGTAAATCCCTTTTTCGGTCTCTTTGTGGCTTCTCAAAATAGCACAGTTCAGCCACCTTTGCTACACCCGAAGAGTCTGTTCAATCTCACAAGTCCACTAAGTCTAAGGCTGTGCGACCATTTTACACAGCTCCATGAAACAGCAGCTCTGAGCAACAGCTCCCAGATCACACACTCTCAAAGGTCCAACTGCTCTGTTCCTCAGTCTCGGGCAGTTCATTAACACAGTCCTTTACAGGGGGAGCAGATCATTCCATCACACCAGACAAGGGGGTGCTGTCTCTTAAAGTTGCAGCGTGTTTCTTACTGTCCATAACAGCACCACCCCCTTACACCTGCAGCAGGCAAAGCAGTTTTTTGAAGTTTAATACCACTGTAATGTAAAACAAAGCTTGTAAAACTGTATGGATGAGTAATTCAATCCAGAATAATTTTACAATGCCTTTGTGAGTGTTTTTTTTTACCGAAAAAATGTACCACAGACCACATAATATCTCTGGATGATGCATTGAATCCAGAAAAAATTTACAACGCTTTTTTTGACTGTTAGACACAATCGGAATGTACCACAGACCACATAATACTATATGGGTGAGTAATTCAATCCAAAAAAAAAAGTCAAAGCTTTTTGGAAGTGTTATATAACACAGAAATTTACCAGAGACCACATAATACTGTATTTATGAGGAATTGAATCCAGAAAAAAATGACAATGCTTTTTGGTAATGTTAGATATCAACGAAATGAACCGCAAAGCATGTAATACTCTATGAAGGAGAAATTAAATGTAGAAAAATTTTACAATGCTTTTTCTGACTGTTAGATACAAACACAATGTACAGCAGTCCACTTAATACTATATGGGTGAGTAATTTTTAAAAGCTTTCTGGAAGAGCATGTGATACCATATGGGTGAGTAATTGAATCCAGAAAAATGTTTCTATGCATTTTTGGAATGTTATATATCACAAAAATGAAGCACAAAGCATGTAATACTCTATTGATGACAATATAGTAAATTTTAGCACCCAAAAAAAATCTGGTTATATGTAGCACCTATATATTTAGCAAAGGATTGTGAAGCACTCAGCCCTGCCTTGAGCCTTTTTTCTACTACACTCCCTGCTCCTGCAACTGTCCCTAAGCTAACAGCACAATGTATCTAACTAGAAAAAGCAGAATATTAGCCCTTAGAAGCACTGTTATTATGATGGTTCAGCATCAGTGCCAGTATATAAATGCTAGAGGACTCAGATTAATTAAACTGTGCACACACATGCCTGGATAACTACTGTCTTCCTCCAATACAATCTGTCCCTGAGCTGTGCAATGGGGTCAGTGAGCTGAGTGTGATGGCGCCTGTCCTTTTATAGCCATGATGATGTAATACAGCCAGCCAATCACAGTAATGCCACTACCAAGATGGTTATGGCATTACAGTGAGTGCCAGGCAATCTTTCCATGCTTAGTGGCTGTGTAACAGGCTCCAAATATATGGGGCAGGGATTACAGTATTAAATTGAGCACGGCCCAATTCTCGCCGAGTAATGAGCATATCCAAGCTCTTCCCTAAGCGTTTCTCAAGCTTACCTCCATGGCATCCCTTCCTGGATCCCACAGTGCCTTCTCCTTTAGGATTCGTGGATGGGCTTCTCCAAGGGGTTACTCAGTGCCACCAGACAGGTCTGAGACTCCTGGTTAGAGATAACCAGAAGTGATGCTCTGGGTCACTAACTGGTCCTGTTATCCCGCTGGATGATGAGGGTCCAAAAGGCAGTGCGCTACCTGCATTCTAAGCTCTCTCGTTGTGGATGACAGTGACTATGTAAGCTGTCTCCCCATGGGATAGCAACATTTTCCCATTTGTCTGACAGGCTGTGAACCCAACTTTACACAACCATGACAGACTGTGTGTAGCCCTGGTGTGAAGGCACACGCAGTACCCTGGAGGATGTGTGGAGAGATAGCAGTTTAATGCTCAATGAACATTCATTTCAACACACACTTAGACACGCCCACAGGTATATATAGTCTAGTCACAGGGAGTGTTCAGGCAGTCTGTCTGAGTGCAGGCAGAAGTCGGTCAGTTTCCTGTCTTCAGACAGAGCAGACAGTGTGAAGTTTGTGCAGGAGGAGAGAGGAGTGAGTTGCAGATATACTTCAGTCTCCTGTCCCAAGGACAGTGAAGGTTCAGAGACGTGCTCCTGCCTAGAAGATTACTGAGAGTCTGGCAACAAGCTCAAGGAAGGAATTAAGAAAGGGACTGACTTTATTAACCTGTGAAGTGAGAAATGCTTATGCTACAAGCGCGGACAAGGCGAAAGGCACAGTGGTAGGAATTCTGAGTGCTATAGGATTGGAGAAGTCCTGCACGTTGTCACCGGTCACTGGAGACCGAAGCATCACCATAGCTTCACGCATGGTGGTAGAAAACCCAGAGGCTTACCGGACCTTAGGTAACGGCAAGCAGCCCCTGGAGTGTCAGTACGTAACTGGGGTCAGGTGGAATAGGAACTTTGAGCTAGGCCAAGCAGAGAAGAACCTAGTTTCATCACAGGAAGGCTCCGACCACAAAACTGACCGGGCAGTACAGCTTGGAGAAGCTGGAGTTTATTGAGGGAACTACGCTTCATGCTGGTTGGACTCATCTTTGTGAAAGTAAAGGAGGCCCCTAACTTGTCCAGCTGCTATCTTGAAACACATCCTCCATTGGATCAGCCTCCCTGGGACCTGCCTTACCATCTTACAAGTAAAGGTATGGAAAGACGCTGACCGTGTGAGACTGAGTTATTTACTTGCATGCCTGCACAACCCTGCTTTAACTATCGACCTGAGGGAAGAGTCCCACCTGTAGGGACCCGACATCTAGCTGCCTCACCATCCCCTCAGAGATCTACAGCAGCGCTGGTACAAATTACCAGAAGACTACAGGTGGCGTCACGAACTGTATATATATATCCCCTGTAAATATACCCCCCAACATACGCCTGACCGCCAGGGCCACAGACCGAGCCACCGCTACCTGTGACATCCCCATAGACTTCCATGGGCTCGGCTCTGAGTACCCCATTGCCCTGGTAATCCACAATTGTGGTGCGTGGTCGAGACAAATTTGGCGTCACGAACAGGATGCGAAACTCGCAAAATTGCGAGCCCTGTGTGCCTATGGAGTTGTTTTTGTGAAAAGGACTGTTTGCACTTTTGGCGCCAAAAATCGCCATCTTTGTCGCCATATTCGCGCCCTCAGGCGCTGGAGAAGAAGGTGGGCGTACCTTCGTGGGCGTGTACCCCCCTGTGGCGCGAAGAAAATGCCTGCCCTCTCAAAGTGCTATTACAATATGCGATCCTGCCTTACAGCAAAAGAGGTCCGCCTCCTCTTCACCTTTCCTGCAAAGAGGAGGAGACGCAAACCCCGCCTCCACGGAAGAGACCGGACGTCTCTGGTGGAAGATGAAAGAACGCTCTGGAACATCATGGAAGCAGGACGTGTGCAGCCGAGCAGGGAAGCGGAGGAAGGCAGGCCCCGCTCCCCAGCCAAGCTGCCACCAGCACCGGAACCATCCGTGGTCCTGCACCTGCAGCAAGCATTGCTAGAAGTTAAAGAAGAAAATGCACGACTAAGAAAGATGATTTTGCCACAACCTGGATTTGAAGAGATCGAGAGACGCCGGCGTACCCTGGAGCAGCGGCGGCTGTGGGACGCGGTGTTCTCTCCCCTCGACGACCCCTTACGTCTGGAGTTACCAAAACTTCTGCTGCCCAAGGCAAAGGAGCAACCGGAGGCTGCCCCCGAAAGTACCGATCCTGATCCCACCGGTGAAGCGGTGGAGGCGAAGGAGGTTGAGGAGGTACCGCCAGTTCCGGAACGCCCGCCCGGCCAGGAGGCCGCAGCAGATGATCGATCCCCGACACCGGAGGGGTCCTGTCCGTCATTACCAGACGTGGACTGGGACGAGATGGCGCGCCTGGATGACGTCGCCTACACCGCCCAGTGGGAATGTGAGTGGCAGCGTCGTGAGGAGAAACAACAACGCCAGCAGGAGGAAGAGCGGGAAGCGCAGAGGAACCGACAGCGGCAACATGCAGAGCTGATCGCGGACAAGGAGAGTGTCCGTCGAGAAAAAGGTACTCTGAGGGAACCGCGGCGGCAGGGGTGTGTGACAGAGTTCCAGCTCCGGAAGGGCTGGGGCTTCATAAGAGAACCGGGCCTCTACCCAGGGGTCTTTGTCAGCAGACGTGATGTAGAATCCCACCTACCGCAAGGCCATCCCGGGAGGGACCTAGTTAATGGAGACATTGTCACATATACACGGCACTGGGGTATGAAGGGATGGTATGCCCTTAATGTCACAATCGTCCGTGACCCCGTCCCCGACGCAGGTAACGTCACCACTACCGCAGCGTCCCCGTCTCCAGCTCAAACAGCACCAGGTCGTGCCCCAGCATCGCCCCCTGCAGGCTCCTCGCAAATAGAAGCAACACCTGTATACTCTCCACTAACTCGTTATTCTTCTACATCGCAACTTGCGACCCAGTCTCCATCGCAATCTATGACACGATCGATATCGCTAACGGTAATGCAAATTGAAACGCAATCGGTGTCTCGCAAGGAGAAAGTACCCGTTGCGCCCCTAGAGGTTCGCACGAGAACTGTGGCGACCCAGACCCTAATAGCAGCGCACGACTTGTTAGTAATGGGATCTAGGGACCATCGCATTGTTCCAGCCCCCGGGATGGAAAGTGTAATTGAAGTCAAGAGAATGTGAAGAACGGTAGGACCCAGACAGGGTTTACCGCAACTAAGAAGATGTACATAAGTTTTTATAAAAGTGAAAATGTTTTGCACAAGTTAAATGTGTATATAACGTATATATATATTGCCAAAAGTAGAATGCCCGGCTGGGTAATCAGATAAAAAGTTTTTGCACTTTATTGTGATGTGATTTGATATAATGTGTCTTTGTTTTACAATGGACTTCGAGGTTGAGGACTGAGCCAGCCCAAGAACTGATCTTGTAAATAGTTGCACCTAGTGCATTATCTTGGTTTTACATAAAACCACCACAACTACCTCTGAATAACAAAACCCGTGTGGTGTGGCACTGAGTGAGGTCTGCATTCGTATGTCCTGCAGCCCACCCAGGACCCACGTTGAAGGTTTGGTGCGGGTCCTTCACAAGAATCTTGCTGTGTATTATATGAGAATGTATATTTAATATTTTGTATGTTTCTATATTTATTGTTTTGTTTGCAACGTTCAAGAAATCCTTACCTCCCGGATGGGACGAGTTAATGTTTAATGCATAAACAAAATTGTCTCTTTGTATTTCACAGCCCGGGAGTGCTGTCATTTACCATGGGGGAATGTGTAGCCCTGGTGTGAAGGCACACGCAGTACCCTGGAGGATGTGTGGAGAGATAGCAGTTTAATGCTCAATGAACATTCATTTCAACACACACTTAGACACGCCCACAGGTATATATAGTCTAGTCACAGGGAGTGTTCAGGCAGTCTGTCTGAGTGCAGGCAGAAGTCGGTCAGTTTCCTGTCTTCAGACAGAGCAGACAGTGTGAAGTTTGTGCAGGAGGAGAGAGGAGTGAGTTGCAGATATACTTCAGTCTCCTGTCCCAAGGACAGTGAAGGTTCAGAGACGTGCTCCTGCCTAGAAGATTACTGAGAGTCTGGCAACAAGCTCAAGGAAGGAATTAAGAAAGGGACTGACTTTATTAACCTGTGAAGTGAGAAATGCTTATGCTACAAGCGCGGACAAGGCGAAAGGCACAGTGGTAGGAATTCTGAGTGCTATAGGATTGGAGAAGTCCTGCACGTTGTCACCGGTCACTGGAGACCGAAGCATCACCATAGCTTCACGCATGGTGGTAGAAAACCCAGAGGCTTACCGGACCTTAGGTAACGGCAAGCAGCCCCTGGAGTGTCAGTACCTAACTGGGGTCAGGTGGAATAGGAACTTTGAGCTAGGCCAAGCAGAGAAGAACCTAGTTTCATCACAGGAAGGCTCCGACCACAAAACTGACCGGGCAGTACAGCTTGGAGAAGCTGGAGTTTATTGAGGGAACTACGCTTCATGCTGGTTGGACTCATCTTTGTGAAAGTAAAGGAGGCCCCTAACTTGTCCAGCTGCTATCTTGAAACACATCCTCCATTGGATCAGCCTCCCTGGGACCTGCCTTACCATCTTACAAGTAAAGGTATGGAAAGACGCTGACCGTGTGAGACTGAGTTATTTACTTGCATGCCTGCACAACCCTGCTTTAACTATCGACCTGAGGGAAGAGTCCCACCTGTAGGGGACCCGACATCTAGCTGCCTCACCATCCCCTCAGAGATCTACAGCAGCGCTGGTACAAATTACCAGAAGACTACAGGTGGCGTCACGAACTGTATATATATATCCCCTGTAAATATACCCCCCAACATACGCCTGACCGCCAGGGCCACAGACCGAGCCACCGCTACCTGTGACATCCCCATAGACTTCCATGGGCTCGGCTCTGAGTACCCCATTGCCCTGGTAATCCACAATTGTGGTGCGTGGTCGAGACAACTGCAAATACTACATTTCTACCACTCTAACAAGCTGTGGGACTTACCTTCCCATCACCCTGACCATCTGGGCATTCTGCTTTCCCCACCCCCTGATAGGTTATGTATACCATTTTCCCACCATCCCGATGGGCTGTGGATACAACTTTCCCACTCCCCTGACAGGCTATGAGTACTGCTTTCCCATCATCCTGATAGATGGTGGGACATACTTTTCCTTCACCTTGACCAGTTGTGGGTAGTGATGGGCAAGCACGAATGGTAAAGTTCAGGGTCCGTACCAAACACCTAGTGACCATGCTGTATACAAATATCTAAACAACCTGCACTTTTTTAAAAATGTTATTGAAGGTTTTATATAAATATAAAATAGAATACAGTTTGTCTTTAGTCAAAGTGCATATTCTATTAGATATAATATGCGAATATGGAATAAGTATTATGTAGCTTAAATAAAATATTTGATTTACTTCCATTAAATATCTGTAATGTGAGGGTTAAATAAAACTCACTCTAAATTCAATTTCACTTTTACTGTTTTCTGCTGTCTGCAGAGAATGCTAAGAGGAATCATACCTATCAGAGGAGGAATTTGGCTTTTTGCCTGGTACAATATTAAACTATCAGTTTCCTAGTGCTCTCTTATTATCAACAGCTTATCAGGCAATAAAATCTAGAGATGTACTCCAGCACGAGGAAATTGCAATTTATTGTCATTGAGTAGTAACTTCCCAAACCTGGATTCTGAATTACTCTACAAACTTAAAGAAGAACTCCCATCAAAATTTTCATCTTCATATTATATTGCAATAATATTATATAGCACTGTGTATTTCCAATTACTCATTTTGACTTTCTACACAGCTAATTCTTTTGTTTTTTTATAAGGTCTATTGCATCACATGATTAAAAACTGACTGAATCCTTCTAAGTTCTATGTAGAAACTGGAAGTCAATTTTGCAATTATCACTCACCAGTCACTGCAAAAACCAATATTAGGGTGGAAGGGCGGAGCAGCTGGGTTGGGAATTGAAGAGGGGAATGATAAATGCAGGGACAAGAGACTTCCTGTTTCTACATAGAACAGAAGAACTAGCTGAGTAGAAAGGCATAATGAGCAATTGTAAGTACACAGTGCTATATAATATGATGACTGCAATATATTAAAAGGATAAAAACTTTGGTGGGAGGAGTGCTTGTTTAAGTGCAGGATACATCTGCTGACTTCATATTTTTCAAGCAAAACTTTTTATTTTTTTTCTTCTAAATATAATTTTTTAAGCTAAAGGCCATTTATATTCAGGTTACCTGAGACTCAAAGGGAACCTATCACCATGAAAATGCAGTCCACTCTGCAGTAACCATGTTATAGAGCAGGAGCAGCTGAGCAGACTGATATATAGTTTTGTGAAAAAAGATTCAGTATAGCCTGGGTTTTAATGATTAAAGCCTCTGTTCTGGAATTTTGGCTCCTGTGGGTGGTCCTATCAATGATTGACAGCTATCGATGTATGCACACTTATAGAAAGAAAGCTGTCAATCACTGATAGGACTGCCTACTGGACCAAAAATCTCAGAAAGAGCCGAGGCTTAAAGGACTAAAACACAGGTTATACAATATACTCAGCTCCCCCTGCTCTAATACATGGTGACTGTAGATTGGATGGCATTTCCAAGGTGACAGGTTCTCTTTAAATAGAAAACCTGTCTTAGCCATTTTTAATAGGACAGTTTAGGAGAATTTCTCACAGAGATTTATACAATAGGACATTTGTCACAGAATGGATAAAAGTATTGAAAATTTAGCAAAAACCTGGCTATTGGCCAAGTCTCCCAAATATGTCCTCATAGTCATATCCCCAGAAGCATTTGGGAGGAGAACCTGAGAAGATATTAGAAAAATTGATTTTGAATAATAGTTAATATTTGCACATTATCGTCGTTTGTACTTTGTGAATTTCCATATCATATAAGCCAAGGGTGGGGAACTTTTTTCTGCAAAGGTCCATTGGATATTTATAACCTCATTTGTGGGTTATACAAAATGATCAACTTCAAATTTACCTTGCTATATTTGTTCAAACATTTAGGTAACTCACCCCAAATATAATGGTTGAAACCTCTTCTCTTTCATGAGATTGTGATGTTAGTTGGTATTGAATTGGTGATGTTGCTACTCGCAACTGCTTTTCCAAATTTGAGTAGGTCTGGAGCCCATTTCTTTGATTTGTTTTGTGAAGAACTCTCAGCAGTAAACTGTTTCACACACAGATGTATATTACACTACATGTCTGTCTCCACACAATGCATTTATAAAACTCACACAGTGGGAGGTTTGCAATATTCATCACATAGAAGACATTGAGACTGCTGTTTACACACTTCATAAGATACACTGGGGCTGCTATATACATCACATAGGAAACACTGAGGCTGTTGTAAATATCACATAGAAGATGCTGGGGTGCTATGTATGCACCAC
Organism: Oophaga sylvatica; assembly: GCA_033576555.1. NCBI lineage: Eukaryota > Metazoa > Chordata > Amphibia > Anura > Dendrobatidae > Oophaga > Oophaga sylvatica. Next base: position 252,449,273 of record JARQOD010000001.1, read on the forward strand.
ATAGGAGACATTGAAACTGCTGTATACACATCACATATGAGACACTGAGATTTCAGTATTCATCACATAGGACACACTGAGACTGCAATATTCATCACATAGGAAACATAGAATCTGCTGTTTACATCACATAAAAAAACATCGAAACTGCTGTATACATCACATAAGAGATACTGGGGCACATATGTCACAAAGGAGAGACCAATACCACCATAGGAATCACTGGGGGACTTTTACATATACATCACATAGGAGACACTGGGGCTTGAGCATATACATCACACAGGAGACATTGGGGCTGGGGCATACACATCACATAAGAGTCATCTATTGATTAAAGTGTACTTTGTTCGTGGGACCACCCTTTTCAGTTTTGTAGATTCTGTCCTTTAGTCTTAATGTCCCTTAGGACAGCATATGTTATATGTTATCCAAATTATCATCAGGGACATTAATAGATCCAGACTGATCTGTCTTAGGGTAGGGCAAGATTATGTATTCGGACATGTATAGCCAAAACTCTGCCCACTGCAATAGTTAATTTCTGCATTATTTTATTGCACAATCACTCAGCCATTGGCCTGCTGCAGGCATTTAAAGTTTCAGCTGTACTGCCACTGCACTTCAGTTGCTCTTTCTTTTCTTACGCTTTGTATACATCCATCTACACAGCAAGTTCATTTGTTTGACTGCAGACAGGTAAATTCTACCCAACAGAAGTCACTCTTTAACCAGTTCAAAACTGATCAAATTTTCCCTATTTTCACATAATTTTTGCCTTTATGTTAAACGTGATACGTAGGGCCCAACTTTTCTGTAAGTTATACACATGCATTTTTTATTTTTTGCCGATAAGAGAAAAATGAAAAATGTAAAGAAAAAAATGAAGTATGTGTCTGTTTTTCAAATTTTTTTCTATTTTTTTAAGAATTTAAAGTACACATGAAATATGTTTTTAAATGTGTTGCTCTCTTGGCTGCAATTATTTTTATATGGCTAAAAAACTTGGTTTTGACAGGACATTAGGAATGAGCGAACCCGAACGAAAGAGCCTATAAGTCCGTGTTACTGTTTGGGGTTACATGCTGAATAAAGCTTTTTGAAAGTTCAGCGCAGCCAAACAACAAGCTTTAAGGCTGTGGGAACTTATGGCCCCATCAAAGACATGCCAAGTATTGTATAAAGGCCAGATCATGTGTTCCATCACAATTCTGCATTAAAAGCCTGGTACAATAAACAATCCGGTGCATACTGCCGTTACAGCCTGGTTCATACTGCCCTAAGAGCTTGGTGCACACTGCCTTTACAGCCTGATGCATAGAGCCGTTATAAAACCAAAGGAAAAAACAATGTGTGCATATATCCTAATGAAAATAAATAAGTAAAAAAGCAAGTGCATTAAATAATTAACATAGGGTACTTAGTAGAGATGAGCGACTTTGCCTCCGGGAGGGTCGAGTCGGGTTTCGGACCATCGAATATTATCAAAAGTCGAGTTGAAAGAAATTGGCCGATTATCGGAAAAAAAAAGTCGCAGTTCCGACCGAAACCCGACCCGACCCCAATGCGAGTCAATCCATATGAAAAAAAATGTTTCACCTCACCCCTTAGCATCCTCCGGATAGCAGGAACCACACCGTCGCACGTAGCCGCCCTAGCCTGGCGGATACAAGTCCAAACACACAGTAATTTCCAGCTATCTCAGGCAGGAAGGTAGTTAATAATAATAATCTTTATTTTTATATAGCGCTAACATATTCCGAAGCGCTTTACAGTTTGCACACAATATCGTCGCTGTCCCTGAAGGGGCTCACAATCTAGATTCCCTATCTGTATGTTTTTGGAGTGTGGGAGGAAACAGGAGTACCCGGAGGAAACCCACGCAAACACGGGGAGAACATACAAACTCCTTGCAGATGTTGTCCTTGGTGGGATTCGAACCCAGGACTCTAGCGCTGCATGGCTGCAGTGCTATCCACTGAGCCACCGTGCTGCCCAGTTATAAAAAATATTTCTTTATTTCTTTTCGTTAAAAGAGCATGTTGCAGGTAGTGGATACCCCAGTGGATGGTAAAAAATCTGACGCGTTTCAACTCAACGAAGTCTTAATCATGGATATCCATGATTAAAACTCCTTTGAGTTGAAACGTGTCAGATTTTTTACCATCCACTGGGTTATCCACTACCTTTAACATGCTCTTTTAACGAAAATAAATAAAGGAATATTTTTTAGAACTACCTTCCTGCCTGAGATCGCTGGAGATTACTGTGTGTTTGGACAATGCAAGTCAATGGGGAATTAAAGTCGGCAGTGAGTGGAGGACAGTAAACACACCTACAGTGCCAATTTCAATGCCAACTACATCAATTCTTATTACTTAAGCTTGTCACCTTAATTCACTTTATAATAATAGTAATGTATTGTTGAGGTGTAGGCTGGACGTTCAGCAGCTGCAAATGGAGGAATTGGAGAAGTCGGAGGTAGAAGAGGACAAAGCGAGCCATTTTGCTGGCAACCTATGTGTCATCAGGGGAAGGTGGTACAAAATCCTTTGAAACCCAGGCATGGTTAATTTTAATGAAGGTGAGATCACCTACATTTTGGGTCGACAGCCGGGTCCTTCTTTCTGTCAGGATTGATCCAGCAGCACTGAAGACTCTTTCTGATAGCGACTACCAGCAGGGCAAGCGAGCTTCTGTAAGGCATATTGTGCCAATTCAGGCCAGGTGTCCAGTTTACAGGCCCAGTAGTCAAAGGGGAATGAACTGTGAGGGAGAACATCGATAGGGGAGGAGAGGTAATTTTGAACCATAGTTGACAACTGCTGTCTCCTGTCTGTTGCAATCGATTCAGTATTAACAGTCGTGCGAGCAGTACTCGAGAAATCAGTCCACAACATGGTCATGAAACCCCTGTCTCCAATGCCACTTCGGCTGTGTGCACCACGAACACCTCTTCCATGTTGCCCAGTACGGCTCGTGGTAGAACCTGCACCACTGCTGTGTGCTGGGAATGCCTCTAACAAACGGTTTACCAGAGTTGCATGTTTGTTTGCCTATATTATCTCTAGGTTCTCCTGTGGCATGATGTTCTGTAATTTGCCTTTATAGCATGGATCGAGGATGCTGGCCAACCAGTAGTCGTCATCCTTCATAATTTTGGCAATGCGGGGGTCCCTTTTTAGGATCCACAAGACATAATCACACATGTGGGCCAGTGTTCCAGGTGTCAATGATGCACTGCCAGTGGTGGGTGGAGGAGCACTTTCTGCCAAATCCACATCCCTTCAGTCACTCACAAACACTGTACCTGACCTTGGCAAACCTACATTTTCTCTTGCCCCCTGAGAAGCATCCTTCTCCCCAAAATAATCATCCCCCTTATCCTTCTCCGCTGCAGACGCCTGATCCTTAATGTGCATCAAAGTTTGCATGAGCAGACGCATAAGTGGGATGCTCATGCTTATGATGGCGTCGTCTGCGCTTACCAGCCGTGTGTATTCCTCAAAACACTGAAGGACTTTACAGAGGTCTTTTAGCTTTGACCACTGCACACCCGACAACTCCATGTCTGCCCTCAAACTGCCTGCCCCTGTATCCTCCCACAAATGCATTACAGCCTGCCTCTGTTCGCACAGCCTCTCAACCATGTGCATGGTGGAGTTCCACCTTGTTGCAACGTCTATGATTAGGCGGTGCTTGGGGAGGTGGAGCGATCACTGCAGCCTCTGCATTCGACTGGAGTCTACGGGCGAGCGATGGATGTGTGAGCACAGTCTTCGCACCTTATGGAGCAGGGCTGGTAACTCCGGATAATTATTTATGAAGCACTGCACCACCAAGTTCAAGGTGTGAGCCAGGAAAGCTATGTGTCTGAGTTTTGCCAGGGCTATGGCCTCCACAAAATTACGGCCGTTATCACTGACTACCTTGCATGGCTCAACATGTAGACTGCCCAGCCATGACTCAGTTTCTCGCTGCAAGTAGTCGACCAGTACCTCCGTGGTGTGTCTGTTGTCGCTCAAAGACATCACCTTTAAAACAGCCTGCTGACGCTTACCACTAGCTGTTCGATAGTGGGACACCTCGTGTGCAACACTGTCAGCTGCGGATGGATTGCTTGTGCGACTGCGCTCTGTCGATGATCTTTTGCTTCTGGATGAGGAGGAGGAGGAGGGACGAATGCCTACAGCCAACTGTTGCCTATACCATGGGCTAGGCAGCACTGTCCCACCGCTGCTGTCCCCTGTGGACCCTGCATCCACAACATTAACCCAGTACGCAGTGATTGACAGGTAACGGCCCTGGCCATGCCTACTGGCCCATGCATCTGTTTTGAGGTGCACCTTTCCACTCACTGATTGTTTGAGTGTATGGACAATGCGGTCTTTCACATGCAGGTAGAGGGCAGGGATGGCTTTTCTAGCAAAGAAGTGCAGACTGGGTAGGTCCATAGCATGGGAAAGCGGAAGCCATGAACTCTCGGAATCTGCGCTTTCAACCAAACGGAAGGGCATAATCTCTAATGAGATCAGTTTGGCAATGTAGGCGTTCAAAGCCAGTGTATACATATGAGAGGATGAGTACTTTCTTGTCCTACTCAGAGGCTCTGCTAGGGTGAGCAGGACTTGAGAGCTGCATATGGTGGAACTAGCGGTGGACATAGCGGACTGAGAGGGGGTTGTGATGATGGTGGTGGTGATGGCCTAGATGAAGTGATTCCCTGACTGCTTTGGACTTGCAACGACACCTCAACATTTCTTGCTGGTGGTGTGCTAACCGGTGGGTGTACAGTGGGTGAAGCGATGTAGCGTTGCTGGCTACCTTCAGTCGGAGCAGGTGCACGTGTGCTACCTGAGGTTTTGTAGTCCGGCCACGCTTGCAAGTGCATGGTGTTTACATGTCTAAGCATGCAACTGGTATTCAAATTTCGGAGATTTTTCCCTCAGCTAAAGGTCCTTCCGCACTTCTTACAGATAACCTTTGCCTCATCAATAGGATTTTGGTCAAAAAAGTGCCACACTGCACTCTTCCTACTATGGGAAAACTTTTCAGGGCTTGCATGCTGTGCTAATTTGACCATCTAGCCAAGCTGTCCTGCAACTCTTTTTGTTTTTTTAACACATTTTGGGACTGCTACGGGCCTGCCAGATAACCGCAGCTGCGATGTCGATGTCTGCTGTGGATCCTCCTCCTCTTCTGAGCTATTGCCAGCGGCACCCTCTTCCCCCAATGGATGCCAATCCGGGTCAACAACTGGGTCATCCATCACTTCCTCTTCAATTTCATCTGCACCTTCCTCTGTGTCACCGTGTAAGGTGGTATAGTATGCTGGAAAGGTCACCTGAATTTCATCAGGGTCAGATTCTGGCTCAGTAGATTGCGAGGGCAATGTAGTGCTCTGGGTGAATGTACCAGCAGAATCATATAGCAGTGGCTGTGCATCAGTGCACTCCATGTCATATTCATCTTGGACTGGGAAATTCAGGATTTGACTTGATAAGTTAGCCATGGTATGTGAAAAGAGCTCCAGGGAGTAATCTGAAGTGTGGCCTCCAGCATCCTTCACTTTTGGTAGGGGTGAAGGACACAAGGAAAGGTGTTGTTCCTGACCAGGAGCCGGCACTGATGACTCAGTGCTTGCAGTTTTTGAAACTTTAGAAGAGGAGGCGATAGAGCTGGAGGCTTTTTCGGCAATGTAAGCCAAAACCTGTTTCTGATGCTCCGGCTTTAAAAGCGGTTTACCTACTCCCAGAAAAGGGAGCCTTCCAGGCCTTCTGGAGCCAGACGATGACGCAGGCTCATCACCTCCTGCCTTATGTGCTATTGTGCTTTTGACACTACCAGCAGATGCACCACCACCACCATCAGTACCAGCTGGCCCCCCGACCTCGTCCGCGGCCTCTTCCATCATACTTCCTCATGTTTGGGAAAATGTACTAAAAATACCAGCAGATATATGGCACTTGATGAGGAGCATACAGCTGTATACAGTGTAGGGGAAAATTTAAATCTCCATAAATATTTCCGGAGTCACATACAGACGCTCTCTCAGTATGGATTTGACCTTAATACAAACAGCAAAAATACGCTACTATATCAAAAGCGTACAGCTGTATACGGTGTAGGGGAAAATTTAAATCTCCGTATATATTGCCGGAGTCACACACAGACGCTTACTCAGTATGGATTTGACCGTAATAAAAACAGCAGAAATACAGTACTGTATCAGAAGCGTACAGCTGTATACGGTGTAGGGGAAAATTTAAATCTCTGTATATATTTCCGAAGTCACACACAGACGCTCACTCAGTATGGATATGACCGTAGTACAAAAAGCAGAAAAACTGTACTGTATCAGAAGCGCACAGCTGTATACGGTGTAGGGGGAAAATTTAAATCTCCGTATATATTTCCGGAGTCACACACACATGCTCACTCAGTATGGATTTGACCGTAATGCAAAAAGCAGAAAAACGGTACTGTATCAGAAGCGTACAGCTGTATACGGTGTAGGGGAAAATTTAAATCTCCGTATAAATTTCCGGAGTCACACACAGACGCTCTCTCAGTATGGATTTGACCGTAATACAAAAAGCAGAAAAACGGTACTGTATCAGAAGCGTACAGCTGTATACGGTGTAGGGGAAAATTTAAATATCCGTATATATTTCCGAAGTCACACACAGATGTTCACTCAGTATGGATTTGACCGTAATACAAAAAGCAGAAAAACGGTACTGTATCAGAAGAGTACAGCTGTATACAGTGTAGGGGAAAATTTAAATCTCCGTATTATATATTTCTGGAGTCACACACAGACGCTCACCCAGTATGGATTTGACCGTAATACGAAAAGCAGAAAAACGGTACTGTATCAGAAGCGTACAGCTGTATACGGTGTAGAGGAAAATTTAAATCTCCGTATATATTTCCGGAGTCACACACAGATAGTCAGCATGTATTTGTCCGTGATACCAGCCGGTACACGGTAGTGTGTGAGGAGCGTACAGCTCTATACGGTGTGAGAAAAAATTAACACTCGGTAACTGTGCAGAAAAAAAGAATAAAAGTATTAGTGCTGTGCAAAAAGCAGTCTGCACAGCAGTGTACACACAGCAATACAGCTATCAGGCAGCCTAATAACCAGCGCTGCTGCACATAACAAAATCCCGAAAGGCAGATTTTAAGGGACTCAGAAAGAGAACTGGAGGGATCCAATGGCAGGATATCCTTAAGGACAAAAATGTCCAGGAAGGATGGGACATCTTGAAAAATGAGATTCTCAAAGCACAATCGTTAACAATTCCAAAAAGAGGGAAGAATGGGAAGCATTTAAGGAAACCAGGATGGATGAACACAGAACTTAAACACATGCTAAAAAGGAAGAAAGAAATGTTTATCAAATGGAAAGAGGGAGGCATATCTAAAGAAGACTATAATGCCATCTGCAGAACCTGCAGGGCACAAATCAGATTATCTAAAGCTGACAATGAATTAAGGCTTGCAAGAGATGTCAAAAGCAACAAAAAAGGATTTTGGGGATACGTCAAAAGTAAAAGAAAAGTCAAAGATGCTATAGGATTTTTACAGGATGAAAATGAGGAAATGGTAAGAAAGGATGATGAGAAGGCTGAACTTTTAAATTCCTATTTTGCATCTGTTTTCTCTCAGAAAGGAAATGTAACATCAACTGATCTTTACTGTCCTATTAAAGGAATAGAAGAATCCAGGATATCTATAAACAGAAAGACAGTGAGGAAACACTTAGCTAAACTAAATGAATTCAAGTCTCCAGGTCCAGATGAATTACACCCCAGAATACTGAAGGAGATAGCAGAAGAAATTCTTGAACCACTGTCCATAATCTTTGAAAATTCTTGGAGAACAGGTGCAGTCCCAGAAGACTGGAGAAGAGCAAATGTTGTTCCTATCTTCAAAAAGGGGAAGAAGGTGGACCCAGGGAACTACAGGCCGGTGAGTCTGACTTCTATACCAGGAAAGATCTTTGAACAAATTATTAAAGAACATGTATGTAAGTACCTGCATAAGAATGAAGTGATTAAACAGAGTCAGCATGGGTTTGTAACTAATAAGTCATGTCAGACTAACTTAATTTCCTTCTATGACAGAATCACTGACTGGGTGGATCAGGGAAATGCTGTAGATATAGTATATCTTGACTTCAGCAAAGCATTTGACAAAGTATCTCACACAATCCTTATTGAAAAAATGACTAAGTATGGAATGGACAAGGCAACTGTTAGGTGGATTCATAACTGGCTTAATGATCGGACTCAAAGAGTGGTCGTAAATGGCTGCACATCCAGTTGGAAGAATGTCTCAAGTGGGGTACCACAAGGCTCTGTTTTGGGCCCTGTATTGTTCAACATCTTTATCAATGATTTAGATGAAGGAATTGAGGGTAAACTGATCAAATTTGCTGATGACACAAAGCTAGGAGGGGTAGCTAATACTAGAGAAGAGAGAGAGAGGATTCAAAAAGATATAAATAAACTGGAGCAGTGGGCAGCAACTAACAGAATGGTTTTTAACAGGGAAAAATGCAAAGTACTACATCTGGGCAATAAAAATGAAAAAAACATATACAAAATGGGAGGAATAGGGCTAAGTAACAGCACATGTGAAAAAGACTTGGGTATACTAATTGATCACATAGTAAGGTAGATAAACTTGGCACTCAACTTATAGATGATAATCCCAAATTTTTATTGCAGTCACAGAACAGATAGAAGACGTTTCGGTCCAATAAGGGCCTTCCTCAGTCTGACAGCAATATGGAGGATGTTACAAACAAAAGAAAAACAATAAATAAAATAAAATTCTAACAAAAGTAATGCAAAGGAGTACTATATACATATATACATATGTCCAAAAAACCAAACCAGAGAAGAGTAACAGGGAGGTGAGCACCTATGGTGGATTTTAATATCAGGTGAAGATATAGTTTAGTGTTGTGATAAAAAGGTTCCAATACTTACCCGACTGCTTGTGGCAAAGGAGTAGTGTGAATGAAGGCAGCTTGCCTGAGAGGAAGATATAGTGCTATATCATATCTATAGATAGGTGTAGTCCTAAGTAGGACATTCCAGTATATATTCCTGATCATGAACAAAGATTAGGTACTAAATACCTTAATAGAAAGACCCTCCTATAGTTAGTTCCTGGTATGCCCTTCTTATGTGGTAGTCTCTAGTCGAGATCTAGGATGTAGAGTAATAAAGATTTTTGTCTAATATGAGGAGAAAGGAGGGGTCTGGAGATATGTAGGTATAAGGACTTACACAATCCTAACCGGGATCAGGTACTGTGGGCCGCAGTGGCTCCTTGATAACCTAGAATATCAGAAGATGAATGGTATTGGAGAACTAGAATGGATATGTAGCGGAATGCTCAGAATACTGACATACGGCTTGTAGCATTGTGCAGCTCATAGGGGTGACAAAGGGCCATATACCAGGCTGTGTGGGAGAAATGGTGTATAATGCATAGATAATGAACAGCTGGGATAATGCTCACAGAATAATGACATTCAGCTTGTGCAGCTCATGGGGGTGACAATGGGCCATATACCAGGCTGTGTGGGAGAAATGGTGTACAATGCATGAGTAATGAGCAGCTGGAGTATTGCAAAGACGGGAATAGTTGTTGACTATGGGAAGGAAGATATGACACATTGGTGGCAGTACTTACAGTTCAGGCGTCAGGCAGTGGCGCGGGTCTCTCCTCTGATGCGGTGTCCACCGCTTGTCAGGTGGAGAGACCGCGCCGACCTGTGCCTTAAAAAGGCAGGGGGAGGAATGGAGGTGGCGTGTGACGTCACCGGAAGTGACGTCATGCGTTCCACTATGCGTGTCAGCGGGTACGGTGTCCGCTGAGGGGCATAAATGTGTACTAGACGCTGACTGGGCGTCGTAGATGAATACAATTGGGTCTATTGTTGGATACAGCCTTAAAATAAGGCGATGTGTACTATGGAAATAAAGCTGGTAACATGCATAGCAGTATAGAAGCTCAAGATGAGTAGAAAGGATTGTGGGAGGTGTAAGCCTAGGGGTCTGTTATTAGGAATATAGGACTAGAATATATTCAAGGGGGAAAAAATTGCTTCTATCTAAATATATAGAGAAGACTCTAAAATGTGTTGACGTGTCTTGTGAGTACAAAACAAGAGATAAGGGGTGATGATAATAATATATTTATTGTGGTGAGAGAAATAATGGAAAAAGAAATAGGCGAACGGAAAATAATAAAGGGTGCTGGAATGCAGTCGGGTAAGGGGTTCCAAGGGTGTGGGTCCTAGTCGAGATAATCAATATAGGCGACTCTGTAAAGACAAGAACCAAAATTAGTCCATTTGTACAGGAACCGCACATACGATACACATAGTGCTGGAGGGATGCAGGAGAGTATTTCATAAAAAGAGATACAACGGTATACAAAACAATTAGTAAGACAACCTGTTCATGATTGTGTGATCATTAGACAATGGAAATTAAACGTACAGTTAATACAACAATATATTTTACGTATCCGATAGTGAACTCTGGATAACGGTGAATGTTCTAAATGAAGGAGTATAGATCGTATTCTCGGTTCAAACCCTTTGGTGAAAGGGTCTGCAATTCGTGTATCCAGTACGCCTCCCGTTTCTTGAGGAGGCGTACTCTGTCCCCCCCTCTTCTGGGGGCACGTATCTGTTCTATCACCTGAAATTTTAATTGTGAGATCTGGTGACCTTTGGAGATGAAATGAGATGGTAATGGAAGAAGAAGGTTTTTACACCTAATTGTACTTTTGTGTTTGGAAATCCTTTCCTTAATAGCCTGCGTGGTTTCTCCCACATAGAGGAGGCCACATGGGCATTTGATAAGGTAGACCACAAATGTTGAGTTGCAGGTAGCGTAGCACTTGATGTTATATCTCTTGCCGGAATGGGGATGGTATATGATGTTGCCTTTCATTACATTGTGGCATTGATTACAGTGAAGGCAAGGGAATGTGCCTGTTTTTGGTGTAGAAAGAAATCTCTGGGATTGTGTTGGTCTATTATCTCCTATGTCTGCCCTAACTAAGTCGTCACGGAGATTTGGTGCCCTTTTGTAGCACGGAAGGAAAGGATTTCGAAATTCGGGTACTTCCGGATGGGCCTTGCTGAGAAGGCCCCAATGCTGTCTTATCGTCTTGTGAAGTACTCCCACGAAGGGATGATACGTGTGGACAAAAGGGATTCTTTTGCCCATCTGTGGATTTGATCTGAATGTTGGTGCTGCTGCCTCAGCTAAGAGGCTAGAGGGATATCCACGTTCTAGAAATTTATTGTGCATTTCCCTTTGACGGAGGGGGAGAGTGTCACTACTGGATACAATTCTCTGTAGACGTTTGAATTGTGAGCGTGGTATTGACTTCTTGGTTGCTGGTGGGTGTAGACTATTGAAGTGTAACAAACTGTTACGGTCGGTCTCTTTAGTAAAGAGGTCCGTACTGAGGTTGCCGTTGACATCTTTTATTACCGTCGTGTCAAGAAAACTGATCTTTTCTTGACTTTCCGACATGGTAAAGGTCAGGCCTGGCCATGATTCATTAAGAGTGGTGAAGAATTCTTCTAGACTAGAGGTGGGACCATCCCAAATACAGAAGATGTCGTCTATGTACCTTTTCCATAGACGACAATGGGTGTGGAATAGGATATTGTTATAGACTATCTCGTCCTCAAATCGGGCCATGTAGCAGATGGCGTATGGGGGAGCAACGTTTGACCCCATGGCCGTGCCCTTCACCTGCAGATAGAAGGTTTCTTCAAATAGAAAAAAGTTTTTGGTTAGGACGATAGTCAATAATTCCAGACATAGTTGGATGGAATCAGTTTGCATGTTGGATATTTGTAGTAATTGCCTGGCACAGGAGATCCCTTTCTCATGTGGTATTGAAGTGTAGAGGTCTTTGACGTCTAGTGTTACTAGAATAGATGTGGCAGTTAGTGTGCCTAGTGAGCCTATTGTTTTCAGAAAATCGCCTGTATCCAAGATGAAAGATGGGATTTTCCGGACCAACGGGGTGAGTATCTTCTCTAAGAAGATGGACAATGGTGATAGGATCGACTCCGTCGATGCGACTATGGGTCTGCCAGGGGGATTTTCCAAGTTTTTATGTATTTTTGGCAAGGTGTAAAACACCGGTATAATCGGATTGCTTTTCGTAAGATAATCTTTAGTTTTTATATCGATAACACCTAATTCAAGGAATCTTGATAGTACTGAATTGATTAGATCACTAATTTCATTAGTGGGGTTCCTTGATAGTTTAACATAAACGGTAGTATCATTGAGTTGTCGGTGGATTTCTTTGAGGTAATCGGATCTATTCATTACAACTATGGAGCCGCCCTTGTCGGCCGGCTTCATAATGATAGTCTTATCCTCCCGTAGTGAGCGTAGAGCCTGTTGATCGAGTGGATTAAGATTGGGGTTCAAATGTAGTTTCCCATTCTCCATATTATGTCTCAGTTGTTTAGAGGCTTGGTCAACAAACTCAATGAATGCCTCCAGTGCATGAGAGCCTCGTGGTGGAATATAGGTGCTCTTAGTTCTGAGACCTAGTTTTGAAATGGAGAGTAATGTCCCGTCATGTGGTGGTTCAGGTACAGTCTGTGGTTGATTAGCGAAATGAATCTTCAAGCGGAGGTTACGGTAGAACCTTTGGAGTTCCATATCAAGGTTGAAAGTGTTCAACCGATATGCCGGGCAGAAGGATAGTCCCCTCTGTAGGAGGTGATGTTCTGCTATACTCAGTGTACGTGATGAGATGTTGGTCACAAGTGGGCATATACCTGTGAACGCGTCACAACTTGGTCCGTATCTCTTCTTACGTTGTCCTCTCCGTAGCCTCTTCCTCGACGGTGTCTGGTTCGTTGTCCTAAAAAACGGCCTGGTCCCGGATGTGGGTCTCTTCGTTCCGTTTCGGATCCTGAGGTTGAGATGTCAGAAAACGATCTGTAATTCGGCCTATTACGGGATGAACGAAAATTGTTAGTGAACTGCCAGCGGTAGACACGACCCTGTTCGTAATCATCCGCGTCCCTCTGAAATTTGATTCTTTTTCTGTGTTCTGTGTCTTTCCTATGCTGATCTGTCACAGATTTGATACGAGTTTTAAGCGTCGTGAGTTCCTCTGGAGTTCCCACTGAGGTTAGCTGAGTCTCAATATTAACAATTTCCTCTTTGGTTCTAGTAATGGCCGATTGTAGGTGTTCGATAGTTAGGGTCATAAGATCAAATGAGCACTTGTTGAGGATCTGTTCGAATTTGAGGCAGAAGACGTTGCTCCCCCATACGCCATCTGCTACATGGCCCGATTTGAGGACGAGATAGTCTATAACAATATCCTATTTCACACCCATTGTCGTCTATGGAAAAGGTACATAGACGACATCTTCTGTATTTGGGATGGTCCCACCTCTAGTCTAGAAGAATTCTTCACCACTCTTAATGAATCATGGCCAGGCCTGACCTTTACCATGTCGGAAAGTCAAGAAAAGATCAGTTTTCTTGACACGACGGTAATAAAAGATGTCAACGGCAACCTCAGTACGGACCTCTTTACTAAAGAGACCGACCGTAACAGTTTGTTACACTTCAATAGTCTACACCTGTCACGCGGTCTTATGATATGTGTACGATGTCAGTAAACTATTCTTAAAAGAACAACACTCTATACAACATATAGATTAGCAACATCAGCATGTAAATATAGAATAGATTTACCTGACACGATATCCGTTGAACTCAGGGTTAATCTTGAGGACTTGATACACTGTCACAGGAAAGATGAGGACCGGGGGTCTAACCTGACCCTAAACTGGGGTCCTAACTAATCCCTCACCTTGGAGGTACTGATAATGGTTCAGAGGTCCAAGTCTCCAGCCTAACCCTGTCTCCTATCAGTCCCTGAACCCTGTAATCAGTCCTAAGAAGGATTCTGATTACACCAAAGGGATATGGGCTGATCTCTGCTAAATACACAGATTAGACAAATAAGACAGACTGGAGAAAACACAGACTTGCATACACACTCAAACACAGAAGGAACATAAATGATCTGGGATATTAAACTCTAAGCAAGGTGAGCTTAAAACAACTAAGGAGCTCTTTAACTTAAGTCTATACAGATACAATCCTATCTGTGGTCTGCATGAAGAATTTCACTGGCAACTCCCAACACAGACAACCAGAGATTTAAAGGAAACCAATCAACAAATAATTAATTGCAGCCGGAAGAAACTGCACCCAGTCCCAGAACTGAGCACAGACAGAATTAACTCCCTAACTGCCAAACACAAAGAAACAGCAACTCAGCTGTGAGAAGTCAGAATGTGCAACCGCGACGATCTTCGTGGCGATGCACACATGACAGTACCCCCCCTTCTACGAGGGGCCTCCGGACCCTCAGGGCCAGGTTTGCCCGGGTGAGTTCTGTGGAAGGTCCGCACCAAACGATCTGCGTTAATGTCAGACGCAGGAACCCACGTCCTCTCCTCTGGACCATACCCCTTCCAATGCACCAAGTACTGAAGGGACCGGCGATTCAGACGTGAGTCAATGATCTTTGACACTTGAAACTCCAAGTTACCATTGACCACCACTGGAGGAGGAGGTAGAGGTGATGGTATGACTGGTGCCACGTACCTCTTAAGTAATGACTTGTGGAACACATTATGAATTTTAAACGTAGGAGGGAGGTCCAGACGAAATGCCACAGGATTAATTATGGAACTGATCCTGTACGGCCCGATGAATCTGGGGCCCAGCTTCCAGGAGGGAACTTTAAGTTTTATATTCCTGGTAGACAACCATACCAGATCGTTCACATTAAGATCTGGACCAAAACTCTCCTCCTATCAGCCATACGTTTATAACGGTTCCCCATAGCACTCAGATTATTCAATACACCTCTCCACACTGAAGCAAGTGACGACGAGAAACGCTCCTCCTCAGGAACCCCAGAAGGGCCCCCCCCATTGAATGTACAAAACTGGGGATGAAAACCATATGCCCCAAAAAACGGGGACTTACCAGTGGACTCGCTCCGCCTGTTGTTAAGAGCGAACTCTGCCAGAGGCAAGAAAGACGACCAGTCCTCCTGGTTCTCTGAGACAAAACACCGAAGATAAGTCTCTAGGCTTTGATTCAGACGCTCTGTCTGACCATTGGTCTGCGGATGAAAAGCCGAGGAAAATGACAATTGCATCCCCCGACGTAAACAAAATGCCCTCCAAAACTTGGACACAAACTGAGACCCCCTATCTGACACCACATCAGAAGGCAACCCATGAAGTCTCACAATCTCCCCAATGAACACCTGCGCCAGAGTTTTAGCATTAGGGAGGGCAGGAAGAGCAATGAAATGTGCCATCTTACTGAACCTGTCAACAACCACCAGTATGACAGTCTTCCCTGACGACTGAGGAAGGTCCGTGATGAAGTCCATAGACAAATGAGTCCATGGACGCTCCGGAAGTTTCAAGGGTAAGAGGGTCCCAGACGGACGGGTATGAGGGGTCTTAGAGCGAGCACAAACCCCACAGGACGCGACAAAAGTTAAAACATCTTTATTAACGTTAGGCCACCAAAACCGGCGAGAAAGGAGATCTAAAGTAGCCTTACTCCCTGGATGTCCTGCTAAAGCAGAATTATGATGTGCCTCAATAACCTTTTGTCTCAACTGATTTGGGACAAACAGTCTCCCTGGAGGTCCTGCAGGGGCGTCCCCCTGAGCCTCTAACACCTCCTCCTCAAGCTTAGAACATACAGCCGACACTACCACCCCCTCCTGAAGGATAGGAATCGGGTCATCCATTTTCCCGGCCCCTGGGAAACTGCGAGACAAGGCATCCGCCTTAACATTCTTAGATCCAGGGCGATAAGTGACAACAAAATTAAACCTGGTAAAAAACAACGACCATCGAGCTTGTCTGGAATTCAGACGCTTAGCAGATTCCAAATACAGCAGGTTCTTGTGATCAGTAATGACGGTGACCGGGTGGACTGCCCCCTCCAAAAAGTGACGCCATTCTTCAAAAGCCAACTTAATGGCCAAAAGTTCCCTATTGCCGATATCATAATTCCTTTCGGCGGACGACAATTTTTTAGAAAAGAAAGCGCACGGATGCCATTTACCAGGGGACGGACCCTGGACAATATTGCACCCACCCCTACGTCAGACGCGTCCACCTCCACAACGAACGGCTGTGATGCATCTGGTTGGATGAGAACGGGTGCCGAAGCAAAACATTTTTTCAAAGAGGAAAAAGCTTGGCAAGCTTTGTCCGACCATTTAGAAAAATCCGTCCCTTTTCTTGTCATGTCAGTGAGAGGTTTGACAACAGATGAGAAATTACAAATAAATTTCCGGTAGTAGTTAGCAAACCCCAGAAAACGCTGCAGAGCCTTAAGATCCTCTGGCTGATCCCATTCAAGCACTGCTCTCACCTTTTCAGGGTCCATACGGAAACCGGAGGCTGACACCAAGAAACCCAAAAACTGAAGTTCCTGTACGGCGAATACACACTTTTCCAGTTTGGCGTATAGTTTATTGTCTCGCAAGATCTGCAACACCTGTCTCACATGCTCCTGGTGAGACACAAGATCTGGTGAGTAAATTAAAATGTCATCCAAATATACGACCACAAACAGCCCCACCAGATGACGAAAAATGTCATTAACAAAATGTTGGAATACTGCTGGTGCAGTAGTCAGACCAAAAGGCATGACAAGGTTCTCATAATGTCCCTCCGGCGTGTTAAACGCCGTTTTCCACTCATCCCCCTCTTTTATCCTAATCAGATTATACGCCCCCCTGAGATCCAATTTAGAGAACCATTTGGCGCCAACAATTTGATTAAAGAGATCAGGAATCAGAGGGAGTGGATACGGATCTCGAACAGTAATCCGATTAAGTTCGCGGAAATCCAAGCAAGGGCGTAGGCCTCCATCTTTTTCTTCACAAAGAAGAACCCCGCGGCCACTGGGGAAGATGAAGGTCTAATATGCCCTTTGGCCAGACTTTCCGAAATATAATCTTTCATAGCCTGCCTCTCAGGACCAGAAAGGTTATATAACCTAGCTTTAGGTAACTTAGCATCAGGAAGTAAATTAATAGAGCAGTCATACACGCGATGAGGAGGCAACTCCTGACACCCCTCCTCAGAGAACACATCCCCAAAGTCCTCCAAAAAAGGAGGCAAAGTACTAGGCACGACCGCACTGATGACTGTGTTCATGCAGTTACTTTTGCAAAACTCCCCCCATTGGCTTATATCTCTGGACTGCCAATTAATCACAGGGTTATGTTTAACCAACCAAGGAAGTCCCAACACAATAGGAGTAGGTAGACCCTCCAACACATAACAAGATAATAGTTCCCTATGTATTGCCCCTACCCGAAGGTCAATGTTATGAACCTCATGAACAAAGCTACCTTGGCCGAGAGGCCTGGCGTCAATGGAGAATATAGGGATCGGTTTGACCAATACACTCAGATGCATACCTTGAGCCTGAGCAAACTGAGCGTCAACCAGATTAGCCCCAGAACCACTATCCAGAAGAACAGAAAATCTCTCCACTCTCGTACCAACCACCACCTCCACTGGTACAAGGAACTGAGAAGAACTAGCGGACGAAATACATACTCCCAGGTTGTCGTCCACCACACAACCTGGGATTAACAGTTTTTCCGGCGACTTTTTGCTCAACAAGGCACGGGATGGACATCCCCCAACAAAATGTCCCTCTTTCCCGCAGAAGAAACACCTTCTAGTCCTGCGGCGTACCGCCAATCCCCTCCTACGAAATGATGTCCCTCCCAACTGCATAGGCTCATCCGAACAGACAAGGGGAACCTCAACATAAGGGACTTTAGTAGCAGGTGGAGTAACAACAGGGGGCGGAGTTACCTCGCACCTCTCCCGGAGCCGTCTATCAGTACGGATAGCTAGGGCCATAGCAGCCTCCAGTGATGGAGGAGAATCATACTGAGCCAAAACGTCCTTTAATTTGTCAGAAAGCCCATGACAAAACTGGCTCCTAAGAGCTGGGTCATTCCACTGAGTATCTGTGGCCCATCTACGGAACTCAGAAGCAAATTCCTCCGCCGGACGATCTCCCTGCTGTATCTTACGTAATTTTGTCTCAGCAAGAGAGACCCGATCTGGGTCATCATATACCAAACCCAGGGCAGTAAAAAATCGATCTACTGACTGTAGAGCCGGGGATCCCGGAGGAAGGGAGAAGGCCCAGGATTGAGGGTCCCCTTGTAGGAGCGAGATAACAATTCCCACTCTCTGCTCTTCACTCCCTGATGATCGAGGCCGAAGCCGAAAATACAATTTACATGCTTCCCTGAAGGTAAAAAATTTGTCTCGCCCACCAGTGAACCTGTCCGGGAGAGCTACTTTAGGTTCAAATCTGGTTTGCTCCGAGGGAGACAAAACTTTGGACTTAATGTCCGTCAGCTCCATGGATAATCCCTGCAACTGCAGAGCCAGCTGGGCTACTGGATCCATGGCAACTGGGAATAATTTTATGGGCCAGTGAAAATGTCACGCGGTCTTATGATATGTGTACGATGTCAGTAAACTATTCTTAAAAGAACAACACTCTATACAACATATAGATTAGCAACATCAGCATGTAAATATAGAATAGATTTACCTGACACGATATCCGTTGAACTCAGGGTTAATCTTGAGGACTTGATACACTGTCACAGGAAAGATGAGGACCGGGGGTCTAACCTGACCCTAAACTGGGGTCCTAACTAATCCCTCACCTTGGAGGTACTGATAATGGTTCAGAGGTCCAAGTCTCCAGCCTAACCCTGTCTCCTATCAGTCCCTGAACCCTGTAATCAGTCCTAAGAAGGATTCTGATTACCACCAAAGGGATATGGGCTGATCTCTGCTAAATACACAGATTAGACAAATAAGACAGACTGGAGAAAACACAGACTTGCATACACACTCAAACACAGAAGGAACATAAATGATCTGGGATATTAAACTCTAAGCAAGGTGAGCTTAAAACAACTAAGGAGCTCTTTAACTTAAGTCTATACAGATACAATCCTATCTGTGGTCTGCATGAAGAATTTCACTGGCAACTCCCAACACAGACAACCAGAGATTTAAAGGAAACCAATCAACAAATAATTAATTGCAGCCGGAAGAAACTGCACCCAGTCCCAGAACTGAGCACAGACAGAATTAACTCCCTAACTGCCAAACACAAAGAAACAGCAACTCAGCTGTGAGAAGTCAGAATGTGCAACCGCGACGATCTTCGTGGCGATGCACACATGACAACACCCACCAGCAACCAAGAAGTCAATACCACGCTCACAATTCAAACGTCTACAGAGAATTGTATCCAGTAGTGACACTCTCCCCCTCCGTCAAAGGGAAATGCACAATAAATTTCTAGAACGTGGATATCCCTCTAGCCTCTTAGCTGAGGCAGCAGCACCAACATTCAGATCAAATCCACAGATGGGCAAAAGAATCCCTTTTGTCCACACGTATCATCCCTTCGTGGGAGTACTTCACAAGACGATAAGACAGCATTGGGGCCTTCTCAGCAAGGCCCATCCGGAAGTACCCGAATTTCGAAATCCTTTCCTTCCGTGCTACAAAAGGGCACCAAATCTCCGTGACGACTTAGTTAGGGCAGACATAGGAGATAATAGACCAACACAATCCCAGAGATTTCTTTCTACACCAAAAACAGGCACATTCCCTTGCCTTCACTGTAATCAATGCCACAATGTAATGAAAGGCAACATCATATACCATCCCCATTCCGGCAAGAGATATAACATCAAGTGCTACGCTACCTGCAACTCAACATTTGTGGTCTACCTTATCAAATGCCCATGTGGCCTCCTCTATGTGGGAGAAACCACGCAGGCTATTAAGGAAAGGATTTCCAAACACAAAAGTACAATTAGGTGTAAAAACCTTCTTCTTCCATTACCATCTCATTTCATCTCCAAAGGTCACCAGATCTCACAATTAAAATTTCAGGTGATAGAACAGATACGTGCCCCCAGAAGAGGGGGGGGACAGAGTACGCCTCCTCAAGAAACGGGAGGCGTACTGGATACACGAATTGCAGACCCTTTCACCAAAGGGTTTGAACCGAGAATACGATCTATACTCCTTCATTTAGAACATTCACCGTTATCCAGAGTTCACTATCGGATACGTAAAATATATTGTTGTATTAACTGTACGTTTAATTTCCATTGTCTAATGATCACACAATCATGAACAGGTTGTCTTACTAATTGTTTTGTATACCGTTGTATCTCTTTTTATGAAATACTCTCCTGCATCCCTCCAGCACTATGTGTATCGTATGTGCGGTTCCTGTACAAATGGACTAATTTTGGTTCTTGTCTTTACAGAGTCGCCTATATTGATTATCTCGACTAGGACCCACACTCTTGGAACCCCTTACCCGACTGCATTCCAGCACCCTTTATTATTTTCCGTTCGCCTATTTCTTTTTCCATTATTTCTCTCACCACAATAAATATATTATTATCATCACCCCTTATCTCTTGTTTTGTACTCACAAGACACGTCAACACATTTTAGAGTCTTCTCTATATATTTAGATAGAAGCAATTTTTTTCCCCCTTGAATATATTCTAGTCCTATATTCCTAATAACAGACCCCTAGGCTTACACCTCCCACAATCCTTTCTACTCATCTTGAGCTTCTATACTTCTATGCATGTTACCAGCTTTATTTCCATAGTACACATCGCCTTATTTTAAGGCTGTATCCAACAATAGACCCAATTGTATTCATCTACGACGCCCAGTCAGCGTCTAGTACACATTTATGCCCCTCAGCGGACACCGTACCCGCTGACACGCATAGTGGAGCGCATGACGTCACTTCCGGTGACGTCACACGCCACCTCCATTCCTCCCCCTGCCTTTTTAAGGCACAGGTCGGCGCGGTCTCTCCACCTGACAAGCGGTGGACACCGCATCAGAGGAGAGACCCGCGCCACTGCCTGACGCCTGAACTGTAAGTACTGCCACCAATGTGTCATATCTTCCTTCCCATAGTCAACAACTATTCCCGTCTTTGCAATACTCCAGCTGCTCATTACTCATGCATTGTACACCATTTCTCCCACACAGCCTGGTATATGGCCCATTGTCACCCCCATGAGCTGCACAAGCTGAATGTCATTATTCTGTGAGCATTATCCCAGCTGTTCATTATCTATGCATTATACACCATTTCTCCCACACAGCCTGGTATATGGCCCTTTGTCACCCCTATGAGCTGCACAATGCTACAAGCCGTATGTCAGTATTCTGAGCATTCCGCTACATATCCATTCTAGTTCTCCAATACCATT
Organism: Oophaga sylvatica; assembly: GCA_033576555.1. NCBI lineage: Eukaryota > Metazoa > Chordata > Amphibia > Anura > Dendrobatidae > Oophaga > Oophaga sylvatica. The sequence continues at coordinate 252,470,726 of JARQOD010000001.1, forward strand.
CATCTTCTGATATTCTAGGTTATCAAGGAGCCACTGCGGCCCACAGTACCTGATCCCGGTTAGGATTGTGTAAGTCCTTATACCTACATATCTCCAGACCCCTCCTTTCTCCTCATATTAGACAAAAATCTTTATTACTCTACATCCTAGATCTCGACTAGAGACTACCACATAAGAAGGGCATACCAGGAACTAACTATAGGAGGGTCTTTCTATTAAGGTATTTAGTACCTAATCTTTGTTCATGATCAGGAATATATACTGGAATGTCCTACTTAGGACTACACCTATCTATAGATATGATATAGCACTATATCTTCCTCTCAGGCAAGCTGCCTTCATTCACACTACTCCTTTGCCACAAGCAGTCGGGTAAGTATTGGAACCTTTTTATCACAACACTAAACTATATCTTCACCTGATATTAAAATCCACCATAGGTGCTCACCTCCCTGTTACTCTTCTCTGGTTTGGTTTTTTGGACATATGTATATATGTATATAGTACTCCTTTGCATTACTTTTGTTAGAATTTTATTTTATTTATTGTTTTTCTTTTGTTTGTAACATCCTCCATATTGCTGTCAGACTGAGGAAGGCCCTTATTGGACCGAAACGTCTTCTATCTGTTCTGTGACTGCAATAAAAATTTGGGATTATCATCTATAAGTTGAGTGCCAAGTTTATCTACCTTACTATACACGGGTTGGGAAACCTACTTGTGCACCACCACGGTAGTGTGACGATATATTTTCACTACTAATTGATCACAGACTGAACATGAGTCAACAGTGTGATGCAGCAGCAAAAAAGGCAAATACAATTCTAGGATGTATCAACAGAAGCATACAGTCTAGATCACGTGAGGTCATTATTGCCCTCTACTCCTGGGTCAGACCTCATCTGGAATACTGTGTCCAGTTTTGGGCACCACATTTTAAAAAAGACATCAACAAACTGGAGCAAGTTCAAAGAAGAGCCACCAGAATGGTGACCGGTCTGCAAACCATGTCCTATGAGGAACGGTTGCAGGATTTGGGAATGTTTAGCTTGCAAAAAAGAAGACTGAGAGGAGACTTAATAGCTGTCTACAAATATCTCAAGGGCTGTCACATTGTAGAAGGATTATCTTTATTCTCATTTGCACAAGGAAAGACTAGAAGCAATGGGATGAAACTGAATGCGAGGAGACACAGATTAGATATTAGAAAAAACTTTTTGACAGTTAGGGTGATCAAGGAGTGGAACAGGCTGCCACGAGAGGTGGTAAATTCTCCTTCAATGGAAGTCTTCAAACAGAGGCTGGACAGACATCTGTCTGGGATGATTTAGAGAATCCTGCTTTGAGCAGGGGGTTGGACCAGATGGCCCAGGAGGTCCCTTCCAACTCTACCATTCTATGATTCTATCCTCCCCTGTCACTGCACACTAACTGTACAGCACAATTGCTATCAGCACAAGCACAGAAGAACTTCTCTTTCCAGCCCTAACTCTCTCCCTACTGATAAACAGCAACCTCTCCCTACTGTTAAGATCGGCAGAAGTAAAATGGAGGTCGGCGGTCAGGGATTTTACAGACACTATGACACCCCCCAAAGCAAGTCAATCATTGCAATGCCCTTCTCTACGATGGTGGTGGACGCTGCACATGTCATCTCGTTGCCCACTGTGTACGTCCTTGCTCATTGGATGAAAAAAAGGCATATGCAAGCATTCTGTGAAATCCGACTTTGGCGCTCGTTTTGCTGACCGCATGGCCAACCTCACGCTATGGTCGGGTTTCAGTCTGTGAACCCGACTTTGGCGAAAGTCGACGACTTATGAATCTGGCCGACCTGTTTCGCTCAACTCTAGTACTACTTAGTAAACACTGTTTTGATCAAAAAAGTATAAAGCTGTCCCACCATGGCAAGGTGTACCCATTTGGGACAGTATAACTACACTCTATAACATTAAAAACTACCTAGTGTGAATAGTGGCAGAAAGTCTCCGGGTCCCATATGGACACCCAGCTTAAGAGAGACTATATATAAACTACACAGCTCAGTAGAAAGGAGGCCACACCCTTTTTGTACTGAATGCAAAAATGCTAGAGAAAAACAAAAAACTGAACTGAAGTAGACTTGAAAGACATGCATGATGTAAAAGCATGTTCAAACTGGCCAAAAAAGCAAACAAAACCAAAGGAACAAACGATGTGTGCATATACCCTAATGAAAATAAATAAGCAAAAAAGCAAGTGCATTAAATATCTCTCTCTGCCACTTTTTTACATATTTATTTTGGCCAGTGTGAACATGCTTGAACAGCCTGTACAGCCTGGTGCATACTGCTTTAAGAGCCTGGTGTACACTGCCCTTACAGCCTGGTGCAGAGTGCCCTAATCCAGCCTCTTCTCTACTGGGTATTTTTTTTAGTGGGGAAAACATGAGGAGAGTATCAAAAAGGGGACATGACTATGGTTGTTGTGCTTATGGTGGTGATGGTGTAGCTTCTGCAGGGTGAGGACGTGGTCGATCGGTGCCTGTTATGTGTCCAAGTGAAGCACCTTCCTCAGGTGAATGCAGTCGACAAGGTGTTCTGCATATTTTCGTAGGCCAAAGCACCACTGGCAGAATGGTGAAACAAGAACATGTTAAGGCGGTGTTAGATTGGATTGCTGAAAGTGTCTCCAGTTCCTTCGGATTGTCTTCCACCAGGTTCCCTGCATAAAGTGCAGAGTTGGCACCTGAGAATCATGGGCATCTTTCTTCTACCTCACCCCTTTGAAAATCAGCCAATGTCACGAGGCCATTGTAGAAATACAGAGGACGAGGAACCTGGGCCCCTGAACTGCCCCTAAGGCTAAGGAAGGACCCTGTCTCTCCTTAACTTGGGGGTACACTTGAAGGTAGTGAGGCCCAAGCCACCGAACTGTCCCTGTCTCCTGTTTAGCCCTGAGCTAAACCACCAACCCCCTCCCCAGGAGGTGAGACAGGGAATAAAGTGAATTACACCAAAACAACAAAACGGAAAGACAGACACCTAGGGGTCAAATAACTAAAAAATAAACACTTAGCTTGCTCTGCTGCAAAGCACCGAACAGCAGAAAAAGGCACCAAATCAGGGAAACATCAGAAGTACCACTGCGCTCAGCAAGCTCCTGACTTCAGCTTGGTTGGACTCCAAAAGGTAGCAATATCACCAACACTCAGCTGATGCCTTAGGTGACCTTATAAAGGATGGTGGGAGTGGTCACCACCTTCCCCTGTGTAACGAATGATAGCGGAGGCAGAGGTGGTGAAGTTCACATTCGTTTTTATTTTTTAATGTGGAACCTCGAGACCGCGGTCCGGGGGGCTCCGAAGGGGGCGTAACTAGTGAGCCCTGGGTACCCGTAGTAAGGCCCCTCGAACAGGACCAGAATGGAATACCCGGAGGACACAGGTGCTACCTCCAGTTAGACCCCGGACACGTGGCAGCTGTCCCAGAGGGACCAAAATGGTAACAGGTATTTACAGAGTCCGTGGAGGGTTCTTGACGGAGAAGGGTAAGGTCCTGGTCCAGAACGGATGGTAGTAGGCTGGCTCCAGTGACCTTGTCACGGTCCACGGGTACGGATGGCTGATGGCGGAACGGGATGACATTTGCGCCAGTAATAGCCGAGATTGTCCAGGTTAGCCAGATACGGGTTAGCAATGATCTGAGGAGACAAACAGTGTAAGCGAAGCACAGAGACTGCAGACACAGCGCAGACAGATCAGGAACAGAACCGGATGTAGCAATGATAGAACACGTTGCTCCAGCACTCCCCTAATGGTGGAGTGACCAGATATAGTACTGAGTGCGCAGCCATTGGTTAATTAACTATTTCAAAAAATGCACGCTGCCCCTTTAAGAGAGACGGTGGGCGCGTCCTCGCGTCTTAAGCAGACTATCTGGAGGCCTGCCAGCAGCGTGCCAGGAAGTGGAGGAGGACACAGGACGCCGAGGAGCAGATGGGACAGGTGAGTGAGCAGAACGGAGTGCAGAGCCAGCGCTGGGACCGAGTGTAACAGTATCCCCCTCTTTACTCCCCTCTTTTTCAAGCCTGCGTGAAATCTTTTAAGAAGAAGAGGAGCCTGGATGTTCTCTTTAGGCTCCCAAGATCTCTCCTCAGGACCAAAACCTTTCCAGTCCACCAGGTAATAGATCCTACCTCTTACTCTCTTAGAGGCCAAGATATGTTTTACCTCAAAAACATCATCCTCAGAGACCGGATCAGGAGTGGTACCCGGGTTTGAGGAGGGAAACATGAAAGGAGTTAGGTACTCGTAGAGAATTAGGCAATTTCAGTTTATAAGAGACCGGGTTGATTTGCCTCAAGACTTCAAAGGGACCAATGAAACGGGGACCCAATTTGTACGATGGTAACTTCAGACGCATGTACTTGGAGGAGAGCCATACCTTGTCTCCTGGACGAAAGATGGGAGCCTCCAAATGTCTTTTGTCCGCATGCGTTTTCATACGTTGAGAAGCTTTCTCCAAAGCCGACCTGGTCTCTCTCCAAATGTCCGAGAAATTCTTAGACAAGGTATCGACTGCCGGAACATCAGACAATCCGAGACAGGAAGAGGAATTCCGGGTTGCAGTCCAAACACAATCTGAAAGGGAGACTTTCCAGAAGATTCACTTACTTGGTTGTTGTAGGAGAATTCCGCCCAGGGCAGTAATTCTACCCAGTCATTATGATGAGCGTTGACGAAGTGACGCAGGTATCCAGCCAGGATTTGATTGATCCTCTCCACTTGCCCATTAGACTGGGGATGATATGCAGAAGAAAAATCTAGTTCAATTTTTACCATTTTACAGAGTCCTCTCCAGAACTTAGAGGTGAACTGGACGCCCCTGTCGGACACGATGTGGAGAGGAAATCCATGTAGACTGAAGATGTGCTGAATGAAGTGAGCGGCCAGTTCTGGAGCAGACGGGAGGCCAGATAGCGGAACGAAGTGGGCCATTTTAGAGAAGCGGTCCACCACAACCCATACCACTGAGCAGCCAGAAGAAATGGGAAGATCCGTGATGAAATCCATCGCGATGTGCTGCCAGGGAGCGGAGGAATCGGAAGAGGCAGAAGCCTGCCGGCTGGTAGATGTTTAACAGTTTTGTTACGGGCACATGAAGGACAGGCTGCGACGAACTCCTGGATATCCTTGCCCATGGTAGGCCACCAATAATAACGGGAGATGAGTTGCTGCGTATTTCTCTGACCAGCATGGCCAGCCAACTTAGAAGAATGACCCCAGCGCAGAACACGACTACGATCAGAGGCGGACACGAAAGTCTTCCCAGGAGGAAGCCGGGCCAGATCAGTGGAGGCAACAGAGACTAACTTAGAAGGTTCAATAATGTGCTGAGGTTCCTCCTCCAGTTCAGGAGGCAAGAAGGCTCTAGAGAGTGCATCTGCCTTGATGTTCTTGTCAGCTGGATGGAAATGAAGTACAAAATTGAAACGGGCAAAAAAATAATGCCCAACGGGCCTGACGGGGATTCAGTCTTAAAGCAGATTGGAGATAGGCAAGGTTTTTATGGTCGGTGAATATGATTACCTGGTGATGAGCTCCTTCAAGAAGATGTCTCCATTCTTGCAGAGCCAATTTGATGGCCAACAGTTCGCGATCACCGACAGAGTAGTTCCTTTCTGCAGGAGAAAAAACCTTGGAAAAAAAACCACACGAGATCATCCGCCCGGTAGACGACTTCTGGGTCAGAACTGCTCCTGCACCTATGGAAGAAGCGTCAACTTCAAGAAAAAATTGCTCACTTGAATTAGGACGATGGAGAACGGGTGCGGAAGCGAAGGCTTTTTTGAGAGAAACAAAGGCCTCTTCTGCCTCGGAGGACCATTCCTTAGAGTTTACACCTTTCCGGGTTAAGGCTGTGATTGGAGCCACTCGGGTGGAAAAGTGTGGAATAAATTGCCGGTAGTAATTGGCGAACCCGAGGAACCTTTGTATGGCTTTTAGCCCAGATGGACGAGGCCAGTTGAGAACTGCAGACAACTTCTCCGGATCCATCTTTAATCCTGTGGAAGATACAATGTACCCAAGGAAAGGCAAAGTAGACTGCTCAAAGAGGCATTTCTCATATTTGGCATATAGCCTGTTCTCTCTCAGTCTTTGTAAGACCAGGCGTACTTGCCTCCGGTGTGACGTCAAATCAGCAGAAAAAAATCAAAATATCGTCCAGGTAAACCACGACACAAGTATAGAGCAAGTCCCTGAAAATGTCATTAACAAATTCCTGAAAAACCGCAGGTGCATTGCTTAGGCCGAATGGCATTACCAGGTATTCATAGTGGCCGTCACGGGTGTTGAAGGCTGTTTTCCATTCGTCCCCCTCTCTGACTCGGATCAGGTTGTAGGCCCCTCTGAGGTCCATTTTGGTGAAGATCTTGGCCCCTCGGAGACGATCAAACAGCTCTGAAATAAGAGGTAATGGATACCTGTTCTTTACCGTGATTTGATTTAGACCCCGATAGTCAATGCAGGGCCGCAAGGATCCATCCTTTTTCTTCACAAAGAAGAATCCAGCTCCTGCCGGTGACGATGACTTTCGGATAAATCCTCTAGCCAGATTCTCTTGGATGTAGTCCGACATGGCCTGAGTCTCTGCTTGTGAAAGGGGATAAACTCTCCCGCGAGGAGGAGATGCTCCAGGAAGAAGCTCTATCTGACAGTCATACGACCTGTGTGGAGGTAGTCTCTCAGCCTCCTTTTTCCCAAAGACGTCAGAGAAGGACCAATAGACGGAAGGCAACCCTGGCAGGGTATCAGGCTGGACTGGAGGCGAAACAGGTTGAATCCGGGTTAAGCAACGATTCATGCAGGTATCTCCCCAACGCAACGCAGAACTTCTCCAGTTTTCCAATTAAGGACTGGTTCATGCATCTGGAGCCAAGGTAAACCTAAAAGCATGGGATGGGATAAACTGGGATATACATAAAATCGCATTCGTTCAGTATGCATTAGACCTACCCGGAGTTCCACCAACTCGGTTTGAAACTGGACGGGCTCGGTCAGCGGTTTGCCATCCACGGCGGACACCTGTAACGGATCAGGAAGACGCTGGACTGGTAAGCGGTAATGATCCACAACCGCCTGCTGGATGAAGTTCCCTGCAGCTCCAGAATCCAGTAGACAATGTTCGGAGAATTTTATTGCTCCATAGGACACGGAGACTGAGATATGTAAAGAGGGAGAGGACTGTTCTCTACCTAGGTTGGCCCCTCCTACCGGACCTAGGCACTGGAGTTTCCCGACTTTTTAGGACAGAAATGGATCAAATGTTCAGAACTACCGCAGTAGTAACAACTTCCCTCCTTGCGACGTGCCTCCCGGCGGCGGGTGGCCAAACTTACATGGTCCACCTCCATGGCCTCGGAGGCGGAGGGCGAAGTACCTGTTTTGTACAAACTAGAGTCCAGGTGATAGGACCTTTTGTCCCGCTTGATCTCCATGGAGCACTCCTGAAAACGCAGGTCAATTCGGGTTGCCAAGGATATTAGCTCTTCCAAGAGGGTAGGTCTGTCCCGTCCCGCCAGCTCATCTTTGATTCTTCCGGATAGGCCTTCCCAGAAGTTAGCAACCAGGGCCTCATTGTTCCACGATAATTCAGACGAGAGGGTGCGGAATCTAACAGCATACTGAGATACAGTGAGAGTACCTTGGCGCAGGCGGAGCAGAGCTGAGGCAGTCGAAGTGGTGCGACCAGGTTCATCGAAAGTCCTGCGAAAAGCCTCTAGGAAAGATTGAAGATTGTTAACCAGCGGATCCCCTCTCTCCCATAGCGGGTTTAGCCAGGCGAGGGCCTCTCCTCCCAGGTGTGACATGATGAAGCCCACCTTGGCTCGGTCAGAAGCAAACATATGCCCCAAGATTTCGAAGTGTAGAGTGCACTGATTGAGGAAACCCCGACACAGAGTAGGGTCACCCTGGAAACGGGTAGGAGCCGCCAGACGGGGACCTTGACTTGCCATGGGAACTGGTACCTGATTATTGATAGAAGAGTCAGGTGCAGACGAGGGCCCTAAGGAATCCATGCGGGTAGACAAGCTGCGTAGATAAGTCGTGATCTTGTCCTGTTGAACTCCCAAACGGGTCACCTCCTGGCACAGATCCGTGGTCGGAGATCTCTGGGATCCAGCGGGTTCCATGGCCGGAGCAATCTGTAACGAATGGAAGCGGAGGAGGACACAGGACGCCGAGGAGCAGATGGGACAGGTGAGTGAGCAGAACGGAGTGCAGAGCCAGCGCTGGGACCGAGTGTAACACCCTGACAAGTCAGCACCAATGTAATTACACGAGCGGCCACAGGGGAAAAAGACTGACATTAACTCCCGATGGCCGGAAAGGAAAAAGGTTTAATATGGAAAGAGAGCTCTGCCACAGATCCAAAAGTGGATCGTGACAGTACCCCCCCTTTAATGAGGGGCTTCTGGACCTCAACACTGCACCTCATATATCACCTACGGTGAGGATGCCTCAATCCACCAGGGTTCACCCCAGCAGTCACCTGACTCTCAGGTTTATGGCAAACGCAGACAGATGGAAGGGGCAATAACATATGCTCCGAAAATGCCACAAATCTCCAGAGCACCGACCTGGGGAACGAGTTATGTACGGGCATTACTGGGGGTAACTCCAACTGGTAAGTCCTCGGGCCGAAAATGGCCAACACCCGATACGGCCCGATCACCCTGGAACTCCAGACTCCAGCAGCACCTTTCCACCGGATGTTTCTGGTGGACACCCATATATACTCGTTCACACACAGGTCCGGACCTGAACGTTCATTGCCACACATGTGTTTCCCACAAGATGGTGAACTCTTCGAGGAACTGATAACAGAGGCGTCCCCCTGTGTCACCACACTCACACATTTCTCAGAGGAAACCACCACCCTCCCCTGACCCTCCTCCCAAGAGTACTCTGACTCACAGGGTTGGCTAGTGGTGAGGGTTGGGACTTGCCCCTACTCCTTGGTAGCACCTCTGCTTCCCCACTGGAGAAGGGGAAGGTTGCAGAAAGACGGCAGAGACAGTAGCCCCCGGTCAGCAGCCCTCACACGACTGACCCCAGCTGACTACTTCCCTGGAACACCAATCTATGACCGGGTTGTGTTTTGTCAGCCAAAGGAGGCCTAAAACAATGGGCATTGGCATACCCTCCAAGACGTAGAATGACAGAGACTCCTCATGACTAGTCCCTCTACGAAGGCGTATATCATGCACGACCTGGGTCACACTCCCCTGGCTGAGTGGGACAGAGTCAATGGTCTTGACACCTAATGGTTTAGCTAGCGTCCTACACATCAGGCCATTGGTCCGGACAAAGTGAGCATCCACCAAATTGACTCCTGCTTTACTGTCCACAAGCAACCCGCCAATCACCACTCTCGCAGACAGGGTACACTGAGGGGAAGAAATGGAGGAAATACACATTTCCTGGTCGCCTCCCTCCACACGTTCAGGGGGAAGTGGCTTCTTAGATGGCGTGGGTATTTTGGCATGAGCTGGGCAGACCCGAATAAAATGACCAGTCTGCCCACAGTAAAAACATGCCCCCACACCACGCCGAACCATAGGCAACCCCGTTCGGGCACCAACTGCTCCCACCTGCATGGGTTCGTCCGGCTGCTCGACTGTGTCCTCCTCCCTAGCAAGGAGAACAGGGGGCATTTTTGGTGTATGCCTCTCCCTGAGGCGTCTATCCACACGGATGGCAAGGAACATGGCAGCCTCCAATGACCTGGGGGTGGCGTAATGCATCAGCGTATCCTGCAACCTTGGGGACAGACCCTGCACAAAATGACTCCTAAGTGCAGAATCATTCCACTGAGTGTCAGTGGCCCATCTCCTGAACTCTGAGCAGTACTCCTCAACAGGCCGGTCCCCCTGCTTGATTTTACGGAGTCGGGATTCCGCCAGGGAGACGCCATCAGGATCTCCATACACTAGTGCCAGAGCCGCAAAACATTCATCCACCGACCGTAAAGATGGTGAATCGGTCGGCAGGGAGAAGGCCCAAGATTGTGGATCACCCTTAAGAAGTGAGACAATAATCCCCACATGCTGTTCCTCACTCCCTGATGAACGGGGGTGGAGCCTGAAGTACAATTTACAGGCCTCCTGGAAAACCAGAAATTTTTCTCTCCCTCCAGAAAACCTGTCAGGGAGAGATATCATAGGTTCTGGTTGAACCTGCATCTGAGCCGAGTCCCAGAACCCCAACAAATGCTGTAACTGCTGCACCACCTCACCCCGCAGCACCTTAAGCTCATCTGTGAGGGTCTAAAGCAGTTGGGCAAAGGCCAGCATTTGGGCCATGGCTCACAAGAAAGGGGAAAAAAACTGTGTTGGTTGGTGATAATGTCACGGGGCAGTTGTAGAAATACAGGGACGAGGAACCTGGGCCCCTGAGCTGCCCCTAAGGCTAAGGAAGGCCCCTGTCTCTCCTTAACTTGGGGGTACACTTGAAGGTAGTGAGACCCAAGCCACTGACCTGTCCCTGTCTCCTGTTTAGCCCTGAGCTAAACCACCAACCCCATCCCAGGAGGTGAGACAGGGAATAAAGTGAATTACGCCAAAACACCAAAAAGGAATGACAGACACCAAGGGGTTAAATAACTAAACAATAAACACTTAGCTTGCTCTACTGCAAAGCATCGAACAGCAGAAAAAGGCACCAAATCAGGGAAACATCAGAAGTACCACTGCGCTTAGCAAGCTCCTGACTTCAGCTTGGTTGGTCTCCAAAAGGTAGCAATATCACCAACACTCAGCTGACGCCTCATGTGACCTTATAAAGGATGGTGGGAGGGGTCACCACCTTCCCTGACAAGTCAGCAGCAATGTAATTACACCATCGGCCACCGGTGGAAAAGACTGACATTAACCTCCGATGGCCTGAAAGGAAAAAGGTTTTAATATGCAAAAAGAGATCTGCCACAGATCCAAAAGTGGATCGTGACAGCCAAATAGTCTGAGTCCAAAGGAAGGCAGCTGTTTCTTCTGCCTTTTGAAGACTCCACTAGCTGTGGTTGCATGGCTCATCCACCTGGCCCTGCCCTAGAAGTGGAAGAAACTTAGTGCACTGATGCCCAACCTCTTGCTATGTTGGAAGATGAGTATGTGGGAGCACTAGTTCACATGGTCAGTGAACCACCTCACAACATTTCAGATGCTGAAACAAAGCTGCCAACTGTTATGTCTTTCTGTAGTATGTATACCGGCAAGGATGGCAGGGGTGAGGAGTGGGTGGAAGATGATGTGGATGCTGGTGAGGTCATAGACCTCACATGGAGTGAAAGCCATCCTAGTGACATGTGCAGTTCGGAGGATAAGGAAGTGGTCATACAGCCCCAGCAGCATAGTAAAAGAGGGAGCAGAGTGGAAAAGCACAGCGGCTGGCCCCTACCTAGTAAGTTGGCTGCTAATGCCCACCGCGTCAAGGAAATGAGCACACCAAAGCCAGCTCCAAGGGGCTCCCTGGCAGAGCATTTCTTCAGGCAATTTGCTGATGAAAATCAACAGGTGGTTTGCATGCTGTGGCGTCAGAGCCTGAAACCAGGCATAAATGTTCTGAACCTGAGAACCACCTTCATGATTAGGTATCTGAATTCCAAGCACGATGTGCAGTGGAGTACTCACTTTGAAAGGCATGACACATCTGAGCCTCCTCCTGCTCCCTCTTCTGCTGTAGTCTCTCTGCTGTGGTCTTCCTCCCACTCATGATCAACAGGGCCACCTGTCTCCCTGTAAAGAAACGATGTGACAGCACCACCTCCACCAGCAGTGTCATCGAGCATCTCCACACTATCCCATGGAAGAGTTCAGCTCTCAATTCCCACAAACCCCAGTGAGAAAGAGGAAATACCCCTCCGACCCAACCACGAGCACTGATACTGAACAACAGCATTAAAATTTTCTGGCATTTCAAATGCTGCCATTGAGGCTGGTCGAGATGGGCAGTTTTAAAAAACTGATGGTGGTGACTGTCCTGCAGTTTGTTGTTCCCAGCAGCCACCACTTTTCCAGGTGGGCATTACCTGCCTGCAAACATATGTTGCAGACTAAATCAGGTATGCACTGCTGCATCGCCATCAGTGACAAGGTCCGATACATGAACCAGTAAGTGTGGCGCCCTGAGGGTCCAGACACCACAGAGGTACTGCACCTCATCCAGAGGTGTGGTATCCCATTCTCGGGTAAGAAGGGAGCACTACCCAGGACTCTAACACTTGCACCCAACACACACTAGTTCAGTCAGGGCACCTGGGCGTACCACTAGGGAGGAGGACCGCATCTCAGGCTGGGTAGGAAAGGGTGTTGGGGTGTGGATGGAGAAGGTAGAGAAGGGGGAGGAGCTTTTAGAGTGGGAAAGAACAGAGCAGTTAGTCTGAGGAGACCGTAGGAGAAGGAGTGAAATAGAGAAGCTGCAGAGAGAGAGAAGTGTGAGGGGAGTCTGAAGGAAGCTCCCGGGAGGACAGAAGGGGTCCTAGGGCACGGGAAGTGTGGAAGCCACCCGTAGGGCCAGATCCAGAAGTGGAGGGACCAGGTCGCAGTGAGGAACTGGCACCCAAGACTAGTGGAGGACTTCAAGACTCAGCTAGCAAGCCAGAGGTGGAGGTATCTGTACGAACATCAGCCACATCCACAATTATTTGCCGAAAAGGCAGTCATATAGGAGCAAGGGGATGCAGAAGACGTCGCCCGACAAGGTCCATTGCTGTTGGCTTGGGACACTGATTGTGTAGGTGCTGGGCTGGAACGAAAAATATTTAGAATTGAGAGTCCTCAGTGGTTGATACCTTTCCTGTATCAAAATTAGAGCTGGAAAGAGGAAGCCAGTGTGGTGAGAAGGCCAGGAGAGGAATATACTGAAGGGAGTCCTGGAAAGGTGCAGGCCATCTACCTGGGAGTTTGCTGGACCCCTCACCTGGAGGACACGGCACCAAGCGGGCATCTGTGCACAAGTGAACTATGAGTAAAGCATTGGAAACTGCACCCTGCTGTGTCCTCTGAATCATTCCTGCATCACCTGCCCTGCACCACACTCACCACCAACATCACTTTTAACATCCTAACGGCCCTGGGACATAGTTTGGCCTGTGGAGAGCTGAACCAACTCTGCAGCATCAACAACTGCACCAGTGGACTTAATCTGCAGCGTTGGCTAACACCTTATTTGCCGAACGCCACAGGTGGCGTCACAAACACTTGCAAACTTTATTTTCCCCTTTTCATCAAATCTCCTTTTATTGGATGCCAAGGGCCACAGACCGGGTCACTGCTGCTGTGACACTTGCCATTTAAGAAGCGGCCCGGTACTGAGTATCCCCACTGCCCTGAGGGGCGCTCCATAAGCATGGGCAGGGATGTTACATCTCCCTAACTGCCCAAAGGGTAAATGTGGTGGCTGGGACAGAGGTGGAAGGCTTTCTAGTGCATGTCCTGCCACCACCGAGGATTGATGGACGTTTCTCTGTCCATGTTGCCTCCTACTCTGCTTTCTCCATTGCCTTCTCATCCGGCCAAAGTAAGACCTGCACCACCACCTTCAAGACAGCCAGAGGGAAATGACACCAGGCTGTTCTGAAATTCACCTTTTTGGGGGACAAATGCCATACTGCACAGGAGCTATGAACGGGGATCAAACAGCAGACAGTTGAGTGGCTGATGCCGGTGAACTTCAAGCACAGCCTGGTGGTGTGCGATAATGGGAAAAATCTCACAGCGGTTCTGGTCCTAGCCGGTTTGATGCACATCCCTTGCCTGGTGCAAGTGCAGAATTTTTTGCTGCAGAGCTTCCTTAAAAATTGTACACATATGTCAGAACTGCTGCTAAAAGCACAGGAAGTGTGTGTGCTTTTGGTGTTCTCACCCTGCTGCTGTTTGACTGCCTGTGCTGCAGCGTCACTTCTGCCTTCCCGCTCACCAACTCATGTACGACCTATTAGCATAGTGGAACTCAACCTTGCTACGCGGGAAAAACTGTGGAGTTTCAGCTGCAGCATGCACAGGTCAGTCACGCTACTGAATAACACCACTTCACCACCAATGAGTGGGCCTCAATGTGTGACAATTCTGGCACTTAGTCTCGGCTCTTTCCGATTACCCTGATGCGTTGGCAATCGGGTAATGGGATTTCTGTTGACATCAAGCCCTGGGGTTAGTAATAGAGAGGAGTCTGTCAGACATCCCCATTACTAACCCAGTAATCAAAAAAATAAACACCCCCCAAAATATCACTATTTGATCAAAAAGTACAACGTGAGAGTCGAAATTACGTCACTGCTAGTGTTGAGCGATACGATACCGCAAGTATCGGGTATCGGCCGATATTAGCTCTATCGGACTTTCGATACTTAGTTCCGATATTTTCGTCTTATCGGATACCGGAATCGGAATTGTCACTGTCACTGTCAGTGTCCGTCGGTCGGGTCTGTCAGGAGTCAGCGGTGTTGTGAATGGGTTTGAGATGAGTTCTGAGCAGAGGCTCCCTCTGGTGGTTACAAGCGGTACTAGTGAAGATTGTGAGGACTGGGAATCAGGTGTTACTGACTGGTCTTATATAAGGGAGTCATTTTCCCATCAGGGTTGCCGGTGATCAATTGTTCTGGTCTGAATCCTTCATTCCAGTTTCCCTTGTAGCCTGCTGTGTCTTGTCTGCATCTCCTGCTACCAGATAAGAATTTTTCTTCTTTTGTGTTGTTGCTATATTTTTGCATTTTGTCCTGCACTTCTTTGGGGGCCTTCTGGGTCCCCTCCGGGGGCTTCTGCCTTCTCAGTTTAGTTCAGCCACTGAGTTTTGTTCTTTTGCTTTTTCCAGTTTTTTCAGTGGCTGCTGTTTTGATTTTGTTACACCAGAGAGCTAATTTAGGTGGTAGAGGTCGTGTGATCTCAGGTGATTTTGAAATTAGTAGAGTTGGTGTTTTTCAGGGTTTTCTGGGATTGCAGTAAGTACCCTTCCTGTCCTTTTCTATTTAGATAGTTTGGGCCCAAGCGTTTGCTCATTCTATTTTCTTTCTGTGTCAGTATTTCCTCTTGTCTAACCGCCATTACATGTTTGGGGGCTTTCTATTATCTTTGGGGTTCTGCTCCGGGGCAGATAGCTTTCCTATTTCTATCTTTAGGTGTAGTTAGTTTCTCAGGCTGTGACGAGGCGTCTAGGACCAGCGTAGGAACGCTCCACGGCTGCCTCTAGTTGTGGTGGTTAGTCAGGGTACTGCAATCCCATAGATTCCAACTGCTCTGGTGTATTGCCTTTTTTACCTGCACTCCTCAGCTACCGAAACATAACAGTATCACCGGCCTAAAAATTGAAAATTGTATGGTACTCACAGAAGGGAAAAAATATTGTGATAGAAAAAAGGTTGTCAGAGTTGTCAGAGATATTTTTCTGTTTGTTGCATTTTTTTTTTTTCCCTCTGTATCTCTGGGTGCTGGGGAGGATCTTTTCTCCCAATGGAGTTTGCACAGTTGTCTGGCCGTGTGGATCAGCTTGCCACTGAGGTTCGGAGTATTGCTATCTATCTTGCTGGGTTGCCTGTTGCGGAACCTAGGATCCCCATGCCAGATTTGTTTTTAGGGGATCGAGCTAAGTTTCAGAATTTCAAAAATAATTGTAAATTGTTTTTTGCCTTAAAATCTAAGTCCTCAGGAAACGCAGCGCAGCAGGTTCAAATTATCATCTCTCTCCTGCGCGGCGATCCTCAGGATTGGGCTTTTTCCCTGATACCTGGGGATCCTGTTTTGAGTGATGTTGATGCGTTTTTTCAGGCTTTGGGGTTATTGTACGATGAGCCTAATGTCACTGATCAAGCTGAAAAAGCCTTGTTGGCATTAAATCAGGGGCTTGATGACGCTGAGTTATACTGTCAGAGATTCCGTAGGTGGGCAGTCCTGACCAAATGGAATGACGACGCTTTGGCGGCCCTTTTCCGGAAGGGTCTGTCGGATAATGTAAAGGATGTTATGGTGGGATTCCCTGTCCCCTCTGGTCTCAATGATTCTATGTCATTAGCGATTCAAATTGACAGACGTTTGCGTGAGCGGAGAAGTATGCGTGGAGTGGTGTTGCCTTGTGAGCCAGCTTCTGAGCCCATGCAGTGTCATGGAGTGGTGTCTGGGGCACAGCGTCATGAGTTTCGAAAGCGCAATAGGTTATGTTTCTACTGTGGTGATGCCTCTCATGCTATTTCAGTCTGCCCTAAGCGGGGAAGACGTTTTGCACGCTCAGTTGTCTTGGGTAGTGTTCAGACTAAGTTTTTATTAACTGTCACTCTGATATGCTCTCTGTCCTCATTTTCTGCTCAGGCTTTCGTTGATTCTGGAGCAGCTATTAACCTGATGGATTATGATTTTGCTAAACGTTGTGGGTTTCCCTTGATACCCCTACAGAAGTCTATTCCCCTACTGGGGATCGATTCTACCCCTTTGGCTGAGAATAAACCCCAGTTTTCTACTCAGGTGATAATGAGGGTTGAACCTGATCACCAGGAGTGCTGCAAATTTTTGGTTCTATATAATCTGCATGACATTATCGTGCTGGGTTTCCCTTGGTTACAGTCTCATAATCCTGTTTTGGATTGGAAATCTGTGTCTGTAACCAGTTGGGGCTGCCAATGTGTTAATACCAACACTCCTGTTTTTTCTGCCTCCCCCCAAGCTCAGGATGTTCCTGACTTTTTGTTTGATTTTTCTGATGTGTTTAGCGAAAGTAAATCTGCATCCTTACCTCCCCATAGGAGCTATGACTGCGCTATTGAATTAGTGCCGGGTAGTAAATTCCCTAAAGGTCGCCTTTTTAACTTGTCTGTACCTGAACATGACGCTATGCGGTCTTATATCAAGGAATCATTGGAGAAGGGTCATATCAGACCATCCTCTTCACCCTTAGGTGCCGGTTTTTTCTTTGTGGCCAAAAAAGATGGTTCATTAAGGCCGTGTATTGATTATCGTCTCTTGAACAATATTACTGTGAAATATCAATACCCGTTACCCTTGATTTCTGACCTGTTTTCCAGGGTGAAAAACGCTACTTGGTTTACCAAGCTTGACCTCAGGGGGGCGTATAACCTTATTCGCATTAAGCACGGGGATGAATGGAAGACGGCATTCAATACCCCTGAAGGGCATTTTGAGTACCTAGTGATGCCCTTTGGGCTCACTAATGCCCTTCCGTCTTCCAGTCCTTCATGAATGACATTTTCAGGGATTTTGTGGACAAATTTCTGATTGTTTATTTGGATGATATCTTGATTTTTTCTAATGACTGGGACTCTCATGTGAAACATGTTCAGACTGTGTTCCAGATTTTGAGGGATAATGCTCTGTATGTGAAGGGATCAAAGTGTCTTTTTGGCGTACAGAAGATCTCATTTCTGGGATTCATTTTGTCCCCATCTGTTATTGAAATGGACCCGGTCAAGGTTCAGGCCATCTGTGATTGGGTCCAACCTACTTCATTAAAGGCTCTTCAGAGATTTTTGGGTTTTGCCAATTTTTATCGTAAATTTATTGGTAATTTCTCGGTTATTGTTAAACCATTAACTGATTTGACCAGAAAGGGTTCTGATGTGGTGAATTGGCCTCCTGAGGCAGTCTCTGCATTTCAGGAACTTAAGCAGAGATTCACTTCTGCTCCTGTTCTACGGCAGCCTGATGTTTCTCTGCCATTTCAGGTGGAGGTTGATGCCTCTGAAATTGGGGCAGGTGCCGTTTTGTCCCAAAAAGATCCAGAGACCTCTAAAAGTAACCCTTGTGCCTTTTTCTCTCGAAAATTTTCTCCTACTGAACGTAATTATGACGTGGGTAATCGGGAGTTATTGGCCATGAAGTGGGCTTTTGAAGAGTGGAGACATTGGCTGGAGGGAGCCAAACATCAGGTGGTGGTCCTTACGGACCATAAGAATCTGGTCTATCTGGAATCTGCCAAGCGACTCAATCCTAGACAGGCCAGGTGGGCCTTGTTTTTCACACGTTTTAATTTTGTGGTTTCCTTTCTTCCTGGCACTAAGAATGTTAAGGCGGATGCCCTCTCGAGGAGTTTCCTTGCGGACTCTCCTGAGTTATCTGATCCTTCTGTTATTTTGAAAGAGGGTGTAGTTCTTTCCGCCATCTCGCCCAATTTGAGACTTGCTCTGGAGGGGTGTCAGGAGGATAGGCCCGAGCGCTGCCCTGTTGGAAAATTGTTTGTCCCGGACCAATGGAAAAAGAGTGTGATGTCTGAGATTCATTGTTCCGCATTGGCTGGGCATCCCGGAATTTTTGGTACCAGAGACTTGGTTAGTCGGTCCTTTTGGTGGCCTACCTTGTCTCTCGATGTCAGGGAATTTGTGCAGTCCTTCGGGACTTGCTCTCGCTCCAAGCCTTGCTCTCGCTCTAGTGGTTTGTTGATGCCATTGCCTGTGCCCAAGAGACCATGGACCCATATCTCTATGGATTTCATTTCCGATCTTCCTGTTTCTCAGAGAATGACCACCATCTGGGTAATTTGTGATAGGTTTTCCAAAATGATACATCTTGTGCCATTACCTAAGTTGCCTTCCTCCTCTGAATTGGTGCCGTTGTTTCTTCAGCACGTGGTTCGTTTACACGGCATTCCTGAGAACATTGTGTCTGACAGAGGAGTCCAGTTTGTTTCCAGATTTTGGAGGACTTTTTGTTCTAAACTGGGTGTTCAATTGTCTTTCTCCTCGGCATTTCATCCTCAGACCAATGGTCAAACTGAGAGAACAAACCAGACATTAGAGACTTATCTAAGATGCTTTGTGTCTGCTGATCAGGATGACTGGGTCTCTTTTTTGCCTTTGGCTGAGTTTGCTCTTAATAATAGGGCTAGCTCTGCCACTTTGATGTCTCCGTTTTTCTGTAATTCTGGTTTTCACCCTCGATTTTCTTCAGGACAGATGGAAGCTTCTGTCTGTCCAGGTGTTGACTCTGTTGTTGAGCGTATGCAACAGATTTGGGACCAGGTAGTGGAGAGGTTGTCCCTCTCTCAGGAGAAGGCCCAGCGGTTTGCTAACCGGCATAGGACTGATGGTCCTCGGTTTAAAGTGGGGGACTTGGTCTGGTTGTCCTCAAAGAATATTCCTATGAGAGTAGCATCTCCTAAATTTAAGCCTAGGTTCATTGGACCTTATAAGATCATGGAGATTATTAATCCTGTTTCTTTTCGTTTGCTTCTTCCAGGGACATTTAAGATCCATAACGTGTTCCACAAGTCCTTGTTGAAGAGGTTTGTTGAGCCAGTGGTTCCTGCTACTGTGCCTCCTGACCCTGTTTTGGTTGAGGGCAATCTGGAGTATGTGGTTGAGAAAATATTGGATTCTCGTTTTTCTAGACGAAGACTCCAGTATTTGGTTAAATGGAGAGGTTATGGTCAGGAAGACAATTCTTGGGTGTTTGCTTCGGACATCCATGCTAGGAGACTTATCCGTGCGTATCATAGAACTCATCCTGACCGACCTGGTTGCTCAAATGAGGGTTCGGTGACCCCTCCTCAAGGGGGGGGTACTGTTGTGAATGGGTTTGAGATGAGTTCTGAGCAGAGGCTCCCTCTGGTGGTTACAAGCGGTACTAGTGAAGATTGTGAGGACTGGGAATCAGGTGTTACTGACTGGTCTTATATAAGGGAGTCATTTTCCCATCAGGGTTGCCGGTGATCAATTGTTCTGGTCTGAATCCTTCATTCCAGTTTCCCTTGTAGCCTGCTGTGTCTTGTCTGCATCTCCTGCTACCAGATAAGAATTTTTCTTCTTTTGTGTTGTTGCTATATTTTTGCATTTTGTCCTGCACTTCTTTGGGGGCCTTCTGGGTCCCCTCCGGGGGCTTCTGCCTTCTCAGTTTAGTTCAGCCACTGAGTTTTGTTCTTTTGCTTTTTCCAGTTTTTTCAGTGGCTGCTGTTTTGATTTTGTTACACCAGAGAGCTAATTTAGGTGGTAGAGGTCGTGTGATCTCAGGTGATTTTGAAATTAGTAGAGTTGGTGTTTTTCAGGGTTTTCTGGGATTGCAGTAAGTACCCTTCCTGTCCTTTTCTATTTAGATAGTTTGGGCCCCAGCGTTTGCTCATTCTATTTTCTTTCTGTGTCAGTATTTCCTCTTGTCTAACCGCCATTACATGTTTGGGGGCTTTCTATTATCTTTGGGGTTCTGCTCCGGGGCAGATAGCTTTCCTATTTCTATCTTTAGGTGTAGTTAGTTTCTCAGGCTGTGACGAGGCGTCTAGGACCAGCGTAGGAACGCTCCACGGCTGCCTCTAGTTGTGGTGGTTAGTCAGGGTACTGCAATCCCATAGATTCCAACTGCTCTGGTGTATTGCCTTTTTTACCTGCACTCCTCAGCTACCGAAACATAACACAGCGGCACTTACCTGGCAGAAGATCTCCGGCGGTCACGGGCTGGACTGCTTGATGGCCGCCATCATCTTTCCCCGGCGGTCACATGCAGTTTCTTGCGATAACTGCAGTGACTGCTGGGTAATCCCGGCCGTAAAGCAGTCAGTCCGATGACGTCACCGCCGGGGAAGCAGGTAATCAGCTGTGCTGCGTCGAGATGACAGGCTCTGCCTGTCATTGCGATGTAGCAGAGCTGGATCGTCGTGGGACTGTCGTTACTATGGACTGCGTCGGACAGGTGGTATACTGTTGGTTTTTTTTTTTTCTTTTTTTACAGGAGATCGATGGCATCGCAGGAATGAGTGTATAATAAAATTAATGAAAACTGTGTTGTCTCTTTTATTTCATTAAAATACTTTTTTCTTGCTTTGTCTTTTTTTTTTATACATTTAAAAACTTTGGGATTAATAATGGATCGGTGTCTTATTGACACCTCTCCATTATTAACCGGGCTTATTCTCACCGTGCAATCAACGGTGACATTAACCCCTTATTACCCCACTTGCCACCGCTACAGGGCAGTGGGAAGAGCCGGGTAAAGTGCCACAATTGGCACATCTTTTGATGCGCCAAATGTGGGGCTGCTGTAGCCTGGTATTATCAGGCTGTTGAGGGCCAAAATCCATGGGCCTTGACAGTCTTTTAATACCAGGCCGCAGCAGTCTGCATTTTACTTGGCTGGTTAACAAAAATAGGGGGACCCCTACGCCGTTTTTTTTTTCGAGGGGATACCCTATTTTTGTTAACCAGCCAAGCTAAGCAGACTGCTGTGGCCTGGTATTATCAGGCTGGCAAGGTCCATGGATATTGAATCCTTACCAGCCTGAAAAACCAGGCCTCAGCAGTCTGCTTCATCTGGCTGGTTAACAAAAATAGGGGGGACCCCACGCCAAATTTTTTTCGAGGGGATCCCCTATTTTTGTTAAACCAGCCAAGATATGCAGACTGCTGTGGCCTGGTATTATCAGGCTGGCAAGCAGGGTCGGACTGAGGCACCGGGACACCGGAGAAACCTACGGTGGGCCCCAGCTCCTGCGTGGTGGGCCCTGATTTGAAAGGATAGGTCGCGGGGCAGAGGGGGCGGTGGCCCGGGGCCGCGCTCTGAGGGGGCCCACCCGGAGCTACGATACAGTTACATTCTGCGGCAGAGCAGGGAGAATCGCTCTCCCTGCTCTGCCGCCCGGAAGCTATGGGGCCTGAACAGGCGTTGGGGGGGCCCGGTGCCAGCAGTGGGCCCCCCACCTGTCATCGGAGGGTCAGCTGTATCGGCATCCAGCCGATAAAGCTGACCGCATGGAGAGAGAAGGAGCGAGCGCTCCTTCTCTCCCATAATCCCCCTCTCAGCGTATGACAGCGGGCGCAATAACATCACCTGCCGGCGCCCGCTGTCAGACGCTGAGAGGGAGAACAGTGAGCAGCACAGGAGCCGGGAGGTGAGTTTTTTTTAAATTTTTTTTTTTAATGGGGGTGCAGTCGAGTCCTGGCTGGAGAAGTCGTCATGTCGGTGTGGGCCAGATGGAAAAGACATGAAAAGTGAACAATTCCATTAGAAAGAACATCAGCGGTAAGTCATTATCTGTACCTGTGCTGTAATCTATTATATGTTCTGTAGGACTGGTATTATTTAACACAGACCATATGGTGGTAATATCAATATTGGTCTTTTTATATATAGATTATTTTGGCAACAGCGCGGTCATTTGCTGAGGTTCTCTGATGATGGGCCCACTCAGAAGTTTTGCCCCCACTAAACCAAAACCCTAGCTACGCCTATGGCTCTCTCTCTAGTCTTTCTTTCTCGCTCTCTGTTCTTTCCTTCTCGCTCTCTGTTCTTTTTTCTCTCTGTTCTTTCTTTCTCTCTTTTCTTTCTTTCCTCTCTTTCTTTCTCTGTTTGTTCTTTCTCTCTCGCTGCTCTTTCTTTCTTTTCCTCAGTACCAGCCACTGTGCCCTCATTACCAGTCAGTGTGATCAGCAGTCCTAAATGGTTACGCTTGGGGCGAGGATATGGGTGTGATTAGCTGTGAAATGGGTGTTGTCGGGGCGTGGCCTAAAATTTTCAGCGGCGCGCAACACGCGCCGCAGCCTTTAATCCTCTTTCCTGTCTTCCAAATTTGGGAGGTATGCTGTATGACCTCCCTACAACTTCTGGCCATGCTCCTGATGAGCGCGACGGATTGTCTCGTGAGGGATTTCCTCCCACACCTGGACTAAAGCATCCACCAACTCCTGGACAGTCTGTGGTGCAACGTGGCATGGCCTAAAATTTTCTGCAGCATGCACAGCGTGCCACAGCCTTTGTCCCTCTTTCCCTTATTCAAAGGTTGGGAAGTATGATGTTGGGCCGCAAGAATATATTTTCTCTGGTGGGTCCAAGGTACTCCAGTCCGACGCTGCTGGCAAGGTCCATGTATGTTGGCTCCTTAACAGCCTTAAATACCATGCCTCAGCAGCAGGGGCATACATATAAATCATGGGGCCCCATAGCAAAAGTCTGAATGTTCCCCACCCCCCCAAAAAAAAAACCCAGAGGCATTGTAAATGTAAAGTGCCAGCACAGTGAGGGAAGTTGAGTCGCACAGAGACAGGGGTTTTGGGGGTACTCGGCACCGATCACGTCGACTTCTATGGGGGATGTCACGAGTAGCACAGCTCGGTCCGTGACCTGGGCGATCACTGGAATGTGGGATATTTCCAGGGATGATAGAATGTTCGTGTAGTTTGTCGTGACGCCACCTGTAGTACTTGGTCAGGGTGTCCAGCGCTGCTGTGCAGGTCCTCTGGAAGGGATGGTGTAGTGCAGGTAGGTGAAAAGTCTTCTACAGGTAACACGCTATCCTTCCAGGGCAGATAGATGTGAGATAGAGCAATGGTGCAAAGTGATGTAGCAGAGTGGACTATGCGACGTAGTAAGAAAGCAGGAAACACTTCAAGTTAAACGTTGCATAATAAAATTTTTAATAATAACATTACAAAAGTGCAAATAGCATTAGTGCCGAAGTTCGTGGAGACTTCTTAGGACTACCCCCACCGGGGTAACTTCACAGTGTCCTTTACTTGTGCTTGTGGAGGACCCGCTCCAAACCTCCAACTGTGGTCTTGAGTGGGCTGCAAGACTTTCCTTGAGCAGACCTCACTTTCGGCCACACCAAACGGGTTTTTAGTTTCTGAGGTAGTTGAAAATAGTGCACAGTTAAGTTTTTTGTAAAACCAAGATGGAGCACGAAGTGCCAACTATTTACAGAAAAGTTTGTGAGCCAGTACAGTTCATGGCTTCAAAGTTCAACATTTTGATTACAGTGAAACACCATTACCCAACCTGGGTATATTAAGGCAACAATAAACTTGTTCTTCTGAACATTCACCCGTCCGGGTACATCAAACCATTACCCAACCTGGGTATATTAAGGCAACAATAAACTTCTTTTTATGAACATTCACCCGTCCGGGTACATCAATAATTTAACTATTTACATACAGAGACCCTGTCCGGGTTATTTAGACTTCTTTGGCTGGCCTCTTACAGGTACCACCTGGTACTGTTCTGGAGCTTGCCAAACATCCGTGACAGGAGGGTCCACCCAGACCTGATGACGTCGTGTGGCCTGTACAGTGACGTCGTGACCCGCTATCTGGGTCTGTGTGGCCACCTCTTTCGTCTCCCTCCGGGTCTGGACCCCTATGTCCCGGACTGAACAAACCCCAGGGGGCCTAACAGGCGCCGGGTACGGGCCAGCTATCATTATCATGTCCATAGCTGGGGCTGCTGAGGAGACCACTGAGGGAGGCTGGGGAGATTTACGGCGTGGGGTGGGCACTTGTGCAGAGGCCTGGTTGGGGGAGGCTGAAGGCTCGTAGGGTCTGTCAGTTTCCTGACACTCTGGGGAGTAGGGGTCGCACCTGGTAACATTTAGGGCGTACCATCCATTGTAACCCCAGTGTCGGGTGTAAGTCACCAAGTCTCCTGGCAACAGGTCCCTCCCCGGGTGTCCTTCTGGGAGGTGAGCCTCCACGTCCCGCCGGGTTACAAAAACTTCTAAATAAAGTCCAAGCTCCTGGATGAAGCCCCAATCACCTTTTAACTTAAAATTCCGTACTGCACCCTTACGCCGCGGCTCCTCACCGTACTTTTATCCTTTCTCATACGTGCCTTCTCTGCCAGGTCCTTCTCCAGGTGACATTGCCGAAGCTTTTGGGATTCTCGCTGCTCCCTTTGTCGCTCTGCTTCCCGCTCCCGACGTCTCCACTCTTCCTCCTGACGCCGGTTGTAATTCTCCTCCACCAGCAGCTCCATGTCTCCACCATCAAACGCCAGCTTACGATGTCCGGTTTGCGGCAGCTCTCCTGGCGCCCGCCAGTCCTGACGGCGCTCACCTGTGGCGGAAGCAGCCGGCTCTGGAACAGATGACGGTCGGGGCTCCGGTACAGGCAGGTAGAGCTCTGGTGCCTGCGCGGCCTCCTCCATGAGGACGGGTGTCGCTTCTTCTGCCTCAGCGACGGGGGCAGACAGCGGGATCTGGGGTGCTGGTGCGGCGTTTTCTGCAGGAACGGGTGCCTCCACTGTGATACTGGCAACCGGTTCAGATTGCAAGGGCTGGGATGCCCGCACGGCCTCCTGTACTGGAACGGGTGCCTCCACTGAGATACTGTCAACCGGTTCAGATTGCAAGGGCTGGGATGCCCGCACGGCCTCCTCTACTGGAACAGGTGCCTCCACTGAGATACTGTCAACCGGTTCAGATTGCAAGGGCTGGGATGCCCGCACGGCCTCCTCTACTGGAACGGGTGCCTCACCTTCCGGTACAGACACTTCAGGGGGTAAGAGGGATTGGCGCCGCTCCAATTGTAGTTTTAGGGCCCGCCAGCTCGCTTCCATCCTGGCGACCTCCTCCCGGTGCCGGGCCAGGTCTCTCAGGGTATCCTCCGCTTCTTCCAGCGTAGGAGGGTTTCCAGGCCGGGTGCAAAACGGTGGCTCCGTGGCGATCGGGTCGCTTCCGTGGGGGGAGAGCTCTGACTCCTCCATCCCTTCCCACTTTTGCTCATGTCCGTTCGCCATCTCTGCCAAGTCACATGTGTCATTAGCATCAGGAGAGGTGCCATCTTTTGTAGGGAGGCGGGACCTTCGCGTTCGTTTCCGCCCACTGAGGAGGATGAGGAGGCGGAACTCCAGAGCTGTGGGGCACGATCTTACATTGCAGTAACATTTAGAGTGTGCGGACATCGTTTTCGCGCCACGGAGTGAGTGTACGCCCACGAGAGCACGCCCTTATTCTTCACCTGTGCCTCGTGGCGCAGATATGACGGAAAAATGGCAAATACAGTCTATGATGATTTTTGCAATTCTCAAGCAAAAAAACAGTTCAATTAAGGCACACAGGACTCGCTTATAGCGAGCTTCTGAATCCTGTTTGTGACGCCAAAGTTGAGTCGCACAGAGCCACAGGTTTTGGGGGTACTCGGCACCAAGTCCGTCGACTTCTATGGGGGATGTGACGGGTAGCACAGCTATGTCCGTGCCCTGGTCGCTCACTGGAATGTGGGATATTTCCAGGGGATGATAGAATGTTTGTGTAGTTTGTCGTGACGCCACCTGTAGTACCTGGTCAGGGTGACCAGCGCTGCTGTGCAGGTCCTCTGGCAGGGATGGTGTAGTGCAGTTAGGTGATAAGTCTTGTACAGGTAAGACGGTATCCTTCCAGGGCAGATAGATGTGAGATAGAGCAATGGTGCAGAGTGATGTAGCAGAGTGGAGTATGCGACGTAGTAAGAAAGCAGGAAAGGAAACAATTCTTACTACAAAGACATGCAGCATAAGGCTGCCTCAACCCCTCCCATCCAACTAGCTACACCCTGTTCTAACCAGCCTGAGCTAGACCATCCCATTGGGTCCGCCTACACTCAGCTGGCATAGTGTACTGTTGAATGCAGTGGTTGGAGTCAATGGGGTGTTTCCTCCTTACCTGAGAGTAAGTTGTCACACCCCTGGGTGCGATGCAACATCTCTGTGGCGACTGGACCCTCGGGTGCTTCTGTCTTTTCACAAATGCCGGCTTTACCCGGCAATTGAATCAGAGGTATTTTACTATGTAGAAGTGAATAAACTATAAATATATGTATGTATATATGTCACAATGACATGTATATATATATATATATATATATATATATATATGTATTCTAAGTGTGTATATTTTGTGTTTACAAGGAAAGAAAGTGTTTTTCTAGTTGCGATATTTTGTTCCCATAGACTTACATGGGACTTCCGGTATCGGAATCGGATATCGCCGATATTTAGTGATATCGGCGATACCATTCCGATCCGATATTTTTAGTTATCGAGCAGTATCGCTCAACACTAGTCACTGCTCATCACTCTCATGCTGTGCTTCGTGAGACCCAGCGACTCTGAACTGCAGTAACCTTACTGACATCACCACAGTTCACAGTCAATGGGTCTCGAGGAATACAGCTCAAGACTCAGCAGTAGCTGCTGCTCTAGTCTATGGAGCTTTGCTCTCTGAACAAGGTTCCATGCCTTGGAAGAAGGAGATGGATATCGTTGTTGGACCTCCATGTGGACTACAGCGGACTGGTGTGGATTTATTTTTATAAATTGGTGAAAGAGGGAAATTGTTGTTTTTTTCACAAATAAAAATTGTTTTTTTGTGTGTGTTTATTTCTTTTTAATACTAGGTTAGTAATGGGGGTATCTGATAGACGCCTCTTCATTACTAACTCCTGGGCTTGTTGTCAGTGCCAGCTGCTAACATCAACCCCAAACCATTACCCCGACTGCCAATGCACCAGGGCAATCAGGAAGAGGCGAGGCCAAGCTCCAAAATTGGTGCATCTAATATGATGCGCCAGTTCTGGGGCCACTGCGGGCTGGTATTTGTAGGTTAAGAAGGGAAATATAACCATGGACCTTCCCTGCCTGTTAATATCAGCCTGCAGCTGTCTGCTTTGCCTTTGCTGTCCTACACTTACCCCCATTTTGCTTCCTTTTGCAGCCCCTACCTCTTACTACCCTCATTTCACAGCAAAGTTCAGGCCCCCATTAGCTTCTATTGACTGGGAGCTGGTCTTATTATACTGGAAAGGGCCCAATAACAATAGAGATTCCTAGCCTATTAATATCACCTTACAGCTGTCTGCTTTGTCTTTGCTGGTTATTAAAAATGGTGAGACCCTAAAAAAAGACTTGTGCTCCCCTCTATTTTTAATAACAGCTAATGCAAAGCAGACATCTGGGAGCTGATATTCATAGGCTGGGAAGGTTTATGGATATTGGCCTCTTCACAGCAAAATAAGACCAGCCCTCAGCCACCTCAGAAATAGCGCTTCCATTAGAGGCCCCAATTCTGGCACTTAGCCTCAACTCTTCTCAATTGCCCTGGTGTGTTGGCAATTGGGGTAATGTGATTGCTTCTGACAAGACCTGGTTTAGTAATGGAGAGGCATCTGTCTTACACCCCCATTACTAACCCAATAGTCAAAATATCTTTTTTTGAAAAAAAAAGTACAGCGTGAGACACGAAATTATATCACCGCTCATCATTCCGAGAGACCCAGCAACTGTGAACTGCGGGAACCTTACTGACATCACAGCAGTTCACAGCAGAAGGGTCTTGTGGAGTACAGCTTGAGACTTGGCAGTGGCTGCTGCACCAGTCTACGGAGTTTCAATATCTAAACGAGGTTCCATACACTGGAAGATGGAGATGGGTATCGTTGTGGGACCACCATGTCGACTGAAGTGTACTGGTGTGAATTTTTTTTTTTAAATTGGTGAAAGAAGGAAATTTTTTTTTTTTCACAGATAAAGATTGTTTTATGTGTATGTTTATTTCTTTTTAATACTGGCTTAATAATGGGAGTGTCTGACAGACACTTTTCCAATACTAACTCCTGGGCTTGACATCAGTGCCAGCTGCTGACATTAACCAACCCCCAAACCATTACACCTATTGCCAATGCACCAGGGCAATCAGGAAGAGCCAGGATCAAGTGTCAAAATTGGTGCATCTAATATGGATGTGCCACTTCTGGTGCCATTGCGGGCTGGTATTTTTAGGTTAGGAAGGGAAAGATAACCATGGACCTTCCCAGAATATTAATATCAGCTGGCATCTATCTGCTTTGCCTTTGATGGTTATCAAAAAAAGGGGGGAATCCATATCATTTTTTAGAGTCTCCCTTCCCCCATTTTAAAAACCAAAAGGCAATAGCAGACAGCTGCGGGCTGATATTAATTAACCCTACAATGTGTATCGGGGGCCTTTGAGACCCCGGTGCTTACTTTTTTGCAATTATCTGCAAAATTACTTTAGTTAGAATTTTGAAACTCTAGGTATTCCTCAAGTATGTCGTTGTTGGTAATATCCAGTTGTTCATATAATTTTTTTGATAGGCATTTTGGTGTAACAATGAGTTTCTGGGGAAAACCACATCTGTACGGAATGGGGGCTTTTTAGGCCCCTGCTTTTTTTATCATGTACACAGCAGTGTTTGTGTCTCAAATCACTTTATTTGTAGTCAGGGTTGCTGGTGGAGGGGCCGGTGGTGGATTATGCGAGGATGTCTTATGATTTTGGGAGGGAGTGATAAGGCCATGACATCATCTCAGGTTCTTCTGAACACAGTAATGAGCTGTGTAGAAAGTACTGAGGACAGTATACACTGTGAGCTAATTGCTGAAAAACCTGTGATGATATCATGTTGGGAGGAAGCATGACTCATTTTCAGTCTCTTTGTTTCTATAAGAAGCTTGCAAAGGGTAGAGCTTGTGAGCCACAAAAATCCAGAGAATTATAAACTACCTAAAAGAAAGTATAAAAGGTAAGAGGTGCTGAGGATGAGAGGAGGAAGGGGGCACTTTACCCTTACAGTGTGTCACACCCAAGCAAATAGTGGACAACCTTGATTGTGTTCATTGTCTGTAGAGAACATTTTTCAGAAAAGATAACATGTGAAAATTGTTTGGAAGAACAATAAAATTGAAAAGAAAAAGTTAGAAAAGAAATGTAGCTGCAGCTAGTTTACTCTAGATTTACAGTGCCTTGCAAAAGTATTCGGCCCCCTGGAACTTTTCAACCTTTTCCTACATATCATGCTTCAAACATAAAGATACCAAATGTAAATTTTTGGTGAAGAATCAACAATAAGTGGGACACAATTGTGAAGTTGAACGAAATTTATTGGTTATTTTAAATTTTTGTGGAAATACAAAAACTGAAAAGTGGGGCATGCAATATTATTCGACCCCTTTATCTTAATACTTTGTTGCGCCACCTTTTGCTGCGATTACAGCTGCAAGTCGCTTGGGGTATGTCTCTATTAGTTTTGTACATCGAGAAGTTGAAAAGTTCCAGGGGGCCGAATACTTTCGCAAGGCACTGTATATACCTTTGTGTGTTTTTCATATCTTTGAAATGTGGAAAAAAAATGTTTTTTGGTGTTTTCTGAAAAAAATTATAATTAAAATATGCATTATTCATATTCATATCTTATTTTGCAATTTTGAAATAAACTTGTAAAAGTTATTTATGTGAGTTTCTCCATATGATTTCAATATGATTTGCCTAAAAGGCCCCCGTTACGTAAAAATGTAGACTTGTGACGTCACAACCTAAATTTATCAGCCCATCACTGTCTGCTCTCCCTTTGCTTGTTATTATAAATGGGGGTGCACCCACGTCATTTTGTATTTATTTATTTAATAGGTTAAATAAAGGCTAAAAACACCCATTAGTGCAACATGAAAGGCACTAAAGTGCGCTAGTTTATTATATATATAGGGCTTGTGACATGAAATATCTACAGGACATCCATCCTATCTATCTATCTATCTATCTATCTATCTATCTATCTATCTATCTATCTATCTATCTATCTATCTATCTATCCATCCATCATTTTCCTATCCACATTTGTTTGCTAGACAAATGTCCTGCTTTTACCCCCATTTTGCTTCCTTTTGCAACCACCTACCCCTTTACTACCACCATTTTACAGACATTTTTTGGCATAAGACTTCGGGTCTCCATTGGCTTCTATGGAGTTTGGTGTCAAGTTCGGATCAATTTCTGGCACCTGAACCAAAGTTCGGGCTAAAGTTCATCCAAACCCGACAAACTTGTGCTTCCACGGGTCTTTTCATCCTTACTGGACATGGCTTTCTTTTTTAATTCTGCTTCACATTTTTCTTACTTACTTTTTATTTACAGCCCCAATTCCAAAAAGAGTTAAGATACTGTGCAAAATCTAAGGAAAACAAGAATGCAGTTATTTGGAAATATCTTATTGCCATATTTTATTCACAACAAAATATAGAACATAGATCAAAGGGTGAAAGTTAGACAGTTTTCCATTTCATTTGAAAAAATTAACTCATTCAAAAATTGATATCAGAAACACATCTCAAAAAAGAAGGGGCATGATTAGCAAAAGGCTGGAAAACTAAGTACTATAGTTCTATTGAAAAACAGACAGTCAAATTTCAACTCCGACGACAGTGTATTAAAAGAGCTCCTTAAAAAGACTCTTAGGAACAAAGATAGTGAACAACCAATCTGTGAACAACTGCATCTAAAAATTGTGGAACCATTTCAGAAAAATGTTCCTCAACGTAAAATTGCTAAGACTTTGAATATACCATCATCTACAGTATGCAACATCATTAAAAAATTAAGAGATTCTGGGAAATCCATGTACACAAGAGACAAGGCTGATGGTCAGTATTGGATGCTAGGGATCTTATGGCCCTCGGACGGATTGCATTAAAACCATGCATAATTTCATCATACGAATTATCGCATGGGCTCAGGAATACTTCCAGAAATCATTGTCTGTGAACATAGATTACTGCAAAATCCGCAAATACATGTTAAAGATCTATCATGTAAAGAAAAAGCCATATACCAACACAATCCAGAAATGCTGCCATCTTCTCTGTGCCAAAGTTCATGTAAAGGTACCCTTTGACCAATTTTGCCGCCTAATCTGAGAACAGCATTAAGTAGAGACAAAGATGCTGATTTCAGTGATGTGTCACTTAATTAGCTGCTTAGTGTACTTCTTACAAAATCACTGTTTTATCAGAAGGAGATTATCACTAGAGGAGGAGTAAACCTGCTGCCGAGCTGACACCCGGCACTAAGTGCCAGGAGCGGTCATGCACCGCTCCCTGCACTTCAACCCCTGAAATGCTGAAAGGCAGCCCTTCTGCCTTTGGATCGGAGAAGGCGTGACGCGTAGTCCCGATCGTTGCCAAGGTGACCAGATGTCGTCATGAGCTAGGGTCACCAGAGCAAGGATACTTTCTGATCATGTCCAGTGCATGATCAGCAACTTTCCCTGCAGAGCTGACATTTTGTACAGCATGTGGATGCTCCTGCATTAAAAATCAAAAATAATAATAAAAAAATCAAAAGCTATTGCATCCATAAATAAATATTTGCAAAAAGCAAACAGAAAACAATAAAAGTACACATATTTGATGTCGCCATGTCCGCAACGACCCGACCTACAAAACTGTCTCACTAGTTAACCCATTTACTGGACACCATAAAAAAAGGCAAAAAACAATGCTTTATCACCATACCACGGAACGAAAAGTGGAATAAAACGTGATGAAAAGTACAGATATAAATAAACATTGTACTGCTGAAAACTTCATCTTGTCCCACACAAAACAAGCCACCACACAGCTCCATCAGCGGAAGAATAAAAAAGTTATATCTCTCAGAATAAAGCAATGCAAAAATAACAGCTTTTATTGTGTAAAAGCGTCAAAACATAAAAAAAAGATATAAATGAGGTATCACTGTAATCGTACTGACCCAAAGAATAAAAAAGCCTGAACAATTTTACCACACACTGACCGGTTTAAACCCCCCACAAAAACAAAATGCTGGTTTTTGTTATTTCTGCCTTCCAAAAGTTGGAATTGAAAGTGATCAAACAATGTCATGTGCACGAAAATGGTATCAATAAAAACTTCAACTCATCCTGCAAAAAACAAGCACTTACATTACTCTGTGGGCAAAAATATGGAAAACTTATAGCTCTCAAAATATGGTGATGCAAAAACTATTTTTTGCAATAAAAAGCGGCTTTTAGTGTGTGACAGCAGCCAAACATAAAAACCCGATATAAATCTGGTATCCCTGGTATATCACCGACCCGAAGAATAAAGTCGCCTAATCACTTATACCGCATGAAGAATGGAGTAAAAAATAAATAAAACCATTTCTTCATCTACTGTTCATTTTTTCATTCTGCCTCCCAAAGATCGCACTAAGGCTCAGCGCACATTTATCCTACGCTCTGTGTTGAACGCTTACACAGGTTTTCCATGTAAATCTCTGAAATACGTTATTCAGACAGAACCTGTGGCGGAAGATTCCCTATAATGAGGAAAAAACACTGTGGACGCCGTCTGACTTGTGATCCCGTCGTGTCCGTCTTTTTAGGATTGCATAAAAGTGCTGTTTGCCACAGTTTTGTGCACTTATGAACAGAAGGACAACGCTGAGCAGAGGCCAGACGAAGTCCAGAGAAACTCTGCTGCCTCATTATTGTGAATGGATCCCTCGGGGATTTCATCTGAATCACATCACTCATAGATTTAGATGGAAACTCCAAAGTAAGTGCTTAGCGTAGAGTGCCAGATAAATGTGATCCCAAACATTATGCAAAATGTTCCCAATAAAAGCTTCAACTCAATCCACAAAAAGCAAAAAGCCCTCACTCAGGTCATCTGTTAATGGAAATATAGGGGGCTTCCATGTTACATGTAGTAAAAATACTCTAGAAAAGCGAAGTGGCTCCTTAACCCTCCAAAAGAAATTCAACAAATTCTGTGCTCCCAAATCCAAATGCTCCCTCTCTTCTGAGCCCCACAGTGTACCTAAACCACATTTATCGTCGAGATGTTTGGCATTTCTGAAGCGATGAGAGCAGGCCTAACTTATGGGTACATGCCTCCAAAAGCACCAGCTAGGCATAACGTACTGGTAACTGTAACATACTGGTCACTACAACAAGAGTTTGCAATTTTTACTCTGCAACATTCATTGCTGCTTGTTTCTGGAAAATATCCATGGAGTCAAAATTGGCACAACCCCTGTAGATAAATTCTCAAAGGGGTATAATTTCCAATATGGGGTCAATTGAGGGGGGATTATGCTCTTCTAGCAATTAGGGGCTCTGTATATGGAGTCAGCAAACCTGTCTAGGAAAATTTGCACTCCAGGAGGCAAATAGCGCTCCGTCCCTCCTGAGTCTCTCCATATGGCTATAAATATACAGCCACATATGGGGCATTACCACATTCAATAGAAACTGTGGAACAAATTTTGATGCTATTTTTACCCACTTCTTGTGTAAAAATGTAAAATCTAGTGCTAAATTTTGATGGTAAAAATGTAGTTATTTTTTCTTCACTGCTTAGTGGTATAAAATTCTGTGACACACCTGTGGTGTCAATATGATCATTGCACCCCTAGATGAATTGAGATGTGTAGTTTGTAAAATGGGGTCACTTTTGGGGAGTTCTGCTGTTCTGGCACCTCATGGGCTTTCCCACTGGGTCATGGCACCTGTAAACCACAACTGTAAAATCTGGCACTCCTTGCCTTCTGAGCTTTGCACTGTGCCTAAAAAATATTTCCCGATTCCATCTAGGGTATTGGCACACTCAGGAAAAAATGGACCTCAGTTGGTTGTAAAAAAAAGTTTCCTATTAGCCCTTAGAAAAATTAAAACTTCTGGCTAAAACAACATTTTTGTGAGGAAAATGTGATTTTATTATTTTCACTACTCAAACGTTATAAACTTCTGTGAAGCACTTGGGGGTTCAAGGTGCTTACCATGCATCTAAATACATTCGATAAGGAGTCTAGTTTCCAACATGGGGTCACTTGTGAGGGTTTACACTTTTTAGGCACATCAGGGGCTCTTCAAATAAGACATGACGTCCGCTAATGATTTCAGGAAATTTTACATTCCAAAATTCAAATGACACTGCTTCCATTCCGAGCCCTGTCGTGCGCCAAAACAGTACTTTTCTCCCTCATTTGATTTTTTTTTTACTGCTCAACATTATAAATTTCTGTGAAACACCTGGTGGTTCAATGTGCTCACCACAAGGGCCGGCGTCAGCACCCGGCATACCCAGGCAAGTGCCGGGGCCCTGAGCAGGCGGGGGGTCCAACTCGCCGTCGGGCACCCCGGCGCCCATTAGAGGTGCCAGCGCCGCCACTGGGCCCCCCCTGCTTGCTCAGGGCCCCGGCAGCAGCCGGCGCAGGACTCACCTCTCCCCGTGCCTCCGCTGCTGCAGGTCCGGGCTCCAGGGGTTGCCTGCAGGGCGACGGAGCTTCCTCTCTCACAGCCGCGCCGCTGAATGATGTCATCATTCAGCTGCCAGCTGTGGCAGAGAGGGCACGGACGCCGGACAGGTGAGAGGTGTGTGTGTGTGTGTGCTGCGGTGCTGTATGTGTGATGGTGGTGATGATGATGGGGAGGCAATGATGATGATGATGATGATGATGATGATGGGGAGGCAATGATGATGGGGAGATGATGATGATATTAATGGGGAGGCAATGATGATGATGGGGAGGCAATGATGATGGGGAGATGATGATGATATTAATGGGGAGGCAATGATGATGATGATGATGATGGGGAGGCAATGATAATGGGGAGGCAATGATGATGATGATATTAATGGGGAGGCAATGATGATGATGATGATGATGGGGAGATGATGATGATATTAATGGGGAAGCAATGATGATGATGATGATGATGATGATGGGGAGGCAATGATAATGGGGAGGCAATGATGATGATGATATTAATGGGGAGGCAATGATGATGATGATGATGATGATGGGGAGATGATGATGATATTACTGGGGAGGCAATGATGATGATGATGATGATGGGGAGGCAATGATAATGGGGAGGCAATGATGATGATGATATTAATGGGGAGGCAATGATGATGATGGGGAGGCAATGATGATGATAATGATGGGGAGGCTATGATGATGGGAAGGCAATGATGATAATGATGATGGGCAGACAATGATGATGATGGGCAGGCAATGATGATGATGGGGAGGCAATGATGATGATAATGGGCAGGCAATGATGATGATAATGGGGAGTCTTTCCACAGCGCCCTTTCCTGAGCCGTAACAGTGCAGAACGCAGCACAGTGTAGAGGAGAGCTCCATATTTTGTATGGAGCATTATATGTGGTCCAGTATTCTATGTGGAGCATTATATTGGGTCCAGTATTCTGTATGGAGCATTATATGGGGGATGGGGGGGTGACATCCTGCATGGGGTATTATATGAGTGATGAGGGGGAGACTATGTGGAGCCCATAATATTGTATGGAGGACTGTACTGTCCAGTCTGTACTGTGCTCTGTGAGGATTTGGCGATTTTTGAGCTATTGCACATTTTACAATAGATATCACTCATGTAATGGAAGAAGAGAAGTGTTTGGCATTGTACTATACCTATATTTCTCTGCAGTATCTGTGCATCATGAATCGTGGTCTGTGTTAAGGGGGGGCCCACTGAGACTCTTTCGCCCGGGGCCCATAAAAACCTGGAGCCGGCCCTGCTCACCACACATCTAGATCAGTTCCCTGAGGGGTCTACTTTCTAAAATGGTGTCACTTGGGAGGGATTTTGACTCTTTAGGTACATCAGAGCCTGTCCAAACGCGACATGGCATCCATCAATTGTTCCAGCAAATTTTGCATTCAAAAAGTCAAATGGTGCTCATCCCCTTCCGAGCTCTGCCGCACCCAAATAGTGTTTTTCTCCCTTATGGGGTATCGGCATGCTCTGGAGAAATTTCCCTTGTCAAAATAAAAAAAATTTGGATTTGAAGTAAATTTTTTGTGAAAAAGTTAAATGCTCATTTTTTGTTTAAAAAATTCCTGTGAAGCACCTGAAATGTTAGTAAACTTCTTGAATGTGGTTTTGAGCACCTTAAAGGGTGCAGATTTTAGAATGGTGTCACTTTTTGGTATCTCCTATTATATAGACCTCTCAAAGTGACTTCTAATGTGATGTGCTCCCTAAAAAACAACGGTTTTGTAAATTTTGTTGGAAAAATGAAAAATCGCCGGTTAACTTTTAACCCTTATAACTTCCTAACAAAAAAAAAATTGGTTCCAAAATTCTGCTAATGTAAAGT
Organism: Oophaga sylvatica; assembly: GCA_033576555.1. Lineage (NCBI taxonomy): Eukaryota > Metazoa > Chordata > Amphibia > Anura > Dendrobatidae > Oophaga > Oophaga sylvatica. The sequence continues at coordinate 252,507,368 of JARQOD010000001.1, forward strand.
AGACATGTGGGAAATGTTATTCATGAACTATTTTCTGTGACATAGCTCTGTAATTTAAGGGCATGAAAATCAAAGTTGGAAAATTTTGAACTTTTCGCCAAATTTCCATTTTTTTCACAAATAATTGCAAGTCATACCAAATAAATTTTACACTATCATGAAGTACAATATGCCTCGAAAAAACAAACATTCTCAGAATCACCAGGATCTGTTGGAGCATTCCAGAATTATTACCTCATAAACTAATCATACAGCATCATCAGCGAAAAAATAAAAAAGTTAAAGCGATGTAAAAATTATTTTTTATATAAAATTGTTTTTATTGTATAAAAGTGACAAAACATAAAAAAAGATACAAATGAGGTATCGCTGTAATCGTACTAACCCAAAGAATAAAACTGCTTTATCAATTTTACCACACGCGGAACGGTATAAACGCCCCCCAAAAGAAAAATATTTAGAATTGAGAGTCCTCAGTGGTTGATACCTTTTAACGGCTAACTGAAAAGATGGTAACAAATTGCAAGCTTTCGAGACTACTCAGGTCTCTTCATCAGGCAAAGACCAATGCAACATCTGAAGAATCACATATTTATACACAACACAGCACAGAAATAATGCAATAGATAAGACAAGTGATGTAAAGCAGAACTGTCAATATGGGAGAGGGATGAACAGTTGTGGCAATAAATATTAGAACAGTTCATAGATAAGGAGTGTGAAAGTTTTATTGCCCTCTGATTAGGGTCTGGTAATGTGTTGTGATGCTACACCGGGCTCTTAGCAAATTCCTTAATTGATGTAAAAGGCCATAAATCCATGCGATATGTTCATTCCAGCATTGAGAGTGTCAAAGGTCGTCATCATTTTGTATTCACAAACTCTCCTGTGTATCTGAGATGTGAAATTACCTTTCAATACAAGTAATTTCATGTCCATCATACTATGACCGGGGATACAAAAATGTTTGGCCACAGGTAGATCCATTCTCTTTTCTCTTATTCTCATATTGCTCCCTGTATACAGTATGACCCCTCACATAGCACCCCTATATACAGTATCATCCCTCAGGCCCCTTTCACACGTCAGTGTCTCCGGTACGTGTGGTGACAGTTTTCTCATGTACTGGAGACATTGACATATGTAGACCCACTCAAATGAATGGCTCTTTGTACATGTCAGTGTGTTTTGACAGACAGTGTGTCCATGTGCAAAACACGCAGACATGTCTGTTTTCACACGGACACATGGACTGTAAAACGTGCCGCACACGTGCACACAGAGATAAGTGCACACTGTCCTCCGTGTGTATGGACATACGCCAGGGAAGTAGTGCTACTATAATCCGCTGTCCCCCGGCGGCTGGTGCTGAAGCCGGCTGTCATTCTCCCCTGCCTGCCTGCGAGCAGAGGAAAACGATGAGCAGTATATTAAAGTCAGCAGGTGGGGCTTTTGGGACTGTTACCCAAGTCATCCGACACCTGCTGTCATTCAGACTTTAATATACTGCTCACCGTTCTCCTCTGCTCGCAGGCAGGCAGAGGAGAATGACAGCCGGCTTCAGCACCAGCCGCGGGGAACAGCGCTTACAGTAGCCGCTTCTTCCCCGGCGGCCGTCCCTTTGGTACAGATGCTGCACACGGGTGGCACATGGTTGCCAAACACAGTACACACGGACACGGATATCTCCAGTACCATTTTTTCCGGTACATACGGACGTGTGAAATCGGCCTCACATAGCACCCTATAAACAATATGAGCCCTCACATAGCCTCCTATATATACACATAGTCAAAATTATTGGTACCCCTCGTTTAATGACAGAAAAAGCCACAATGGTCACAGAAATAACTTAAATCTGACAAAAGTAATAATAAATCAAAAATCTATGAAAATGAACAAATGAAAGTCAGACATTGATTTTCAACCATGCTTCCACAGAATTTTTAAAAAAATAAAACTCATGAAATAGGCCTGGACAGAAATGATGGTATCCTTAACTTAATATTTTGTTGCACAACCTTTTGAGGCAATCATTGCAATCAAATGATTCCTGTAACTGTCATTGAGACTTCTGCACCTCTCGACAGGTATTTTGGCCCACTCCTCAAGAGCAGACTGCTCCAGTTGTCTCGTGTTTGAAGGTTACCTTTTCCAGACTGCATGTTTCAGCTCTTTCCAAAGATGCTCAATAGGATTTAGGTCAAGGCTGATAGAAGGCCACTTCAGAATAGTCCAATGTTTTCCTCTTAGCCATTCTTGGGTGTTTTTAGCTGTGTGTTTTGGGTCATTATCCTGTTGCAAGACCCATGACCTGCGACAGAGACCAAGCTTTCTGACACTGGGCAGCACATTTCTCTCTAGATAGTCTTGAGATTTAATTATACCCTGCACAGATTCTAGACACCATGTGCCAAATGCATTAAAGCAGCCCAGAACATAACAGAGCCTCCTCCATGATTGACAGTAGGGACAGTGTTCTATTCTTGATATGATTCATTTTCCATCTGTGAACATAGAGCTGATGTCCTTGCCAAAAAGTTCCATTTTTGTCTCATCTGTCTATAGGACATTCTCACAGAAGTTTTGTGGCATGTCAATATGTAGTTTGGCAAATTCCAGTCTGGCTTTTTTAAGATTTTTTTTCAACAATGGTTTCCTCCTTGGTCATCTCCCATGAAGTCCACTTTGGTTCATACAATGATGGATGGTGCGATCTGACACTGATGTTGTTTGAGTTTGAAGTTCACCTTTAATCTGTTTAGACATTTTTCTGGGCTCTTTTGTTACTATTTGTATTATCTGTCTCTTTGATTTGTCATCAATTTTCCTCCTGTGGCCTCATCCAGGGAGGTTGGCTACAGTCCCATGGATCTTAAATTTCTGAATAATATGTGCTACTGTAGTCACAGGAACATCAAGCTGCTTGGAGATGGTCTTATAACTTTTACCTTTAACATGTTTATCTATAATTTCTTTCTAATCTCCTGAGACAACTCTTTCCTTTGCCTCCTCTGGTCCATGTTGAGTGTGATACACTATGTCACCAAACAGCACAGTGAGTATTTTCAGCCATCTATACAGGCCCACTCACTGATTCCAAGATTGTAGACACATGTGATGCTAATTAGTGGACACACCTTGATTTAACATGTCCCTTTTGTCACATTATTTTCAGGGGTACCATCATTTCTGTCAAGGCCTATTTCATGAGTTTTACATTTTTTTTAAATTCTGTGTAAGCATGGTTGAAAAGCAATGTCTAACTTTCTTTTGTTCTTTTTCATGGATTTTTTATTTATTATTACTTCTGTCAGATTCAAGTTATTTCTGTGACCATTGTGGGTTTTTCTATAATTAAATGAGGTACCAACAATTTTGACCATGTGTACAGGATAAGCCCCCACATAGCTCTCTATATACAGGATAAGCTTCCACATACCTCCCTAGATACAGACTGAGACCCCATGTAGCTCTCTATATTCAGGATAAGCCCTCACACAGCCCCCTATATACAGCATGAGCCCTCACATAACCCCCTATATACAGTATGAACCTCCATATAGCTTCCAATATACTCTATGAACCCTCAAGTAGCTCCCATATAAAGTATGAGCTCTAACATAGTCTTCTATACATAGTATGAGCCCTCACATAGCCCCCTATATACAGGATGAGCCCCTCACATAGCTCTCTATATACACAATGAGCTCACAAATGGCTATTTGGATACAGTTTGAGCCTCCATATAGATCCCTACATACAGCATGAGCTCACATAACCCCCTATATACAGTATGAACATCCATATAGCTCCTATATACACTATGAGGCCTCTCATAGCCCGCTATATGCAGTATGAGCTCCAAAGCAGCCTTCTATATACAGTATGAGCCCCCATATAGCTCCCTATACACAGTATGAGCTCACACATAGCCTCCTATGTACTGTATGAGCCCGCATAGTCTGCCATAAACAGTATGAGCCACCACATAGCTCCCTAGATCCAGTATAAGCCCTCCCATAACCCCAATATACATGATGAGCCCCACATAGCTCCCTATATACAGTATATAGCTCCCTATTAGAAGCATGAGCCCCCACATAGTCTCTCTGTATACAGGATGATACCTCACATAACCTCCTATGTACAGTATGAGCCCTTACATAGCTGCCTATATACAGTATGACCCCTTACATAGCAGCCTATATACAGAGTGAGCTCTTACATACCTGCCTATATACAGTATGAACCCCTACATAGCTCCCTACACACAGTATGAGCCACTACATAACTCCCTTTATACTGTATGAACCCCTACATAGCTCCCTATATACAATGAGCCGGCCCCGGCTGATGACATCACCACACCGACAGATCACGAGAGGCGACTTGAGCTCACCTGGAGCTGTGCTACCATTCTTTATTGTCAGCAGTAAAGCACTAGGAAAGTTCTCTGCCTGAACATGTGTGCCACCAATGGTGGCACACAAAACATTATTATAGGGGCAATTTGGCCATGAGCCCCCCACTGCCTTGCGCCCTGGGCAGTAGCCAAGATTTCCCTGATTTTAAACCGCCTATCAATGTCACCCATAATCTGCACAAATCCATTAAGAAACTAACTGAAAACATTTTTTTGGGAGGGAAACTAACATACCTGGACCTGTTGAAGCGTGTTGTGTATGCAAAACAGCCATCTTCCTGATGATGGCACTGCTTTCCCCCCGCATCCATGTTCTTTTAATTTATTAAATAAAAAAGATCTTAACTGGATACAGAGTGCCCCTCATCTCTATAATGATAATAATAATAATAATAAAATATATATACATAGGCGTATACAGTCATGGACAAAAGTTTTGAGAATGACACAAATATTAATTTTTACAAAGTCTACTGCTTCACTTTTTCTAATGGCAATTTGCATATACTCCAGAATGTTATAAAGAGTGATCAGCTTAACAGCAATTACTTGCAAAGTCAATATTTGGCTAGAAAATTAACTTTAGCCCCCAAAACACATTTCAACATCATTGCAGCCCTGCCTTAAAAGGACCAGCTAACCTCTTTTCAGTGATTGCTCCATTAACACAGGTGTGGGTGTTGATGAGGACATGGCTGGAGATCAATCTGTCATGATTAAGTAAGAATGACACGACTGGACACTTTAAAAGGAGGCTGGTGCTTGGCATCATTGTTTCTCTTCTGTTAACCATGGTTATCTCTAAAGAAACACGTGCAGTCATCATTGCAATGCACAAAAATGGCCTAACAGGGAAGAGTATCGCAGCTAGAAAGATTGCACCTCAGTCAACAATCTATCGCATCATCAAGAACTTCAAGGAGAGAGGTTCCATTGTTGCCAAAAAGGCTCCAGGGCGCCCAAGAAAGACCAGCAAGCGCCAGGACCGTCTCTTAAAAGTGTTTCAGCTGCGGGATCGGGCTACCAGCAATGCAGAGCTTGCTCAGGAATGGCAGCAGGCAGGTGTGAGTGCACTCTTGGAGCAAGGCCTGGTCTCAAGGAGGGCAGCAAAGAAGCCACTTCTCTCCAGAAAAAACATCATGGACAGACTGATATTCTGCAAAAGGTACAGGCAGTGGACTGCTGAGGACTGGGGTAAAGTTATTTTCTCTGATGAATTCCCTTTTCGATTGTTTGGGACATCAGGAAAACGCCTCATTTGGAGAAGACAAGGTGAGCGCTACCACCAGTCTTGTCTCATGCCAACTGTTAAGCATCCTGAAACCATTCATGTGTGGGGTTGCTTCTCAGCCAAGGGAATCAGCTCTCTCACAGTCTTGCCTAAAAACACAGCCATGAATAAAGAATGGTACCAGAATGTCCTCCAAGAGCAACTTCTCCAACCCTCCAAGAGTAGTTTGGCGATCAACAATGCATTTTCCAGCATGATGGAGCACCTTGCCATAAAGCAAACGTGATAACTAAATGGCTCAGGGAACAAAACATAGAGATTTTGGGTCCATGGCCTGGAAACTCCCCAGATCTTAATCCCATTGAGAACTTGTGGTCAATCATCAAGAGACGGGTGGACAAACAAAAACCTAAAAATTCTGACAAAATGAAAGCATTGATTGTGAAAAAATGGACTGCTATCAGTCAGGATTTGGTCCAGAAGCAGAAGAGAGCATGCCAGGGAGAATTGCAGAGGTCCTGAAGAAGAAGGGTCAACACTGCAAATATTGACTTGCTGCATTAACTCATTCTAACTGTCAATAAAAGCTTTTGTTACTCATATGTTTGCAATTATTATATTTCTGTCTGTGATAAAAACATCTGTCAAACACATAAAAACCAGAGGACAGCAGATCATGTGAAAATATAATATTTGTGTCGTTCTCAAAACTTTTGGCCATGACTGTATATATGAGCGTTCATGTGACATTAGGATTGCTTGGTTAATTTTAGCCTGTATGAGTTCAGAGGAACTTCTTCTTAGCTGTGGTAAATGACTTCAGGAAGTATATTCTAAATATGATGGTGTTAACAAAGTCAACTACTAATTTCCTGCAAACAAGTCCTGGGCACCTTGTACAGTCACTCTCCTATGCACAGTCTGCGGATTTGGTAGGACTTGCTGGTGCGAAAATAGCAGGTAAGTGTCCTCCTAATTGCTGTTTATATGATAGTAGTTAAGTATACAGTTAGAACACACTTAAGTACACATTGTAACATTGAAGAACACTTCCTTTCCTATAACTACACTGAGATGTAAACAGATAGTGCTGTCCAGAATTATTACAGCTATTGTCAGCTCTCACTATCTTATGTTTGTATATATGGAGGAATATAAGTATTTTTCATAGTATAGAATAATTAAAGATGCCCTGTCACCAGGTCAAAAGTGGATAGTCGTTTTTGTATTTTTTTAATCTGCCATAAAGTTCTATAGATATAAACTTTTTTATTTATTGCTATTTTTATGGTCTTAATGAAGGAGGTGCTGCTCACAGGATTTGATGGGAGCATGTCTTTAGGTTTCCTGCAATTATTACACTGTTTGCAACACCATCTTAATAAAGAACATAAAAGGAACATGAAAAATAAAAGGTCCATATCTCTGTAACCATTTTTCAGATTGACTCATTCACACATTACAATTTTAAATTTTTTACATTTTCATTTTCTCTTTCCCTTTTTCCAAGAGTCATATCTTTTTATTTTTTTCAGTATAGCCATGGGAGGCTTGTTTTTCACAGGACAAGTTATACTTTTGAATGGTACTATTCATTTTATCATTGAAAGCAGGAACAAAATTCTAAGTGCATTGACACTGCAAAAAAGAACAACTTCGTAATTGTTTTTTAGATTTTCTATCTACAGTGTTCATTATAGGATAAAACTGACTTGGCAATATGATTCTCCAGGTCAATACAAGTACGCAGATACCAAACAGTTTTTTTTAATTAAGTGGTGAAACAAAAACTTTCTTGTGTCGGCATTTTATGACACCTGTAACATTTTCATTTTTCAGGATATGGTGTTTTGTGAGTGCTTACAGTATTTTTTGCGCCCTGAGCAAATATTTTTATTTATACCATTTTGGGGTAGATATGATGTTTTGATTGTCTCTTATCAAATTTTGTTGCAATGTTGCAGCGGCAAAAAAAACCCCGTAATTCTAGCAGCCGATTCCCCCTTTGGCACGTGTTAAATGTTGCTGTCATAGATTAGGATTTAACATGTTAACGGGCTCAGGTTCAGCTCCACTCCACCCATGGCTGTTAGAGGTGCATGATGGTTGTTTTAATCACCCGCCATGTGCGGGGAAAGATGTGGGCTCGGTGTGCGAGCCTGCATGAAAGTCAGGGAACTTGCGTATGACATACTCATACGCTACAAGTCGGTAAGGACTTAAAAAAGTAATAAAGCAGACATATAGAACAGAAGACTCTGAGGAGCAGCTGCTTCAGCATGCTATGAATAAGTTTATTAATGGTTGAGGACTATTCTGCCACATTGAATGCACTTGGAAATGAAGATTAGCTGCTGCCAGATCTCTTTACAATTGCTGACCAATGACAACCCAGATGAGCTTGATAGGAGAGCAGTCTGGAGAAGCAGCAGGCTATGGTAGCATGTTTAAGCCATGCAGGCTGATCAAAGTTGCAAGAGAAGCATATGTTTTTGGTTAACGTGATTAAAAAATCTAGTGGGTCACTTTGGAGAAATTCTGTACTATTGGTTCCACCATTAAATCAGTGTAGTGCTGAGCGATAGAATACCTGTAATCAAGACAAGAAGGGTCCGGCTACCATACCTGACACCCAACAGTATAATTTCAGGTATAGGACCAGTGTGGCGGGCTCTCATGAAGACCTCTTCATGGTGTTGCCCATGTGGTTTCCAGATCAATTTGCGGATACCATTGTATTCACGACAAATCAGGGATTTCATTGGAGCCTTCACTGCAATCTTGGTCAGCACCATGATAGCCTTTTAGAGCATTGTCAAGAGGCCATTGGAACACATTTAGGTGGATGTCTGACTTGTAGCCCAATGTTGTGCAAAACGCCTTCTGATGGTTTGTGTAGACACTATTTGATGCCTTAGGTTTCGTATGCGACATCCAATTTCATTTAAGTCATTTGTGGAATCAGTGGAATGGGCCATTTCTCCAAAGCATACCAGGAGCCACTTTTCAACCCCATAAAAACAGGCCACACGTGCTACTGTGTACAGTGTTCTTTGACTAAACATGCTACCATGGCCTGCAGCATCTCCAGACTTGTTTTCCATCGTGCACATCTGGAACATCATTAGCAGTTGCAAAGGGAGCTGCCATCAGTGAATCTTGATGATTTGTATGTCCAAGTGCACTCAGCATGGCAGAACATTCCTCAGACAACCATCAATATCCTTATTAATACAAGGTAAATATTTCTTCTTGTGGCACTCACACTCGATACTGAATAATTCAAGATGTTTTGAAAATTTTATTTCTATTTTTTAATCATTTGCAAATCATTAACATGTTTATAGATCCTGCGATTTCCATAATTCCACAATTTATCCTTCTTGATGTTGCAATTTCAATGTTGAGGAATATATATGCATGGTGAGCCACTAAAAACAGAACCCTCTTTCCTTTTGTGGTTTGTACTGGATAATGCTTATTGGGTTATGCTTGTAGCATTTTTTCTTTATGATATGTGCAGGCTATGGCCAGAGAACAGCAATGGAAATGTTGCACAATTTGGTGTGCTTTTTTTATGTTTGAAATTTTTTAATGCATTTTTGGTGCTAAGCCACTTTGATATCAATAGGGAAAAACTGCAATAAAAAGGCTGAAAGATTATTCATGCTGCATTAAAAAAAAGAACCACAGGTAAAAAAATCACAAGGAAAAACGGCACTGTAGGAATAAGATTTTAGAAGTCTTATTCCTTTTGCAATTATTGTAAAATGATGCATTTTTACCACATGAAGAACACATGGAATAAAACAGATCATAAACATAAATGCAACATGTGCACAATCTCTTAGGCCGAGTCACACACAACAATAAAAAATCAGACCGTATTATACGGCCGTAATACGCAGAAAAGTCCCCTGAAAAGTGATCTGTATGTCATCCGTGTGCAATGCGAGGATGCAATTTCCTCACATCAAAACATCATTGTGTCATCCGTATGGCATCCGTACGACGAGATTTTCTCGCCGGCTTGCAAAACCGACATATAATGGATCCCAATGACAGTTTTTACATCACAAAAGAAAGAATAGATATATACACATAGAATACATATATATATATATATATATACATGACATTGTGACATATATATTTACAGCTCATACACTTCTACATAGTATAATAGCCGCTAATTCAATTGCCGGCTTTTGTGAAATTAGAGAACCCGACATGAAATGACACATGGTTTACATACAGTTAACCATGTCATTTCATGTAGTTTGATATATGGTTTTCACTAACAATTACATGAGTGTATGTGTGCAAAGTTTCATACAGCTAGGGGTTAATTAAAGTTGTAAATCCGTTGAAAAAAATGCGTGGGCTCCCGCTGTATTTTCTCCACCAGACAGGCAAATCCAGCGAGTGGGGGCAGATAATAATAGCCTAGGGAGGGTGCATTTATTTTGTGCCCCCCTGGCTACTAACATCTGCCTCCAGCCACCCCAGAAAAGGCAAATCTATAATTAGATGCGCCCATTCTGGCACTTAACCCGTCTATTCCCATTGCCCTGTAGCGGTGGCTAATGGGTTAATAATGGGTTAAAGCTACCTTGCTATTGGAAGGTGACTTTAAGCCAGGTTAATAATTGAGAGTTGTCAGTTAGACAACTCTCAATTATTAATCCTATTGTATGAAATAAAAAAAAACACACACAGTTTAATTAAAAATCACTTTAATGAAATAAACACACAGTTTTTGACCATCTTTTATTGTACTGGTATTCCTTCGATTCCCGTGTTCTCCTGTAATAAAAAAAAAATAATGAAACAACATTATTCTTACCTATCCGGCGCTCAGCCAGGTCCAACGCTGTAATCCTTCACAAAGGGTTAACATGTTTACTGGGGAGACCGGAGCTAATGCTAACAGCCTCGCAGTAAGCCCCCGAATGAATGAGCTCCTCTCTCAGCTGACAGGAGAGGAAGTGATTAGCTGGGAAGCTTAATTGATTGCTTCCCAGGCTAATCAGTTCAGTTCAGGTCAGCCGGGGAGTCCCTCTGATGTTACTGATGCTGTGCGGTGTCCCCGGTCTTATAATGAAAATGTCTTTGTTGCTCATAGCAAACAATCAGAGCTCAGCTTTTTTTTCACCAGAGCAGTGTTGGAAATGAATGTGGCCCAGTGAATAGTTTCCTTGAATCCTTGAAAACAAACAACAAAGTTAGAAAAAAGTGTGAATGTATGTGCATAAAAACCCTGTTAAAAAAAATTGTTACTGTAAAAAGAAAAAAACCCTTAAAACATGCTCTGTTAAGCCACATTCACATGTTCAGTATTTGGTCAGTATTTTACATCAGTATCTGTAAGCCAAAGCCAGGAGTGGATGATAAATGCAGAAGTGGTGACGTGTTTCTATTATACTTCTCTGATTGTTCCTCTCCTGGTTTTGGCTTACAAATACTGATGTAAAATACTGAACAAATACTGAACGTGTGAACTTGGCCTTATAAAGGATGGGGAATACCCAGTAAATCCTCTCAAATTTGCATTACTCCTTATTTTCAAAGTATAAGCATTAGCTAAAATATGCAAATTATTTTTTCTACAAAGTTTCTCAGAAAGACAAATTTAGAAAAAAACCTCTGTGGACTTAGTGACCATAAACAATGTAAAAATCTAAGTTCTATTTCTTTGTTCTCGATTAGCCAATGCTTTCTCTATTAGTTGATGTTCACAATTTGCTTTTTTGCTGTTTTTTTAGAAACTTGCGGCAAAAAAGCAGGTTAGGTTTCGTTTTTTGCTGCATTTTTTCTGCATGTTTTGTGCATTTTTGCTGTGTTTTTTGTCATGCTACATTTGTCTATTGTGCATGCTGATAGAGTTTAGTGGCAAAAAAAATCTGATTCTACTTCATCAGGTTTTCGCAAAAAAATGAAGCAAAACCTGATGCTTCGTTTTTTTCAGCGTTTTTTAAGCGTTTTTTTTAGGCATCCTGAAATAACTGACATGCTCTATTCTGCAAATTCCTAGTTACTGAGAGAAAAAAAAAACAAGCTGTGTGCATGAGATTTCTGAAATCTCATAGACGTAGCTAGTACTGCAAAACACAGCTAATATTAGAATAAAAAAGCTGAAAAAAACGCATGAAAATGCATGCGTGTGAACATACTCATATTCCATGATTTATTTTTTTGCAGAACATACAGTATATGCACAGTACGTGTATGTATATTAAATAATCTAACAATCTTAAGAATATTTTAACTCTATAAATAAAATAAAACACCTTTGGGTGTATCTCAGCTAACAACATCCCAAGGGAGGAAATTTTCTCTAACACATTTACCGCATTACTGTGTTCAGAGCTTTGAAATGAATTATCTGCTTATTAACCACTGATATGTTAAACATCTTTGTCACTTGTCTGCTCTTTGTAGAATATATTATACTATACATCTGCTGTATATAGACCTGCTTAGCTGAGAAATAGACACTTTGTCCACTTTTTCATGGAGTTTTTACCCAATACATTGCCTTTATATGATGGTTAATGACACTTACACAGTATGTAATATTAAAAGACCAAAACTTCCTTACCATTCTCTTACGGCCTTTATTTGATCCATAGACATCAATTGCATATTGCAGCTACATTAATAGGAACGGTACTTTCAACAAACATTGCATAAATCAACAGTACTAGCCAATACAATAAGCTATCTAATACATCTTATTATAGAAATATCTTTCTCGGTTCAATGATTAACCAAGATCTCAATCTGCACATGCGCTGCCACCACTGCCATTTTCCGGAAGCCTGCCATGATGTTAAAGTGCACATGTGCAGACACCAGCGCCCTTTTACTGAAGCCTGCCAACAGATCGATCACTGTTGCAAAATTTTAAAAAGTATGAAAATACTTACATCATAGGCAGCTGAGGGGTCTTGGCAGAGATGAAGACCCTACCCACAGGCATACTCCAATACAAGAACAGCTTATGGTGCCAAAACTTCTAATGGTGATTAAAGAATAACTATGCTGCAGATTTTAACAGTGAATCTACAGTTATGTTCAAAAGTTTACTTATCCAGGCAGAATTTTTGCTTTCTTAGCCTTTTTTCAGAGAATATGAATGATAACACAAAAACTTTTTCTCCACTCATGGTTAATGGTTGGGTGAAGCCATTTATTGTCAAACTACTGTGTTCTCTCTTTTTATATCATAATGACAACCCAAAACATCCAAATGATCCTGATCAAAAGTTCACATACCCTGATGATTTTGGCCTGATAACATGCACAGACATTGACACAAATGGGTTTTAACTAGAGATGAGCGACTTTGCCTCCGGGAGGGTCGAGTCGGGTTATCGGACCATCCGACTTTAGCAAAAGTCGAGTCGAACAAAATCGGCCGACTAACTACCGGCAAAAGTCGGAGTTTTGACAAAAAAACGAAACTCGTCCCCAATGCAAGTCAATGGGGAATAAAAGTCGGCAGTGAGTGGAGGACAGTAAACACACCTTCAGTGCCCATTTCAATGCCAACGACATCAATTCTTATTACTTAAGCTTGTCAACCTTAATTTACTTTCTAATAATAGTAATGCAATGAAAGCTGGGGGTTATTTGGCTAAAGTTGTGGGGGGGGGGCAGGGCTGGCTCCAGGTTTTCGCGGACTCCTGGCGAAAGAGTCTCAGTGGGTCCCTTTAACACATACCACAATTCATGATGCTCCGATACGGCAGAGAAATATAGGTATAGTACAATGACAAATACTTCACTTCTTACATTACATGAGTGATATCTATTGTAAATTCTACAATAGCTCAAAAACAGGACAGTATAGTCCTCCATACAGTATTATGGGCACCACATAGTGTGCCATACAGAATAATGAGCCAAATATATTGCTCCATACAAAATGGGCTCCATATAATGCTCCATACAGAATAGGCTCCATATGTGCTTCATATGATGCTCCATATATAAAGGGCCCTGTAGGATGCCCCATTAATAATAAACCCCATATGATGCTCTAGTCTAGTATATGATGGGCCCCATATATGATGCTCCAGTGTATGATGAGCCCCATATAATGCTCCAAATATAATGGTCCCCATATATAATGCTCCATATATAATGGGCCTCATATGATGCTCCAGTGTATAGTGGGCCCTGTATATGATGCTCCAGTGTATGATGCGCCCCATTTATAATGCTCCAGTGTATGATGTGCCCCATATATAATGCTCCAGTGTATAATGGGCCCTATCTATGATGCTCAAGTCTATGATGGGCCCCATATATAATTCTCCAGTGTATAATGTTCCCCATATATTGCTCCAAACATTAAAAAAAATGAAATACCTCTCCTCGCTGGGCATTGCTCTACTCTGGACTCCTCAGAGTCGCCATCTTCCAGCTCTCTGCAATGTGACTGTTCAGGCAGAGGGTGCACAGACGTGATGTCATCACGCTCTCTGACCTGAATGCCACTGTCAGGAAGCGCGGAAGACGTCACAGCGGTGGTGCAAGGAAAGTAAGCATTGCAAGTACTGGGGCCCTGAGCAAGCAGGTGGGGCACACTTGTGGGTGCCGGCACTGGCACAGGGCCCCTCATAGTACGCCGGTGTCTCTGACAGCGAGTGGGCCCCCCACCTTCTCAGGGCCCCGGCACTTGCCCGGGTGCGCCAGGTGCTGACGCCGGTCCTGGGGGGTGTACAGCACAGATAGGGAGGTGGAAAAACTGGCATATGTTGAGGTGTAGGCTGGACGTTCAGCAGCTGCAGAAGGAGGAATTGGAGAAGTCGGAGGAAGAGGAGGACAAAACGAGCCATTTTGCTGGCAACCTATGTGTCATCAGTGGAAGGTGGTACAAAATCCTTTGAAACCCAGGCATGGTTCATTTTAATGAAGGTGAGATCACCAACATTTTGGGTCGACAGCCGGGTCCTTCTTTCTGTCAGGATTGATCCAGCAGCACTGAAGACTCTTTCTGATAGCACACTACCAGCAGGGCAAGCGAGCTCCTGTAAGGCATATTGTGCCAATTCAGGCCAGGTGTCCAGTTTACAGGCCCAGTAGTCAAAGGGGAATGAACTGTGAGGGAGAAAATCGATAGGGGAGGAGATGTAATTTTGAACCATAGTTGACAACTGCTGTCTCCTGTCTGTTGCAATCGATTCAGTATTAACAGTCGTGTGAGCAGTACTCGAGAAATCAGTCCACAACATGGTCATGAAACCCCTGTTTCCAATGCCACTTCGGCTGTGTGCACTACGAACACCTCTTCCATGTTGCCAAGTACAGCTCGTGGTAGAACCTGCACCGCTGCTGTGTGCTGGGAATGCCTCTAACAAACGGTTTACCAGAGTTGCTTGTTTGCTCGCCAATATTAGCTCTAGATTCTCCTGAGGCATGATGTTCTGTAATTTGCCTTTATAGCGAGGATCAAGGATGCTGGCCAACCAGTAGACGTCATCCTTCATAATTTTGGCAATGCGGGGGTCCCTTTTTAGGATCCGCAAGACATAATCACACATGTGGGCCAATGTTCCAGGTGTCAATGATGCACTGCCAGTGGTGGGTGGAGGAGCACTTTCTGCCAAATCCACATCTCTCCAGTCATGCACAAACCCTGTACCTGACCTTGGCAAGCAAACATTTTCTCTTCCCCCCGAGAAGCATCCTCCTCCCCAAAATAATCATCCCCCTCATCCTCCTCCTCTTCCTCTTCTTCCTCCACCTCATCCAGGACAGTTCCCTGAGCAGACAATGGCTGACTGTCATCAAAGCTTCCCTCCTCCTCCTCCTCTTCCTCCTCCACTGCAGACACCTGATCCTTAATGTGCGTCAAAGTTTGCATGAGCAGACGCATAAGTGGGATGCTCATGCTTATGATGGCGTCGTCTGCGCTTACCAGCCATGTGCATTCCTCAAAACTCTGAAGGACTTTACAGAGGTCTTTCAGCTTTGACCACTGCACACCCAACAACTCCATGTCTGCCCTCAAACTGCCTGCCAGTGTGTCTTCCCACAGATGCATTACAGTCTGCCTCTGTTCGCACATCCTCTCAACCATGTGCATGGTGGAGTTCCACCTTGTTGCAACGTCTATGATTAGGCGGTTCTTGGGGAGGTGGACCGATCGCTGCAGCCTCTGCATATGACTGGAGTCTACGGGCAAGCGACAGATGTGCGAGCACAGTCTTTGCACCTTATGGAGCAGGGCTGGTAACTCCGGATAATTATTTATGAAGCACTGCACCACCAGGTTCAAGGTGTGAACCAGGCATGGTATGTGTCTGAGTTTTGCCAGGGCTATGGCCGCCACAAAATAACGGCCGTTATTTGAGTTGAGCGAAACAGGTCGGTCAGATTAAAAAAAGACCGACTTTCGCCAAAGTCGTGTTTTGCCGAGCGTTCGGCGACCCTCCATGCGTTCGGCGACCCGCCATGCGTTCGGAGACCCGAGAGCCAAAGTCGGTTTTCCTTAATGCTTGAAGGGCCTTTTCTCAGCCAATGAGCAAGGACGCACACTGTGGGCAATGCGATGACATAAGCAGCGGCCACCACCATCTTAGAGAAAGGCATTGCAGTGATTGGCTTGCTTTGTGTGGCGTCACAGTGCCTAGAAAAGCCCTCACGGCTGACCGCCATTTTATTTCTGCCGATCTTAGCGTAGGGAGAGGTTGCTGGCGCTGGTTCTCAGTAGGGAGAGCGTTAGGCAGTAAAAAAACACTAATTCTGTGCTTGTGCTGATCGTAATTAGCTGTACAGTTAGTGTGCAGTGACAGGGCAGGATTTTGTTGTGTGCAGCAGCGCTGGTTCTCAGGCTGCCTGCAGTGACAGGGGAGGAATTGCTTGTGTGCAGCAGCAGAGCTGATTATTAGGCTGCCTGCCAGTCACAGGGGAGGAATTTATTGTGTGCAGCAGCAGAGCTGATTATTAGGCTGCCTGCCAGTGACAGGGGAGGAATTTCTTGTGTGCAACAGCAGAGCTGATTATTAGGCTGCCTGCTAGCTGTATTGCTGTGTGTACACTGCTGTGCAGAGTGCTTTTTAACACAGCACCTACACAGCACTAATACTTTTATTCTTTTTTCTGCACAGTAACCGAGCGTTCATTTTTTCCAACGCCGTATAGAGCTGTACGCTCCTCACACTACCATGTACCGGCTGGTATCACGGACAAATACATGCTGACTATCTGTGTGTGACTCCAGAAATATATACGGAGATTTCAATTTTCCCCAAAACCGTATCCAGCTGGTATCTTCTGATACAGTACCGTTTTTCTGCCTTGTGTATTATGGCCAAATCCATACTGAGAGAGCGTCTGTGTGTGGCTATGGAAATATATACGGAGATGTAAATTTTCCACAAAATCTTATACAGCTGGTATCTTCTGATACAGTACCATTTTTCTCCCTTCTGTATTACGGTCAAATCCATACTGAGAGAGCGTCTCCGTGTTACTCCTCAAATATATATGGAGATTAAAAATTATCCCAACACTGTATACAGCTGTACGCTACTGATACAGTACACTTTTTATGCTTTTCATATTGTGGTGTAATCCATACTGAGCCTATGAGCGTGTGTGTTACTCCTGAAATATATACGGAGATTTCAAATTACCCCAACACTGTATACAGCTGTACGCTACTGATACAGTACACTTTTTCTGCTTTTCATATTCTGGTGTAATCCATACTGAGCCTGTGAGTGTTAAGGGCCTGCGAAATGCACCTAATAGATATTAAGGAGAGGAGCGTTTGCAGCCCGGGGTCCACCGTGCAGGCAGAGCCTGCTGCTAGTAAGATGGCGTAAATAGGCAGTATGAGTAATATCATCCAGATAGACTACTACAGAGGTGGAAAGCATATCCCGGAAGATGTCATTGACAAAGTCTTGGAAAACGGCTGGGACATTACAGTATTCATAATGCCCATCACTGGTATTAAAAGCCGTCTTCCATTCGTCCCCTTCACGGATGCGAATCAGGTTATAAGCACCACGCAGATCTAATTTAGTAAATACCCTTGCTCCCCGGAGCCTATCAAAGAGCTCAGAAATCAGGGGCAACGGGTACTTATTCTTAACGGTGATGGCGTTAATACCTCTGTAATCTATTCACGGACGTAATTCTCCACTCTTCTTCTGCACGAAGAAGAACCCCACTCCTGCTGGTGACACCGACTTCCTAATGAACCCTCTTGCCAGATTCTCCTGTTATATATTGAGACATAGCCTCCGTCTCAGGAAGAGAGAGGGGATAGACACTTCCCCAAGGAGGTTCTGCTCCTGGCAAGAGGTCAATAGGACAGTCGTAGGGACGATGGGGCGGCAGAGTCTCCGCAGCCTTTTTAGAGAACACGTGTCAAGATCCCGTCTGGGTTGGAGCCGATGTTACTGCAAACACTAGGGGAAGCAGAGGCAGGTAGCGTAGTCAGGTGGCAGCCGGAGGTCGGTACACAGGAGAGCAGTGTTTGTAGCAATGGATCAGGCGGATAACGTAGTCAGGTGGCAGCCGGAGGTCGGTACACAGGAAAGGCAGTTCGGTAGCAGAGGAGCAGGCAGATAACGTAGTCAGGTGGCAGCCGGAGGTCGGTACACAGGAAAGGCAGTTCGGTAGTAGAGGAGCAGGCAGATAAC
Source organism: Oophaga sylvatica (assembly GCA_033576555.1). Taxonomy (NCBI): domain Eukaryota; kingdom Metazoa; phylum Chordata; class Amphibia; order Anura; family Dendrobatidae; genus Oophaga; species Oophaga sylvatica. The sequence continues at coordinate 252,525,690 of JARQOD010000001.1, forward strand.
GTAGTCAGGTGGCAGCCGGAGGTCAGTTCACAGGAGAGCAGTGTTTGTAGCAGCAGGAACAGCAGGAAACGCTTGACTAAAGGCTAAGAGCACAATAATCTCGCAATGACACACCCACAGGGCCAGGTTTATATAGGGTGTGTAATTGGCAATCAGAGGCCAATCAAGAGAGCACTGGGTGGAGCCGATCAGGAAGAACAGTCAATGGTATCTGGGTTCAGCAAGGAACCTTGCAGCCAGCAGAATAGCTCAGATGGTAGAGCTGCTGGCCGGTGGACAAGAGGCACTGGGTTCGATTCCTGACAGTACTCCCCTACTTCCAGGATGGCCTCTGGACATCTCAGGAGCTGGCCTATCTGGGTACCTCTGATGAAAGGCTCTTGTCAGTCTAGGAGCATGGACATTGTCCCTTGGTTCCCATGAATTTTCCTCTGGTCCATAATCCTTCCACTGCACCAGATACTGCAGTTTACCTCTGAATTTTCGGGAGTCCAGAATCTTATCCACAATGTACAGTATTCTTCTTCACCACGAATCCTTTCTGGTGGAGGAGGTGGCTGAATTCTTCCTGGAAACGGGTTTTCACAAAAGGGTTTGAGCAAGGATATGTGAAATACTGGATGAATCTTTAGATTGTTGGGAAGTTTTAAACGAAAAGCAACCTGGTTAATTTTTGCAGAAATTTGAAAAGGTCCAATGAATTTTTGACCCAATTTGGAGGATGGTACATGTTATGTTTCGGTAGCTGAGGAGTGCAGGTAAAAAAGGCAATACACCAGAGCAGTTGGAATCTATGAGATTGCAGTACCCTGACTAACCACCACAACTAGAGGCAGCCGTGGAGCGTTCCTACGTTGGTCCTAGACGCCTCGTCACAGCCTGAGAAACTAACTACACCTAAAGATAGAAATAGGAAAGCTATCTGCCCCGGAGCAGAACCCCAAAGATAATAGAAAGCCCCCAAACATGTAATGGCGGTTAGACAAGAGGAAATACTGACACAGAAAGAAAATAGCATGAGCAAACGCTGGGGCCCAAACTATCTAAATAGAAAAGGATAGGAAGGGTACTTACTGCAATCCCAGAAAACCCTGAAAAGCACCAACTCTACTAATTTCAAAATCACCTGAGATCACACGACCTCTACCACCTAAATTAGTTCTCTGGTGTAACAAAATCAAAACAGCAGCCACTGAAAAAACTGGAAAAAGCAAAAGAACAAAACTCAGTGGCTGAACTAAACTGAGAGGGCAGAAGCCCCCGGAGGGGACCCTGAAGGCCCCCAAAGAAGTGCAGGACAAAATGCAAAAATATAGCAAAAATACAAAAGAAGACAAAGTCTTATCTGTAAGCAGGAGATGCAGACACGACACAGCAGGCTACAAGGGAAACTGGAATGAAGGATTCAGACCAGAACAATTGATCACCGGCAACCCTGATGGGAAAATGACTCCCTTATATAAGACCAGTCAGTAACACCTGATTCCCAGTCCTCACAATCTTCACTAGCACCGCTTGTAACCACCAGAGGGAGCCTGTGCTCAGAACTCATCTCAAACCCATTCACAACAGTACCCCCCCCTTGAGGAGGGGTCACCGAACCCTCATTTGAGCAACCAGGTCGGTCAGGATGAGTTCTATGATACGCACGGATAAGTCTCCTAGCATGGATGTCCGAAGCAAACACCCAAGAATTGTCTTCCTGACCATAACCTCTCCATTTAACCAAATACTGGAGTTTCCGTCTAGAAAAACGAGAATCCAATATTTTCTCAACCACATACTCCAGATTGCCCTCAACCAAAACAGGGTCAGGAGGCACAGCAGCAGGAACCACTGGCTCAACAAACCTCTACCTGAAATGGCAGAGAAACATCAGGCTGCCGTAGAACAGGAGCAGAAGTGAATCTCTGCTTAAGTTCCTGAAATGCAGAGACTGCCTCAGGAGGCCAATTCACCACATCAGAACCCTTTCTGGTCAAATCAGTTAATGGTTTAACAATAACCGAGAAATTACCAATAAATTTACGATAAAAATTGGCAAAACCCAAAAATCTCTGAAGAGCCTTTAATGAAGTAGGTTGGACCCAATCACAGATGGCCTGAACCTTGACCGGGTCCATTTCAATAACAGATGGGGACAAAATGAATCCCAGAAATGAGATCCTCTGTACGCCAAAAAGACACTTTGATCCCTTCACATACAGAGCATTCTCTCTCAAAATCTGGAATACAGTTCGAACATGTTTCACATGAGAGTCCCAGTCATTAGAAAAAATCAAGATATCATCCAAATAAACAATCAGAAATTTGTCCACAAAATCCCTGAAAATGTCATTCATGAAGGACTGGAAGACGGAAGGAGCATTAGTGAGCCCAAAGGGCATCACTAGGTACTCAAAATGCCCTTCAGGGGTATTGAATGCCGTCTTCCATTCATCCCCGTGCTTAATGCGAATAAGGTTATACGCCCCCCTGAGGTCAAGCTTGGTAAACCAAGTAGCGTTTTTCACCCTGGAAAACAGCTCAGAAATCAAGGGTAACGGGTATTGATATTTCACAGTAATATTGTTCAAGAGACGATAATCAATACACGGCCTTAATGAACCATCTTTTTTGGCCACAAAGAAAAAACCGGCACCTAAGGGTGAAGAGGATGGTCTGATATGACCCTTCTCCAATGATTCCTTGATATAAGACCGCATAGCGTCATGTTCAGGTACAGACAAGTTAAAAAGGCGACCTTTAGGGAATTTACTACCCGGCACTAATTCAATAGCGCAGTCATAGCTCCTATGGGAAGGCAAGGATGCAGATTTACTTTCGCTAAACACATCAGAAAAATCAAACAAAAAGTCAGGAACATCCTGAGCCTGGGGGAGGCAGAAAAAACAGGAGTGTTGGTATTAACACATTGGCAGCCCCAACTGGTTACAGACACAGATTTCCAATCCAAAACAGGATTATGAGACTGTAACCAAGGGAAACCCAGCACGATAATGTCATGCAGATTATATAGAACCAAAAATTTGCAGCACTCCTGGTGATCAGGTTCAACCCTCATTATCACCTGAGTAGAAAACTGGGGTTTATTCTCAGCCAAAGGGGTAGAATCGATCCCCAGTAGGGGAATAGACTTCTGTAGGGGTATCAAGGGAAACCCACAACGTTTAGCAAAATCATAATCCATCAGGTTAATAGCTGCTCCAGAATCAACGAAAGCCTGAGCAGAAAATGAGGACAGAGAGCATATCAGAGTGACAGTTAATAAAAACTTAGTCTGAACACTACCCAAGACAACTGAGCGTGCAAAACGTCTTCCCCGCTTAGGGCAGACTGAAATAGCATGAGAGGCATCACCACAGTAGAAACATAACCCATTGCGCTTTCGAAACTCATGACGCTGTGCCCCAGACACCACTCTATCACACTGCATGGGTTCAGAAGCTGGTTCACAAGGCAACACCATTCCACGCATACTTCTCCGCTCACGCAAACGTCTGTCAATTTGAATCGCTAATGACATAGAATCATTGAGACCAGAGGGGACAGGGAATCCCACCATAACATCCTTTACATTATCTGACAGACCCTTCCGGAAAAGGGCCGCCAAAGCGTCGTCATTCCATTTGGTCAGGACTGCCCACCTACGGAATCTCTGACAGTATAACTCAGCATCATCAAGCCCCTGATTTAATGCCAACAAGGCTTTTTCAGCTTGATCAGTGACATTAGGCTCATCGTACAATAACCCCAAAGCCTGAAAAAACGCATCAACATCACTCAAAACAGGATCCCCAGGTATCAGGGAAAAAGCCCAATCCTGAGGATCGTCGCGCAGGAGAGAGATGATAATTTGAACCTGCTGCGCTGCGTTTCCTGAGGACTTAGATTTTAAGGCAAAAAACAATTTACAATTATTTTTGAAATTCTGAAACTTAGCTCGATCCCCTAAAAACAAATCTGGCATGGGGATCCTAGGTTCCACAACAGGCAACCTAGCAAGATATGCAGCAATACTCTGAACCTCAGTGGCAAGCTGATCCACACGGCCAGACAACTGTGCAAACTCCATTGGGAGAAAAGATCCTCCCCAGCACCCAGAGATACAGAGGAAAAAAAAAAAAAATGCAACAAACAGAAAAATATCTCTGACAACTCTGACAACCTTTTTTCTTTCACAATATTTTTTCCCTTCTGTGAGTACCATACAATTTTCAATTTTTAGGCCGGTGATACTGTTATGTTTCGGTAGCTGAGGAGTGCAGGTAAAAAAGGCAATACACCAGAGCAGTTGGAATCTATGAGATTGCAGTACCCTGACTAACCACCACAACTAGAGGCAGCCGTGGAGCGTTCCTACGTTGGTCCTAGACGCCTCGTCACAGCCTGAGAAACTAACTACACCTAAAGATAGAAATAGGAAAGCTATCTGCCCCGGAGCAGAACCCCAAAGATAATAGAAAGCCCCCAAACATGTAATGGCGGTTAGACAAGAGGAAATACTGACACAGAAAGAAAATAGCATGAGCAAACGCTGGGGCCCAAACTATCTAAATAGAAAAGGATAGGAAGGGTACTTACTGCAATCCCAGAAAACCCTGAAAAGCACCAACTCTACTAATTTCAAAATCACCTGAGATCACACGACCTCTACCACCTAAATTAGTTCTCTGGTGTAACAAAATCAAAACAGCAGCCACTGAAAAAACTGGAAAAAGCAAAAGAACAAAACTCAGTGGCTGAACTAAACTGAGAGGGCAGAAGCCCCCGGAGGGGACCCTGAAGGCCCCCAAAGAAGTGCAGGACAAAATGCAAAAATATAGCAAAAATACAAAAGAAGACAAAGTCTTATCTGTAAGCAGGAGATGCAGACACGACAGTACATGTGTCTTTAGATTTTTAGTAGACAGCCAAACTTTGTCTCCAACCTGAAGAGCAGGGGGCACTCTCCGATGTTTATCTGCTGCTTCCTTATATACTTCCTGGGTCTTGAGTAATATCTCTGATAATTCCTTCTGGGATTCCTGTAATTTTGCAAGCCTGTCATTAACAGCAGGAATGGGAGTGTTCACTGGCAGATTAGGGATAAATACTGGATGTACTCCATAATTAGCAAAAAATGGGGTTTGAGATGTAGCGCTATGTATGGAGTTGTTGTAGGCAAACTCTGCTGTTGGTAAATAGTCCACCCAGTCATCCTGAAGATAGGAAATGAAGCAACAGAGGTATTGCTCCAAAGTCTGGTTCGTTCTCTCCGTCTGGCCATTGGACTGAGGATGGAAAGCGGTAGAAAGATTCACCGTGACTCCCAAGGCTGTACAGAAACTCTTCCAAAATTTTGATCATCAGTTCTGCAGTTTTTTCAGCAGTAGGAATTCCTTCAGTTGGAATAAAGTGGGCCATTTTTGTGAGTCGGTCCACTATGACAAGGATGACGGTCATCTGTTTGGAAGGGGGTAGTTCCACAATAAAATCCATGGAAATAGATCCCCAAGGCCTGGATGGAACTGGGAGTGGTTGCAAGAGTCCTAGAGGAGACGATCGTGGGGTCTTGTTTCGTGCGCATGTTAAACAGGTTGAAACATATTTCCTCATGTCCTTCCTACAATTAGGCCACCAAAAGAAATGAAGTAGTAAGTCTTGTGTTTTTGCAACTCCAGGATGTCCTGCCAGTTTAGAATCATGGACACTTTTGAGGACTTCAAGGTGAGAAGATTCAGGTACATATATTTTGTGTTTCTGCATCCAAAACCCCTCTTTGAATGAAAGATCGACGTCTTCCGAAGGATGGTTAAGGAAAGAGTCCTCTTGATATCCATCTTTAATTCTATTACATAGTCCTCTGGAGTGCAATATTCCCAAAAAATTTTTAGGGCCTAGAATTGTATCGTCATTACTAGACCTCTCCTGAGGTTCCGAACACAATCTGGACAGGGCGTCAGCCTTGCCATTTCTTGAACCAGGCCGGTAAGAAATTATAAAATTGAATCTTGAGAAAAATAAGGCCCATCGTGCTTGTCTTGCAGACAATCTTTTTGCTGTACGGAGGAATTCAAGATTCTTGTGGTCCGTGAGGACAGTCACAGGGTGATTGGCACCTTCCAGAAGATGTCTCCACTCGGAGAAGGCAACTTTAATGGCTAACAGTTCTTTATTACCGATGTCGTAGTTCTTTTCTGCAGATGACATGGTGTGGGAAAGAAACGCACATGGGTGAAGTTGCATTTTGTCCCCAACTCGCTGAGACAGAATGGCTCCCACTGCAGAGTCCGAGGCGTCCACTTGACAGTAAATGGCAATTCAGGATTTGGGTGTACTAACAATGGAGCAGACGTAAAAAGAGTAGAGTTGAGCGATACTTTCCGATATCCAAAAGTATCGGAATCGGAATGGTAAAGTTTCATTTTGACTCCCTACTATATTTTGAGGTCCTTTTGTCACTAAATGTTGCTATAAAGTTTTGTGCATAATTTTTTCACTCTGTCTTATTTACCCTGATGTTCATATAGATGTAGTTCAATTTACATGTCAACTTTTCACATTTTCCTTGTGTTTTACCTGCTTGTATTACTGTGTAATGCTGAACAAAATAGCTTGTTTACTCTAGGCTCTTATCTTATGCTAATTTTTGATTCATATATATTGACACATATAAAGAACTGTACGCTTGCAGAAGCATGCAGGAACAATAATTTACAGTTTACTCTATCTGATGAGGAGCTAGATGCATTCATTGCGATATTCTATGCTCGTGGAATATCTGGCACGAACCGTCACTCGATTAGCAGTATTTGGTGTAATGACTGGGGAATACCGTTTTGCAAAGCGACAATGTCTAGGGACCGCTTTGTTGAAATTATGAGGTTTCTCAGATTTGATGAGAAATCTACTCGATCGGAGAGACTGCAAACGGACAAGTTTGCTCTATTTTCTACTGTGTGGGACAGGTTTATTGAAAATTGTATTGCGTGTTACAAACCTGGCCCATACATAACGGTGGATGAGCAACTTTTCCCAAGCAAAACTAGGTGTCCATTCACGCAGTACATGCCTTCCAAACCAGATAAATATGGCCACAAATATTGGCTAGCTGTTGATAAGGAGAGCAAATATCTGGCAAATGGCTTCCCTTATCTAGGCAAAGATGACACACGCCGTGCTGAGGACCGTTTAGCTGACCATGTGGTAATGAAGTTATTGGACCCGTTTTTGAAAAAAGGTCGCAATGTTACAACCGATAATTATTTTACTTCAGTAAAATTAGCTAAACAGCTAAAAAGCAAAGGAACAACCATCGTGGGAACACTGAACAAGCTAAGGCGAGAAGTGCCTAAAGAAATAAAATCCATGAAAGAGGAATTGTACAACACTAAAGTGTTTAGAAATGAAGACAATTTTACACTTACAGTATATCAAGGAAAGCCCAACAAAAATGTTGTCATTTTGAGTTCCGTCCATCCAGATGTTGTTGTTGCGTCTGATTCCGCTAAAAAAACTCCAGAAACGGTAAAGTTTTACAATGAAACAAAATATGGAGTAGATGTAGTGGATCAGATGGCACGAAAATATACCACACGAACATGCACAAGGAGATGGCCTGTTCATGCATTTGAAAATGCCTTAGACTTTGCGGGTATAAATGCATGGATAATATTCAATGAGATAACCACCAAAAAATGTCACGCAAGGCATTTTTGCAAACGCTTGTGAGAGAGTTGAGTGGTCCTTATGTCACAGATAGGGAAAAGGGTTCCACGTCCCAAGTTTCTACATGCTCAGAAGTGATGGTTCAAACAAAATTTTGCCAGATCAAAGAAAAGTGCAAGAAAAATAGATCTGTCGGCAATTGTAAGACTTGTGGTAAGTCTTTGTGTGGGCAATGTACTGCCATAAATCAAAGGCAATGCCTAAAATGTGAAACACCAAATGTTTAGAAGGTGAATTCTGCGCCATATTTTCATTTTTATGCTCCTCCACCTACATTTTCTCTGCTTTTTGTTCTTCAGTTGTTGTTTATATGTGTGCACTTGAATAAAAAAAAATGTTTGAAAAACGTCTATTATAATTATTGTTATTTTCTGTAGAAAAATAAGAAAAGCAGAAAAAAAACAATCAAAAGCATTACTGTTGGATCTCACAATAATAATACATTACAAAAAATAGAATTATTAATAAATAACCACAAATGAAACTCTAAAAATAAACGAAAACAAGCAAGGAGTCAAAATGACTCCTTTCAGTAGTTCTAGGCGGGGTCACGAGTCCAGTAGTCCTAGTGTTAATGTCTCCTCAACCTCCCCCAATACATTCTACATTACTCTTTGTTGTTTTCTTTCATGTACAATTAACCAACAAGGCAAGAATGGTTTTTTTTTAATTCCGATATTTTGTTCCCATAGACTTACATTGGATTTCCGGTATCGGTATCGGGTATCGCCGATACCTTCAGTACTGAACTCCCTTCAGTAGTTCTTGGTAAATTTTGAAAAAAACGCGCAAATTTTTCACCAAAATTATTTATTCTCACAAAATCTTTTTTCACATCATATTTGAGGAAAAGTCACCGAGTTTCAAGACGGAATTCTGAAAAATGTAGTCACAGAAGAGAAATAAAAAACGAAAGGAGTCAAAATGACTCCATCAGTAGTTCTAGTGTTAAAGGCATAGATGTTTAACCCAATCAAATGGAATAGCATTAATATATTTTTTTTAAAGATGTTCGGATTGACGAAGAAATTGACAATGTTGTTAACGTTTTTTCTATTTTGGCAAATATGTATGTTTCACAACTTCCATGCTCTTCACCTTTTTAACTTTTGACACACTTTCTCCTTCATAATCTTCAGCAGCATCATCTTTTTCATCAAATTATTCTTCATCTTCACCTTCTTTATCTTCTTCTTAAACTTCTTGCTATTCATCTTTTTGTTAACATTACTCATATTGTTCTTATTAAACTATTATTCTTCTTCATATTCTACTTCATCTTCATCTTCTTCATCATATTCTTATTTGTGACAGAGATTCCTGTACTTGTAATCTGTAAAAGTATGAATTTTTCATCCTTCCGTTCTTGCTGTCACAAAAGATTTAAATTACAACAGTATTTGTCCGTGTTCAGTTTAGCCTGCAGCAGCAGGCATTTTCCAGGGGCACCACGAGGAGGAACCGACTCACCCCCATACACTGCTTAGTCTTCTTCTGCTTATAATTTAGAGCATATATTTTGCTCTTCATTTTGGTCTTATACTTAATGTTCTTCTGCTTTTTGATCTTCTGCTTATTGTTCTTCTGTCTCTTTTTCTGTATCTTGTAGTTTGTCTTAACTTTCTTTGTCCTGTTGGTGATGTTCTTCTGGGTAATCTTTTATTTCTTCTTTGTGATGGTGTTCAGGCTGGTTGGCTTGATGCTCGTCGTCCTTGTGGTCGTCATCTTCTTCGGGGTGGTCATCAGGGTCGTCGTCTTCATTGTTGGAGATCCAGAGTGATTACTCAAAAAAACATTTAAAAAATCTTCAATTTGTAAATGTAGCTGAAGGTACAAGAAGGCTGACTAACTTCCGAGAACCAGCTGACGTTACTGGAACCCGGACGGGTATCAGATGGTACAAGAGACAATGGAAGTAACGAGGACCAGCTGATTGTGCTGGAACCCGGAGGGGCAGCAGAAGGGAAAAGAGCCAATGGCACAACCGAGGACCAGCTGACGTTACTGGGACACGGTTACTAAGCAGGAGGTATCTGTGCTCCAAAGCACTACCAAGGACCAGCAGAAGTTGCTGGAACTCGGATACCGAGATGGAGGCACCTAGGCCAAAGGCACTGAGGAGAACCAGTTGACGGTACTGGAACCCGGACGGGTAGCAGAAGGTACAAGAGCCAATGCAAGTAACGAGGACCAGCTGACTGTGCTGGAACCCGGAGGGGCAGCAGAAGGAAAAAAGCCAATGGCACAACCGTGGACCAGCTGACGTTACTGGGACACGGTTACTAAGCAGGAGGTACCTGTGCTCCAAAGCACTATCAAGGACCAGCAGACGTTGCTGGAACTCGGATACCGAGATGGAGGCACCTAGGCCAAAGGCACTTGCTGAGAGCCAGTTGACGGTACTGGAACCCGGACGGGTACCATAAGGCACCCATGAAAATGTAAGTTGACAGGCCGCAAGCCGTCCGCAGTTACCGAATCACACAGTCCTACAGTGGGTGCTTGTCCTATTGTCACAACGGAAACAGCCTTTATTTACATATCCCACAGCACACATAGGAATGACCAAAACTGCAGGCACCATATAGTCGGCTAACCAGAATGCAACACGACAGGACAACTTATTGGAGGCTAATTGACGTTGACACTGCCAGGAAACAGCTGTCGTGCTGTAACCAGGCTGGGCAGGAGTCAGTACCCGTGCCAAGTACTTCCGAGCAACAACTGGCGGTGTTGGAGCCCAGGGATGAGAGGAGGACAGGGTGGAGGCAGCAGGACTTTTTGACATACACACAGCAGGGGAACAGCTGGTGTTACTGAACCCCAGTAACACAGGAGCAAGTGTTGACTGTGCTAACAGCACTTCTAGGCAACAACTGGCGGTGTTGGAGCCCAGGGTCAAGGAGGATGTTTAAATAGTAGATCAAGTATTTTCCTTGTTACGTGTCAATTTTAAATGTCTATACTCCAAACAAGAGAAAGATAAGCTTTACTACCATAAGATGATGATTTCAGTTAAAAAAATATCGAGATAAATAAAGAATTGACAAACATAAACGCATACATTAACATGTTTAACAGCAATGCAAACCACAAAATAAATTAGTTAAGGAATCTGCTATACGGTTGTACATAAAAGCATACAAGTACATATCTGAATCCATTAATGATGGAAAAGTAACAGTATGTACACCATTTTTATTGTATAGACAATGAATGTCTGACTTCAAAACATCATCAGCATTACAAGTTATCTGTGACATTAATAAAATGTTACATTTGCTGAATAATGTCACTAAACAGTTTATAAAAATTATACAATTTCCATCATGTAATACTCATAATATGTGCCAATAATCATTTTTATTAACAAACATAACCTTTAAAAAGTGCATAGTGCAAATTGTTATTTATGCCTGACTGTGGACTTGCAAGCATGACAACGGATAGATAAGGTATATATAGGTGAGACTGCATAGCCACAGATGGTGAATGGCCATGTAATACTGTACCTCAATAAAGTGTGCGTCACTACTACATCATTTTTTTTATATAGCTTTATAAACAGGGTACGTGCATGTGTGCTTGCGCCTTTGTTTGGACGCACAGACTGCCTTCCTGCTTTGACGCGTTGGGTAGTGAACAGTTGTGTGCAGTGTTCACTGCAGTCTCTGCGGAATAACCACACTTAGGCCTTATAACTTTTCAGACTTTCTTTATCAATCTACCAAGATGAAGAAGGCAGGGAGTAAGGCACGTGGTCGTGGCCGTGGAGTTTCAGCAGGGAGAGGATGTGGGGATTCTGTGGCTGCTGCCGCCCCCAGTGACACAGCATCCACCAGTTTTCCCCGTGAGCGTTCCTTTATGCGCACTTTTGTAGGAGGTCGGCATACCCCCCTGCTGCGGGAAGAACAAATTGAAGCCGTTGTTGGTTGGATGTCAGCCAATGCATCGACTTCAATTGCTTCCACCTCCTCTCAGGACCACAGCACTGTTGAGCAACCATCTGTCTCTTCACCGCCTGCCAAATTGCCCAGGCAGTCACAGAGTTCTGTACAGGAGCCAGCTGAGTGTCTGCTTCTGTTCTCAGAATCTGTTGGCTTGCAAACAGGGGCCCAGCCAAGCAGCATTCTGAAATGAGAAGAAGAGGGAGTATGCAGTGATGCGCAACAGCTGTGTCTCTCTGAATCTGAAGAGGCGGGTGAGACAGCACACCGCAGAACGCATCTGATGATGATGAGACTCAGGTGCCAGTTTCTGTTGAGCATGGTGCTGGCCAGACCACCCAACAGCAGCAGGTGTTGGAAGAGGGTAGAGGAGATGATGAGGTCCAAGACCCAACATGGCGTGAGGAACAGGAAGGTGGTGGGAGCAGCTCAGAGGAATATGTTATGTTTCGGTAGCTGAGGAGTGCAGGTAAAAAAGGCAATACACCAGAGCAGTTGGAATCTATGAGATTGCAGTACCCTGACTAACCACCACAACTAGAGGCAGCCGTGGAGCGTTCCTACGTTGGTCCTAGACGCCTCGTCACAGCCTGAGAAGCTAACTACACCCAAAGATAGAAAGAGGAAAGCTACCTGCCCCGGAGCAGATCCCCAAAGAACATAGAAAGCCCCCAAACATGTAATGGCGGTTAGACAAGAAGAAATACTGACACAGACAGAAAATAGTATGAGCAAACGTTGGGGCCCAAACTACCTAAATAGAAAAGGATAGGAAGGGCACTTACTGCAATCCCAAAAAACCCTGAAAAGCACCAACTCTACTAATTTCAAAAACACCTGAGATCACACGACCTCTACCACCTAAATTAGTTCTCTGGTGTAACAAAATCAAAACAGCAGCCACTGAAAAAACTGGAAAAAGCAAATGTACAAACATCAGTGGCTGAACTAAACTGAGAGGGCAAAAGCCCCCGGAGGGGACCCCGAAGGCCCCCACAGAAGTGCAGGACAAAATGCAAAAATCAAGCACAAAAAACAAAAAAGAAGAAAATGTCTTATCTGTTAGCAGGAGATGCAGACACGACACAGCAGGCTACAAAGGAAACAGGAATCAAGGATTGAGACCAGAACAATTGATCACCGGCAACCCTGATGGGAAGGCGACTCCCTTATATAAGACCAGTCAGTAACACCTGATTCCCAATCCTCACAATCTTCACTGGACAGTCCAGTACCGCTTGTAACCACCAGAGGGAGCCTCTGCTCAGAACTCATTTCAAGTCCATTCACAACAGGAATACTAATAATAATAATAATATTAATTTATATAGCGCCATCATATTCCGCAGCGCTTTACAGTATAGCAGTTTCAGAACACAAGTCATAAGTAACAACATTAACAATACAATAATTTAAGCAAAATAAGTCGCCCCTGCTCGTGACAGCTTACAATCTACAATGAGGTGGGAGAGATACAAAGTATAGGTGTTTATATACAATGGTGCATTTACAATGATGGTCCAGCCATCTTAACCCCTTACTGCCATCGGACGTACTATCCCGTCCATGGTACCTGGGCCCGTATGACCGGGGACGGGATAGTACATCTCGTGCGATCGGACGCGCTCCCGGGGGAGCGCAGCCGATCGCGGCCGGGTGTCAGCTGATTATCACAGCTGACACCCATGACTGTGTGTCAGGAGCGGTCACGGACCGCTCCCGGCACATTAACCCCTTGCACACCGCGATCAAACATGATCGCGGTGTACTGGGGGCACAGGGGAGGATCGCGCAGGGTGGGGGCTCCCTGCGCGCCCCCCTGAGACCCTCAGAGCAGCGCGATGTGATCGCGCTGTTCTGAGGGCTTCCTCCCTCCCAGGACCCGAATCCAAGATGGCGCCGGGGTCCTGGAGGGAGGCGGCTACCTCAGTGCCTGCTGCACTGCCTGAGCGATCGCTGGTGTGACAGAGTGCTGTGCACACTGTCACACCAGCGATCTGATAAAATACAGTGATGTCCCACCCTGGGACAAAGTAAAAAAGTTAAAAAAATAAAAATAAACATGTTTTAAAAAAAAATCCAAAATAAATAAAAAAAATATATATATATTCCCCAATAAATTCATTCTTCCTGTAAATAAAAAAAACAAAGCAATAAAAGTACACATATTTGGTATCGCCGCGTCCGTAACGACCCCCCTATAAAATTGTCCCACTAGTTAACCCCTTTAGTGAACCCCTTAAAAAAAAAAAAAAAAGAAGCAAAAAATCAATGCTTTATCATCATACCGCCGAACAAAAAGTGGAATAACACGCGATCAAAAAGACCGATATAAAAAATCATGGTACTGCTGAAAACGTCATCTTGTCCCGCAAAAAACGAGCCGTCATAGAGCATCATCAGCGAAAAAATAAAAAAGTTATAGCTCGCGATGCAAAAATAATTATTTTTTATATAAAATTGTTTTTATTCTATAAAAGCGCCAAAACATGAAAAAATGATATAAATGAGGTATCGCCATAATCGTACTCACCCGAAGAATAAAACTGCTTTATCAATTTTACCACACGCGGAACGGTATAAACGCCTCCCCCAAAAGAAATTCATGAATTGCTGATTTTTGTTCATTCTAACCTCCCAAAACTCGAAATAAAAAGCGATCAAAAAAGTCACGTGCTCAAAAATGGTACCAATAAAAACGTCAACTCGTCCCGCAAAAAATAAGACCTCACATGACTCTGTGGGCCAAAATATGCAAAAATTATAGCTCTCAAAATGTGATGATGCAAAAACTATTTTTGCAATAAAAAGCGTCTTTTAGCGTGACAGCTGCCAATCATAAAAACCCGCTATAAATAGTAAATCAAACCCCCCTTTATCACCCCCTTAGTAAGGGAAAAATAATAAAATTAAAAAAAAGTATTTATTTCCATTTTCCCATTAGGGTTAGGGTTAGGGTTGCGGCTAAAGTTAGGGTTAGGGTTGGCGCTAAAGTTAGGATTAGGGTTAGGGTTGGGATTAGGGGTGTGTTAGGGTTAGGTTTGTGGTTAGGGTTGGGACTAGGGTTAGGGGTGTGTTGGGGTTAGGGTTGGAGTTAGAATTTGGGGGTTTCCGCTGTTTAGGCACATCAGGGGCTCTCCAAATGTGACATGGCGTCTGATCTCAATTCCAGCCAATTCTGCGTTGAAAAAGTCAAACGGTGCTCCTTCACTTCTCAGCTCTGCCATGCGTCCAAACAGTAGTTTATCCCCACATATGGGGTATCAGCGTACTCTGGACCCCAAGAGTTATTGTGCAATTTGTCCTATTCTGTTACCCTTGGGAAAATAAAAAACTGGGGGCGAAAATATCATTTTTGTACAAAAAAAATAATTTTTTTTTGTTTTTTACGGCTGTACATTATAAACTTCTGTGAAGCACTTGGGCTTCATAGCGCTCACCACACATCTAGATAAGTTCCTTGTGGGGTCTATTTTCCAAAATGGGGTCACTTGTTGGGGATTTCCACTGTTTAGGCGCATCAGGGGCTCTCCAAATGCGACATGACGCCCCCAGACCATTCCATCAAAGTCTGCAATCCAAAACGTCACTACTTCCCTTCCGAGCCCTGACGTGCGCCCATACAGTAGTTTTCTCCCACATATTGGGTATCAGCGTACTCAGGACAAATTGGACAACAACTTTTGGGTTCCAATTTCTTCTGTTACCCTTGTGAAAATAAAATATTGGGGGCGAAAAAATCATTTTTGTAAAAAAAAAAAAAAGATTTTTTATTTTACGGCTGTACGTTATAAACTTTAGTGAAACACCTGGGGGTTAAAGTTCTCACCACACATCTAGATAAGTTCCTTGAGGGGTCTAGTTTCCAAAATGGTGTCATTTATGGGGGTTTCCACTGTTTAGGCAGATCAGTAGCTCTCCAAACACGACATGGCGTCCAGCCAATTCTGCGTTGAAAAAGTCAGACGGCGCTCCTTCCCTTCCAAACTCTGCCATGCACCCAAACAGTGGTTTACCCCCACATATGGGGTATCACGCACTCAGGACAAATTGCACAATAACTTTTGGAGTCTTGTTACCCTTGGAAAAATAAAAATTGGGGTGAAAAGATCATTTTGTGGAAAAAATATGATTTTTACATTTTACGGCTCTACGTTATAAACTTGTGTGAAGCACTTGGGGGTTCAAATTGCTCACCAAAGATTTAGAAAAGTTCCTTAGGGGTCTAGTTTCCCAAATGGGGTCATTTGTGGGGGGTTTCCACTGTTTAGGCACATCAGGGGCTCTCCAAATGCAACATGGCATCCAATCTCAATTCCAGCCAATTTTGGTTGGAAAAAGTCAAATGGTGCTCCTTCGATTCCGAGCTCTGCCGTGCGCCCAAACAGTGGTTCCCCCCAACATATGGGGTATCAGCGTACTCAGGACAAATTGGACAACAACTTATGTGGTCCAATTTCTCCTGTTACCCTTGGGAAAATAAAAAATTAGTGACTAAAAGATAATTTTTTGTGGGAAAAAAATAGGATTTTTTATTTTCATGCCTGGGCATTATAAACTTGTGTGAAGCACTTGGGGGTTCAAAGTGCTCACCAAAGATCTAGATAAGTTCCTTAGGGGTCTAGTTTCCAAAATGGGGTCACTTGTGGGGGTTTCCACTGTTTAGGCTCATCTGGGGCACTGCAAACGGAACATGACCCCCATCAACGTCTGCATTCCAAAACGTTACTACTTCCTTTCCAAGCCCTGCCGTGCACCCAAACAGTTCCCCCCCCCACATATGGGGTATCAGCGTACTCAGGACAAATTGGACAACAACTTTTGGGGTCCAATTTCCTTGGGAAAATTCAAAAATTTGGGACTAAAAAATCATTTTTGTGGAAAATTGTTTTTTTTTTTTCACACCCAGGCATTATAAGCTTTTGTGAAACACTTGGGGTTCAAAGTGCTCACAACAGATCTAGATAAGTACCTTAGGGGGTTTAGTTTCCAAAATGGTGTCACTTGTGGGGGTTTCCACTGTTTAGGCGCATCAGGGGCTCTCCAAACACGACATGGCGTCCAATCTCAATTCCCGCCAATTTTAGTTTGAAAAAGTCAAACGGCGCTCCTTCCCTTACGAGCTCTGCCGTGTGCCCAAACAGTGGTTTTCCCCCACATATTGGGTATTGGCGTACTCAGGAGAAATTGCATAACAACCTTATCTGTCCATTTTCTCCTTTTACCCTTGTGAAAATAAAAAAAAAGTTTGTAAAAGATCATTTTTGTGGCTAAAAAGTTAAATATTCATTTTTTCCTTCCACGTTGCTTTAGTTCCTGTGAAGCACCTGAAGGGTTAATAATCTTCTTGAATGTGGTTTTGAGTACCTTGAGGGGTGCAGTTTTTAGAATGGTGTCACTTTTGGGTAATTTCTGCTATATAGACCCCTCAAAGTGACTTCAAATGTGAGGTGGTCCCTAAAAAAAATGGCTTTGTAAATTTTGTTGTAAAAATGAGAAATCGCTGGTCAACTTTTAACCCTTATAACTTCCTAACAAAAAAAAATTTTGGTTCCAAAATTGTGCTGATGTAAAGTAGACATGTGGGAAATGTTATTTCTTAACTATTTTGTGTGATATATTTCTCTGTTTTAAGGGAATAAAAATTCAAAGTTTGAAAATTGCAAAATTTTAAAAATTTTCGCCATATTTGAGTTTTTTTCAAAAATAAACGCAAGTTATATCAAAGAAATTTTACTTCTAACGTGAAGTACAATATGTCACGAGAAAACAGTCTCAGAATCGCGAAGATCCGTTGAAGCGTTCCAGAGTTATAACCTCATAAAGAGACAGTGGTCAGAATTGTAAAAATTGGCCCGGTCATTAACGTGCAAACCACCCTTGGGGGTGAAGGGGTTAAGGGAGTGAGTGATGGAGATAGTGAATGGGCAAGAAACACACACACGCACACACTTACACAGAATACATAGAATGACTTTGATTAGTGAATGCGATAGGCCGCTCTGAACAAATGTGTTTTGAGGGAGCGCCTGAAACAATGCAAATTGTGGATAGTCCTAATTTCTTGGGGTACAGCATTCCAGAGGATTGGCGCAGCACGGGAGAAGTCTTGGAGTCGGGAGTGGGAGGTACGGATTAGTGCAGAGGTTAGTCGAAAGTCGTTTGCAGAGCGCAGCAGTCGGTTAGGCCGATAGATAGAAATGAGGGAGGAGATGTAGGGGGGTGCTGCACTGTGGAGAGCTTTGTGGGTGACAACCAGTACTTTGAATTGGATACTATAATGAATGGGCAGCCAGTGTAAGGACTGGCGAAGGACTCTATGAAGGACATCTGCCACGTTTTGCGTGCGTTTGATGAGTCAACGCGGATGGCGAGTGCAGATGCACTAGTCAGCCTGACTGTCCCCCTTATCTGCCTGCTTCAAAAATCAATGCAAGCACTAAGGGATGAGGTTTTGGAAGAGGTGGAGGATGAGGAGTCACAAATTCCGTCACCTTCTGGACAGTCAGCGCAACGTGGTTCCTCACAAAGGGCTGGACTGGGCTCACTTTGTGAGGAGGATGAGGAGGAGTCAATGGAGGAGGAAGACATCGCTCCAGAGGGAGGTACACAACGCTCTAGTCAGTATGTATAGCGAGGGTGGGGTGATGCAGAGCAGGCAGAGATGACGCCTCTTGCAGGGGACAGCGTTTCTTGGCCAGTTGGGAGTCTGCAGCTGTCATGGGTGCATCGCCACGAAGATCGTCGCGATTGCACATTCTGACTTCTCACAGCTGAGCTGCTGTTTCTTTGTGTTTGGTAATGAGAGAGTTAATTTTACCTAGCTCTTTGCTAAGACTAGGTCCAGCCTCGGCCGGCTGCTTTTGATTATGTTCTAATTAGTTTCCTTTATATTCCTGCCAGTCTGGGTGTTAGACGCCGGTGAAAGCATTCATGTAGTCTAGCAGACTGGAGCGGTTCTGAGAATACTTAAGCTAAGAGCTCCTTAGTTGTTTTTACTCTTATAGCTTATAGTTTATCTCTGAGACCTTAGGTGTTCCTACTGTGTGTGAGTGTTGTATGTAAGACTTTATTTACTTTATTTCTTGTCTTTCTTGTATGTCTTTCTGTTCATTAACCGTTACCTGTTCATTCCCTTTGGTGGTAATCAGGGTCCTTCTTAGGACTAGATTACAGTTGGCAGGGATTGATAGGAGACAGGGTTTACGCTGGTGGCCTGGACCTCTGTACCTTTAACAGTACCTCCAGGTAGAGGGATTAGTCAGGACCCCAGTTTAGGGTCAGCATAGACCCCGGTCACCCTCTAGCCGGAGACAGCGTATAACGGATTCAGTATTGACCCACTGGACATTCTGTCAGGTAATTCTATGTTATCATATATCTATGCGCATGTTATATAGTATGTTGCCCTTTTGATATAGATTACTGACATCACATATATATATCTGCTATACAGCGTGACATTTTCACCGGCCATACTAAAGATTCTCTCCAGCTGTCATGGATCCAGTAGCCCAGCTGGCCTGGCAGTTGCAGGGGTTGTCCATGGAGTTTGCAGACATTAAGTCCAAGGTTTTGTCCCCCCCGGAGCAAACCAGATCTGAACCTAAGGTTGCTCTCCCGGACAGGTTCACTGGTGGGCGGGACAAATTTTTTACCTTCCGGGAGGCATGTAAATTGTACTTTCGGCTGCGGCCTCGGTCATCTGGGAGTGAAGAGCAGAGGGTGGGAATTGTTATCTCGCTCTTACAAGGGGACCCTCAATCTTGGGCGTTCTCTATTCCTCCAGGCTCCCCAGATCTCCAGTCAGTGGATCGATTTTTTACTGCCCTGGGTCTGGTATATGATGATCCGGATCGAGTCTCCCTTGCTGAAACAAAGTTACGTAAAATACGGCAAGGAAATCGTCCAGCGGAGGAATATTCTTCTGAGTTCCGTAGATGGGCAACAGATACTCAGTGGAATGACCCAGCTTTAGGAGCCAGTTTTGTCAAGGGTTGTCTGACAAATTAAAAGATGTGTTGGCTCAGTATGATTCTCCTCCATCACTGGAGGCTGCTATGGCCCTCGCTATTCGCATTGATAGACGACTTCGGGGAAGACGCGAGGTAACTCCGCCTCCCGTGATGACTCCACCTACTACTAAAGTCCCTTATACTGAGGTTCCCCTGGTCTGTTCTGAGGAGCCCATGCAGTTGGGAGGGACATCATTTTGTAGGAGGGAATCGGCGGTGCACCGCAAGACTAGAAGGTGTTTCTTTTGCGGGAGAGAGGGACATTTTGTTGGGGGGTGTCCATCCCAGGCCTCTTTGAGCAAAGGAGTTAACCTGGGAGTGTGTATTTCGTCCCCAAATCCCTCTCAGTTTCTCGTGCCTGCGGAGGTGGTGATTGGTACTAGAACTGAGAGGATTTCTGTTTTCTTGATAGTGGGTCCAGGGCTAATCTGGTGGACGCTCGGTTTGCCCAGGTGCATGGTATGCAACTGAGTGTATTGGCCAAACCAGTCCCTATAGTCTCTATTGATTCTAGACCTCTCGGTCAAGGTAGCTTGGTACAAGCTGTTCATAACATAGATCTTCGAGTAGGGGCAATACATAAAGAGCAATTGTCTTGTTATGTGTTGGAGGGTCTACCTACTCCTATTGTGTTGGGACTTCCTTGGTTGGCTAAACATAACCCAGTGATTGATTGGCAATCCAGAAAGATAAGCCAGTGGGGTGAATTTTGCAGGAATAACTGCATGAGCACGGTCATCGGTGCGGTTGTGCCTAGGACTTTGCCTCCTTTTCTGGAGGACTTTGGGAGATGTTCTCAGAGGAGGGGTGTAAAGAGTTACCTCCTCATCGCGCATATGACTGCTCAATAAAGTTGCTTCCTGATGCCTTATCTCGTACTTTCCCAGGGGCCGGGAAGACGGATGATCCGGTTCCTATTCCTCAGGAGGGAGTTGTAGTGTCAGCTGTATGCTCTGAGCTTGAGGGGGAGGTATTGGGGGCTCAGGGGACGCCCCTGTGGGACTTCCAGGGAGACTGATAGTTCCAGATCGCTTAAGACTGAAGGTTACGGGAACCGTTACAAACGGATGGCTGATAGGAGGAGAGTTTCTGGTCTAGATCTGAAGGTGAACGATCTGGTTTGGTTGTCTACCAGGAATATAAAACTTAAAGTTTCCTCCTGGAGGTTGGGTCCCAGATTCATCGGGCCGTACAGGATCAGTTCCATAATTAATCCTGTGGCATTTCGTCTGGACCTCCCTCCTACGTTTAAAATTCATAATGTGTTTCACAAGTCATTACTTAAAAAGTATGTGGCACCAGTCATACCGTCACCTCTACCTCTTCCTTCAGTGGTAGTCAATGATAACGTGGAATTTCATGGGTCGAAAATCATTGAC
The DNA here is from genome assembly GCA_033576555.1 of Oophaga sylvatica. Lineage (NCBI taxonomy): Eukaryota > Metazoa > Chordata > Amphibia > Anura > Dendrobatidae > Oophaga > Oophaga sylvatica. Next base: position 252,546,741 of record JARQOD010000001.1, read on the forward strand.
TCACGTCTCAGTCGCCGATCCCCTCAGTACTTAGTTCATTGGAGGGGGTATGGTCCTGAGGAGAGGACGTGGGTCCCTGCGTCTGATGCTAACGCAGATCGATTGGTTCGGACCTTTCACACAACTTACCCGGACAGACCTGGTCATGAGGGTCCGGAGGCCCCTCGTAGAAGGGGGGGTACTGTCATGGGTGCATCGCCACGAAGATCGTCGCGATTGCACATTCTGACTTCTCACAGCTGAGCTGCTGTTTCTTTGTGTTTGGTAATGAGAGAGTTAATTTTACCTAGCTCTTTGCTAAGACTAGGTCCAGCCTCGGCCGGCTGCTTTTGATTATGTTCTAATTAGTTTCCTTTATATTCCTGCCAGTCTGGGTGTTAGACGCCGGTGAAAGCATTCATGTAGTCTAGCAGACTGGAGCGGTTCTGAGAATACTTAAGCTAAGAGCTCCTTAGTTGTTTTTACTCTTATAGCTTATAGTTTATCTCTGAGACCTTAGGTGTTCCTACTGTGTGTGAGTGTTGTATGTAAGACTTTATTTACTTTATTTCTTGTCTTTCTTGTATGTCTTTCTGTTCATTAACCGTTACCTGTTCATTCCCTTTGGTGGTAATCAGGGTCCTTCTTAGGACTAGATTACAGTTGGCAGGGATTGATAGGAGACAGGGTTTACGCTGGTGGCCTGGACCTCTGTACCTTTAACAGTACCTCCAGGTAGAGGGATTAGTCAGGACCCCAGTTTAGGGTCAGCATAGACCCCGGTCACCCTCTAGCCGGAGACAGCGTATAACGGATTCAGTATTGACCCACTGGACATTCTGTCAGGTAATTCTATGTTATCATATATCTATGCGCATGTTATATAGTATGTTGCCCTTTTGATATAGATTACTGACATCACATATATATATCTGCTATACAGCGTGACAGCAGCACATGGTTGATTTCATGCTGCAGTGCCTGAGAAACGACCGCCGCATCGCCCACATTCTCACCAAGTCTGATTATTGGGTGTCCACCCTCCTAGACCCTCGCTACCGGGACAACTTACAAAGCCTCATCACACCGTTGAACCGGGAGCGTAAAATGCAGGAGTACCAAGACACACTGGTGCAATCCATAATGTTCTCCATTCCAGCCGAGAGCACTGCTGCTACTACTGCTTTACAAAGCAGCTCTGTGCGTCGAGGCAGTGGAGACAGCTCTGCAACAAGAGGGAGCACAAGCAGCGCCTCTTCACAGGGCAAGATGTTATGATTTGGTAGCTGAGGAGAGCAGGCAAAAAAGGCAATACACCAGAGAGGTTGGAATCTATGGGATTGCAGTACCCTGACTAACCACCACAACTAAAGGCAGCCGTGGAGCGTACCTACGTTGGTCCTAGACGCCTCGTCACAGCCTGAGAAGCTAACTACACCTAAAGATAGAAAGAGGAAAGCTATCTGCCCCGGAGCAGATCCACAAAGAACATAGAAAGCCCCCAAACATGTAATGGCCGTTAGACAAGAAGAAATACTGTCACAGACAGAAAATAGTATGAGCAAACGTTGGGGCTCAAACTTCATAAATAGAAAAGGATAGGAAGGGCACTTTATGCAATCACAAAAAACCCTGAAAAGTACCAACTCTACTAATTACAAAAACACCTGAGATGACACGACCTCTAGCACCTAAATTAGTTCTCTGGTGTAATAAAAACTAAACAGCAGCCACAGAAAAAAGTGGAAAAGGAAAATGAACAAACAACAGTGGCTGAACTAAACTGAGAGGAGCACAAGCCCCCAAAGGGGACCCGGCAGACCCCCACAGAAGTGCAGGACAAAATGCCAAAAAAAAAAAAAAAACTAAAAGAAGAAAATGTCTTATCTGTTAGAAAAAGATGCAGGCACGAAACAGCAAGCTACAAAGTGTACAGGAATCAAAGATGAGACCAGAACAATTGATCACCATCAACCCTGATGGGAGGGAACCTCCCTTATCTAACACCAGTCAGTAACACCTGATCTCCAATCTTCACAATCCTCATTGGATAGTTCAGTACTGTTTGTAACCACCAGAGGGAGCTTCTGCTCAGAATTCATTTCTAGCACATTCACAACAGCAAGACCAGTATGTTCCAAATGTGGCGAAGTTTTGTGGCAGCGCCACCAATGTCTACACCATCCGAAACGGCTCCAGTCAGCAGGAGGCAAAGTTTCCGTAAGATGGTGACAGACTACATGTCTTGGCCTCTCAGTGTACTCCCAGATGGCTCTTCCCCATTCAAGTTTTGGGTCTCTAAGCTGGATACATGGCCAGAGCTTAGCCAGTATGCATTGGAGGTGCTGGCTTGCCCTGCTGCCAGTGTATTATCGGAGCGCTTCTTTTGTGCTGCAGGTGGTGTACTAACAGACCGTAGCATGCGACTATCCTCCGATAATGTAGACCGGCTTACTTTTCAGAAAATGAACACGGCATGGATCTCGCATTAATTTGCCTGTCCGGTTTCAGATTAAATAACTTTGTGGCAACGTTATCGATGTCTCCTGTTATGTTCATCTTTCTACCACTCTACTGCCTGGGCTACAACACTGCCAGTTGCTGCTCAGAAGTGTTGGATGCACAGATCAAAACAATTGCTGATGTGTTTGTGGGGTTCAGTAACGCCTGCTGTTCCCCTGCTGTGTGTCCGGCAAAAATTACTGCTAGATAGCTACACATGTTGAAAAAAACATGACATGTTAAAGTGGCTACTGCTACACATAGATAAGAGGCTACACCCTTATTTCTAAGCTGTAAACAAGTGAAACGTCACCTTTGAAACCATAAAATTATTAGTCTTTGTCACAAATCTGTAACAAAATAATTGTGACATATTACTGCAGATATCCACATGTCGAACACAAATGCTAACACAAAAGCCTACTTATGCTATAGGGTACTGATGGTGAACCTTGTCACTCCATAACTTAGACAAATCCAACTCACATCATGCCTCAAATGCTGCAATGTTGGAAGTGCATAATGTGGGTTGAACTTTGACAACAGCTGCAGTGCGAAGGTTAGCCTTCAGTGTTATTGGCTTTTAAATAAAAGCATACAAGTAAATTTAATAATCCATTGTTGATTAAGGGACGTGATGAACACCTGTAATATTGTGCAAACAATGGATGTAGGACTAGTCCTCTTCAACATTACTTATATTTGTGTCATTTCAAAAAATACATATTTAATTACAAATTTAACAACCCATATCATAAAGGTCCATCATGTAAAAATGAGAATCGGTAACAAAACTCATGCATTACCTTGTTAAAGTCAATAGTGCATAGTCACAATAGCTAAATATATACCTGCAAGTTTTGCTGAAACAACGACAACTGATAGAAAAGGTGAATGATATCTAGTTATCAGACTGAATAGCGACACCTGTACAATGTCGATATAATACTGTACCTTAATAAAAAGGCTGTTTGCAACCAATGTATTGGATACGGATGGAAGCACGTCACACTAATAGATTTGAATTATTTGAAATAGAATGTAGCAGCAACAATTAGAGAAAAATGTCAAGGATGAGGCAATGAGACACGCTCAGCAGAGTACAAGCAGCAGTGGTTGAAGAACTAACTGGAGCGGGATCTGCACTCCAAAAATGAAAACCTCTGACTACAGTAAACACTGCACACAACTGTTCAGTAGCTGTGAAAGGCCCGTTTGTGTACTTCTATATTGTTTGCAACCAATGTATTGGATACGGATGGAAGCACGTCACACTAATAGATTTGAATTATTTGAAATAGAATGTAGCAGCAACAATTAGAGAAAAATGTCAAGGATGAGGCAGTGAGACACGCTCAGCAGAGTACAAGCAGCAGTGGTTCAAGAACTAACTGGAGTGTGATCTGCACTCAAAAAAAAAAAAACCTCACAGACTAGAGTGAACACTGCACACAACTGTTCACTATCTCTGAAAGGCTCCTTTGTGTACTTGTATAGTATTTGCAACCAATGTATTGGATACGGATGGAAGCACGTCACACTAATAGATTTGATTTTTTTAAATAGAATGGAGCAGCACCAATTAGAGAAAAATGTCAAGGATGAGGCAGTGAGACATGCTCAGCAGAGTACAAGCAGCAGTGGTTCAAGAACTAACTGGAGCGTGATCTGCACTCAAAAAAAAAAAAACCTCACAGACTAGAGTGAACACTGCACACAACTGTTCACTATCTCTGAAAGGCTCCTTTGTGTACTTCTATAGTGTTTGCAACCAATGTATTGGATACGGATGGAAGCACGTCACACTAATAGATTTGATTTTTTTTAAATAGAATGGAGCAGCACCAATTAGAGAAAAATGTCAAGGATGAGGCAGTGAGACATGCTCAGCAGAGTACAAGCAGCAGTGGTTCAAGAACTAACTAGAGCGTGATCTGCACTCAAAAAAAAAAAAACCTCACAGACTACAGTGAACACTGCACACAACTGTTCACTATCTCTGAAAGGCTCCTTTGTGTACTTGTATAGTGTTTGCAACCAATGTATTGGATACGGATGGAAGCACGTCACACTAATAGATTTCCTTTTTTTTTAAATAGAATGGAGCAGCACCAATTAGAGAAAAATGTCAAGGATGAGGCAGTGACACACGCTTAGCAGAGTACAAGCAGCAGTGGTTCAAGAACTAACTGGAGCGTGATCTGCACTCAAAAAAAAAAAAAACTCACAGACTAGAGTGAACACTGCACACAACTGTTCACTATCTCTGAAAGGCTCCTTTGTGTACTTCTATAGTGTTTGCAACCAATGTATTGTATACGGATGGAAGCGCGTCACACTATAATTTCTATTGAATGGAGCAGCAAGAATTACACTAAAGAAAAAAAAAAGAGTCTGTGAGTGACACGTGCATATGCCTACAAACAGCGTTGGATGCAGAGCAAACTGCAGCGTCACCTGCACTCTCACACACACACCTTGCACAGAGCTGTTAAAACAACATTGCAAGGCAAAAGGAAGCTTTACACAGCGGTTGGTAAACTAGCCTGCCTAAAGCACAGTACACAAAATCGCAATCTCTAACTGTCCCTCAGAGTCAGCAGAGCAGCGTTCTGTCCCTAACTGAATTCACAGCACAGTGACGCTAAAATGGCGGCGGCGCCTTTTATAGTGCATTCTGACATCATTTCAGCATCCAATCACAGCCATGCCATTAGTTAACATGACCGCAGCATTACAGGATGTGCCCACACTTCTTAGGATTCCTCATTGGCTGACTTAAATCACATTGCCTCTCAAAGAATTATGGGAACTTCCGATTCCGGTATACGATATATGAAAAATATCGGAACTAAGTATCTGAATTCCGATACAGCGAATATCGGCCGATACCCGATACTTGCGGTATCGGAATGCTCAACTCTAAAAAAGAGTTTTCAACTTGTCAAAAGCCTCCTGTGCCTCCGGAGACCAGAAAAATGCTTTGTTCTTTTTTGTTAGTGTAGTAATTGGTAGTATGATCCGTGAAAAGTTCTTTATAAATTTTCGGTAAAAATTTGCAAATCCTATGAAACGCTGGACATCTTTTAAATTTCTTGGAACAGGCCAGTCCACTACAGCATTGATTTTGCCGGGATCCATGCTCAGACCTTCTGGGGAGATGATATATCCCAGAAATTGGATACTGGTTGGTTCAAACTCACATTTTTCAAGTTTAATGTAAAGATGGTTCTCCTGTAGTCGTTCCAAGACTAACTGGACGTGCCTGCGATGCTCTTCCAAGGTGTCTGAAAATATAAGAATGTCATCGAGATAAGCCACAACAAATTGGTCCAAGAAATCTCGAAATACATCATTAATAAAATGTTGAAAGGTGGCTGGGGCATTGCTAAGGCCAAAGGTCATAACCAGAGATTCAAAATGTCCATATCTCGTTCTGAAGGCGGTCTTCCACTCATCTCCTGGGCGAATCCGTATGAGGTTGTAAGCCCCTCTAAGATCCAGCTTCGTAAAGATTTTCGCAGAACGGAGTCTCTCAAATAGTTCAGGAATCAAGGGTAGCGGGTAGCGATTCTTGACAGTGATATTATTCATCTCTCTGTAGTCAATACATGGCCGCAGAGTGGAGTCTTCTTTTCAACAAAGAACAGGGGTGCCCCAGCTGGAGATGTGGAAGGTCGAATAAAGCCTTTCTCTAAATTTTCATCCAGGAACTTTCTTAATACCTTCAATTCAGGTTCGGAAAGATTGTAAATCCGTCCAAATGGAATGGTTGCTCCTGGCAGCAATTCAATGGGACAGTCGTAAGGACGGTGAGGAGGTAATTGATCTGCTTTCTTCTTACTGCAGACATCAGAGAACTGCTGATATTGAGGTGGTAGTTTCTCTTCCTTCTCATGCGAAATCTCAGAGATTTGGACTTGTTGGAGAACAGGGGGTTCCTTATGACAATTATTCTTACAGTAGTCAGATGGAAAGATGATGGTCCTTGATGCCCAGTTGATAGAAGGGTTATGGACTGAAAACCAGGGGATCCCTAGAACAACCGGAAATTTCGGAGATGAAATAAGTGGAAACTGACAGCTTCATGATGATCCGGTTCGATACAAATCTCCAGTTCGATTGTCTCATGCGTGACAGGTCCAGAAGACAAGGGTGATCCATCCACAGTTTCCATTTCAATTGATGTGGATTTGGTCCTACTGGAAATATTATTATCACGTGTAAATTTTAAGTCCATAAAATTTCCTCCTGCTCCCGAATCCAACAGGGCAGAGCTTTGTATTTTTTGGGTGCCCATTACAACCTGAATGGGGATTACAAAATGAGATGATGTAGTATGTATTTTGTCTATTTCTGGCGTTACTGATGAGATAGTCTGCAAGATGGAATCAGACTGCTGAGAAAGGTCCATATTGCTGGCAGACCTGTTGTTGGTAAAGGCTATAGTCCTTTTGTTAGGACAGTTGATGGCATAGTGTCCAGGGTCCCCACAATAGAGGCAGAGATGTTCAGCACGTCGCCTCTCCTTCTCCTGTGCAGAAAGTGGTCTTCGGATGACATCGATCTGCATCGGTTCAGACACGCCTTGCGTCTTTTCTTGGTGGTCTGATGCTGGAAATGAGAAGCCAGGGCTATTCCCAAGTGCTCGCAGTCTCTCCTTTCTCCTTTCAGTAAGTCTTTGGTCAATCCGGATACATAGTTGAATAAAGTCCTCCAACTGATCAGGGGTCTCAACCCTGGCAAGCTCGTCTTTCACTGGTTCTGATAACCCTCGTCAAAATTGACTTCTCTGGGCCGCTGAATTCCAGGTGGTGTCGGCCACCCAGCGACGGAACTCCGATGTATATTCCGCAACAGAGCGACGTCCTTGGCGCAAATTATGTAATTTGGTTTCTGCTGTGGCACAGCAGTTTGGGTCATCAAAAACTTGATTCATAGCTGCGGTGAAGGCTTCCAGGTCATTAAGGAGGTCATAGTCCTTTTCTACATAAGGTGAAGCCCAAGCAAGAGCTTCATCCGTCAGGAGATTTATCATGAAAAAAACTTTCTTCCTCTCACTGGTAAAGGGAGCAGGTTGCATCTGGAAGTATATGCGGCATTGATTGAGGAATCCTCGGTACTGCTGGCGATCCCCTGAATTTTGCAGGCAGCGGCAGCCGAGCGTTTGATTCAGACCCTGAATTGCACACGTCCAGAAGTTGTTTTTGGAGCTCAATTACTTCCTGTTGTAGCACCGTGAAATCAGTTTGTAACTTGGAATATTTTCCTTAAGAGTCAGTACAAAAACTTTGAAGCTCCGTAACTTGCCGCCTCAGGGTGTTCACAGCGGACTCCATTTTGGCGCGAGATTATTCTGTCAAGATCCCGTCTGGGTTGGAGCCGATGTTACTGCAAACACTAGGGAAGCAGAGGCAGGTAGCGTAGTCAGGTGGCAGCCGGAGGTCGGTACACAGGAGAGCAGTGTTTGTAGCAATGGATCAGGCGGATAACGTAGTCAGGTGGCAGCCGGAGGTTGGTACACAGGAGAGCAGTGTTTGTAGCAATGGATCAGGCGGATAACGTAGTCAGGTGGCAGCCGGAGGTCGGTACACAGGAAAGGCAGTTCGGTAGCAGAGGAGCAGGCAGATAACGTAGTCAGGTGGCAGCCGGAGGTCAGTTCACAGGAGAGCAGTGTTTGTAGCAGCAGGAACAGCAGGAAACGCTTGACTAAAGGCTAAGAGCACAATAATCTCGCAATGACACACCCACAGGGCCAGGTTTATATAGGGTGTGTAATTGGCAATCAGAGGCCAATCAAGAGAGCACTGGGTGGAGCCGATCAGGAAGAACAGTCAATGCTATCTGGGTTCAGCAAGGAACCTTGCAGCCAGCAGAATAGCTCAGATGGTAGAGCTGCTGGCCAGTGGACAAGAGGCACTGGGTTCGATTCCTGACAACACGTCTGCATATGACTGATAGCACTTGGGAAGAGGAGAAAGATCTGCGGGTATCTCTGTAATGGTAACCTGAATGCACTCCCTGACACATCTGTCCTTACATGACTCACTCCAACCCAGTATCATACCGGAGGTCCACTCAATATGAGGGGAGTGGGAACGGAGCCATGGTACTCCCAGTAGGATTTTGTCTATTCCCTTGGGAAGGATGAGAAGGGAAATAATTTCCTGATGGAAGGGGGTACACACAAAGTAAGAGGGACAGTCTGATGTGTAATTGGCAAGGGCAATGTCAACCCATTCACTACCCGGACAGTCACTGGTTTGTCGAATGCTACCAGATGTATTGCGTGGCGACGAGCAAAGATGGATGACATGAAATTCCCCTCTGCTCCTGAGTCCACACTGTAAGTGTGGAGTCGACTGTAAGTGTGGAAGAGTCTACAGTGACTGTCCCTTTAAATGTCATCTTGGAGGAAAGTGCCGCTGTCTCTAGTGAACCTCCTCCCAGGGCCACTAGACGCGATCGCTTCCCCGATCGCTGTGGACATTTGTTAGCATAGTGTCCTGTCTGCTGACAAAGGTTACAGACCACGGATACTTGGACGGCCCGAGACTTAGGTCCTGCACGAGGAACCTCTGTGGCCTTTAGGGGTTCGGACGCCAGATCGGTGGATTCGAGAGGTTTGGCAAAGGTGGGAGCCAACAGAATCCTCTGCCTACACTGGGCCCGCTCCAACCTCCGCTCGTGAAAACGGAGGTCGATGCGGGTAGATATGGAGATATGCTTCTCCAGTGTGGCGGGAATCTCCCTGGTAGCCAAAGCGTCTTTAACATGGTCAGCCAGTCCTCGCCAGTAGACTGGAATGAGAACTTTATCTGACCAGTCTAGCTCTGAGGCCAGAGTCCGAAACTGGACGGAAAACTGACTGACCAAAGACGAACCCTGTGTCAATGCCAGCAGTTGGAGCGCCGTATCGTGGGTGACCTGAGGTCCTAAAAAGACCTTTTTAAGAGCCTCCAGGAAACGAGGAGCACTCCGCACCACACGATCGTCGCGCTCCCACAGCGGCGTTGCCCACTCCAACGCTCTGCCCGAGAGTAGAGACAGTACAAAACCCACTTGTGCCCGATCCATGGGGAAACGTGCAGCCAGAAGCTCGAGCTGTATAGAGCACTGACTCACTAATCGCCGACATTGCTTGCTGTCACAGGCAAACTTGTCAGGAAGCGGGAGGTGGGATAATGTAGGGGCAGAGGTGGCAGAGGACAAACTGGCTGCAGCCACGCTTGCAGCCTGAACAGCGACTGCGGTAACATCCACAGCTGAGGTTGTGCGCTCAAGAGCCGCCAACCTACCCTCCAGCTGCTGGATGTACTGCAGTAGACGCTGGTCATCCGCCATTTTATTAGCCAGACCCTGGTGCTATTATTATGTTAGGGGCCTGCGGAACACACCTAATAGATATTAAGGAGAGGTGCATTCGCAGCCCGGGGTCCACCGTGCAGGCAGAGCCTGCTGCTAGTAAGATGGCGTAAATAGGCAGTATAAGCGAACTCTGTTATCCCGCAGAGTTGCAGATGTAAACGCCGTAGCACTATATGGCGATATAAGTGGACTCTGTTAATTCACAGAGCCGCTGTAACAAAGACTGTGTCCTGTTAGACTCACAGGGAACACAGATGACTGCTAAGCGGATTGCAGTCTGTGGTCATGCAATCAGAACCCAAGCAGTAATCTCCTCACCGGAGTAGCCGGTATTCTAATGGCGTTTTCAGCCGAGCCCTGAACACGTGCATACAATCTCCTCATCGGAGGTGCCGGTATTCTAGGGGCTTATTTCAGCCAGACCTAACCACAAACATACATGACCACACTGGCGCAAGCACGTAACAGATTTGATACTAGCGCACGGCCGTGTGGTAAGGACAGCCTTTTATAGCAGCCACGAGAAAAAGACCTTCCAGGAAGGACCAATGGGAAGCTGCTTCAGAACATCAACAGCCACAGGATCTTCCTGAAGGACCAATAGGAGTGGCAGCTGTATCTGAGCATGTGACCCCTGATCTCCAATGGGAGGTCTTGCCTTGAGCTTGCTCAGATGGAGCAACAAAGGACTTAGTCCCAAATCTGCCTGCTCCAACACTGGCTGCAGCATCAAGTCTCTGCACAGTACTGGGCTGGGCAAGACGCTGGGACCGATGTCTCTGCTAAGCAGGAACCACTGCGGCCGGAGACAGATGGGGGACCGCAGCAGTAACAGCTTGAGATTCCCCTTGTGCAGGAGTGGGAACTTGAACCCTAACATTGAGCGTGTGTGTTACTCCTGAAATATATACAGAGATTTCAAATTACCCAACACTGTACACTTCTGATACAGTATACTTTTAATGCTTTTCATATTCTGGTGTAATCCATACTGAGCCTGTGAGCATGTGTGTTACTCCTGAAATATATACGGAGATTTAAAATTACCCCAACACTGTATACAGCTGTACGCTACTGATACAGTACACTTTTTATGCTTTTCATATTCTGGTCTACTCCATACTGAGCCTGTGAGCGTCTGTGCGTTACTCTTGAATACTGTTGAGCATTCCGATACTGCAAATATCGGGTATCGGCCGATATTCACGGTATCGAATTCCGATACTGAGTTCCAATACTTTTTGCATATCGAATACCGGAATCGGAAGTTCCCATAATGCTATACAGGGCTCATACTCACTGTAGAGAAAAACGGACGAGTGCAAGCCGATAAAAAATCGGATTGCACTCGGACCAATGTTATTCAATAGTTGACTTCTCATTTGCGATTTTTTTTCTCATCTGAAATCGGACTGAGAAAAAAATCGCAGCATGGTGCGATTTGCAGCGATTTTTGGATGACACCCGCCAATGCAAGTCAATGGGTTGCGAGAAATAATTGGACAGCACTCGCACTGTGTATATGTGCAAAATTTCATACATGTAGGGGTTAATTAAAGGTGTAAATTCGATGAAAAAAAATGCGTGGGCTCCCGCGCTATTTTCTCAACCAGACAGACAAAGCCAGCGAGTGGGGCAGATAATAATAGCCTAGGGAGGGTGCATTTATTTTGTGCCCCCCCTGGCTACTAACATATGCCCTCAGCCACCCCAGAAAAGGCAAATCTATAATTAGATGCGCCCTTTCTGGCACTTAGCCCATCTATTCCCATTGCCCTGTAGCGGTGGCTAATGGGTTAATAATGGGTTAAAGCCACCTTGCTATTGAAAGGTGACTTTAAGCAAGGTTAATAATTGAGAGTTGCCTGTAAAATAAAAGATGGTCAAAAACTGTGTTTAACCCATTATTAACCCATTAGCCACCGCTACAGGGCAATGGGAATAGACGGGCTAAGTGCCAGAAAGGGCGCATCTAATTATAGATTTGCCTTTTCTGGGGTGACTGGGGGCATATGTTAGTAGCCGGAGGGGGCACAAAAAAAATGCACCCTCCCTAGGCTATTATTATCTGCCCTCACTCACTGGCTTTCCCTGTCTGGTGGAGAAAATAGCGCGGGAGCCCGAGCATTTTTTTTTTGAATTAGCAGCTATTATACTATGTAGAAGTGTATGACCTATTATATATATATATATATATATATATATATATATATTGTGAGACAGTGAGTGAATATGTGATGAATGGGGTGTACATTTCACCTAGGCATAAGGGAAATGTGTGGCTTTGTAAACCTAGTGGTAGAGAAAGGTCACTACACCTCACATTCAGCACACACTTGCAGCACAAGCCTGAAACTACTCAGGTCTTAATTAGGAGACCAGAAGTAGGTGTCTGCAAACACAATCTGAGAGCTAGTTTAGCCTGGACACAGGTAGGTGTCCTGGCACAAGAAACATTCTCCAAGAGTGTTAGAGCTGTCTTTAGCCTGGACACAGAGAGGTGTCCTGGCACAAGGAAGCAGTCTCCAAGAGTAGGAGCACTCTCAGTCTGGACACACAGGAAGGTGTCCCGGCACAAAGAGCGTCTCCAGGAGTGTGAGCTATCTCAGTTTGGGTGCAGGAAGTACCCTGGACACAGGAGTAGTCTCAGTGCGAATCCGTGTGAATAGCGGCTGAATAGTAGTGGATCTCTCTCAAGTCTGGACATGGAAGGTGCCTTCAGACACAAGGAGGAGTATCTGTGAAGCTCCATACTGGTAACATATGTGATATGTGTTGTTTTGGGCACAGACTGGTAGAGTCTGGGTCCCGGATAGAGAGGGCCATCTATCTAAGTGTAATTAGAGGCTAGACAAGCCCAGGTTTTCTGTTTATGCTTTATTTTTATCTGTTTGCTGTGGACTTTAATAAAGCTGGTTGCGGCCAGTTTTACACCAGAACTGCTGTCTGAATGAACTGTTTTCATGCCATTCTGTCTACCCAGACAGCGATCCTAGAGCTAAACCCCCTGGAAGGCTACAATTGGCGGAGAATGCTGGGGCAGCGCAGTGGCTGATACAGTTAGTGCTGGAGTGTGCATGCAGCACAGAGGCTTAGAGACAGCAATAAAGGTGAAGTCTGTTGAAATAGCAGCAGAGAAAAAAAAAAAAAGTGTGTCAGCAGAAACGTCTGTTTGGAGCAGTCTTGGAGAGACAGTGGCCCTGATAGGGTCTGCAGAGAGAAAATGTATGCACAGCAAAGCTGAACTTGTTGTGAAAATGACTGTGGAATGTGCAGCAGCAAAAGAAAAGTCTGTGGAGCAGTCTTAAAGAGACAGGAGCCCTAATAGACTTTGCAAAGAAAAAAAAAAAAAAAAAAAAGTGTCTGCACAGCAGAGCTGAATTTTTCTATGGAAAAGACTGTAGAGTGTGTATGTCTTGAGTGAAGACTGCCGTTGTTAAGACAGAGAAGTCTGACAGCATGGATGACAGCATGGAGGCGCTGTTTGAACAAATGGCGCAAGTTAATGTGCAACATAAGACTGCTGTGGTTGAGATAGATAAGTCCAGCAGTATGGAGGAGCTTGTTAAGAAACACCTGCAGAGCATGCAGCAGGCCCAGCAGAGCTGGCAGCAGCAGCAGGAGTTTAACCGATTGCTGAGGGAGCAGATTGCAGCTCTCAGCAACTTGTACCCGAGTAATGTTGTGAAGGTACCTGCATTGTCCGTTGTAAAGAAGGCGGTAAGACGGTCCCTGAAAAAGATGACACCTCGTGATGATGTGGAGGTATATCTCACTAGGTTTGAGAGACTGGCAGAGAAGGAGAATCTGCCCCTATCTGAATGGGCCATGATGGTCGCACCCTATCTGATTGGAGAGCCCCAAAGGGCCTATGCTGACCTGAGCGAGCGGGACCGCCAAGACTATGCTAAGATGAAAGTGGGGATTCTTGCCCGGCTGGGTGTTACGGTGACAGCCCGTGCCAGGAGAGTTCGTGACTGGAGATACAGTTGGGAGTCTGCAGTCAGCAAACCTGATTATGGAGTTGAAAAGGTGATAGTGAACCGCTACACCCGAGCATGTCCTCCTGAGGTACAGCCGTCTGAGAGGTCGTCACTTCAGAGTTCCCGGACGCTGAACTCTCCCGGTAAGAGCGTTCCAGCTGTTGGGGACATGGGGTATGCTGATAAGCGGGTTCAGGCCCGAGGGACATATGGGAGGGTGATTGTGGGGACAGTGTTGGAGATGTCGTGAAATTGCTGCCGGCTGTTCACTAGAGGGGGAGCCTATGTGCCGTGATGTTGGCAGGTCCCTCTCTCTCTGCGCAGAACCTGTGTGTGTGTCCACCTCAGCCGAAGAGACTGGACCACAGGGGTCCCCGGTGGTTGTAAATGACTGCCCAGCACAGGCCCTCTTGGACTCAGAGAGTCCAGTGACTTCCGTATGTGACAGCCTGATTGATAGGGACTTCATCCCTGATAAGCACCTGAGTGTGGTGTGCATCCATGGAGACACCAAAGTCTACCCAGAGACTGCCGTGGACTTGGTCCCCAAACTCGGGAGATTTCATGTGAAGTGGGGGGTAGTGAAGACCCTGGTGCACCCCGTTATATTGGTAATGACTTTTCCCGTCTAAGGATCTCTGGGGGAGAAATGTTTCTGATGGACAGTGTGATGAAGCTCCTATTGAGGGTGCGCAGTCCCGAGGGGCGGAACACAATGCTAGTGGGCCGTTAAACTTATGTGATAATGATGATGATAATCATGATAATGATGATGACCATGATAATGATGATGATGATCATGATAATGATGATGACCATGATAATGATGCTGATGCTGATAATGATAGTGATGATGATCATGATAGTGATGATGATACTGATCATAGTCATGATAATGATATTGATAATAATGATGACTGTGTTAGTGATGAAATTCCTTTGCAGGTGATGTTGGGAGACGAGGATGGTGGTTCTCGGGAACCGAGTGTCCCTGACTTGCCTGTGTCCTGTGACAATTTTGAGAGTGAGCAGTGGCGAGACCCCACTCTTAAAACAGCACAGGAAAATATGATTGTTCTAAATGAGGTTTCCCAGGAGCCTGGTTCTGAGGAGAGGTTTCCTCATGCTGCCATGGACAATAGCCTATTGTATAGGGACACTGAAGTCCAGGGAGAGGTCGTGAGTCAGCTCCTAGTACCTGAACTATATAGAAGTATAGTGCTGGGGTTGTCACATAGTCACATACTGGAGGGACCAGATGGTGAAGTTAATGTTGTGGATGACATGTTAACTAAGGTTCCAGATCAGGATATGAATGAAAATGAATTGTATAACCCTGACAGTGGGCAGGATATGAATGAAAATGAATTGTATAACCCTGACAGTGAGCCAGATGTGGCTGAGGAAGTGGAGTATGGGACGGACGGTGGGGCTTCTGGGCATGTCTTGCCAGAAGAGCCTGAAAGTGGGGAACTGGAGAAAAGTGAAAAACCCCCTATACCTTCTGTGATAGTTGTGACACATGGTCAGTGCACCAGGGACAGGAGGTACGTGAGTTTTCTGAGGAAGAGTCAGCAGAAGTGTTCTGATGTGTCGGGTCGTACTTCTCTGGCCAGGCACTATATCGAAAATGAGCCGGCCCAAAGGTCAAGATGAAACCGTGCAGGATACCCGAGGCCCGCAGAGAGTAATAGGCCTGGGAGGGTACAGGTAGTGCGGATGCTTCAGATAAAGAGAAAGCTGATGTTGGCTATGACTCAGGTGAAGATACAATGCAGTGGTGGAGATGAAGCTGGTGAGGGCCATGACTGGTCCGATTCACTGTCTCTGTGGATTGTTGACCAGCCCTCCGGTCTGGAGAAAGGGAGGGGATATGTGAGACAGTGAGTGAATATGTGATGAATGGGGTGTACATTTCACCTAGGTATAAGGGAAATGTGTGGCTTTGTAAACCTAGTGGTAGAGAAAGGTCACTACACCTCACATTCAGACACACTTGCAGCACAAGCCTGAAACTACTCAGTCTTAATTAGGAGACCAGAAGTAGGTGTCTGCAAACACAATCTGAGAGCTAGTTTAGCCTGGACACAGGTAGTGTCCTGGCACAAGAAAAAGTCTCCAAAGTGTTAGAGCTGTCTTTAGCCTGGACACAGAGAGGTGTCCTGGCACAAGGAAGCAGTCTCCAAGAGTGGGAGCACTCTCATCTGGACACACAGGAAGGTGTCCCCCGGCACAAAGAGCGTCTCCAGGAGTGTGAGCTATCTCAGTTTGGGTCAGGAAGTACCCCCCGGACACAGAGTAGTCCTCAGTGCGAATCCGTGTGAATAGCGGCTGAATAGGAGTGGATCTCTCTCAAGTTTGGACATGGAAGGTGCCTTCAGACACAAGGAGGAGTATCTGTGAAGCCATACTGGTAACATATGTGATATGTGTTGTTTTGGGCACAGACTGGTAGAGTCTGGGTCCGGATAGAGAGAGCCATCTATCTAAGTGTAATTAGAGCTAGACAAGCCCAGGTTTTCTGTTTATGCTTTATTTTTACTTGTTTGCTGTGGACTTTAATAAAGCTGGTTGCGGCCAGTTTTACACCAAACTGCTGTCTGAATGAACTGTTTTCATGCCAATTCTGTCTACCCAGACAGCGATCCTAGAGCTAAACCCCCTGGAAGGCTACAATATATATAATTATTTGCTTCCTGTGTACATTTTGTTTTTACATGTGATCTTTACATGAGTTCTTACATAGAGGAAACTGCCCTAAGTAAAAACGTCATGTTAAAATCGCTTTGCATACAGATGGAAAAGGATAGAAAACGGATGGTGCGATTAAAAATCACATACAAATCTCATGACAATCGCATGACAATTGCATATATTCGGACCGTTTTTTTCCAGCCAAAAACGGACAGTTTATTTTCTCGCAAATGGGTATGATCCCTAACTCCGAACGTCTGAAAATTTTTTTTATTCCTGCATTCATTTGATTGGGTAAACCCTCTATGCCTTTAATGTCTCCTCCACCTCCCCCAATACATTCTACATTATTCGTAGTTGTTTTCCTTCATGTAGAATTAACCTACAAGGAAAGAAAGGGTTTATTTTAATTCCGTATTTCTGTCCCATTGACTTGCATTGGTTTCCGGTATCGGAATCGGCGATATCCGATACTTTTTGGGTATCGGTCCGATCCAATCCGATCCGATATTTCCCGATATCGAAAAGTATCACTCAACACTACTCCTGAAATATATACGGAGATTTCAAATTACCCCAACACTGTATACAGCTGTACGCTACTGATACAGTTACACTTTTTATGCTTTTCATATTGTGGTGTAATCCATACTGAGCCTGTGAGCATGTGTGTTACTCCCTGAAATATATAGGAGATTTCAAATTACCCCAACACTGTATACAGCTGTACGCTACTGATACAGTAACACTTTTTATGCTTCTCATATTGTGGTGTAATCCAACTGAGCCTGTGAGCGTGTGTATTACTCCTGGAATATATACTGAGATTTAAAATTACCCCAACACTGTATACGCTACTGATACAGTACCTTTTTTGCTTTTTATATTCTGGTGAATCCATTCTGAGCCGTGCGAGTCTGGTCTGTTACTCCGCAAATATATACAGAGATTTAAAATTTTTCACCTCACCGTATACAGCTGTACGTACCATATATCTGCTGGTATTTTGGGTACATTTTCACAAACATGAGGAAGTATGGTGGAAGAGGCCGAGACGTGGTCGTCGGGGACCCTGGTACTGATGGTGGTGCTCTCTGGTAGTGCCAAAAGCACAAAAGCACCTAAGGCAGGAGGTATTGAGCCTGCATCATCGTCTGGCTCAAAGGCTGGAAGGCCCTTTTTTTGGGAAATGTAAACCGCTTTAAAGCCGAGCATCAGAAAGGGTTTTGGCTTACATTGCCGAAACGCCCAGCTCTATCCCCCCTTTTTCTGAAATTTCATAAACCCAAGTTCTGGTGGAAAACCCCTTTCCTTGGTCCTTTTCCCCCCACAAAAGTGAAGTATGCGGCAGGGCCACACTTCAGATTTACTCCATGGAGCCTTTTACATACCTGCCTGGTTATCAAGTCAATGTTAGAACCCTTTTGTTAGATTTTGTTTCAGTTTGCTGGTCACATGACCTTTTTTTCCCTTTTAGTCTGGCTCCTCCTTCTGGCTTTGCTGGATTCCTGTATTATCTACTCTTAACTAGCCGGGTGCAGGTCCTTCTCAGTCAGTTTTGCTTGTCTTTGGTCTCGTAGTAATTTGTTTTTTGTTTAATTATCCCGCTACAATTTCTTTAGGAGGTGCCACCTTTTCTCCCGTCCCTAGATCGTAGGGATTCCTCCACCGAAAACTATAGGTCTGTGTTCATAGCTGAGGCTTTAGGGGGTCTGGTCGCAGGATCAGGTTCCCCCCTTACATTTTAGGGATCCAGCTCGTTCTTGTAGGGACAGAATTCCCATCTTTCCTTAGGGGCTTGTGCAGTTCATAACAGTAAGCCAGTCTGAAAAAAAAAAAAAAAAAAAATCTCTAAGGAAGATTTCCTGTTCCAATAAGGTGTCGGTTCAGGATTTGGCTCAACGCCAGCAACATTTGATGTTGTTCGGACACATTTGTGGAGCCAAAGGTACTTTTGCCTGATTTATTTTTTTGGTGAACAACAAGATTTTTTTTCTTTTAAAAATGCTTGCTTGTTGTTTTTCTTTGGACCCAGATCCTTGGTGATAAATCACGGTATGGGTTCATAATGTCACTTTTGCGCAAAGAACCTCAGGACTGGGCCCTTTTCTCTGCGCCTAGGATCCATGTTTTAGATCAGTGGATTTTTTTTTTGTTTTGGGGTTATTGTAGACGATCTGATCGTGTTTCATCAGCTGAGACAGAATTGAGATGTTTGAGACGGGATCAGGAATGGGAAAAAATATTTACTCACTTCCGAAGGTGGTCCACTCAGGGGGGGTGGAACGTTCAGCTTTAAAAAAAGTTTTTTTCTTTCAGGGTTAAGGAAAGGTTAAAGATTTGCTGATTGCTTATCCTAACCTGGAAACTTGCAAGGAGGCTATGAATTCCTTTAGGGGGCTAGGAGATGCGTGCAAAGGGTTAATGAGATAAATCTCCTTGTCAGCCCAAATTTGGAGAGGGGACTGTACTACATTGCAGAGCCGATGGAAATTGGAGAATGGCACCTCACTCTGGGGAAAAAAAGAACGCAGATTTGCTGAAGGTTTGTGTTTCTTTTGTGGGCAATCTGAGCATTTTATTAAGAACTGTGTGCTTCGTATGAATAAAAGAAAAAAAAAAAAGAGGCGTTTCGCCCGTAAGCCTTTTTTTAAACAAAAAAGGTGTCTTTCTTTCTGTACATGTTGGAGGAGGAATTTATGGAGTTTCGGGTATTTGTGGATTGTGGTTCAATTTTCAATGTATTGATGGGAAATTTTGGAAAAAAAACAAAATTAAAACCCAAACTTCTGTCTTCCCCCTATTAATGGGTGTTGTGGATGGTTCTCCCTTGAAAAATGTACTCCCATCTGGAATTTCCTCTTATTTAATGGTTTCATCAAGAGAATTTGGATTTGGTAGTTTTGAAAATTTCCCTCCCGGTGTTTTTGGGGGTTACCCTGGTTTAAAATGCACAATCCGGAACTGGATTTCTACCAATAAATTAAGTCGGAGTCCTAATTGTTTGACAAGTGTTTTTAACGGGGTAGGCTGCTGTATTTTGAAGGGGAGTCCTGTCCTATTCGGTTTTTGGGAAAGTTTTTTTAAAGGAACGCAGGTATTGCCCCTCATAAGATTTTAATTGTGCAATTGAATTTGTCCCTGGAGCAATCTTCCAAAAAGGTTTTTTTTAATCTTACCATTCCTGAGAGAAAGGTTTGGAGGAATACATACGACAATTTTGGCCCCCCGGGTCACATTGGCCTTCCAAATCTCCTTGTGGCGGTTGGATTTTTTTTTTTAAAAAAAGGCGGCGGTTACGCCTTGTCAGACTTTCTTTGAGATTAATAAGATTATGTACGCAATCCTTACCCCTGCCATTGATTCCTGATTTGTTTAATCAGGGTTTGTGGGGCCAAGTGGTTCTCGAAAATTGATCTTCGAGGGGCAACAATTGTTTGCGCATGAAGGGGGGATGAATGGAAGACTGCGTTTAACACTCCACTGGGTATTTTGGGAATCTGGCCCTTTTGAGCTTTCCAGGCTCCGGCATTTTTTCAGAATCTTATTAAAGACACCTTAGACCTTTTATCGGCAGAAGTGTTTGTGTTTTGGATGACATTTTGATTTATTCACCCCCGGGTTTGGATCCATTGGAGGAGTGTGCGTGAAGTATTACGTTACTGAGTGATAATTTCCTTTTTGCCAAACTAAAAAATGTGAGTTCGGGTGTACAGAGACTTAGTTTTTTGGGCTCATTGTCTCCAGTGAAGATTTTGAGAGGACCCTGTGAAGGTGCAAACTGTGTAGGATTGGCCTAGACCTATTGGGGAAATCAATAAGAGGTTTTTTGGGGTTCGCCAATTTTTTATAGAAAATTCATTAAAAAAAAATTTTTTGTGATTCCAACCTCTGACCGATCTCACCAGGAAAGGGCTGATGCGGTTCAGTGGACTACTGAGGCCATTGAGGTTTTGTGTTGCAAAAGGAAAAGGTTGCTCTGCTCCCTCCTTACGCAAACCTGATGTGACTAAACCATTTTTGGTTGAGGTGAGTTCTTCTGTGGGGTCGGCGCGTCTTGTCTCAGGAAAAGCGGTGGAGTACATCCCTTGCTTTTTTTTCAAAGAAATTTTCTGAGTTGAATACATTATGATATCGGGAATCGGGAAATATTGGAAATTTAAACCCGCATTTGAAACACTGGCGTCATTTTTTGGAGGGGGCGGAATTTCCCGTTCAAGTCTTCACTGATCATAAAAATCTGATTTACCTTGATGTGCCAAACGCTTTGAATGCCCGTCGGCTAGGTGGGCACTGTTTTTTCTCACGGTTTAATTTTCCGTTACTTGCATCCCAGGTACTAAAAAAAGTTAAAGCTGTTCTTTGTCTCGCAGCTTTTCTCCTATGGTGTACTGAGGAGGAGGAAAACATTTTGCAAGAGGGGGTTGTTATTGCGTTTTGGATCTGTTTGGAAGATGGATTCTTAAAGCACAGGAAATGCCCCATCTAACGCCGCAGGGAGGTTGTTTGTGCCGGTACCCTGAGGAGAGATTTGTTTTTTTTTGAATGTCAGACTCTCGGTTGGCAGGTCTCCTGGAATTCTGGACCAAGAGACTTTGGGTCGCGCTTTTGGTGGCCTGGTGCAGAAGGAAGCATTAAGGGGGTGCGCAAAGCACGGTGTGTGCTAATCTAAGTCTTCTCATACTCGCTGCGGGGTTCTTTTTCCCTCTGGGGGTTCCTGTGCACCTTGGACACATTTGGCTATGGACTTTTTTTACTGACCTTCCCCCCTCCCGAGGGTTTCACTGTCATTTGGGGTGGTCGTGGACCGTTTTTGCAAGATGTGTCACTTGGTTCCCCTTTTATCAAATTGCCCTGCGCTAAGACTCTGCCTAAGGCTTTTGTCAAGGAAAAAAGTCAGACTACATGGGTTCCCATGACTTTTTCCGTAGGGGACCTCAGTTTGGCTCGTTTTTGGCGCGCTTTTGTGAAAGGTTTGGGAGTTCATTTGTCTTTTCATCCGGTTCATCCTGAGTCTAATGGCCAGACAGAAGGAAAAAACCAGGATGTTTAGCGTTCTTGCGTTGTTTTTTTGATGATAACAAGAGGGGTGGTCTGAGTTTCTGCCACTTTCTGATTTTTTCTCTTTAAAAACCTACATCCGCTTTGCGGTTTTTTCGCCCTTTTTTTTTGTTGTAAATGGGAGACATCCGTCTTTTGGGTCATTTTCCAAGTGGGCGGTTACCTGA
>JARQOD010000001.1:252568594-252699687 GCA_033576555.1 Oophaga sylvatica
GACTCTGTCCATGGATAAAATCTGACATGTGAGAGCCCCATAGAATAATATTGGCCCGAGTTCAAACTGGTGTTTTATTGAATCGCATTTCGACCGAAAATGCTGTTGTCTGCTTGACCCTTAAGGCTAATTTCACACAAGCGTGTAACAAGTTGTGTTTCATCCAGAAAAACTCTGGATGAAACAAAGATTTCTCATTTGTCATCTATAGGCAATGCATGTGCTATACTTTTTGCTACAACAGCAGTTATAAAAAAAATTGCAAAAGTAAATACAGTTTCATATATTAAACAACTACAATGTATCCATAAAAATTGGTTGCCATATGGCGGCCTTATATTACAATCCAATTTTATTTCACGCACCCCAGGCTTCAATGGGCGATTCCTATCTGACACACTAGTGAAACTAATGCATGCTACAATCTTTTTCACATGCAGAAAGAAATTGCTCATCTGCACTGCCAAAAGGAATAACATTGGTCTGAGTGCTGCCCATCTTTTCACGGGAAGCACCCAGACCGAAAACACAATCGTGTGAACTTTGATTTCTCTATATAATTCAGGGCCACAATTAGCCAAATGCAAATGTCATAGTGTGTAAGACATAAAATGCCCTACTCCATCCTCCCCCTGATCTTACTCAGTTTGAAAATAACATGCGTTGGCACTCAGACCCGCTCTCCTTCCTCCTTGGGAAGCAAACAATAAAAGGAAGCTTATAGTACTCACATAGAATGCTTATTTAGCCTTGAGAAAAATATTTCCCCACATGACAGCTATAGTTTACAGGTGGTTGATATCTTAGATACAAGGAAATGGAAAGTATATTACCTATTAGAGTTGAGCGATACTTTCCGATATTCAAAAGTATCGGAATCGGAATGGTATCGCCGATACCATTAAAATATCGGCGATACCCGATACCGATACCGGAAATCCAATGTAAGTCTATGGGAACAAAATATCGTAACTAAAAAAACCTCTTTCTTTCCTTGTAAACACTAAATATACACACATAGAATACATATATATATATATATATATATATATATATACATGTCATTGTGACATATATATATACATATATTTATAGTTTATACACTTCTACATAGTAAAATAGCCTCTGATTCAATTGCCGGGTAAAGCCGGCTTTTGTGAAAAGACAGAAGCACCCGACATGAAATGACACTTGGTTTACATAGAGTTAACCATGTCTTTTCATGTAGTTTGATATCTGATTTTCACAAACAATTACATGAGTGTATGTGTGCAAAATTTCACACCTGTAGGGGTTAATTAAAGGTGTAAATTCGTTGTAAAAAAACCGGACTTTTTTGCTACGAATTTACACCTTTAATTAACCCCTACAAGTGTGAAATTTTGCACACATACACTCATGTAATTGTTAGTGAAAACAATAGATCAAACAACTTGAAATGACATGGTTAACTCTATGTAAACCATGTGTCATTTCATGTCGGGTTCTGCATTTTCACAAAAGCCGGCAATTGAATTAGCGGCTATTATACTATGTAGAAGTGTATGAACTATAAATATAAATATATATATATATATGTGTCACAAATTCAATGACATGTATATATATATATATGAGGTGTAAAATTGCTGAAAAAAAATGCGTGGGCTCCCGCCCTATTTTCGCAACCAGACAGACAAAGCCAGCGAGTGGGGGCAAATAATAATAGCCCAGAGAGGGACCATTATTTTTGCCCCCCCCCCTGGCTACTAACATCTGCCCCCAGACACCCCAGAAAGACAAATCTATAATTACATTCGCCCTTTCTGGCACTTAGCCCGTCTATTCCCATTGCCCTGTAGCGGTGGCGAATGGGTTAATAAGGGGTTAAAGCCACCTTGCTATTGAAAGGTGACTTTAAGCCAGGTTAATAATGGAGAGCTGTCAATTAGACAACTATCAATTATTAATCCTATTGCATGAAATAAAAATAAAACACACACACTTTAATAAAAAATCATTTTAATGAAATAAAGACACGTCTTTGACCATCTTTTATTTTACTGCAAAAACCATTTCCTGTAATAAAAATAAAATAAAAAAGCAAAATTATTCTTACCTATCCCATGCACAGTCAGGTCCCACGGTGTAATTCTTCAGAAAGGGTTAATGTTTACTGCAGGGACCGCAGCTAATGCTGCAGCCTCACAGTAAACCCCCAAATGAATGAGCTCCTCTCCTGGCTGACAGGAGAGGAAGTGGAAAGCTTAATTGATTGCTTTCCACTTTCACTTCAGGTCAGCCAGGTACACAATCAGTGACGTCAGAGGGAACTGATTAACAAAAATAGGGGTTCCCTTCGAAAAAAAAATGGCGTGGGGTCCCCCCTATTTTTGTTAACCAGCCTGATGAAGCAGACTGCTGAGTCATGGTATTTAAGGCTGTTAGGGAGCCAATATCCATGGACCTTGCCAGCAGCGTTGGACTGGAGTACCTTGGGCCCACCAGAGAAAAATTATTCTTGGGGCCAACCATCATACTTCCCAACCTTTGAAGAAGGGAAAGAGGGACAAAGGCTGTGACACGCTGTGCCTGCTGCAGCAAATTTTAGGCCATGCCACGTTGCACCACAGACTGTCCAGGAGTTGGTGGATACTTTAGTCCAGGTGTGGGAGGAGATCCCTCAGGAGACCATCCGTCGCGCTCATCAGGAGCATGCCCAGAAGTTGTAGGGAGGTCATACAGCATACCTCCCAAATTTTGAAGACAGGAAAGAGGGTTAAAGGCTGCGGCGCGTGTAGCGCGTCGCTGCAAATTTTAGGCCACGCCCCGACCACACCCATTTCACAGCTAATCACACCCATATCCTCGCCCCAAGCGTACCCATTTAGCACTGCTGATCACACTGACTGGTAATGAGGGCACAGTGGCTGGTACTGAGGAAAAGAAAGAAAGCAGCGAGAGAGAAAGAACAAGCAGAGAAAGAAAGAGAGGAAAGAAAGAAAAGAGAGAGAGAAAGAAAGAACAGAGAGAAAAAAGAACAGAGAGCGAGAAAGACTAGAGAGAGAAAGAAAGACTAGAGAGAGAGCCAGAGGCGTAGCTAGGGTTTTGGTTTAGTGGGGGCGAAACTTCTGAGTGGGCCCCTAATCAGAGAACCTCAACAAATGACCGCGCTGTTGCCAAAAATAATCTATATATAAAAAGACCAATATTGATATTACCGCCATATGGTCTGTGGTAAATAATACCAGTCCTACAGAACATATAATAGATTACAGCACAGGTACAGATAATGACTTACCGCTGATGTTCTTTCTAATGGAATTGTTCACTTTTCATGTCTTTTCCATCTGGCCCAGACCGACATGACGACTTCTCCAGCCAGGACTCGACTGCAGAGATTACAACAAAGACACATTTCACTTCTCATATTTTTAGCACTGTCACGGTCACCAATTGGACTATTCTCAACCTGCACAAACTCCTCATCCTGCTGATACCCCAATACTGAGCCGCTGCTGCCATATGTGTCCCTATTTCTGCACCTAATACCCCAATACTGAGCCGCTGCTGCCGTATGTGTTCCTATTACTGCACCTGATACCCCAATACTGAGCTGCTGCTGCCGTATGTGTCCCTATTACTGCACCTGCTGTGTGGTTCTGTGTGACCTCTAAATTTTAAAACACCCCTCTAGAATATAGTAATGCCGGGTGCAAGTGCCCTAGAAAACAGTGCCCACATTTTGTCCCCTAGACTGTAATAATGCCCTGTGTGCCCCTTTGACAGTCACAGTAACCCGAGTTCCCTATAACAATAAGTGTCCACTTTACATTTAATAATGTCCCAAGTCTCCCCCTGTACATCTCCCCTATACACAGAATAATGCCCCTCACTGGATATATACTGACCCCTTAATGTCCCCAAACTATTTAATGGGTCCAACACTGTATGATGGCCCCTAGATAGCATCCATACAGCATAATACACCAGATAGTCCTCAATATAGTATAATGCACCCCCATAGGCAGCCTCTATATTATAATAAACCCCCATAGGCAGAGTCTATAATATAATGCACCACCATAGGCAGCCGCTATATTATAATGCACCCCCATAGGCAGCCTCTGTAGTATAATGCATCCCCATAGGGAGTCTCTGTAGTATAATGCACCCCAATATGGAGCCTCTGTAGTATAATGCAGCCCCCATATACAGCCTCTGCAGTATAATGCACCCCCCATATACAGCCTCTGTAGTATAATGCACCCCCATTAAAAAAAAAAAAAAAATACTCAACTCCCGGCTCCTGTGCTGCTCATTGTTCTCCCTCTCAGCGTCTGACAGCGGGCGCCGGCAGGTGATGTCATCGCGCCCGCTGTCAGACGCTGAGAGGGGAATTATGGGAGAGAAGGAGCGCTTGCTCCTTCTCTCTCTATGCGGTCAGCTGTATCGGCTGGATGCCGATACAGCTGACCCTCCGATGACAGGTGGAGGGCCCACTGCTGGCACCGGGCCCCCCCACCACCTGTTCAGGCCCCATAGCTTCCGGGCGGCAGAGCAGGGAGAGCGATTCTCCCTGCTCTGCCGCAGAATGTAACTGTATCGGCGTGCTGTGCACGCCGATACAGTTACTGTAGCGTAGCTCCGGGTGGGCCCCCTCAGAGCGCGGGGCCCGGGGCCACCGCTCCCTCTGCCCCATGACCTATCCTTTCAAATCAGGGCCCACCACGCAGGAGCTGGGGCCCACCGGAGGTTTCTCCGGTGTCCCGGTGGCTCAGTCCGACCCTGCTTGCCAGCCTGATAATACCAGGCCACAGCAGTCTGCTTATCTTTGCTGGTTAACAAAAATAGGGGATCCCCTCGAAAAAAATTGGCGTGGAGTCCCCCCTATTTTTGTTAACCAGCCAGATGAAGCAGACTGCTGAGGCCTGGTTTTTCAGGCTGTTAAGGAGCCAAGATCCATGGACCTTGCCAGCCTGATAATACCAGGCCACAGCAGTCTGCATATCTTGGCTGGTTAACAAAAATAGGGGATCCCCTTGAAAAAAATTGGCGTGGGGTCCCCCCTATTTTTGTTTACCAGCCAGATGAAGCAGACTGCTGAGGCCTGGTTTTCAGGCTGGTAAGGATCCAATATCCATGGACCTTGCAAGCCTGATAATACCAGGCCACAGCAGTCTGCTTAGCTTGGCTGGTTAACAAAAATAGGGGATCCCCTCGAAAAAAAAATGGCGTGGGGATCCCCCCTATTTTTGTTAACCAGCCAAGTAAAATGCAGACTGCTGCGGCCTGGTATTAAAAGACTGTCAAGGCCCATGGATTTTGGCCCTCAACAGCCTGATAATACCAGGCATCAGGAGCCCCACATTTGACGCATCAAAAGATGTGCCAATTGTGGCACTTTACCCGGCTCTTCCCACTTGCCCTGTAGCGGTGGCAAGCGGGGTAATAAGGGGTTAATGTCACCGTTGATTGCACGGTGACAATAAGCCCGGTTAATAATGGAGAGGCGTCAATAAGACACCGATCCATTATTAATCCCAAAGTTTTTAAAGGTTTAAAAAAAAGACACAGCAAGAAAAAAGTATTTTAATGAAATAAAATACCACAGTTTTCATTAATTTTATTATACGCTAATTCCTGCGACGCCATCGATCTCCTGTAAAAAGAGGAAAAAAAACAAACCAACAGTATACCACCTGTCCGACGCAGTCCATAGTAACGAGGGTCCCACGACGATTCAGCTCTGCTACATCGGAATGCCAGGCAGAGGCTAACATCCCGACGCAGCACAGCTGATTACCTGCTTCCCCGGCGGTGACGTCATCGGACTGCTTTACGGCCGCAATTACCCAGCAGTCACTGCAGTTATCGTGAGAAACTGCATGTGACCGCCAGAGAGAAGATGATGGCGGCCATCAAGCAGTCCAGGACGAGACCACCGGAGATCTTCTCCGGGTAAGTGCCGCTGACTCCTGACAGACCCGACCGATGGACACTGACCGTGACAGGAACATTCCGATTCCGGTATCAGATATGACGAAAATATCGGTACTCGGAATCGGAATTCCGATACAGCCAATATCGGCCGATACCCGATATTTGCAATATCGGAATGCTCAACCCTATTACCTATGGATTTATATACTCATATTACATTCAAGGTAAATTACATTTATTTTCCATTTCTAGCTACCAGAAACGTGGAGCTCTGTTTTCTTACTGAATCTTGGGAAGCGTTTCCCAAATTGGAGTATAGTAGAAGCACTTTGGCTTTGCCCAGGTGCTCCTCCTTAGCAGCAGATGTGTAAACTGCTGCTTTATTACTAATAGACTTTCTGACAAAGTGATAGTTTTATCTCTATTGTTAAGGAACAAATGAGAAAATTAATGTTTTCAATTGAGTTCACACCTTAAACAATTACATCTCATTGTTATCTTGTGAGTGGTAATTTGCTCACGGAGTGTTGATAGCTCCATTGAGTTTGTCTTGTTGACCGTTCCAAATGTTATAAATATATTTCTTATATTGAAACAGAGATGAAAGAAAACTATATTTGGAAACAATTGCTTTCTCATTATTACAGTGGTAAGTTTGGAGCTGTTCCTATGTTATCCCTACTAGAAATTAATGAATAAAATGACAATTGGGTGTCACCAGCTGAAGGCGTGTCCCTACACCTTCTGACATTGTCTAATTGGTGTAGAGACACGCCCTTTTGACCAAATCAATTTATTTATAATGACAGAAGAACAGCACAGTGCAGAGGTCTATGCTCCAGAATCGTTATTCCATGCAGTGTACAATTATTTACTAAAACATGTTCTATTTAAAAGAAGCTATTTTGTCCATAAATATAATGCAAGATGATGTTAATTTGCCAAACCACATGATCTACTGCAGTATGAGATAAATGGCAATAGAACTGTGTAAGTAAACCTTTTCACACTATGGAACACAGAGTAGTATGCTTACCTCAATAAAAACAAATAGATCTTGCATCTGCTACAATCTGCTAAGTTTGATGGAATTGAGGAGATTTTGGCTATTTCTTAAAGAAGTCTTCTCTTGAA
Organism: Oophaga sylvatica; assembly: GCA_033576555.1. Taxonomy (NCBI): domain Eukaryota; kingdom Metazoa; phylum Chordata; class Amphibia; order Anura; family Dendrobatidae; genus Oophaga; species Oophaga sylvatica. Next base: position 252,575,651 of record JARQOD010000001.1, read on the forward strand.
CATTTTTCCCCTTAAACATGTCCATATGTGCTGAGTCATGGGGACGGCCCCAGATGATGCAGAAGGGCCATTTTGGACACGTAGTTCCATTGGCAGCAGATGATAGTGTCACGGTAGCTGAAGTGGGCTACTGGACCCCTAAACACTTCTCTTGTGTCGAAAAGTGTCAATAGCGGGAGGTGGCACTTATGGAAATGGTATAGGGGTCACTCATAAAGAGGTGATGTATGGGTGCAGGTGTTGGAGCAAACATGATGTTAGTGCAATTAGAAGCAACCAGAAAGACTTGTTGAATTGCAAACATAACACTTCTTTACTGAAGGAGATAACAGTTTACAATCTCTAGAGATTGGTTTTCTCATGAACAAAGTACATTTTAATCAACAGATCTTTGAATAATAATTTCCACAATTGAATGTGTTTTAAAAAATGTTCCTGTGCTGAGAATCTTATAAATGTGGCCCTGCTGTGTACTGTGTAATGACTGTGTCTGACCATGTAGGAATATGTTCTGAATATACAGGTCCTTCTCAAAAAATTAGCATATAGTGCTAAATTTCATTATTTTCCATAATGTAATGATTACAATTAAACTTTCATATATTTTAGAGTCATTACACACCAACTGAAATTTGTCAGGTCTTTTATTGTTTTAATACTGATGATTTTGGCATACAACTCCTGATAACCCAAAAAACCTGTCTCAAAAAATTAACATATTTCAACCGTCCAATAAAATAAAAGTGTTTTTTAAAAACAAACAAAAAAACCATCAAATAATAATGTTCAGTTATGCACTCAATACTTGGTCGGGAATCCTTTTGCAGAAATGACTGCTTCAATGCGGCGTGGCATGGAGGCAATCAGCCTGTGACACTGCTGAGGTGTTATGGAGGCCCAGGATGCTTCGATAGCGGCCTTAAGCTCATCCAGAGTGTTGGGTCTTGCGTCTCTCAACTTCCTCTTCACAATATCCCACAGATTCTCTATGGGGTTCAGGTCAGGAGAGTTGGCAGGCCAATTGAGCACAGTAATACCATGGTCAATAAACCATTTACCAGTGGTTTTGGCACTGTGAGCAGGTGCCAGGTCGTGCTGAAAAATGAAATCTTCATCTCCATAAAGCATTTCAGCCGATGGAAGCATGAAGTGCTCCAAAATCTCCTGATAGCTAGCTGCATTGACCCTGCCCTTGATGAAACACAGTGGACCAACACCAGCAGCTGACATGGCACCCCACACCATCACTGACTGTGGGTACTTGACACTGGACTTCAGGCATTTTGGCATTTCCTTCTCCCCAGTCTTCCTCCAGACTCTGGCACCTTGATTTTCGAATGACATGCAAAATTTGCTTTCATCAGAAAAAAGTACTTGGGACCACTTAGCAACAGTCCAGTGCTGCTTCTCTGTAGCCCAGGTCAGGCGCTTCTGCCGCTGTTTATGGTTCAAAAGTGGCTTTACCTGGGGAATGCGGCACCTGTAGCCCATTTCCTGCACACGCCTGTGCACGGTGGCTCTGGATGTTTCTACACCAGACTCAGTCCACTGCTTCCTCAGGTCCCCCAAGGTCTGGAATCGGTCCTTCTCCACAATCTTCCTCAGGGTCCGGTCACCTCTTCTCGTTGTACAGCGTTTTCTGCCACATTGTTTCCTTCCAACAGACTTCCCATTGAGGTGCCTTGATACAGCACTCTGGGAACAGCCTATTTGTTGAGAAATTTCTTTCTGGGTCTTACCCTCTTGCTTGAGGGTGTCAATGATGGCCTTCTTGACATCAGTCAGGTCGCTAGTCTTACCCATGATGGGGGTTTTGAGTAATGAACCAGGCAGGGAGTTTTTAAAAGCCTCAGGAATCTTTTGCATTTGTTTAGAGTTAATTAGTTGATTCAGAAGATTAGGGTAATAGGTCGTTTAGAGAACCTTTTCTTGATATGCTAATTTTTTGAGACAGGTTTTTTGGGTTATCAGGAGTTGTATGCCAAAATCATCAGTATTAAAACAATAAAAAACCTGACAAATTTCAGTTGGTGTGTAATGAATCTAAAATATATGAAAGTTTAATTGTAATCATTACATTATGGAAAATAATGAAATTTAGCACTATATGCTAATTTTTTGAGAAGGACCTGTATACCAGATCTTCTGGGCAGGGGAGGAAGCAAAAGAGTATACAGACAGGACAGCAAGGATCTCAGCTGATTCTTTCTGTAAAGTAAAATATTACTTAAAAATAGGCAAGGAAATGTTTTGCCTCACACAAAGAATCTGCCATGATCCCATGCTATAAAGGCAAAGTGACTGTAGTTCACAGTATAGGATACACTCAGTTTTTTGATTATGAGAGGAGGTTTTGTCTCCTTGTGAAGCAAACATGTATAGGGCATCTCAGTTCACTTTGCTTGCTACTGGAGGAATTGTTATAGGAAACTGCAGTCCAAGTAATTATTTACTGATGAAGGGACCTTCACAGGTTGGCTCTCCATGTTGACACACTAGGTGTACAGTCATGGCCAAAAGTTTTGAGAATGACACAAATATTATATTTTCACATGATCTGCTGCCCTCTAGTTTTTATGTGTGTTTGACAGATGTTTTTATCACAGACAGAAATATAATAATTGCAAACATATGAGTAACAAAAGCTTATATTGACAGTTAGAATGAGTTAATGCAGCAAGTCAATATTTGTAGTGTTGACTCTTCTTCTTCAGGACCTCTGCAATTCTCCCTGGCATGCTCTCAATCAACTTCTGGACCAAATCCTGACTGATAGCAGTCCATTCTTGTACAATCAATGCTTTCATTTTGTCAGAATTTTTAGGTTTTTGTTTGTCCATCCTTCTCTTGATGATTGACCACAAGTTCTCAATGGGATTAAGATCTTGGGAGTTTCCAGGCCATGGACCCAAAATCTCTATGCTTTGTTCCCTGAGCCATTTAGTTATCACCTTTGCTTTATGGCAAGGTGCTCCATCATGCTGGAAAAGGCATTGTTGATCACCAAACTGCTCTTGGAGGGTTTAGAGAAGTTGCTCTTGGAGGACTTTCTGGTGCCATTCTTTATTCATGGCTGTGTTTTTAGGCAAGACTGTGAGAGAGCCGATTCCCTTGGCTGAGAAGCAACCCCACACATAAATGGTTTCAGGATGCTTAACAGTTGGCATGAGACAAGACTGGTGGTAGCGCTCACCTTGTCTTCTCCGAATGAGGCGTTTTCCTGATGTCCCAAACAATCGAAAAGGGGATTCATCAGAGAAAATAACTTTACCCCAGTCCTCAGCAGTCCACTGCCTGTACCTTTTGCAGAATATCAGTCTGTCCATGATGTTTTTTCTGGAGAGAAGTGGCTTCTTTGCTGCCATCCTTGAGACCAGGCCTGTTATGATTTGGTAGCTGAGGAGAGCAGGCAAAAAAGGAAATACACCAGAGAGGTTGGAATCTATTGGATTGCAGTACCCTGACTAACCACCACAACTAAAGGCAGCCGTGGAGCGTACCTACGTTGGTCCTAGACGCCTCGTCACAGCCTGAGAAGCTAACTACACCTAAAGACAGAAAGAGGAAAACTATCTGCCCCGGAGCAGATCCCCAAAGAACATAGAAAGCCCCCAAACATGTAATGGCGGTTAGACAAGAGGAAATACAGACACAGACAGAAAATAGTATGAGCAAACGTTGGGGCCCAAACTTCCTAGAGAGAAAAGGATAGGAAGGACACTTACTGCAATCCCAAAAAACCCTAAAAAGCACCAACTCTACTAATTACAAAAACACCTGAGATCACACGACCTCTACCACCTAAATTAGTTCTCTGGTGTAACAAAACCAAACAGCAGCCACTGAAAAAACTGGAAAAGGCAAATGAACAAACAACAGTGGCTGAACTAAACTGAGAGGAGCACAAGCCCCCGGAGGGGACCCAGCAGACCCCCACAGAAGTGCAGGACAAAATGCAAAAAGCAAGCACCAAAAAACTAAAAGAAAAAAATGTCTTATCTGTTAGCAAAGATGCAGGCACGAAACAGCAAGCTTCAAAGTGAACAGGAATCAAAGATGAGACCAGAACAATTGATCACCGGCAACCCTGATGGGAGGGAACCTCCCTTATATAAGACCAGTCAGTAACACCTGATCGCCAATCTTCACAATCTTCATTGAATAGTTCAGTACTGTTTGTAACCACCAGAGGGAGCTTCTGCTCAGAATTCATTTCTAGCACATTCACAACAGTACCCCCCCTTGAGGAGGGGTCACCGAATCCTCATTTGAGCAACCAGGTCGGTCAGGATGAGCTCTGTGATACGCACGGATGAGTATCCTAGCATGGATGTCTGAAGCAAACACCCAAGAATTGTCCTCCTGACCATAACCTCTCCACTTAACCAAATACTGGAGTTTCCGTCTAGAAAAACGAGAATCCAATATTTTCTCAACCACATACTCCAGATTGCCCTCAACCAAAACAGGGTCAGGAGGCACAGCCATAGGAACCGCTGGCTCGACAAACCTCTTCAATAAGGACTTGTGGAACACGTTATGGATCTTAAATGTCCCTGGAAGAAGTAAACGAAAGGAAACAGGATTAAGAATCTCCATGATCTTAAAAGGTCCAATGAACCTAGGCTTAAACTTAGGAGATGCAACACTCATAGGGATATTTCTTGAGGACAACCAGACCAAGTCCCCCACTTTAAACCGAGGACCATCAGTCCTATGCCGGTTGGCAAACCGCTGGGCCCTCTCCTGAGAGAGGGACAACCTCTCCACTACCTGGTCCCAAATCTGCTGCATACGCTCCACAACAGAGTCAACACCTGGACAGACAGAAGCCTCTGTCTGTCCTGAAGAAAATCGAGGGTGAAACCCAAAATTGCAGAAAAATGGAGACATCAAAGTGGCAGAGCTAGCCCTATTATTAAGAGCAAACTCAGCCAAAGGCAAAAAAGAGACCCAGTCATCCTGATCAGCAGACACAAAGCATCTCAGATAAGTCTCCAATGTCTGGTTTGTTCTCTCAGTTTTTCCATTGGTCTGAGGATGAAAAGCCGAGGAGAAAGACAATTGAACACCAAGTTTAGAACAAAAAGTCCTCCAAAATCTGGAAACAAACTGGACTCCTCTGTCAGACACAATGTTCTCAGGAATGCCGTGTAACCGAACCACGTGCTGAAGGAACAAAGGCACCAATTCAGAGGAGGAAGGCAACTTAGGTAATGGCACAAGATGTATCATTTTGGAAAACCTATCACAAATCACCCAGATAAGGGTCATTCTCTGAGAAACAGGGAGGTCGGAAATTAAATCCATAGAGATATGGGTCCATGGTCTCTTGGGCACAGGCAATGGCATCAACATACCACTAGAGCGAAAGCAAGGCTTGGAGCGAGAGCAAGTCCCGCAGGACTGCACAAATTCCCTGACGTCACGAGACAAAGTAGGCCACCAAAAGGACCGACTAACCAAGTCTTATGGTTCCAAAAATTCCGGGATGACCGGCCAACGCGGAACAATGAATCTCAGACATCACACTCTTTTTCCACCGGTCTGGGACAAACAATTTCCCAATAGGGCAGCGCTCGGGTTTATCCTCCTGACACCCTTCCAGAGCCAGTCTCAAATTGGGCAAGATGGCGGAAAGAACTACACCCTCTTTCAAAATAACAGCAGGATCAGATAACTCAGGAGAGTCCGCAAGGAAACTCCTCGAGAGGGCATCCGCCTTAACATTCTTAGTGCCAGGAAGAAAGGAAACCACAAAATTAAAACGAGTGAAAAACAAGGCCCACCTGGCCTGTCTAGGATTAAGTCGCTTGGCTGATTCCAGATAAACCAGATTCTTATGGTCCGTGAGGACCACCACCTGATGTTTGGCTCCCTCCAGCCAATGTCTCCACTCTTCAAAAGCCCACTTCATGGCCAATAACTCCCGATTACCCACGCCATAATTACGTTCAGTTGGAGAAAATTTTCGAGAGAAAAAGGCACAAGGGTTACTTTTAGAGGTCTCTGGATCTATTTGGGACAAAACGGCACCTGCCCCAATTTCAGAGGCATCTACCTCCACCTGAAATGGCAGAGAAACATCAGGCTGCCGTAGAACAGGAGCAGAAGTGAGTCTCTGCTTAAGTTCCTGAAACACAGAGATTGCCTCAGGAGGCCAATTCACCACATCAGAACCCTTTTTGGTCAAATCAGTCAATGGTTTAACAATAACAGAGAAATTACCAATAAATTTATGATAAAAATTGGCAAAACCCAAGAATCTCTGAAGAGCCTTTAATGAAGTAGGTTGGACCCAATCACAGATGGCCTGAACCTTGACCGGGTCCATTTCAATAACAGTTGGGGACAAAATAAATCCCAGAAATGAGATCCTCTGTACGCCAAAAAGACACTTTGATCCCTTCACATACAGAGCATTCTCTCTCAAAATCTGGAACACAGTCCGAACATGTTTCACATGAGAGTCCCAGTCATTGGAAAAAATCAAGATATCATCCAAATAAACAATCAGAAATTTATCCACAAAATCCCTGAAAATGTCATTCATGAAGGACTGGAAGACAGAAGGAGCATTAGTGAGCCCAAAGGGCATCACTAGGTACTCAAAATGCCCCTCTGGGGTATTAAATGCCGTCTTCCATTCATCCCCGTGCTTAATGCGAATAAGGTTATATGCCCCCCTGAGGTCAAGCTTGGTAAACCAAGTAGCACTTTTCACCCTGGAAAACAGGTCAGAAATCAAGGGTAGCGGATATTGATATTTCACAGTGATATTGTTCAAGAGACGATAATCAATACATGGCCTTAATGAACCATCCTTTTTGGCCACAAAGAAAAAGCCAGCACCCAAGGGTGAAGAGGATGGTCTGATATGACCCTTCTCCAATGACTCCTTGATATAAGACCGCATAGCGTCATGTTCAGGTACAGACAAGTTAAAAAGGTGACCTTTAGGGAATTTACTACCAGGCACTAATTCAATAGCGCAGTCATAGCTCCTATGGGGGGGGCAAGGATGCAGATTTACTTTCGCTAAACACATCAGAAAAATCAGTCAAAAAGTCAGGAACATCCTGAGCCTGGGGGGAGGCAGAAAAAACAGGAGTGTGGGCATTAACACATTGGCAGCCCCAACTGGTTACAGACACAGATTTCCAATCCAAAACAGGATTATGAGACTGTAACCAAGGGAAACCCAGTACGATAATGTCATGCAGATTATACAGCACCAAAAATTTGTAACTCTCCTGATGATCAGGTTCAACCCTCATTATCACCTGAGTAGAGAACTGAGGTTTATTCTCAGCCAAAGGGGTAGAATCGATCCCAGTAGGGGAATAGACTTCCGTAGAGGTATCAAGGGAAACCCACAACGTTTAGCAAAATCAAAATCCATCAGGTTAATAGCTGCTCCCGAATCAACAAAAGCCTGAGCAGAAAATGTGGACAGGGAGCAAATCAGGGTAACAGTCAACAAAAATTTAGTCTGAACACTACCCAAGACAACTGAGCGTGCAAAACGTCTTCCCCGCTTAGGGCAGACTGAAATAGCATGAGAGGCATCACCACAGTAGAAACATAACCCATTGCGTTTTCGAAACTCATGACGCTGTGCCCCAGAAGCCACTCTATCACACTGCATGGGTTCAGAAGCTGGTTCACAAGGCAACACTATTCCACGCATACCTCTACGCTCACGCAAACGTCTGTCAATTTGAATCGCTAATGACATAGAATCATTGAGACCAGAGGGGACAGGGAATCCCACCATAACATCCTTTACATTCTCTGACAGACCCTTCCGAAAAAGGGCTGCCAAAGCATCGTCATTCCATTTGGTCAGGACTGCCCACCTTCGGAATCTCTGACAGTATAACTCAGCGTCCTCAAGCCCCTGATTTAATGCCAACAAGGCTTTTTCAGCTTGATCAGTGACATTAGGCTCATCGTACAATAACCCCAGAGCCTGAAAAAATGCATCAACATTACTCAAAACAGGATCCCCAGGTGTCAGGGAAAAAGCCCAATCCTGAGGATCGCCGCGCAGGAGAGAGATGACAATTTGAACCTGCTGTGCTGCGTTCCTGAAGACTTAGATTTTAAGGCAAAAAACAACTTACAGTTATTTTTGAAATTCAGAAATTTAGCTCGATCCCCTAAAAACAAATCTGGCATAGGAATCCTAGGTTCCACAACAGGCAACCCTGCAAGATAGGTAGCAATACTCCGGACTTCAGTGGCAAGCTAATCCACACGGCCAGACAACTGTGCAAACTCCATTGAGAGAAAAAAAAAATCCTCCTCAGCACCCAGAGATTCAGAGGAAAAAAAAAAAAAATCTCTGACTACTCTGACAATCTTCTTTCTTTAACACTATTTTTCCCTTCTGTGAGTACCATATAACTATCAGTTTTTGGGCCAGTGATACTGTTATGATTTGGTAGCTGAGGAGAGCAGGCAAAAAAGGAAATACACCAGAGAGGTTGGAATCTATTGGATTGCAGTACCCTGACTAACCACCACAACTAAAGGCAGCCGTGGAGCGTACCTACGTTGGTCCTAGACGCCTCGTCACAGCCTGAGAAGCTAACTACACCTAAAGACAGAAAGAGGAAAACTATCTGCCCCGGAGCAGATCCCCAAAGAACATAGAAAGCCCCCAAACATGTAATGGCGGTTAGACAAGAGGAAATACAGACACAGACAGAAAATAGTTTGAGCAAACGTTGGGGCCCAAACTTCCAAGAAAGAAAAGGATAGGAAGGACACTTACTGCAATCCCAAAAAACCCTAAAAAGTACCAACTCTACTAATTACAAAAACACCTGAGATCACACGACCTCTACCACCTAAATTAGTTCTCTGGTGTAACAAAACCAAACAGCAGCCACTGAAAAAACTGGAAAAGGCAAATGAACAAACAACAGTGGCTGAACTAAACTGAGAGGATCACAAGCCCCCGGAGGGGACCCGGCAGACCCCACAGAAGTGCAGGACAAAATGCAAAAAGCAAGCACCAAAAAACTAAAAGAAGAAAATGTCTTATCTGTTAGCAGAAGATGCAGGCACGAAACAGCAAGCTTCAAAGTGAACAGGAATCAAAGATGAGACCAGAACAATTGATCACCGGCAACCCTGATGGGAGGGAACCTTCCTTATATAAGACCAGTCAGTAACACCTGATCGCCAATCTTCACAATCTTCATTGAATAGTTCAGTACTGTTTGTAACCACCAGAGGGAGCTTCTGCTCAGAATTAATTTCTAGCACATTCACAACACAGGCCTTGCTCCAAGAGTCTCTGCCTCACAGTGCATGCAGATGCACTCACACCTGCCTGCTGCCATTCCTGAGCAAGCTCTGCAATGCTGGTAGCCCGATCCCGCAGCTGAAACACTTTTAAGAGACGGTCCTGGCGCTTGCTGGTCTTTCTTGGGCGCCCTGGAGCCTTTTTGGCAACAATGGAACCTCTCTCCTTGAAGTTCTTGATGATGCGATAGATTGTTGACTGAGGTGCAATCTTTCTAGCTGCGATACTCTTCCCTGTTAGGCCATTTTTGTGCATTGCAATGATGATTGCACGTGTTTCTTTAGAGATAACCATGGTTAAGAGAAGAGAAACAATGATGCCAAGCACCAGCCTCCTTTTAAAGTGTCCAGTGGTGTCATTCTTACTTAATCATGACAGATTGATCTCCAGCCATGTCCTCATCAACACCCACACCTGTGTTAATGGAGCAATCACTGAAAAGAGGTTAGCTGGTCCTTTTAAGGCAGGGCTGCAATGATGTTGAAATGTGTTTTGGGGGATAAAGTTCATTTTCTAGCCAAATATTGACTTTGCAAGTAATTGCTGTTAAGCTGATCACTCTTTATAACTTTCTGGAGTATATGCAAATTGCCATTAGAAAAAGTGAAGCAGTAGACTTTGTAAAAATTAATATTTGTGTCATTCTCAAAACTTTTGTCCATGACTGTATAGCTTTATTCACAGTTTTAGGTGTTACCATTCCCAAATTCAGGGAGTAAGCCAAAGTTCTTGGTGTGGAAATTATGTTGTACTGGTTCTGACTGGAAGCGCATAGAAAAATCAGTAAGAAGGAGAGCCCTTGCTCAGCCTTATCTCTCCTGACTGTATGAAGCTTCACTCCTTGGTGGAAGCAACTATGTGAACATAGATTTCTCCTTAGAATTGACTAGAATAGAGATTCTGGAAATAGGGTTGCTTTCTTACCCTCCCTCTCACCTACTGCGATTTTATCCAGTATTCAGCACTGTTGCACTTCTTTTCTGAGTGATGTCAATGTTCTGCAGACTCTCTGGGGTTCACGCTGGGTTCTACGTGACTGGGAAGTGGCTTTTACAATGTAAAACTTTGGAGCATCAGAACAATGCTTCTTAAGTTTAAGCTGTAAAAGATATAAAAAAACTGACCGGCACATCCAAAAATAGACCTAATGTGAACAGGTGCTAAACCTAGAGTCACCAACTCATGCACACTCAAGAAAAAAGCCTTCTCAATTGTTCATATTTCTAAGGCAGTGATGCAATTCATTTTTCATATCTTGTGTTTGCAAGCTATAGTGCTACAGTGTGCTTCCTTTTTTTTTTTCTTGAGTGTGCATGAGTTAGTGACTCGAGGTTTAGCACCTGTTCACTTTAGGTCTATTTTTGGATGTGCCGGTCAGTTTTTTGATATGTATTCATTTACCTTCTGCCTGAGCACTCCACCTGCTAGTCACTGGCGTTTTAATTATACCAGGGCTTCTACCCCTCCACAGAGATGTAGATTTCAGTCTAGAGAGAGGATTCATATGTTCCCATACAGATAGACTTTTCTAAGCGAGGATTGGCATTAGTTAGGACCTGGAAAACGAGGAGCGCCTTAACTTGACTTCCAGGTACACATAAATTGGCCATTTTATGCGCTAAGCCTTCTCAATTTTTCATATTTCTAAGGCAGTGATGCAATTCATTTTTCATATCTCTTGTTTGCAAGCTATAGCGCTACAGTGTGCTTCCTTTTTTTTTTCTTAAACTGTAAAAGAGACTCACAGATAGAGCATAGAGTGATCCGGATAATCTGAAGAGTGGTGGCGTTACTCAGAAGAGGATTGGAACAGTGCTGGTTACTGGAGAATATCGCTGTAGGTGAGAATATTAACACACCGACACTACAGGTTATATATATATACATAGGCATGTAGAAGTTTGGGCATTCCTGGTCAAAATTAATGTTATTGTGAACAGTTAAGCAAGATGAAATGATGATCTCTAAAAGTCCTAAAGTTGACACTTTTCCTTTGTATGTTAAGCAAAAATATATACCGTATATACTCGAGTATAAGCCTAGATTTTCAGCCCATTTTTTAGGGATGAATGTCCACCTCTCGGCTTACACTCGAGTCATATACAGGGGAGGTCGGCGGGGGAGGGGGAGCGCAGCTGTGCTATATACTCACCTCCTCCTGGCGCGGTCTCTGCAGCCCCTGCTCTTCTCTCACAGTCTCCGGCACCTGTGTTCAGCGGTCACGTGGTACCGCTCATTAAAGTCATGAATATGCTCATATTCATGACTTTAATGAGATGTACCACGTGACCGCTGAAGTTAGGCTTAGCTGCCGGAAACAGTGGGAGAAGAGCAGGGGCTGCAGAGACGCTCCAGGAGGGGGTGAGTTTAAGCCATATTCACCTGTCCCCGTTCCACCGCTGCACGCCGCTCTGTCCTCGCGTCCTCTAGCAGTGAATGTTCAGGTCAGAGGGTGCGATGACGTGGTTAGTGCGCGCCACACCCTCTGCCTGAGCATTCACTGCCAAAGGACCGAAGACAGCGGAGTTCGGCGGTGGACCGGGGACAGGTGAATATTGCAGGTGCTGGGGCCTGAGCCAGCGGTGACACCGGCACCTATCCCCCACAGCGTGCTGGTGTCCCCGCCTGCTCAGGACACCAGCACCTGGCCCCCAGCGACGAGAGGTATGTCATTTTTTTTTCATTTGCATCAGCAGCATAAGGGACCTATACTACCATATGGGGGCACAATCTATGGAGCATCTTGTAGGGCATAACACATGGGGCATCATATGGGGGCATAATACATGGGGCAGCATATGGGGCACAATCTATGGAGCATCTTGTGGGGCATAATACATGGAGCAGCATAAGGGGGCATAATCTATGGAGCATCATATGGGGGAATAATACATGGGGCAGCATATGGGGCACAATCTATGGAGCATCTTGTGGGGCATAATACATGGTGCAGCATATGGGGCACAATCTATGGAGCATCTTGTGGGGTATAATGCATGGGCAGCATATGGGGCACAATCTATGGAGCATCTTGTGAGGCATAATACATGGGGTATCATATGGGGCATAATATATGGTGCAGCATATGGGGCATAATATATGGGGCATAATATATGGGGCAGCATATGGGGAATAATCTGTGGAGCAGCATATGGGGCATAATCTATGGAGCAGCATATGGGGCTCCTGATTCAATATGGCTATTCAAAAACATTTAACCTACTTTAATTTTACTTTTATTGGTATCTATTTTATTTTTGAAATTTACCAGTAGCTGCCTCATTTTCCACCCTAGGCTTATACTCGAGTCGATAAGTTTTCCCAGTGGTTTGTGGCAAAATTAAGGGGGTCGGCTTATACTCGGGTCGGTTTATACTCGAGTATATACAGGTATATGGTAATTTTTTTCTCATTTTAAAAATTACAAAAAAGAAAAATGGGTCGATTCAAAAGTTTAGGCACCTTTAGAGATTGGCTTGCTCAGGTAACTTTTAACAAGGTTTCAGACCTTAATTAGCCTGTTAGCATTATGGCTTTTTTACTATCATCATTAGGAAAGGCCAGGTGATACAAATTTACCAGCAAAATAAAAACCCAGCCTCCTCTAACTTTGTGCTAAAAAACAGCAGCCATCGGTTTTTCTAAGCAGCTGCCTAGCACTCCGAAAGTGAAAATGGTGGAGACCCACAAAGCAGGAGAAGGCTATTAGAAGATGGCAAAGCGTTTTCAAGTTACCATTTATTCATTTTGAAATGTAATTAAGAAATGGAAGTTAACAGGAACAGTGGAGGTCAGGATAAGGTCTGGAAGACCAAGGAATATTTCAGTGAGAGCTGCAAGAGAGGAAAATGAGAACCCCTGCTTGACTCCAAAAGACCTTCTGAAAGATTTAGCAGACTCTGGAGTTGTGGTACATTGTTCTACTGTTCAGAAACACCTGCACAAACATGGCCTTCAAAGAAGAGACCAAAGAAAACCTCTTCTGCATCCTTACCATAAAATTCAGCATCAGAAGTATGCAAAAGAACATGTAAACAGGCCGGGTGCATTTTGGAAATAAGTCATGTGGACTGATGAGATTAAATTAGAACTCTTTGGCCACAATGATCAAACGTATATGTGGAGAAAAAAGGGCACAGAATTTCAGGAAAAGAACATATCGCCAACCATTAAGCATGGAGATGGATCAATCAAGCTTTGAGGTTGAGTAGCAGCCAATGTCATGAGGAACGTAGCTTGGGTAGAGGAAAGAATAGATTCAATGAAATTTCAACAAATTCTGTAAAAAAGCTGAAGTTGGAAAGAGAATGGCTTCTACAAATTTATAATGATCCCAAACACATGTCAAAATCCACAATAGACTACTTCAAAAAGCACAAGCTGAAGACTTTACAATAGCCCTCACTGACCCCTGATCTGAACATCATTGAAAATTTGTGGCTAGACCTCAAAATAGTAGTGTATGCAAGACGACCCAGGATTCACACAGAACTGGAAGAATTTTCAAAGGAAGAATGGATCAAAATCCCTCAAACAAGAACTGAAACACTCTTGGCTAGCTACAAAAAGCATTTACAAACTGTGATACTTTCAAAAGGGTGTTGCTACTAGGTACTAACCATGCAGGGTGCCCAAACTTCTACATCAGCCTAATTTTTCCTTTTTGTAACTTTTAAAATGAAAAAAAAAATGACAATGCATTTTTTTGCCTAAAATACAAAGGAAATGTGTTGTCTTTAAATTTAGGCCTCTAAGAGATCATTTTATCTTCAACTTGCTTAACTGTTCACAATAACAGTAATTTTGACCAGGGGTGTCCAAACTTTTACATGCCACTGCAAACATATTTAGGGGAAAAAAAAGTTCATGGAAGGGCTTCTGTAATTTTTGTGATGAAGAAATGGAAGGCATAGAGAAGTTTCATTTGAATTTCCTGGCTTCACTATATATACAGTACAGACCAAAAGTTTGGACACACCTTCTCATTCAATGATTTTTCTGTATTTTCATGACTATGAAAATTGTAAAATCACACTGAAGGCATCAGAACTATGAATTAACACATGTGGAATTATACATTACACTTTACAAAAAAGTGTGAAACAACTGAAAATATGTCTTATATTCTAGGTTCTTCAAAGTAGCCACCTTTTGCTTTGATTACTGCTTTGCACGCAGAAAAGGTGAACGGATGGACTCTACATGCCTGGTTCCCACCGTGAAGCATGGAGGAGGAGGTGTGATGGTGTGGGGGTGCTTTGCTGGTGACACTGTTGGGGATTTATTCAAAATTGAAGGCATACTGAACCAGCATGGCTACCACAGCATCTTGCAGCAGCATGCTATTCCATCCAGTTTGCGTTTAGTTGGACCATCATTTATTTTTCAACAGGACAATGACCCCAAACACACCACCAGGCTGTGTAAGTGCTATTTGACCAAGAAGGAGAGTCTTGGGGTGCTACGCCAGATGACCTGGCCTCCACAGTCACCAGACCTGAACCCAATCAAGATGGTTTGGGGTGAGCTGGACCGCTCACCGCTTCAATTTTGAATAAATCCCCAACAGTGTCACCAGCAAAGCACCCACACATCATCACACCACCTCCTCCATGCTTCACGGTGGGTACTAGGCATGTAGAATCTATCCGTTCACCTTTTCTACGTTCAAAGCAGTAATCAAAGCAAAAGGTGGTTTCTTTGAAGAACCTAGAATATAAGACATATTTTCAGCTGTTTCACACTTTTTTGTTAAGTATATAATTCCACATGTGTTAATTCATAGTTTTGATGCCTTCAGTGTGATTCTACAATTTTCATAGTCATGAAAATACAGAAAAATCATTGAATGAAAAGTGTGTCCAAACTTTTGGTCTGTACTGTGTATATATATATATATATATATATATATATATATATATATATATATATATACACAGTACAGACCAAAAGTTTAGACACACCTTCTCATTTAAAGATTTTTCTGTTTTCTGTATTTTCATGACTATGAAAATTGTAAATTCACACTGAAAGCATCAAAACTATGAATTAACACATGTGGAATTATATACTTAACAAAAAGTGTGAAACAACTGAAAATATGTCTTATAGTCTAGGTTCTTCAAAGGAGCCACCTTTTGCTTTGATGACTGCTTTACACACTCTTGGCATTCTCTTGATGAGCTTCAAGAGGAAGTCTCCGGAAATAGTTTTCACTTCACAGGTGTGCCCTGTCAGGTTTAATAAATGGGATTTCTGGCCTTATAAATGAGGTTGGGACCATCAGTTGTGTTGTGCAGAAGTCTGGTGGATACACAACTGATAGTCCTACTGAATAGACTGTTAGAATTTGTATTATGGCAAGAAAAAAGCAGCTAAGTAAAGAAAAACGAGTGGCCAGCATTACTTTAAGAAATGAAGGACAGTCAGTCCAAAAAATTGGGAAAACTTTGAAAGTGTCCCCAAGTGTAGTTGCAAAAACCATCAAGCGCTACAAAGAAAATGGCTCACATGAGGATCGCCCCAGGAAAGGAAGACCAAGAGTCACCTCTGCTTCTGAAGATAAGTTTATCTGAGTAACCAGCCTCAGAAATCGCAAGTTTACAGCAGCTCAGATTAGAGACCAGGTCAATGCCACACAGAGTTCTAGCAGCAGACACATCTCTACAACAACTGTTAAGAGGAGACTTTGTGCAGCAGGCCTTCATGGTAAAATAGCTGCTAGGAAACTACTGCTAAGGACAGGCAACAAGCAAAAGAGACTTGTTTGGGCTAAAGAATACAAGGAATGGACATTAGACCAGTGGAAATCTGTGCTTTGGTCTGATGAGTCCATATTTGAGATCTTTGGTTCCAACCACCAAGTCTTTGTGCGACGCAGAAAAGGTGAACAGATCTACATGCCTGGTTCCCACCGTGAAGCATGGAGGAGGAGGTGTGATGGTGTGGGGGTGCTTTGCTGGTGACACTGTTGGGGATTTATTCAAAATTGCAGGCATACTGAACCAGCATGGCTACAACAGCATCTTGCAGCGGCATACTATTTCATCCGGTTTGCGTTTAGTTGGACCATCATTTATTTTTCAACAGGACAATGACCCCAAACACACCTCCAGACTGTGTAAGGGCTATTTGACCAAGACGGAGAATGATGGGGTGCTAAGCCAGATGACCTGGCCTCCACAGTCACCAGACCTGAACCCAATCGAGATGGTTTGGGGTGAGCTGGACCGCAGAGTGAAGGCAAAAGGGCCAACAAGTGCTAAGCATCTCTGGGAACTCCTTCAAGATTGTTGGAAGACCATTTCCGGAGACTACCTCTTGAAGCTCATCAAGAGAATGCCAAGAGTGTGCAAAGCAGTCATCAAAGCAAAAGGTGGCTACTTTGAAGAACCTAGAATATAAGACATATTTTCAGTTGTTACACACTTTTTTGTTAAGTATATAATTCCACATGTGTTAATTCATAGTTTTGATGCCTTCAGTGTGAATGTACAATTTTCATAGTCATGAAAATACAGAAAAATCTTTAAATGAGAAGGTGTGTCCAAACTTTTGGTCTGTACTGTATATCTACAGTCTATTTAATGGCAGTGTTTAGGAATTCTATGATTGTACACAATTAAGGCTTTCTTTACATTAGTCTCATGGCTTCCATTCATCATTGATCTGTTTAAGCTAAGATTGATCATTTTTGAACAGATGATAAGTAATTCTTAAAAACACAATTACTTATGATGACTGTATTATGCTACAGACTGGTATGACCTTGTCTTCAAATATATAAAAAACCTTGATGAAAAGGAGATGAATAGAGCTTGTCTTTGCTCATTGTCCTAGATTAAGATCAACTATTTTAGTGGAAAGATTTACTAACTTTGCAAGAGATCCTTGTTTTGCCTATTTGTCTGATTCATCCAAGATATACAGTTTCCCTGTTACTTTAAGTCTCCATTTGTTTCTTGGATATACATTTTTTAAATTTTAATCAGTATTTTAATGATTCGTATGTCTTAATGACTTTTCTTTGTACTTGAAAGTAACATATTGGTCCTTTAGAAAGCAGAATGGATGTGATGGTTAATAAGAGTGGCATTAAATATCTTGTAGAGTGAGCGTGGAGCACACTGTTCTTGTTTCAATGATGCTCTATTTTGTAAAGTTATTTTTAATGTAACTTGAAGTACTCGGTGGAGATTTCATTTAATTAGCATCTGCTCATTTAAAATATTATCTATTTATGTAAACAACTTTTTAAGAAAACCGTTCAGTAAGTGAATGATGATAAGTATGGTTTCCTTTCAGTGATTTGTTTAGCTTCTTTTTTATCTGACTATACTACATTTGTGGCCATGGAATCAGAATAGATAATTAAATACAAATATATACCGGAAAATAAAGACTGCCTTTATGTCACGTCATTGCAAACACACACAGTACAGATTACCTTTCCTTCTATTGTTACTACATGAATTTCTCTTCAAAGAAAATCTCTTAAGTACTGCCAGTTCTCCAAGCTGGCATGTTTCCCTTTTTCTCCTATTTGTGCGATAAAAAAGAAACATTTATGTAGGGAAAAAGGCTTTACCAAGCCATTTGGTAAACAGGAAGGGCAATTTAGTACATTATGGTGTGGCGGTATATAATATTGGCTGGCTGCCATACCATGTCTCTACCCAATAAAGCACATCAATGTTATAGGAAATCTGATTGTTGCCCAACTAGTGTACAGTAAAACCTTCTTTCCTCTGGACGTAGGGGATGTCCATATGTTTTACAGAACAGTCAAAAAGTTTTTACAGATCACCCTATTGTTGGCGTGTATGGACCAGTTGGTCCAAGCTGAGTAAGGCAAGAAACATGAAGAAGATATCCATCTTTCCAAAATGCAAATAAAATCACATTATTGTTGACTGTTCTTAAAATCAACACAATGTAGAAATACAAGATAAAAGCAATATCCTATTTTCTTTCCTGTATATCTGCACACTGATTAGCTTTGTACCTCTGTGTTATCATTACATTAACAGCTATAATTATATCAGGAGAGAAGTGTCTCTTTTTATTGTTGATAACAGTCAATAAAAATCTTATTAACAAAATTGTACTTCTAATTTCCAGAAACATTTTGCCACTGACATGCATGTATATAACCTATGGGATGTAATTCCTGAACAAAGTGGGTTATCACCCAAGCATAGAAATTGTCCATTAGCTGAAGTTTAGTTGAATTTGGTTAACACTCCCACAATAAAGCTGGTATCAGGAAAAACTCCAATACCTACTGGTTAACTTTGTATCATTGTATGCGCTGTGATTAAATCTGATTCCAATAATGAGTATTGAAAAATCTCTTTACCTCATGCCAATCAGCCCTGTCATTGCCACTATCTGAGCAATGTTTCAAAGTTAATGGGATTGTAAAAATTATTTTTAAAAAATAGTTAAAATTAACAAATTGAAAAAAAATAGAATCCTAAAGCAAAAAAATCTACCATATACAGCGCGTGAAATAAGTATTGAACACCGAGTAAATATATTTCTAAAGGTACTATTGACATGAAATTCTCACCAGATATTAGTTACAACTACAGATAGGCGGACACCTGGATGTTCGGGTCCGGTGGGTTCCAGTTACAAAAAGTTCAGGTTCCGGTACCAGAACAGACCCAAATCTGAACCTGGACCCCATTCACTTGAATGGGGGGCCCGAACATCAAGTGTTTGCCATGCTGTCATGTGCATGACAGCGCGCCAAACACTGCTTCTGATCGGCAGTGAAATCATCCCCGCCGGTCAGAGAGCCACTGTTCCCACACTGTCAAAAGACAGCATGAACTCACAGTTGTGATCAGAGGTATAAAGTTTACCTCCGGTCACTGGTGTCTGCTGATGGGACTACTGATCCCATCATCTGACACCTGCTGCCGCTAATTACAGTGAGAGCTAGAGCGGTGGATGGGAGTATTCATCAGCTGCTCCTGCGCTGTAGTAAATAAATAATTAAGACAAAAACCGGCATGAGTTCCCTGGTATTTTTGCTAACCAGTCAGACAAAACTCACAGCTGGGGGCTGCAACCCTCAGCTGTCAGCTTCAGCAAGGCTAGTTATCAAGAATAGAGGGGTCCTCATGCTGTTTTTTAAATTATTTCAATAAATAATTTTAAAAAAGCGGCGTGGGATCCCCCATTTTTGACAACCAACCTTGCTTGCTAAAGCAGACAGCTGGGGGCTGGTATTCTCAGGCTGGTATGGGGCCATGGATATTGGCCCCGCAGCCTAAAAATAGCAGCCCATAGCTGCCCAGAAAAGGCAAATCTTTTCAATGCACCAATTCTGGTGCTTTGCACAGCTCTTCCCACTTAATGTCACCTTTGTATTGTCAGGTGACATAAAGCCCTGAGGTTAGTAATGGAGAGGTGTCAATAAGACACCACCATTACTAACCCCATAGTCACATTGTAAGAATACACAGACACCTAGAAATAAGTCCTTTAATTGAAGGAATGACACAGATTCCTTTAATAATCTTAATTAAACCATACTTATGACCTCGCCTAATTCCATCAAAGCCCTCGATCTCCTGTAATAAACCAAAAATAAAAAAAACAACAATATACCATATATGTCTGTTGTTCTGTCCGACGCCGTAATCCATGTCTGGTGAATAAGCAGTTTTTAACCTGGACGTTGCCAAGATGCGACCATCCAGGCTGAGAATACCAGCCCCCAGCTGTCAGCTTTAGCAAGGCTGGTTGTCAAAAATGGGGGGGACCCCACTCCTTTTTTTAAATTAATTAAATAATTAAAAAAACAGCATGGGAACCTCTCTATTCTTGATAACTAGCCTTGCTGAAGCTGACAGCTGAGGGTTGCAGACACCAGCTGTGAATTTTGCCTGGCTGGTTAGCAAAAATACAGGGGAACTCAAGTCTTTTTTTTTTAAATTATTTATTTACAACACAGGAGCAGCTAATGAATACTCCTATCCACCGCTCTTGCTGTCTGTGTAATTAGCGGCAGCAGGTGTCGTATAATTGGATCAGTAGTCCCATCTAGCTGACACTACTGATCGGAGGTAAAGTTTATACCTCCGATCACAGCTAAGCGCTCTGCTGTCTTTTGACAGCGTGGGAATTGTGGCTCTCTGAATGGCGGGAATGATTTCACCACCGATCAGAAGCGGTGTTTCCCGCGCAACAAACACCCGGTGTTCTGGCAGCCGAATCCGAACAGTAACACGGACTTCTTGGTGAAGTCCGTGTTCAGTGTCCGTGCCCAAACAGTAGGTGTCCGATATGGACGTGGAACTTTACTGTTCGGGTTTGCCCATCTCTAGTAACAGCCCATCCAATCCACACAGGCAAAGAAATCAAACCATAGATATCCATGAATTAAGTTATTTAATAATGAGAAATATTTACTCAGAAAACTGGTGACATATTCAATACTTATTGCACCTGCTGTATATACCTAAATTTGTCTGAAAAATATACCACTAGTTTAGCTAAGAAACAAGGCCTGAAATAGTTACATGGCTTTTAAAATATTAAGTTCTGACATTTAAAGAGAAAAACATTTTTATAAAACTGCTCTTTGAAGTGATCCTGTCATAACCCCAAACAGTATTATCCTGAAGATATAGGGTTAATTTGCAGGGTAATAGTGTAGTGTTACAATGTCCCGCCCATTTACTAGAGGAGTAACTGAATTGTATTACTCCCTATAGCCACCGCCTTTCAGTTGTAGAGGCGTGCCACCAGAAGCTGCTTTTAGTTGCCATTCAGTACAAAGTGGGCTGCAGCTGTAAGCACATACCGGCACTTTGATTGACAGCTCACTCTGCACAGATGAAGATGGACACATGCTGCAGAGCAAGCAGCTGTCAATCAAAGTGCAAGGGCATGCAGACAGCTACTGCGTGCCAAGCAGTGACTGAAACCGCTCTGAGCATGCCTCTGTGAGTGAAAGCCATAGGCTCTAGAGAGGAATAAAGTTAGTTTTCTCCCACTTTCAGTAAGGCTGATGGACAACATTGGATTGCTGTTAACTAGCAGATTGACCATATATACTGTATCTGCAGGTTTATAGCATTTATAGGCACAGCAGATTCCCAAATCAGTGGAACACTTAAAAAATATTTCATTTTGTGCGCCCCCTAACTATATACAGTTGTGCTCAAAAGTTTACATACCCCGGCAGAATTTTTGCCTTCTTGGCCTTTTTTCAGAGAATATGAATGATAACACCAAAACTTTTTCTCCACTCATGGTTAGTGGTTGGGTGAAGCCATTTTTTGTCAAACTACTGTGTTTTCTCTTTTTAAATCATAATGACAACCCAAAACATCCAAATGACCCTGATCAAAAGTTTACATACCCCAGTTATTAATACCATGTATTGTCCCCTCTAACATCAATGACAGCTTGAAGTCTTTCGTGGTAGTTGTGGATGAGGGTCTTTATTTTCTCAGATGATAAAGCTGCCCACTCTTCTTGGCAAAAAGCCTCCAATTCCTGTAAATTCCTGGGCTGTCTAGCATGAACTGCGTGCTTGAGATCTCCCCAGAGTGGCTCAATGATATTGAGGTCAGGAGACTGAGATGGCCACTCCAGGACCTTCACTTTGTTTTGCTGTAGCCAATGACAGGTCGACTTGACCTTCTGTTTTGGATCGTTGTTATGTTGGAACGTACAAGTACGTCCCATGCGCAGCTTCCAAGATGATGATTGCAAATTTGACTCCAGTATTTGCTGACAATGTGCTGCATTCATCTTTTCTTCAACTCTGACCAAGTTTCCTGTGCCTTTGTAGCTCACACATCCCCAAAACATCAGCGATCCACCTCTGTGCTTTGTATTTGTAGGATCCCTGTTACAGCTAATTCATCTTTTTTCATAAACCATCCTATATGACTTTGCTTGTAGTCAGTTCCATAATACTTGAAAACTCAGAGGTCCATTTGTGAGAAGTCTCTAGGGTTAAAATAAAGGAAACCACAGAAAACTTCTTGCACTCAGTGGGTTGCTATAAAACTCAGCCGCCCAAATGTAAATAGAAGCTTTCCTGTCCCAGGATGATGTTATGTAAACTGAAAGAAGGAACTGCATGCTTTGTTTTTCCATATTCGTGGTTGAATACACCAAGCAATGTGTGCTGCTTCTTATTACCATGAATACATTGTATACTGTGCTGTAGCAATTGTTGCTGTGTTAATTAAGTCATAATTGCATAGATAAAAATTCACTATTTATCCTGATGAATAATATATTGCATTATCGCATTCAATAAACTTTTCGTTTCTTAACTATTTAGCATTATTGAATAATGTCAGTGGAAAAGAAGAAAACCAAACCACAACTATGCAGACAACATCTTCAGGTAATTGTGTTCTTATAATCTTTTCTTTCAATTGCAGTCTAATATTATTTTATGAACTAACTGTGTGAGAAAAATTACATTGCGAATACACACATTGCACATCTACACATACTCTAATCTCTGTTTTATCTGTCGATCAGTAATGAGAACCATTAAAAATAAACTGCAGCAGGCTTATGAAATTATGCTCATCGAAGGGGATGTGTAGAATTAGCAAAAATGTCTGCTTTCTTTAAGAAACAAAATAACGCCAAACTTGCCCATGGGTCATGTCCGGTATTGCAGATTTGTGCAGTAGTGGTAGTGTTTTTATAAGAAAACACAATTGTATAACTTTAGTCCACAATACAACAGTGTTCTTATAGTTTCGCAATGCAAACTGTTTGCTTTTTCAAAGAGAATCACATGTCATATGATATAGTTATGTATGTTTTTCCAAATTGTGAGCTACTGAAGTAAATCTTAGGCACATGGGAGGCAAAGGGAAGGCTGCGCAGCAGCATGCATGTCACAAGCAGTGTGCAAACTCCATCTCATTGTAGGTAAAGGTATGGTTGATAAAAAGAAAAAAAGAGCATGAACCACACATCCAAAAATCATACGTTGATCTAAAGCCGCTTGGCAAAAACTATATAACTGAACATGACGTTCCTTAGTTTAACATTCTGATCAGACTGTATGAAGCCCACTGCCACGTCGCGGCAAACCATGTAGTGGGTCCTGACCGCCCTAACGGAGCGGACCCGTGCGGCGACCACCGCCACAGAGGCAATGCAAGACTGAGTCCCCATGACTCCAGACCGCGCCGCTCCACCAGCACAAAGCCACAGCAACAATGACGCCACAAGGTATGGTTGATAATTTAAAAATAAATTTACATCATCCAATATATTATTTAAAAAATATTATTTAAAAACTTTCAAGAGACATCAGTATAATCAGACATGATAAAGCTCCTGGCTTTTGGTGAACCATAATTTCAAGTAACAGTGGTGCTAGTGAGTCGGGCTACATCAACTGGGTGCCATATAATAATAGATTAGTCACTTACATGTTGCACAGTAAGTTTGCAAGTTTTTTATCCAACCTTTGGACAAACCCTCCTCTTCATGAGGAAATGCTAACAATCTGGTTAAAGGGGTTCTCTGAGAAATGTAATAAAATAAATAATAAATATCAAAATATTAAACATTTTTTTAAATACCTTTATTCTTTAAATAATGCTCTCTGTCAGGATTTGAAAGGTGGCAACTGCCATATATCATTGTGCATCCTATCCAAGATTTTAGAAGATATGCAGTAAGACGGGCTGCATGAAGCATGACACAGATGCACTAAAACTGTCAGGCAGGCTGAGATGGATTTTCATTCATTCAGCTATCTAAAGAAAGTTGTTTATCTTCTCCTTTTGAATGTTATCCTAAGTCATGTGGCAAGGCTTGTTAAAGGGTCGATATTGACTTTTAGGATTGCTACGTCCAATTGGTGGCACTAGAGTTCTAGTTCTCTTCCTCTCTGAAGATGCAATTTACATATTTAATTTCCCAGTGGAGCATTGTAAGGCTTTAAAGCCTCCTCTCATTGGCATGCTAGGCTTAACAAGTCCCTCTCTACAAGGGAGAAATGTTATCCCTTGGACGACAGTCAGAAGACTCTCACATAGCCAAACCAGATCTCACACTTTTCACTGATGAGGGGCAGCACCCCGAAACACTGTGTCTGAAAACTGAGATTCTGGTTTTGCTGTTATCCTAAGCCATATGACAAGGCTCATTAAAGGGTCAACTTCGACTTTTAAGATTGCTACTTCCAATATGTGGCACCAGAGTGTCCTGTCAGTGTTAGAACCCTCTTGTTAGATTTTGTTTCAGTTTGCTGGTCACATGACCTTTTTTCCCTATTTAGTCTGGCTCCGCCCTTCTGGCTTTGCTGGACTTCATTGTATTATCTACTCTTAAGCTAGCCGGGTGCTTAGGTGCCTTACTCTGCCAGTTTTGCTTAATCTTAGGATCTCGTAGTAATTTGTTTTCTGTTTAATTTTCCCTGCTACAATTTCTGTTAGGAGGTGTCCACCTTTTCTCCCAGTCCCTAGATCTTGTAGGGATTCCTCCCTCGCAACTATAGGTCTTCGTTCAGACTAGCTGAGGACTTTAGCGGGTCTGGTCGCAGGATCAGGTTTCCCCGTTACATCGTAGGGATCAAGCTCAGTTTTATTGTAGGGACAGAGTTCACAAAATTAGCAAAAAGGAAAAAAAGAGGGGGTATTAAGACTTAACATTTATTAACCAGAAACGTTAAAATTGGACACATATAGTGAACAAACACCATCCTCTATTTATTACTATACTTGAGGATATATGATATATGTCAGAGAGAGTAGTTAGATTATGGGGGACCGATACAATGAAGGACGTCTTTTTAGAGACCCATTCATAAATCATAGTCCCATAGTCATAGTCCCATAGTCCCATAGTCTCTAGAGAGATGCATTGAAGCAATGTTTATCCATATTTGCAATATCCTAATGAATGATGAATCCTAATGGAGGAAACGCGTTGGGAAAAGGCTTCATTTACCTGGGACTATGATTTATGAATGGGTCTCTAAAAAGATGTCCTTTGAACGGGTGAGATCGTTCCTTATTGATGGCGTCTAAATATAGCTGCTCATGATATAGTAGACAGCATTAATGCCAATTCTAGCGGTGCTAGATTGTCTTTGTAACATTGGTTCTAGCGGTGCAGAACAAAATAATTCTTTTGCTGCTACTTCATTGTATCGGTCCCCCATAATCTAACTATTCTGTCTGACATATATCATATATCCTCAAGTATAGTAATAAATAGAGGATGGTGTTTGTTCACTATATGTGTCCAATTTTAACGTTTCTGGTTAATAAATGTTAAGTCTTAACCCCTCTCTGACATTAGACGTACTATCCCGTCCATAAAACCCGTGCCATTCTGACCATGGACGGGATAGTACGTCATAGGCGATTAGCTGCGCTCCCCGAGGGAGCGCAGCTAATCGCCGCCGGGTGTCAGCTGATTATCACAGCTGACACCCGTGACTGTGTGTCAGGAGCGGTCACGGACCGCTCCCGGCACATTAACCCCTTGCACACCGCGATCAAACATGA
This sequence comes from Oophaga sylvatica, assembly GCA_033576555.1. Classification (NCBI taxonomy): domain Eukaryota; kingdom Metazoa; phylum Chordata; class Amphibia; order Anura; family Dendrobatidae; genus Oophaga; species Oophaga sylvatica. Next base: position 252,601,487 of record JARQOD010000001.1, read on the forward strand.
TCGCGGTGTACTGGGGGCACAGGGGAGGATCGCGCAGTGTGGGGGCTCCCTGCGCGCCCCCCTGAGACCCTCAGACCAGCGCGATGTGATCGCGCTGCTCTGAGGGCTTCCTCCCTCCCAGGACCCGGATCCAAGATGGCGCTGGGGTCCTGGAGGGAGGCGGCTTCCTCAGTGCCTGCCGAGAGCAGGCACTGAGAAGCCTGCATCTATGCCTGAGCGATCGCTGGTGTGACAGAGTGCTGTGCACACTGTCACACCAGCGATCTGATGAAATACAGTGATGTCCCACCCTGGGACAAAGTAAAAAAGTAAAAAAAGTAAAAATAAACATGTGTAAAAAAAAATCCAAAAAAAAAAAAAAAAAAAAAAAAAATATTCCCAATAAATTCATTACTTATTGTAAATAAAAAAAATAAAACAATAAAAGTACACATATATGGTATCGCCGCGTCCGTAACGACCCCCCCTATAAAAATGTCCCACTAGTTAACCCCTTTTGTGAACCCCTTAAAAAATAAAAAATAAAAACGAAGCAAAAAATCAGTGCTTTATCATCATACCGCTGAACAAAAAGTGGAATAACACGCGATCAAAAAGACGGATATAAATAAACATGGTACCGCTGAAAACGTCATCTTGTCCCGCAAAAAACGAGCCGTCACACAGCATCATCAGCAAAAAAATAAAAAAGTTATAGCTCGCAGAATAAAGCAATGCAAAAATAATTATTTTTTATATAAAATTGTTTTTATTCTATAAAAGCGCGAAAACATAAAAAAATGATATAAATGAGGTATCGCCATAATCGTACTGACCCGAAGAATAAAACTGCTTTATCAATTTTACCACACGCGGAACAATAAAAACGCCTCACCCAAAAGAAATTCATGAATTGCTGATTTTTGTTCATTCTAACCTCCCAAAAATCGAAATAAAAAGCGATCAAAAAATGTCACATGCTCAAAAATGGTACCAATAAAAGCGTCACCTCGTCCCGCAAAAATTAAGACCTCACATGACTCTGTGGGCCAAAATATGCAAAAATTATAGCTCTCAAAATGTGGCGATGCAAAAAACTACTTTTGCAATAAAAAGCGTCTTTTAGCGTGACAGCTGCCAATCATAAAAACCGCTATAAATAGTAAATCAAACCCCCCTTTATCACCCCCTTAGTTAGGGAAAAATAATAAAATAAAAAAAATGTATTTATTTCCATTTTCCCATTAGGGTTAGGGTTAGGGTTTCGGCTAAAGTTAGGGTTAGGGTTGGCGCTAAAGTTAGGATTAGGGTTAGAGTTTGGATTAGGGTTAGGGTTGGGATTAGGGTTGGGACTAGGGTTAGGGTGTGTTGGGGTTAGGGTTGGAGTTAGAATTGGGGGTTTCCGCTGTTTAGGCACATCAGGGGCTCTCCAAATGTGACATGGCGTCTGATCTCCATTCCAGCCAATTCTGCTTTGAAAAAGTCAAACGGTGTTCCTTCACTTCTGAGCTCTGCCATGCGTCCAAACAGTAGTTTATCCCCACATATGGGGTCTCAGCGTACTCTGGACCCCAAGAGTTATTGTGAAATTTGTCCTATTTCTTCTGTTACCCTTGGGAAAATAAAAAACTGGGGGCGAAAATATTATTTTTGTAAAAAAAATAAGATTTTTTTGTTTTTACGGCTGTACATTATAAACTTCTGTGAAGCACTTGGGGCTTCATAGCGCTCACCACACATCTAAATAAGTTCCTTGTGGGGTCTATTTTCCAAAATGGGGTCACTTGTTGGGGATTTCCACTGTTTAGGCGCATCAGGGGCTCTCCAAATGCGACATGACGCCCCCAGACCATTCCATCAAAGTCTGCAATCCAAAACGTCACTACTTCCCTTTCCGAGCCCTGACATGCGCCCATACAGTAGTTTTCTCCCACATATTGGGTATCAGCGTACTCAGGACAAATTGGACAACAACTTTTGGGGTCCAATTTCTCCTGTTACCCTTGTGAAAATAAAATATTGGGGGCGAAAAAATCATTTTTGTAAAAAAAAAAAGGATTTTTTATTTTTACGGCTGTGCGTTATAAACTTCTGTGAAGCACTTCGGGGTTCAAAGTGCTCACCACACATCTAGGTAAGTTCCTAGTGGGGTCTATTTTCCAAAATGGGGTCACTTGTGGGGGGTTTCCACTGTTTAGGCGCATCAGGGGCTCTCCAAATGCGACATGACGCCCCCAGACCATTCCATCAAAGTCTGCAATCCAAAACGTCACTACTTCCCTTTCCGAGCCCTGACATGCGCCCATACAGTAGTTTTCTCCCACATATTGGGTATCAGCGTACTCAGGACAAATTGGACAACAACTTTTGGGGTCCAATTTCTCCTGTTACCCTTGTGAAAATAAAATATTGGGGGCGAAAAAATCATTTTTGTAAAAAAAAAAAGGATTTTTTATTTTTACGGCTGTGCGTTATAAACTTCTGTGAAGCACTTCGGGGTTCAAAGTGCTCACCACACATCTAGATAAGTTCCTTGTGGGGTCTATTTTCCAAAATGGGGTCACTTGTGGGGGGTTTCCACTGTTTAGGCGTATCAGGGGCTCTCCAAATGCGACATGACGCCCCCAGACCATTCCATCAAAGTCTGCAATCCAAAACGTCACTACTTCCCTTCCGAGCCCTGACGTGCACCCATACAGTAGTTTTCTCCTACATATTGGGTATCAGCGTACTCAGGACAAATTGGACAACAACTTTTGGGTTCCAATTTCTTCTGTTACCCTTGTGAAAATAAAATATTGGGGGCGAAAAAATCATTTTTGTAAAAAAAAAAAAGGATTTTTTATTTTAAGGCTGTACGTTATAAACTTTAGTGAAACACCTGGGGTTCAAAGTTCTCACCACACATCTAGATAAGTTCCTTGAGGGGTCTAGTTTCCAAAATGGTGTCATTTGTGGGGGGTTTCCACTGTTTAGGCAGATCAGGAGCTCTCCAAACACGACATGGCGTCCAGCCAATTCTGCGTTGAAAAAGTGAGACGGCGCTCCTTTCCTTCCAAACTCTGCCATGCACCCAAACAGTGGTATACCCCACATATGGGGTATCAGTGTACTCAGGACAAATTGCACAATAACTTTTGGAGTCTTGTTACCCTTGGAAAAATAAAAATTCGGGTGAAAAGATCATTTTTGTGGAAAAAATATGATTTTTAAATTTTACGGCTCTACGTTATAAACTTGTGTGAAGCACTTGAGGGTTCAAATTGCTCACCAAAGATCTAGATAAGTTCCTTAGGGGGTCTAGTTTCCCAAATGGGGTCATTTGTGGGGGGTTTCCACTGTTTAGGCACATCAGGGGCTCTCCAAATGCAACATGGCATCCAATCTCAATTCCAGCCAATTTTGGTTGGAAAAAGTCAAATGGTGCTCCTTCCCTTCCGAGCTCTGCCGTGCGCCCAAACAGTGGTTCCCCCCACATATGGGGCATCAGCGTACTCAGGACAAATTGGACAACAACTTATGTGGTCCAATTTCTCCTGATACCCTTGGGAAAATAAAAAATTAGTGACTAAAAGATAATTTTTGTGGGAAAAAAATAGGATTTTTATTTTCATGCCCGGGCATTATAAACTTGTGTGAAGCACTTGGGGGTTCAAAGTGCTCACCAAAGATCTAGATAAGTTCCTTAGGGGGTCTAGTTTCCAAAATGGGGTCACTTGTGGGGGATTTCCACTGTTTAGGCTCATCTGGGGCACTGCAAACGGAACATGACCCCCATCAACGTCTGCATTCCAAAACGTTACTACTTCCTTTCCAAGCCCTGCCGTGCGCCCAAACAGTTTTCCACCCCCACATATGGGGTATCAGCGTACTCAGGACAAATTGGACAACAACTTTTGGGGTCCAATTTCCTTGGGAAAATTCAAAAATTTAGGACTAAAAAATCATTTTTGTGGAAAATTTTTTTTTTTTTTTCACACCCAGGCATTATAAACTTTTGTGAAACACTTGGGGGTTCAAAGTGCTCACAACAGATCTAGATAAGTACCTTAGGGGGTCTAGTTTCCAAAATGGTGTCACTTGTGGGGGTTTCCACTGTTTAGGCGCATCAGAGGTTCTCCAAGCGCGACATGGCGTCCAATCTCAACTCCAGCCAATTTTAGTTTGAAAAAGTCAAACGTCGCTCCTTCCCTTACGAGCTCTGCCGTGTGCCCAAACAGTGGTTTTTCCCCACATATGGGGTATTGGCGTACTCAGGAGAAATTGCATAACAACCTTATCTGTCCATTTTCTCCTTTTACCCTTGTGAAAATAAAAAAAAAGTTTGTAAAAGATCATTTTGTGGCTAAAAAGTTAAATATTCATTTTTTCCTTCCACGTTGCTTTAGTTCCTGTGAAGCACCTGAAGGGTTAATAAACTTCTTGAATGTGGTTTGAGTACCTTAGGGTGCAGTTTTTAGAATGGTGTCACATTTGGGTATTTTCTGTCATGTAGACCCCTCAAAGTGACTTCAAATGAGAGGTGGTCCCTAAAAAAAAATGGCTTTGTAAATTTTGTTGTAAAAATGAGAAATCGTGGTCAACTTTTAACCCTTATAACTTCCTAACAAAAAAAAATTTTGATTCCAAAATTGTGCTGATGTAAAGTAACATGTGGGAAATGTTATTTCTTAACTATTTTGTGTGACATATTTCTCTGTTTTAAGGGAAATAAAAATTCAAAGTTTGAAAATTGCTAAATTTTCAAAATTTTTCGCCATATTTTGCGTTTTTTTTTCAAAAATAAACGCAAGTTATATGGAAGAAATTTTACCACTAACATGAAGTACAATATGTCACGAGAAAACAATCTCAGAATCGCGAAGATCCGTTGAAGCGTTCCGGAGTTATAACCTCATAAAGAGACAGTGGTCAGAATTGTAAAAATTGTCCCGGTCATTAACGTGCAAACCACCCTTGGGGTGAAGGGGTTAATACCCCCTCTTTTTTTCCTTTTTGCTAATTTTGTTATAATTTATAAAAGGGTTTTTTTTTCTTATTAAATTGTGCTTTAACCGTAAGGACAGAGTTCCCATCTTTCCTTAGTGCTTGTAGCAGTTCATAACAGTAAGTCCAGCCAAGAAATAAAAAAAAAAAAAAAAAAAAAAATCTCTAAGGAAGGATTTTCTGTTTTCATCATGGTGTCGGTTCGGGATTTGGCTGAACGCCTGCAGGGTCTTCTCCTGGAGGTGGCTGAAATCCAGCAACACGTGAGTAGTTGTTCTGGAGCACATTTCGTGGAGCCAAAGGTACGTTTGCCTGATTTATTTTTTGGTGAACAACAAGATTTTTTTTTCTTTTAAAAATGCTTGCTTGTTGTATTTTCGTTTGAGACCCAGATCCTCTGGTGATGAATCACAGCGCATAGGGTTTATAATGTCCTTTTGCGCAAAGAACCTCAGGACTGGGCCTTTTCTCTGCAGCCTAGTGATCCATGCTTTGGATCAGTGGATGTTTTTTTTTTTCTGCTTTGGGGTTGTTGTATGATGATCCGGATTGTGTTTCATCAGCTGAGACAGAGTTGAGACGTTTGAGACAGGGATCGGGTAATGTGGAAAAATATTGTACTCACTTCCGTAGGTGGTCCACCCAGGTGGGCTGGAACAATTCAGCTTTGAAAAGTTTATTTCTTGCAGGATTAAGTGAAAGGGTTAAAGATTTGTTGATTGCTTATCGTATACCTGGTAACTTGCAAGAGGCTATGCAATTGGCCATACGGGGGATAGGAGACTGCGTGCAAGGGTTAATGAGAGTAAGTCTGCTTTGTCAGCTCCAGGTTTGGAGAAGGAATGTACTGACATTGCAGAGCCGATGGAAATTGGAGCAATGGCACCTCACTCTCGGGAAAAAGAACGCAGATTTGCTCAAGGTTTGTGTTTCTGCTGTGGTAAATCTGAGCATTTCATTAAGAACTGTGCCTTCGAATGAATAAAGAGAAAAAAAAAATGAGGTCAGTTTCGCCCGCATAGCTTGTTTAAACAATAAAGGTGTCTTTCTTTCTGCTACCCCCTGGTGTTGAGGAGGAGTTAATGGAGTTTCGGGTATTTGTGGATTGTGGTTCAACTCTCAATGTGATTGATGGAAATTTTTGGAAAAACTAAAATTAAAACCCAAACTTCTGTCTTCTCCTATTAATGTGGTGTCTGTGGATGGCTCTCCCTTGAAAAATGTTACTCACCATATCTGTGAATTTCCTCTTACTATTAATGGTATTCATCAAGAGAATTTGGATTTGGTAGTTTTGAATAATTTGCCCTCACCGGTGATTTTGGGGTTACCTTGGTTAAAATTGCACAAATCCGGTACTGATTGGTCTACCAATGAATTAAGTCCTGGAGTCCTAAGTGTTATGACAAGTGTTGTAACGGGCGTATTGCTGCTGTAGTTAAGGGGGAGTTACCTGTACCTATTCAGGATTTTTGGAAAGTTTTTTCTGATAAGGAATCGAGGTATTGCCTCCTCATAGAGAATATGATTGTGCATTGAATTTGTCCCTGGAGCGACTCTTCCTAAAAGTCGTTTATTTAATTTGACTATTCCTGAGAGAAAGGCTTTGGAGGAATACATACAGACAAGCTTGCCGCCGGTCACATTAGGCCTTCCAAATCTCCTGTGGCGGTTGGATTTTTTTTTGTTAAAAAAAAGGACGGCGGTTTACGGCCTTGTCTAGACTTTCGTGAGATTAATAAGATTACTGTACGCAATCCTTACCCACTGCCATTGATTCCTGATTTGTTTAATCAGTTAGTGGGGGCCAAGTGGTTCTCGAAAATTGATCTTCGAGGGCATACAATTTGTTTGCGCATGAAGGAGGGGGATGAATGGAAGACTGCGTTTAACACTCCACTGGGTCATTTTGAGAATCTGGTCATGCCTTTTGGACTTTCCAGTGCTCCGGCATTTTTTCAGAATCTTATTAATGACATCCTTAGACCTTTGATCGGCAGAAGTTGGTTGTGTATTTGGATGACATTTTGATTTATTCACCGGATTTGGAGTCTCATTGGAGAGTGTGCGTGAAGTATTACAGTTACTGAGTGATAATTCACTTTTTGCCAAACTAGAAAAATGTGAGTTCGCTGTACAGAGACTTGTTTTTTGGGCTACATTGTCTCCAGTGAAGGTTTTGAGATGGACCCTGTGAAAGTGCAAGCTGTGCAGATTGGCCTAGACCTATTGGTGTGAAATCAATACAGAGGTTTTTGGGGTTCGCCAATTATTATAGAAAATCATAAAAAAAATTTCTGTGATTGCCAAACCTCTGACCGATCTCACCAGGAAAGGTGCTGATGCGGTTCAGTGGACTACTGAGGCCATGAGGCTTTTGTGTTGCTAAAGGAGAGGTTCAGCTCTGCTCCCATCCTTACGCAGCCTGATGTGACTAAACCATTTTTGGTTGAGGTTGATGCTTCTTCTGTGGGGGTCGGCGCGGTGTTGCTCAGGAAAAGACGGATGGAGTACATCCCTGTGCTTTTTTTTCAAAGAAATTTTCTGAGTCTGAACTAAATTATGATATCAGTAATCGGGAATTGTTGGCAATTAAACTCGCATTTGAACACTGGCGTCATTTTTGGAGGAGGCGGAATTTCCCGTTCAAGTCTTCACCGATCATAAAAATCTGATCTACCTTGATGCTGCCAAACGCTTGAATGCCCGTCAGGCTAGGTGGGCACTGTTTTTCACACGCTTTAATTTTACCGTTACTTACATCCCAGGTACTAAAAATGTTAAAGCTGATGCTTTGTCTCGCAGCTTTTCTCCTATGGTGGGTACTGAGGAGGAGGAAAACATTTTGCAAGAGGGGGTTGTTATTGCGGTTTTGGACTCCGTGTTGGAAGATGAGATTCTTAAAGCACAGGAGAATGCCCCATCTAACACGCCACATGGGAAGTTGTTTGCGCCTGGTACCCTGAGGAGAATTTGTTTGTTGAATGTCATGACTCTCGGTTGGCAGGTCATCACTGAATCTCTGAGACCAAGAGACTTGTGGGTCGCAGCTTTGGTGGCCTGGATGGCAGAAGGAAGTCATTAAGTGGTGCGTCAATGCACTGTGTGTGCTAGATCTAAGTCTTCTCATACTCCTGCTGCAGGGTTGCTTTGCCCTCTGGAGGTCCCTAGTGCACCTTGACACATTTGGCTATGGACTTTATTACTGACCTTCCCCCCTCTGAGGGTTTCACTGTCATCTGGGTGGTCGTGGACCGTTTTAGCAAGATTGTGTCACTTGGTTCCTTTCATCAAATTGCCCTGCGCTAGGACTCTCGCTAAGGCCTTTGTCAAGGAAATAGTCAGACTACATGGTGTTCCTACTGACATTGTTTCTGATAGGGGGGCCTCAGTTTGTGGCTCGTTTTTGGCGCGCCTTTTGTGACAGGTTGGGAGTTCATTTGTCGTTTTCATCCGGATATCATCCTGAGTCTAATGGCCAGACAGAAAGGAAAAACCAGGACGTTGAGCAGTTTCTTGCGTTGTTTTGTGACTGATAATCAAGAGGGGTGGTCTGAGTTTCTGTCACTTGCTGAGTTTGCTCTTAACAACCATACATCCGCTTCTGCTGGTTGTTCGCCTTTTTTTTGTTGTACTGGGGAGACCATCCGTCGTTTGGGTCATTTTCCAAGTTGGGATCGCTGTACCTGAAGAGGAAATTTTCTGGTGTTTTGGAGAGAGTTTGGACTGATGTGCGTGGTAATCTTCAGGAGGCTAACAAAAGATCCAAAGTGTATTTTGATAGAAAACGACAAGAGGTTTTGTTTGCTATTGGTGATATGGTCTGGTTGTCCTCTAAGAATCTGCGCTTGAGGATTCCGTCTAAGAAATTGGGTCCCAAGTTTGTAGGGCCCTTTAAGGTGCTTCAGGTTATTAACCAATCTGCTGTTAAGTTGGAGCTTCCCACCTCCTGAAGATTAATCCGGTGTTTCAATGTTTCTCTCTTGAAAAAAGCTGAGGTCTCAAATGGAGACGTCTCGCCACTGTTTCCCCTGGTGGTGGAGGACGGGCAATATGAGATTTCCCGCATCCTAAATTCTAGACGGTATAGAGGGGGTTTGCAGTAACCCGTCGCTTGGAAGGGTTATGGACCCGAGGATAACTCATGGGTGAGGGCGGATGATGTTTCTGCGTCTAGACTTGTCAGAGCTTTTCACAAGAGGTTTCCGGATAAGCCTAAGTCCTAGGGGATCCGGAGGATCCTCTTAGAAGGAGGGTACTGTTAGAACCCTCTTGTTAGATTTTGTTTCAGTTTGCTGGTCACATGACCTTTTTTCCCTATTTAGTCTGGCTCCGCCCTTCTGGCTTTGCTGGACTTCATTGTATTATCTACTCTTAAGCTAGCCGGGTGCTTAGGTGCCTTACTCTGTCAGTTTTGCTTAATCTTAGGATCTCGTAGTAATTTGTTTTCTGTTTAATTTTCCCTGCTAACAATTTCTGTTAGGAGGTGTCCACCTTTTCTCCCAGTCCCTAGATCTTGTAGGGATTCCTCCCTCGCAACTATAGGTCTTCGTTCAGACTAGCTGAGGACTTTAGCGGGTCTGGTCGCAGGATCAGGTTCCCCGTTACATCGTAGGATCAAGCTCAGTTTTATTGTAGGGACAGAGTTCCCATCTTTCCTTAGTGCTTGTAGCAGTTCATAACAGTCAGGTTGGCTGAACAGATGAACTGCTTTTACGATATCTGACTGGCTGCTACTCTGAAATGACCTCTGTTTCGAGCAGATGATCTGCCTGGGGATTTGGATGTTTCGCCCCAGCAGTTCGCCCCCGGGAAACATTTCGCCCCGCACATTTTGTCCCCAGCATTTGGCCCCCAGGATGTTTCGCCCCCGCACATTTCACCCCCGCACATATCGCCCCCTGCAGTTCGCCCCCGATGTTTCGCCCCCAACAGTTGGCCCCCGATGTTTCGCCCCAGCAGTTCGCCCCCGATATTTCGTTCCTGGATGTTTGTACCCTGTTTTAACCCCTAATTTTGTGTTTGGATGTTTCGCCAGTTTGTCCTTGTGGTTCATGAATTCCCCTTCCGTCATCAATCCACATGTCACAAAAGTACTGTACAGAGTGCTGCACTTTTGTGACACGTTAAATCAACTGTTTCCATCTGTAAACCTCACAACTGATTGCATTATAGTGTCAGAGCATTTTGCCCTAAATTTTTTAACAAGACATTTTCCAAAACGTTTCTAAAAACGTTTTTGTGTTATAAAAACATAACACAAAAAAAAATAAACGGATTCAAAAATGTAGTGTGAATGAGGCCTGATTTACTTGGGGAATGTAAAACACTCTAAAATCAAAACATTTTGTGAACTTTTACCTGACCCAGCACTGACCTGCTTTTTTGCAAGTTTTGTTGCAGATGTAACAATTTTCATGTCAGGTGTCCTGCAAGTTATATTAGACTAGCTCTTATTCCATCTTTACATCAGAATATAGCAGTGTCTAAATCTCTACAAGGAGAGAGGTGTACTAGCACAAAAAAATCAGTGAGCTTCCACAGCAATTCACTTTCTACAAATATGAATTCAGTTCTATCCAAACATGGGAAGAAGAAGTTGCTACTTACCCTGTTATGTTACGGTAGCTGAGGAGTGCAGGTAAAAAGGAAATACACCAGAGCAGTTGGAATCTATGAGATTGCAGTACCCTGACTAACCACCGCAACTAGAGGCAGCCGTGGAGCGTTCCTACGATGGTCCTAGACGCCTCGTCACAGCCTGAGAAACTAACTACACCTAAAGATAGAAATAGGAAAGCTATCTGCCCCGGAGCAGAACCCCAAAGATAATAGAAAGCCCCCAAACATGTAATGGCGGTTAGACAAGAGGAAATACTGACACAGAAAGAAAATAGTATGAGCAAATGCTGGGGCCCAAACTAACTAAATAGAAAAGGATAGGAAGGGTACTTACTGCAATCCCAGAAAACCCTGAAAAGCGCCAACTCTACTAATTTCAAAATCACCTGAGATCACACGACCTCTACCACCTAAATTAGTTCTCTGGTGTAACAAAAAACAGCAGCCACTGAAAAAACTGCAAAAAGCAAAAGTACAAAACACAGTGGCTGGACTAAACTGAGAGGGCAAAAGCCCCGGAGGGACCCAGAAGGCCCCCACAGAAGTGCAGGACAAAATGCAAAAATATAGCAAAAACACAAAATAAGAAATTGTCTTATCTGATAGCAGGAGATGCAGACACGACACAGCAGGCTACAAGGGAAACTGGAAAGAAGGATTCAGACCAGAAAAATTGATCACCGGCAACCCTGATGGGAAAATGATTCCCTTAAATAAGACCAATCAGTAACACCTGATTCCCAATCCTCACTAGTACCGCTTGTAACCACCAGAGGGAGCCTCTGCTCAGAACTCATCTCAAACCCATTCACAACAGTACCCCCCCCTTGAGGAGGGGTCACCGAACCCTCATTTGAGCAACCAGGTCGGTCAGGATGAGTTCTATGATACGCACGGATAAGTCTCCTAGCATGGATGTCCGAAGCAAACACCCAAGAATTATCTTCCTGACCATAACCTCTCCATTTAACCAAATACTGGAGTCTTCGTCTAGAAAAAACGAGAATCCAATATTTTCTCAACCACATACTCCAGATTGCCCTCAACCAAAACAGGGTCAGGAGGCACAGCAGCAGGAACCACTGGCTCAACAAACCTCTTCAACAAGGACTTGTGGAACACGTTATGGATCTTAAATGTCCCTGGAAGAAGCAAACGAAAAGAAACAGGATTAATAATCTCCATGATCTTATAAGGTCCAATGAACCTAGGCTTAAATTTAGGAGATGCTACTCTCATAGGAATATTCTTTGAGGACAACCAGACCAAGTCCCCCACTTTAAACCGAGGACCATCAGTCCTATGCCGGTTAGCAAACCGCTGGGCCTTCTCCTGAGAGAGGGACAAACCTCTCCACTACCTGGTCCCAAATCTGCTGCATACGCTCAACAACAGAGTCAACACCTGGACAGACAGAAGCCTCCGTCTGTCCTGAAGAAAATCGAGGGTGAAACCCAGAATTACAGAAAAACGGAGACATCAAAGTGGCAGAGCTAGCCCTATTATTAAGAGCAAACTCAGCCAAAGGCAAAAAAGAGACCCAGTCATCCTGATCAGCAGACACAAACATCTTAGATAAGTCTCCAATGTCTGGTTTGTTCTCTCAGTTTGACCATTGGTCTGAGGATGAAATGCCGAGGAGAAAGACAATTGAACACCCAGTTTAGAACAAAAAGTCCTCCAAAATCTGGAAACAAACTGGACTCCTCTGTCAGACACAATGTTCTCAGGAATGCCGTGTAAACGAACCACGTGCTGAAGGAACAACGGCACCAATTCAGAGGAGGAAGGCAACTTAGGTAATGGCACAAGATGTATCATTTTGGAAACCTATCACAAATTAAACCAGATGGTGGTCATTCTCTGAGAAACAGAAGATCGGAAATGAAATCCATAGAGATATGGGTCCATGGTCTCTTGGGCACAGGCAATGGCATCAACAAACCACTAGAGCGAGAGCAAGGCTTGGAGCGAGAGCAAGTCCCGCAGGACTGCACAAATTCCCTGACATCGCGAGACAAGGTAGGCCACCAAAAGGACCGACTAACCAAGTCTCTGGTACCAAAAATTCCGGGATGCCCAGCCAATGCGGAACAATGAATCTCAGACATCACACTCTTTTTCCATTGGTCCGGGACAAACAATTTTCCAACAGGGCAGCGCTCGGGCCTATCCTCCTGACACCCCTCCAGAGCAAGTCTCAAATTAGGCGAGATGGCGGAAAGAACTACACCCTCCTTCAAAATAACAGAGGGATCAGATAGCTCAGGAGAGTCCGCAAGGAAACTCCTCGAGAGGGCATCCGCCTTAACATTCTTAGTGCCAGGAAGAAAGGAAACCACAAAATTAAAACGTGTGAAAAACAAGGCCCACCTGGCCTGTCTAGGATTAAGTCGCTTGGCAGATTCCAGATAGACCAGATTCTTATGGTCCGTAAGGACCACCACCTGATGTTTGGCTCCCTCCAGCCAATGTCTCCACTCTTCAAAAGCCCACTTCATGGCCAATAACTCCCGATTACCCACGTCATAATTACGTTCAGTAGGAGAAAATTTTCGAGAGAAAAAGGCACAAGGGTTACTTTTAGAGGTCTCTGGATCTTTTTGGGACAAAACGGCACCTGCCCCAATTTCAGAGGCATCAACCTCCACCTGAAATGGCAGAGAAACATCAGGCTGCCGTAGAACAGGAGCAGAAGTGAATCTCTGCTTAAGTTCCTGAAACGCAGAGACTGCCTCAGGAGGCCAATTCACCACATCAGAACCCTTTCTGGTCAAATCAGTTAATGGTTTAACAATAACAGAGAAATTACCAATAAATTTACGATAAAAATTGGCAAAACCCAAAAATCTCTGAAGAGCCTTTAATGAAGTAGGTTGGACCCAATCACAGATGGCCTGAACCTTGACCGGGTCCATTTCAATAACAGATGGGGACAAAATGAATCCCAGAAATGAGATCTTCTGTACGCCAAAAAGACACTTTGATCCCTTCACATACAGAGCATTCTCTCTCAAAATCTGGAATACAGTTCGAACATGTTTCACATGAGAGTCCCAGTCATTAGAAAAAATCAAGATATCATCCAAATAAACAATCAGAAACTTGTCCACAAAATCCCTGAAAATGTCATTCATGAAGGACTGGAAGACGGAAGGAGCATTAGTGAGCCCAAAGGGCATCACAAGGTACTCAAAATGCCCTTCAGGGGTGTTAAATGCCGTCTTCCATTCATCCCCGTGCTTAATGCGAATAAGGTTATACGCCCCCCTGAGGTCAAGCTTGGTAAACCAAGTAGCGTTTTTCACCCTGGAAAACAGTCAGAAATCAAGGGTAACGGGTATTGATATTTCACAGTAATATTGTTCAAGAGACGATAATCAATACACGGCCTTAATGAACCATCTTTTTTGGCCACAAAGAAAAAACCGGCACCTAAGGTGAAGAGGATGGTCTGATATGACCCTTCTCCAATGATTCCTTGATATAAGACCGCATAGCGTCATGTTCAGGTACAGACAAGTTAAAAAGGCGACCCTTAGGGAATTTACTACCTGGCACTAATTCAATAGCGCAGTCATAGCTCCTATGGGGAGGTAAGGATGCAGATTTACTTTCGCTAAACACATCAGAAAAATCAAACAAAAAGTCAGGAACATCCTCAGCCTGGGGGGAGGCAGAAAAAACAGGAGTGTTGGTATTAACACATTGGCAGCCCCAACTGGTTACAGACACAGATTTCCAATCCAAAACAGGATTATGAGACTGTAACCAAGGAAACCCAGCACGATAATGTCATGCAGATTATATAGAACCAAAAATTTGCAGCACTCCTGGTGATCAGGTTCAACCCTCATTATCACCTGAGTAGAAAAACTGGGGTTTATTCTCAGCCAAAGGGGTAGAATCGATCCCCAGTAGGGAATAGACTTCTGTAGGGGTATCAAGGGAAATCCACAACGTTTAGCAAAATCATAATCCATCAGGTTAATAGCTGCTCCAGAATCAACGAAAGCCTGAGCAGAAAATGAGGACAGAGAGCATATCAGAGTGACAGTTAATAAAAACTTAGTCTGAACACTACCCAAGACAACTGAGCGTGCAAAACGTCTTCCCCGCTTAGGCAGACTGAAATAGCATGAGAGGCATCACCACAGTAGAAACATAACCCATTGCGCTTTCGAAACTCATGACGCTGTGCCCCAGACACCACTCCATCACACTGCATGGGCTCAGCAGCTGGCTCACAAGGCAACACCACTCCACGCATACTTCTCCGCTCACGCAAACGTCTGTCAATTTGAATCGCTAATGACATAGAATCATTGAGACCAGAGGGGACAGGGAATCCCACCATAACATCCTTTACATTATCCGACAGACCCTTCCGGAAAAGGGCCGCCAAAGCGTCGTCATTCCATTTGGTCAGGACTGCCCACCTACGGAATCTCTGACAGTATAACTCAGCGTCATCAAGCCCCTGATTTAATGCCAACAAGGCTTTTTCAGCTTGATCAGTGACATTAGGCTCATCGTACAATAACCCCAAAGCCTGAAAAAATGCATCAACATCACTCAAAACAGGATCCCCAGGTATCAGGGAAAAAGCCCAATCCTGAGGATCGCCGCGCAGGAGAGAGATGATAATTTGAACCTGCTGCGCTGCGTTTCCTGAGGACTTAGATTTTAAGGCAAAAAACAATTTACAATTATCTTTGAAATTCTGAAACTTAGCTCGATCCCCCGAAAACAAATCTGGCATGGGGATCCTAGTTCCACAACAGGCAACCCAGCAAGATATGCAGCAATACTCTGAACCTCAGTGGCAAGCTGATCCACAGGCCAGACAACTGTGCAAACTCCATTGGGAGAAAAGATCCTCCCCAGCACCCAGAGATACAGAGGGAAAAAAAAAAAAAAAAAAAAATGCAACAAACAGAAAAATATCTCTGACAACTTTTCTTCCTTCAAAATATTCTTTCCCTTCTGTGAGTACCATACAATTTTTAGGGCCGGTGATACTGTTATGTTACGGTAGCTGAGGAGTGCAGGTAAAAAAGGAAATACACCAGAGCAGTTGGAATCTATGAGATTGCAGTACCCTGACTAACCACCGCAACTAGAGGCAGCCGTGGAGCGTTCCTACGATGGTCCTAGACGCCTCGTCACAGCCTGAGAAACTAACTACACCTAAAGATAGAAATAGGAAAGCTATCTGCCCCGGAGCAGAACCCCAAAGATAATAGAAAGCCCCCAAACATGTAATGGCGGTTAGACAAGAGGAAATACTGACACAGAAAGAAAATAGTATGAGCAAATGCTGGGGCCCAAACTAACTAAATAGAAAAGGATAGGAAGGGTACTTACTGCAATCCCAGAAAACCCTGAAAAGCGCCAACTCTACTAATTTCAAAATCACCTGAGATCACACGACCTCTACCACCTAAATTAGTTCTCTGGTGTAACAAAAAACAGCAGCCACTGAAAAAACTGCAAAAAGCAAAAGTACAAAACACAGTGGCTGGACTAAACTGAGAGGGCAAAAGCCCCCGGAGGGGACCCAGAAGGCCCCCACAGAAGTGCAGGACAAAATGCAAAAATATAGCAAAAACACAAAATAAGAAATTGTCTTATCTGATAGCAGGAGATGCAGACACGACACAGCAGGCTACAAGGGAAACTGGAAAGAAGGATTCAGACCAGAACAATTGATCACCGGCAACCCTGATGGGAAAATGATTCCCTTAAATAAGACCAATCAGTAACACCTGATTCCCAATCCTCACTAGTACCGCTTGTAACCACCAGAGGGAGCCTCTGCTCAGAACTCATCTCAAACCCATTCACAACATTACCCCTTTGCTGAGGTAGCGGCAGACGCGGAGGGTCCTCTTCAGTCCTCTTCCATGCACTTCCACATTGTGTGAATATGTCATAGTACCCGAGGGAATCCCTTTCAGGATTCCTAGCTAGGGATTCCCTTGGTCAAGAAGACTCTCCACACAGGTCGGGACCTAAGCAAAGGGGAGAGAAGCGATTTTTATTTTCTGATGAGCAAACTCCGAACATTGCCTGTTAGGGGTCGGTGTGGTTGAACCCGAGCAGGCAATGTTCGATACGAACCCTGAATTTTCCAGATCTGGTTTGCTCATCACTAGATACAGTATGATATGTAATGGATGACAAAAAGAAGCCATTAAGTGTAACACCACTAGTACATGACAGTAAAATGATGGTCACTTGTCTTAGATCAGCGATGTCAAACTCATATTCACCAAGGCCACACCAATTTAATGGTTGTCTCCAAAGGGCCGTTTGTTACTGAAAGACCGGATGCACACAACCAAGTCCCGTCCAGAACATGCATTTTTCTGCACAGAGCAGTGCATGCCCCTGTATAAGGCATGTCACGGTGGATCAGCTCTTTACCAGGCACTTTCACATCTTCCCTGGATCTCACTGAAATCATGGAGAGCTCTGGATGCAGCTTCCAGTCACTTGTCCTTGTCGTTGGTGCTGAAAGCTGCTGATAAACAGCGGGTTCAATGCAGAATATATCTGGACCCTATTCTTGGCCTAATCTGAGGAATGGGCATCAATAGAAAAAGGGATCCTGAAGTGAGAATACCACTTTTATCTGCATCTCCATTCTTTGGTATACTGGCAGAGTGTTCTGTGAGGGCTAATCCCAAAACCCCCCTTCTGAAGACCTGATAAAGAGGTTCTGTAGAAGCTGGTTAACCACCACTTTAGTTCAGCAAAGCCAATATCTCAGTTCTGCAGAGATGGTTGGTGGGATTAACCCTGTAGTCAGTCAACAGTCCCCCTGCTTCCATACATAGCCTGCATTAAAGGGGTATTCTCATGCCGAACAGCAAAATAAGGCAGTATGCTTTCAGCAATCATGTTGCGGTAAGCATGCTGCCGATCTTCCCCTACTGGTACTTACGTAGAGGTCTTCTGCTCATCTTTGCCTGATCTTCTCCTGGCTGTGTTGGCTGGCGATCGCCATGCTGGATCTGGAGGCCACCACGAGTCCTCTCCTTCTTCCCAGCGTCCTCTGATCTCATCGCGGCACTGCACATGCGCAGCAGTGTCTTGGTGATAGGAGAGGCATCCTGGCCCTTTGATTGACTGATGAATGGGGCAGGAATAACGCCATGTCAGTGAGCGGCCAGGAGACATTTGGCCTCACTGCTGCGGCATTCATCATGCTTCATTGATCAGTGATCCAGGCAAGATGAAAAGACAGCTGGAAGCAGGAGAAGACGTCACGGGGAACCGCTAGACTGCACTTCGTGACCCAAGAAGCTGCAGCTGTGACAGGTAAGTATGTCAGTTTTTTGTGTTCTAGGGTGATAATATTCCTTTAAGGCCAGCCAGAAGAGACACTGGGTGAACTGCTGAAAAGGCAGCCACAGGAATCCCCAGCAATTGGGGTCCTGTATTTGTACCCCAGGTATGTTCAGCCCTAGATGTTTTGTTCCCTGCATGTTGACCCCAAAAGCTGAGGGTGAAACAACTGTGGTCAAAATGCTAGGGGCGAAACATCAGATGGTGACACATCCAGGGACAAAATGCTGTAGATGAAACATCCGGGTGCGAAACATCCGGGGGCGAAACATGCAGAGGCGAAACATCCAGGGGCGAAATGCTGGGGCGAAATGTGTGGGGGCGAAATATGGAGGGGGTGAATCTTCCTGGGGGTGAAATGATAGGGGCGAAAAGTGCGGGGGCGAAATGTACCTGGGCGAACTGCTGGGGCAAATTGCTGGGGCGAAACTTCCTATAACCATCTGCCTGTCCTCTGAAATCTAGGACGGGTTGTGATTGATGGCAGCTGCCATGTTTAAAATCCTGACAGAGTGCACTAGATGAAGCATAACTTTTTGCTAAATAAAGATATTTAAAAAAATGTTTAATATTCAAATGAAGATTATATATTTATTTATTTATTTTATTACATTTCTCAGATAACCCATTTAAGTGGCTGAAATACCTACTGATCAAAAGTTTTTTCACATTTCTCCTGCAGCAGCTACATGAGTTGGCTGCAGGGGCGGAACTATCGTGGAAGCAGGGAAGCAGCTGCCATAGGGCCCGGCTAGCAGGGGCCCGTCCCTGCTGCAGCTGTCTCCCCTGCGGCTGTGTTCCGCCGCCCATGGCCTGAGAGTCGGCGGCTCCCTGTGCTGGCTGTCATGCTGACAGCCGGCGCAGAGAAGCTGCTGCGTGCCGTCTCCCAGGAATCAATTGCACTGGTGTCTATACAGACGCCAGTACAATTGAAGCTCTGACCGCCGGGTCAGAGCGACGTCTGCAGCGTGATCGGGTCATGTGATCACGCTGCTGACGTCACTCGTCGTCGGCGCCCAGAAGGGTGAAGATTTGTGGTGAGTGTGCTCCACTATGGAGCTGAAGATACCACAGAAGATAAATGGGGGACATACTGTGTGAGTGTGTGTGTATGGGGGGGGGTTAGAGTGGGGATGGGGGTTCTTTTATGTGGGGGGGATTTGGAGTGGGGATGGGGGTTCTTTTATGTGTGGGGGTTTGGAGTGGGGATGGGGGATACATTATCTGTGGGAGGGATTTGGAGTGGGGATGGGGGATACATTATGTGTGGGGGGATTTGGAGTGGGGATGTGGGTTCTTTTATGTGTGGGGGATTTGGAGTGGGAATGGGGGATACATTATGTGTGGGGGGGATTTGGAGTGGGGATGGGGGTTCTTTTATGTGTGGGGGGTTTGGAGTGGGTATGGGGGGATACATTATGTGTGGGGGGATTTGGAGTGGGGATGGGGGGTTATTTTATGTGTGGGGGGATTTGGAGTGGCGATGGGGGTTATTGTATGTGTGGGGGATTTGGAGTGGGGATGGGGGTTATTGTATGTGTGGGGGGATTTGGAGTGGCGATGGGGGTTCTTTTATGTGTGGGGGATTTGGAGTGGCGATGGGGGGTTATTTTATGTGTGAGGGGATTTGGAGTGGCGATGGGGGGTTATTGTATGTGTGGGGGGATTTGGAGTGGGGATGGGGGGTTATTGTATGTGTGGGGGGATTTGGAGTGGGGATGGGGGTTATTTTATGTGTGGGGGATTTGGAGTGGCGAGGTATTATGGGGGGTTAGATTTTTATGTGTGGGGGGATTTGGAGTGGGATTGGGGGGTTATATTTATTTATGTGGGGGGATTTGGAGTGGGGATGGGGGATTTATGTGTGGGGATTTGGAGTGGATGGGGTATTATGTGTGGGGGATTTGGAGTGGGGATGGGGGGTTATTTTATGTGTGGGGTGGATTGGGTGAGTGGGGATGGGGGGTTATTTTATGTGTGGGGGGATTTGGAGTGGCGATGGGGGTTATTTATGTGTGGGGGATTTGGAGTGGCGATGGGGGTTATTTTATGTGTGGGGGATTTGGAGTGGCGATGGGGGTTATTTTATGTGTGGGGGATTTGGAGTGGCGATGGGGGGTTATTTTATATGTGGGGGGATTTGGAGTGGGGATGGGGGATTTAATGTGTGGGGGATTTGGAGTGGGGATGGGGGGTTATTTTATGTGTGGGGGATTTGGAGTGGGATGGGGGGTTATTTTATGTGTGGGGGATTTGGAGTGGCGATGGGGGTTATTTTATGTGTGGGGGATTTGGAGTGGCGATGGGGGTTATTTTATGTGTGGGGGATTTGGAGTGGCGATGGGGGTTATTTTATGTGTGGGGGATTTGGAGTGGATGGGCATTTAATATGTGTGGGGGATTTGAGGGTACTGAAGAGTATGTATGAGGAAACAGTATGGGGGATGGGTGCAGACAGTATGGGGAGCGAACGGGTGAATGTATGTGGACACAGTATGGGGAGTGAGGGTGATGGATGTGTGCAGACACAGTATGGGAGTGAGGGTGATGGAATGTGTGCAGACACAGTATGGGAGTCAGGGGTATGTGTGAGCAGACAGTATAGAGAATGAGGGGTAAATATATGAGGAGACGTATGCTGAACAGGGGGATGTGAGAGGAGATAGTGTGAGGAGGAGGGAATAGTGTGAGGTGACAGTATATTGCAGATATTTTTATTTAGGGGCATTATAATGACTCTTCTGTCTTTAAGGGCATCGTGTGGAGAGTTGGTGCAGAAGAGCGGAGAAGATGGAAATCTGCAGAGACGGCTGTGGATGAGAAAACTCATCATGGGATCTTGACAAGATGAAGAAAAGAAGAACGACTCCAGAGACAGCGTCATCTATAAGGTACCTGGATGTAAATATTATTTGTGAAATTGACTAATTCTCATGTCTTTATTTGTTAGGAGCATTAAAGGGGTTCTCCAGGTCTGTGTCACATAGAATGACTGCAGACTCAGCACAAACCTGGACAGCCCCTTTAATGCTCCTAACATAAATAAAAACATGAGAATTAGTCAATTTCAGAATTCTCACAGTGCTCACTGCACGCTGTCAGGATTCTCTCGTGCTGGTGATTTACATACATGCAGTCACATGCTGACTAGACGTGTGGCCTCACTCAATGAAAATAAACGGAGTGAGGCCGGCACGTCTAGTCGGAATGTGGCCAGAAGTATATAAATCACATGCTTGTGCTGACATGACCGTGTACTCTTGCCACCGGTAATGGAGAATCCTAAAAGTGTGCAGTGCATTTGTTGTGAGAATTCAGAAGCTGCAATGTCAGGATTCAGCTCTGCAGGTTCCAGCAGTCATCACATGGACACTTCACTCATATGCGACTTTTATACTTATGGTCCTGTGACATCGAGCTTCTCTTCCTGCTTCTCTCAGTTTATCACTGAACATTGAGAGCATTAGGGAGAGCAGCTTGTCAGTACATGACTAAGTGTGCAAATCGCATGTGTGCGGGGGGGGGGGAGGCCAGAACACAGTGGGCCACATTAGAGGCCCCAGGAAGCAGCAGGCCCCTAATGGGGCCCTAGGAAACAGCAGGCCCCATTAGGGGCCTAGGTCCAAAGGAAGCAGCATGCCTCATTAGGGCCTAGCTCCAAAGAAAACTGCATGGGCCTAGGGCCCCAGGAAACTGCAGGCCCCAGGAAACAGCAGGCCCCATCAGGGGCCTAGGGTCCCAGGAAACAGCAGGCCCCTAATGGGGCCCCGAAAACAGCAGGCCTCTTTACAGTGCTGCAGATGGCGACCAAAATGGTCGCCAAAGCGGCTAAAAATTTGCAAATGGCTACTGGATTATTCAATCCATTCGCCGTTTGCAATTAGTGATTTTTAAAAAAATATATATTTTTTTTAAAATGGCGGCCGGAGGCGGGGGGGGGCCCATTGTGAAGTTTGCTGTGGGGCCCTGCCGTTCCTAGTTACGCCCCTGGTTGGCTGCTATGTGATACTTGGTTGCATTAAAGAGAACCTGTCATCCGATTTATGCTGCCAAAACCGCAGACAAAATGAATCAGAACTTGCCTGCATGTTTGCAGCCACATATGTTTTTCTCTGAAAATGTATTTTAAAAATCTGGTTGGTGTCACCTCTGGCTGGCATTTGCCTGCTCTGCTCTAGGTGATTGACAGATCACTCACAATGGAAGAAACCAGTCAATCACCTGAAATGGCATTAGAAGAAGCTGGCCGGGGTAGCACCTGACTAGTCTCATATCCATCTATGCCTCGGCCTGATCTTGTAACTGATCTTTTCTGGCCTTTCATAGAAAATATACCTGCCTGCAGTTGTGCAGCCAGACCCTGATTCATCCTGCCCAGGATTTGGGCTGCATGAGTCCAGTGACAGGTTTCCTTTAAGTTCTTCAAAGTGGTCACTCTTTGTACTATAACTACAAACTACGGGATTTTTGAGTCAGGAATCCCTCTGCTGCAATTTCCATATTCCCTAACAACATATTTGGGCAACCCATTTAAGAGCAAGCGGTGCACATTAATTCTAGCAGTGGGAGGAAATACTGCCAGCTGTATATTCTACCATAAGAAAATCGTTGAGTCACTTTAAATTGATTTGTCTAATTTTCAGGTCTAAATATCCATGAAAATGAAGTCTGGACGGTTAATATGCACATCTCTATAAATGCACTTATTTTAATTAAATAATTTAATTGATATATTTTAAACCGAAAAGAGCACTAAAGTCTGGAATACAATATATATCTTGATCCTGCACTATTAGACACATATTTTATTAGCTCTATACCAATTACAATTTGCCAACTTTCTAAATACCATAATCAATAAATCCACTTTATCATTAACCATTCCAAGTCTCCTAATACAATTTTAGTTTGCATACTATATTCATTTGGGACAGTTATTGTAATGATATGAGTGATGACTGCAATGCGTTGCTGCCACACATTGTGTGATAGTTGTGCACAAGTCACTACTCACGAACGAGGCGTGAGGTGGGGAAGTCAAGAAGTCCGAGGTTGAAAAACAGGAGGGTATGTCATAAACAGAGGGGTGAGGCCAAGGCATAGTAAGGTGACAGTCTGGGGTCAAAATTCCTAGAAGGCAGCAGATCAACACAAAGGGGCAAGGCAAATAAATAGTTAAAGGAAAATCCAAATTTCGGGCAACAAAGATCAGTGTATTAGAATTTAAATCACAGAGTAACATGCACCACTTGAGCAGATCTACAACTGATAGAAACAGCCTGCTAAATAGCCTGGGAATCACTTTGAACAGGAGACACCTGTAACACCACATTGACATCACAGCACGCCGAAGCCTCAGATTGGACTGCTATGCTGTCATTAACAATATTGACAGCTCAGCACGCCCATGCCCCAGATTGGTCGGCTTAGCAGAAAACTAGAATGGAAGCCCCTGAACAGATCAGCCTTCATAGCTCATTCTGGAACTCAGCATCTCTCCTCTTGCCCCGGCCCTGATTGGGAGACTGGACTGTCACTCACCAGACTGACAACTCAGCACCCCCAAGCTTCAGATTGGACTGCGGAGAATTCTGCCATCAGTTACTAGGCCAAAATATAAAATACATGCAGACAATTCTAAACAGTAAGCATTGATTTGTATTTATTACATTGTTAAATATATTAAATATATATATAGTTTATATATATATGTATATATATATATATATATATATAGTTTTAATTTTTTTTTTTACTTTTATCATTTTAGCAGTAAAACTGTGTTAGTTATTTGTTAATCCCTATACAAACTGTCATAATTTAGGTTACACCAATTACAGTATGCGCCCTTTAATTGAAAAAGGTATTTGGTTGACAAAAGATTTTACTGGAATGTGATTCAATTGCAAACTAAGACAAATTCTAGTGAAGATAACAAATTACTTATTGAAATGTGCCATTGTTAAAATTACTTATTTTCCCCATTCAATTATCATTTTATTTTGTTTTAAAAAAATTAATATAAATGATCAGAAAAGGATTTTCTATTGTCATGTGTTATCATCTTGGTGTTTTATCCTTCTAAACTATTTAAAGTAGACAAAGATGAAATCACAGGGTAAGGGCTCATACCCATCACTGTTGTGAATATGCTGGAGGCGGCTTCTGAGCTGTGGCTCCCTCCGGTGGTTGCTGAGGGTAATGAACTGATTACTGAATGGCCTTCAACTGGCGCTGAATGGTAGGATATAAGTGGCCTGAGTTCCCAGCAGCCTTGCCGGTTATCAATTGTTCCTGCTGGTCTTGCTTGAAGCACTGCTAGTTTCCTGCTCTCCTTCAGATAAGTGTTTGCTGTTTTTTTTCCTCTGTTTGATTTTCTCTGCTGGTTTGCTGCTTGCAGTGGACTGCAGCCTGTCCCCTTTTGGGGTCTGGCGCTGCAACTGTGCTCCGTTTGTGTCTGCACTTTTGCTTTGCTCCTTTGTTACTTTTTATTTGCTGAATAGCGTTTTGTTACACCAGAGATCTGATTTAGGTGGATGAGATCGTGTGATCTCAGGTTTTTTGGCAATCAGAAGTGTTGGTATTTTTGTTAGGGTTTTGTTGGATTGCAGTCAGAATTCTTTCCTGTACTTTTCTGTCTAGACAGATTGGGCCCCAGCGTTTGCTCATTCTATTTTCTGTCTGTGTCCGTGCTTTCTTCTTGTCTAACCGCCATTACATGTTTGGGGACTTCCTATTTTCTTTGGGATCTGCTCCGGGGCAGATAGCTTTCATCTTTCTGCCTTTAGGTGTAGTTATCTCTCAGGCTGTGACGAGGCGTCTAGGATCACCGTAGGAACGCTCCACGGCTACTTCTAGTTGTGTGGTTAGTTCAGGTTACTGCAATCCAATAGGTTCCAGCCTCTCTGGTGTATTACCGCTTTTGCTATTTTTTGCTATTTCTCCTCAGTTACCGAAACAGAACACATCACCGTGAAAAAAATGTCCGATTTCAGTCCAGAAAAGTTGAACAAGTGTCATTCAAGTGTCATGTGATTTTCATGCTACTGCAATCCGATTTTAAACACCTAGCATTCAATTTACATCTGATTTACATGCGCTTTTACCTCGCGGTGACATAGTAAAGTGTAGCGGGGTTAAATCCAATGAACTCCTTTCACATCACTGACATTACCATGAGTGTGAGATAGTTCTCATGCTCGCGGTGCCGTCAGAAAGGTTCTGGAAGTTCACAGCCAATTAACTTAGTTCAACTCACTGACAAGCGCCATTAGAACTTTTCCTATTGTGCTTGCGCTGACGTCAGTGAGTTGAACAGAGTTCGTTGGCTGTGAACCCACTGGATCTTTCTGACAGCACTGCAAGCATGAGAACTTGTGACATAAGTGAGGTGAAGGAGTTCATTGAATATGAACTCCGCTCAACTTTACCACATCACTGCGAGGCACTTTGATGAGCAAGCATGCACAGCTCAGAGTCTCTGCTGGATGACACGCTGCATAGTCGCATCATGCAACAATGCAGTCTGCCATCTAGATGTAGCAGAGCTAGACGCATCGAGGGACAATTGGTTTATTATTTTCTCGGTGTACAGGTGAGTAATATGGTTGTTTATTATTTTAATTCTGTTACAGGAGACATTGGCTTCAGTGGATTGGGCATTGACGTGAGTATAAGTGTTTTTGGTAAATGTAGATTCATTAAAGGAGTCTGTGTCATTATTTCAATTAAATGACTTTATTATGGTGTGTGTTTTTTTATGCAATATCACTATGGGGTTAGTAACGGTGGTGTCTTACAGTCGCCTTCCATTATACAAAGGTGACATCCATCCCCAAACTATCACCCACTGGCCAATGCACCAGGGCTAGTAGGAACAGTGAGGCTAGGAGCCAGAATTGATGCATTTTATGGATGCATTCTTTCTGTGGCATCTGAGAGATGATGTTTTTAGTCTAGGAGGGGGGCAATATCCATGGCCCCTTCCTAGGCTATTAATAGCAGCCCGCAGTTTGCTTAGCCTTTGCTGGTTATTAATTAAAGGGCAACCCTATATCATTTTTTTCGGGGTCCCCCAATTTAATAACCTGGAAGGGCTAAGTATACAACTGTGAAATGATATTAATAGCCTGTGATGCTCCATGGGTATTACCCCCTTCCCTTGCTATAAACATCTGCTATCAGCTGTCCGCTTTACCTTTGCTGGTTAATGAAGTGTTGGGGGATCCCAAGCTATTTTTTTCACAAAATAGTTTAGTAAGTAAAAAACTACATGTACAGTAAACTATACAGGTACTGTACTAATTATATATGTCACTGACCTCTTTATATCTGTATATTCTATGTGTATATATCTATTCTATGTATGTTATTTTGTCATGTCATGCTGTGATTTTATTGCACAAGGCAGATAAATTGCCGGACATGTGTGTGTAAAAGTCAGACGACACTCGCATGGTCCAAGTGCTGTGTGATTTTTCTCTTGCACCTATTTTCTTCTATTGCAGAATGCAATCCGATTTCCGATTACATTCGCAGCATGCTGCAATTTTTTTCCAGTCCAATTGTTATCTGATCCGAGCTGGAAAAAAAATCGCACATGAACACACAATGAGAAAATAATATTGGTCCTAATGCAATCCGATTTTTAATTGGATTGCATTAGTCCAATTTAATTGCAAGCGTGAGCTAGCCATAAGGGTTGTATTGACATATCTGTGCAACACGTCAGACAGCACATGGACCCATAGATCTTAAATCTATTCATACATCCATGAAAATCACAAATCCGAGTGTAAGATCCATAAGAATTGAGGCAGATTCTATCTGATCCATGTTTCTGCATCAGCCTTGCCCCTACAAGTCAAAAGGATATGTGAGTCACAAAAGCAAATTGTTAGGCTTTTGATTTGCTTCTGTTTTGTGCCCTTGTCTTACAGATCTGTTGCTTAATAATAAAATGAGATAATACATTATCGGGTGATTCATGAAGAAATCACATGTAGATACCTTAATAATTCACAACATTTTTGCGCAACTTAAATGTAACAGAAAAAGCAGGACAAGGCCAGGGGTCACTTTTCATTTTCCGCTCATTGATATAGGTCTCCAATTTTCTCCTTTATATTTTTCTACCCTCTCCTTGCAATTGTGACAGCAGCATTTACTACGTACCTACCTATGAACTTTGCATATTGTGTTGGCTATTCCAATATTGATGCTTTGCTGCTGTGTTTGTTGCATGTAATTATTTTGTTGCATATTTTTTCTATTATTTCAATGCAGTTGCACTTTATATATTGTGAGGCAGTGACCGGGATCGTTTACGAGGGACGTTATATTTCCCCCAGAATGTGTACAGAGACCTATTAAAGCCATTGGAGTGCATTGCAGTCACACACACAGCTGCGACTGCAATGCAGGAATGAAGGTGAGCAATGACCTAGTCAGACTACCTGGCTAAGGCAGATTAAGTAAAATCCGGCAGGGCCTTCATTTCTTGGAGGAGGTCACAGGAGGCAGTGGGGCGGCCTCCTCCCTCCAACCCGGGTTTTCCAGTGGCTTTTGCCACAGGTCTTTAAAACTCCTGCACTAAGGAGTAGTGTTGATCTATGTTGGGACCCTGCGAGGAGCATAGCAGGAAAGCTCCACAGGATTGTGTGTAGCTGAACCCACGCCTGGGACTGCTCTGCACCTGTCAGGCTCAGTTCGGCCCGGCGCGGCCGTTGTTCCCGGCAACCAGTGTTTATGAACTGATGTTATCCCGGCTGCGTACCGGAGGACTTTGCCTGTTTTACCCGTGAGTTGCTGAATAAAGCTGTTTATTTTGGACTTGCTTGGGTCACTGCCTCAGTTACTGCACGGTGTGAACACCGCCACCTTACAATTGGTTGGAGAATGCGGGCATTGTGACTGAGGTATACCCCCACCGGCAGCTTCATGACCCCAATCCGGCCGGCCACTTTTCAGCCTCAACCCGTGGACAAAATGGAGGAGCTGGTAAAGCAGCTGGTAGTTACACAACAGCAGCAGCTGCAGTCTCAGCGACAACAGCAACAGCACAATGAGCAACAGCAGCTATTGTACCAGCAGCAGCAAAAAACAAACGAACTGTTGCTACAACAGATTTCTGCACTGCGGGAGACCTCGACAGCACCAGCCCCTGAATGTCGCGAGGCCCGAGACAGGGTTCGCTCAGCGTTGAGGAAGATGGGACCGGAGGACGACATGGAAGCTTCCATGACAATTTATGAGCGCACAGCGGAGCGGGAAAACCTACCCGCCGGCCAGTGGGCAGAAGTAGTAGCTCCGTTTTTGGTCAGCGATGCACAAAAGGCCTACTTCGATCTCAGTCGGGAGGACGCCCAGGACTACCAGAGGCTCAAAGTGAGAGATCCTTGCCCGACTGGGGGTTAATACATTCGTGAGGGCTCAGCGTGTATTTTCATGGGCCTATGTGGAGACACGACCCGCGCGGTCTCAGGCTTATGACCTCCTGCAGCTGGTAAAGAAGTGGCTCCAGCCAGAGACTTTGTCTCCAGCCCAGATGGTGGAGAGGGTGGTGGTTGACCGGCTGGTAAGGACTCTGCCGGCTGCTATCCAACGATGGGTGGGGCAAGGCGACCCCGGCACACTCGACCAGGTAGTCAGTTTGATCGAGCGCTACTCGGCCACTCAAGACTTTATTCATGCCGATCCCTGCCAACCCAGGAATCGGGAAAGGGTCGCGTCCCTCTGCTGGGGACAGTCAGCACCGTACCCGTGCTGAAGGGGAACCCCGGAGTGAGAGTGGCAGGAGACCGGTTCCCTCCCAAACTGTCATAAGACCTAACAGTACCTCCACCCTTAGGTGCTGGCGATGTCAGGGACCAGGACATGTGATGGCTAATTGTCCCCTGACTACGGAACCCATGGACTGCGGATATAGCCGCCGGGTGTCAATGTATGCCCAGACGGTCTGCACAGCAACCCTCGACCCCCAGGACAGTGAACTCCAACTATGCCAGATACTGGTTAATGGGTACCCTACGGAGGCTCTCCTGGACTCAGGGAGCCTCGTGACTCTGGTACATGGGTCACTGGTGGCAGGAGACAACCCCAGCGGACGGCAGGTCGGGGTTGTATGTATCCATGGGGACCTCCGAGAGTATCCAACTACGGAGGTAGTCTTGTCCACGCCATGTGGAGACATAAAACATGTGGTGGGAGTGGTAAAAAATCTTCCCTATGGGTCTGTGTTAGGAAGAGACTTGCCCCTGTTCTGGACTCTGTGGAAAAACAAAATCCATTCTCCCCTGGTAAAATGTATTACAGATGAAGTACCCGACGAACCTGCCGTAGGGGTGTCCCATATAGGGATAGAGTGTGACCCTGATAGGTTTCCCTTAGAGGTGCTGGCAGGAGAGGTGGAGGAGACCGCATCGATTCCCGAGCTGGAAGTGTCCAGGGCCACGTTTGGGACAGCTCAGCTACAAGATCCCACCCTGACTCAGGCGCGGGAAAGGGTGCTAGAGGTAAACGGCGTAGCCCAACAGCCCAATGCAGATACGGTATTTCCACGCATGGTAGTCAGTGGTGAGTTGCTTTATAGGATAGATAAAATCAGGGACGAGGTTGTGGAACAGTTGGTAGCACCTCAGTCGTATCGTAGGGTGATTCTAGATTTGGCACACTCACACTTGCTGGGGGGCCACTTAAGGGAAAAAAAACCTCTAGAACGTATCTTGCAGCGGTTCTTTTGGCCGGGAGTGTACGCGGAGGTCAAAAGGTACTGCAAATCCTGCCCCGAATGTCAGTTGACCTCACCCACTGCAAGTTTCCGTAGTCCATTGGTACCCCTGCCAATAATAGAGGTACCTTTTGAACGGATTGCAATGGATTTGGTAGGGCCCATTGTAAAATCCGCCCGTGGCCACCAACACATACTGGTGGTCGTCGACTATGCTACCCGGTACCCGGAGGCTATACCACTACGCCACACCTCGGCAAAACTTATTGCCCGAGAACTGTTTGCCATGTTCTGTCGCCTGGGACTACCTAAGGAGATCCTGACGGATCAGGGGACCCCCTTTATGTCCAAAGTGACAAGAGAACTGTGCAAACTGCTAAAAATTAAACAATTGCGCACCTCGGTGTACCACCCTCAAACCGACGGGTTAGTAGAACAGTTCAATAGAACCCTCAAGTCCATGTTAAAAAAGGTAATTTCTAAGGATGGAAGGGATTGGGACATGTTGCTACCCTATTTGATGTTCGCTGTACGTGAGGTACCCCAGGCTTCCACAGGGTTCTCTCCCTTTGAGTTATTGTACGGCAGACACCCTAGGGGTCTGTTGGACGTAGCCAAAGAGACATGGGAACAAGAGCCGACTCCCCATAAGAGTATAATTGAACACGTGGCTAGTATGCAGGACCGATCGCGGCGGTCATGCCCATCGTGAAAGAACATCTGTTAGATGCCCAGGCAACCCAGAGGCACACATATAATAAAAGAGCCAGAGTCAGGTCTTTTAAGGGCGATCGGGTATTAGTACTGGTACCCACAGCCGAGAGTAAACTCATGGCCAAGTGGCAAGGGCCATATGAGATTCGAGAAAAGGTGGGGGAGGTAAATTACCGGGTGTATCAGCCCGGAAGGAGGAAACCTGAACAGATTTACCATGTAAACCTGCTAAAGCCTTGGAAAGATCTAGAGTGTTTAGTTACAGACATCACCCCGGGCATATCACCAGAGAGTTCTCTACCTTCAGCCAGGGAAGCATCCAAGGGGGAGGTCAGGATAAGTGATGCCCTCACTAAACAGCAGCGACGGGAGGCTCGCTCCCTGGTGCAAAACAATACCGACGTGTTCTCAGAGCTACCAGGTAGGACTACGGTTATCCAACATGACATTGTCACCGAACCTGGGGTAAGGGTGCGAATAAGACCGTACCGGGTGCCCGAAGCCCGGAGGCAAGCCATTTCGGCTGAGGTAAAACAAATGCTTCAGTTAGGCGTCATAGAGGAATCACAGAGTGAGTGGGCTAGCCCCATTGTACTGATTCCGAAGCCAGACGGAACGTTACGCTTCTGTAATGATTTCCGGAAATTGAATGAAGTGTCAAAGTTCGACCTTTATCCAATGCCCCGGGTGGACGAGCTGATTGAGAGACTGGGGCAGGCCCAGTACTTTACCACGCTCGATCTCACCAAGGGTTATTGGCAGGTACCTCTCACAGATTCGGCGAAGGAAAAGACCGCCTTCGTAACTCCGGAGGGTCTATTTCACTATGTGGTCTTACCTTTTGGGTTACATGGGGCCCCGGCTACATTTCAGAGATTGATGGACATAGTGCTCAAGCCTCATCAGGAATACGCGTCCGCGTATCTAGATGATATCATCATATTTAGCACCGACTGGCAAACGCACCTAACACACGTACAAGTGGTACTGGATTCTCTCAGAGCCGCGGGGTTAACGGCAAACCCAAAAAAATGTGCGATAGGCCTGGAGGAAGCTCGATATTTGGGGTATGTGATAGGCCGAGGAGCTATCAAGCCCCAAATCAGTAAAATTGAGGCCATAAAAAACTGGCCTAAACCATCGAGTACAAAACAGGTGAGGGCGTTCCTTGGCATCCTTGGGTATTACCGCCGGTTTATACCTAATTTTGCCGGCGAACGGCGGCCCTAACCGATCTCTTGAAAGGAAAGAAAACGGTAATGGTTCGGTGGAACCCTCAGGCAGAAGAAGCCTTTCAGTCCATGAAGTTGGCCCTGTGTGGACAGCCGGTCCTCATCAGCCCCAACTTCAATGAAACCTTCATTGTACAGACAGATGCCTCGGAGGTAGGACTAGGGGCGGTGTTGTCACAAAAAGTGAATGGTGAAGAGCACCCGGTCACCTACTTGAGTAGAAAACTTGTCCCGGCAGAGAAAAACTATAGCGTAGTAGAGAAGGAGTGTTTGGCTATTAAGTGGGCCTTGGAATCACTACGTTATTATTTACTCGGGCGTCAGTTCCGCTTGGTGACGGACCACTCACCCTTGGTATGGATGAGGAATGCAAAGGAGAGGAATGCGCGAGTCACCAGGTGGTTCCTGTCACTGCAAAATTTCAGTTTCTCTGTAGAACATCGCCCTGGGAAGTTGCAAGCAAACGCGGATGCCCTGTCCCGGGCACCCTGTATGGTGGCAAATGTTCAACCCCACAAGTTTGAACAGAGGGGGGGATATGTGAGGCAGTGACCGGGATCGTTTACGAGGGACGTTATATTTCCCCCAGAATGTGTACAGAGACCTATTAAAGCCATTGGAGTGCATTGCAGTCACACACACAGCTGCGGCTGCAATGCAGGAATGAAGGTGAGAAATTTACCTAGTCAGACTACCTGGCTAAGGCAGATTAAGTAAAATCCGGCAGGGCCTTCATTTCTTGGAGGAGGTCACAGGAGGCAGTGGGGCAGCCTCTTCCCTCCAACCCGGGTTTTTCAGTGGCTTTTGCCACAGGTCTTTAAAACTCCTGCACTAAGGAGTAGAGTTGATCTATGTTGGGACCCTGCGAGGTGCATAGCAGGAAAGCTCCACAGGATTATGTGTAGCTGAACCCACGCCTGGGACGGCTCTGCACCTGTCAGGCTCAGTTCGGCCCGGTGCGGCCGTTGTTCCCGGCAACCAGTGTTTATGAACTGATGTTATCCCGGCTGCGTACCGGAGGACTTTGCCTGTTTTACCCGTGAGTTGCTGAATAAAAGCTGTTTATTTTGGACTTGCTTGGGTCACTGCCTCAGTTACTGCACGGTGTGAACACCGCCGCCTTACAATATATAATTGGCAATTTAAGTTTATATAATTGGGAATTTAGGACAACATATACTTTCAATAAGGCACATTAGGCATTTATTATATATCTATAGGTTCCTCTGTATAGTGGATGAATTGGTATGACCTACTTTTTGACATCTAGCGGATTTAAGGATTGGACTTACAACAATTATAACGTTGTTGGCCTGCGTATTTGTTTAGGCTATGTGCAGACGGTGCGGATTCTGCTGAGGAATTTTCCGTGCAGATTTTGGTAAATCCACAGGTAAAATGACCTTGGTTTTACCTGCGGATTTACTGCGGATTTGATGCGGATTTGCCGCGGTTTTTGTGCGGATTTCCCATGCGTTTTTAGACCTGTGGATTTCTATTTAGAGCAGGTCTGACAACGCTGCGGAACTGCACAAAAGAAGTGACATGCTGTGGATTTAAATCCGCACCAAATCCGGGCGGAAAAATCCGCAGCATGTGCACTGCTTTTTTTTTTTTACATTGCATCTAATGCTACTGTACATCACTTGCAGTTCTGCTGCAGATCTGCAGCGGAAAATCCGCTGCGGATATGCAACAGAATCCGCAACGTGTGCACAGACCCTTAAGCTACTTAAGCATTTTTAATTGTTTTCATAAGTTTTGCTTGGCTTGTTTTGTTAAAAAACGATTTACTTTTATTTGGTGATCCCTGTCATTACATGCTACTTTTTCTCTTAGGCCGGCGTCACACTGCCGAGTTTGATGCGAGTTAGTCGCACGACTTTCTCGCATCAACACCCGGCATGGCCGCCCACTGTCAGACCCGAGTGTGCGGCTGCATGTATTTCTATGCCGCCGCGCACTCGGGTCCGAGAGCGGGCGGCCGTGCCGGGTGTTGATGCAGAAAGTGACGCCGGCCTTACATTTAATATGCATCTCTTTTGTATGTGACTGGTAGATGCCTTATTATTGTGAGGTGGTGCCCTCTTTCATTTTCTGTAGATTTTTGCGCAACTTGCAGCTGTTCAAAAATATTACAACTTTTGGTATTTACGTGCCAGTCTCTGCCAGCTATATGAGTGCAGCATCAGCAGAACATGAGAAATTCAACATTTGTGAAGTTACTTACCCAAGAAAAGTACACCAGCCCTTGGCTGATTTACTTTTCTGGTGGTTGCGCATAGGGAGTTTCAGATGCACCTGATTCATTAAGTTCAGCACTCCACTTAATAAATCAGGCCAATTTACTCCTGAGAGTGCTTCATTGAGACTGGCATGCACTACATCACTCTTAACCCCTTCATGACATATGACGAATATTTACGTCACATATCATGTCCCTGATTTTGATGCTGGCTCCAACACTAAGCCTGCATCTTTCACCACTCATGACAGCAGATTTAGTTAGCTGTCATGTGCCTTCAATAGCCACAGGTGGATCAGTGCTATGCCCGTGGCTGTTAACCAGTTACATCCCACTGTAAAAATCCCTGTTAAAGGGAATCTGTCACCCTAAATTGGCGGGATATTTAAATTGATGGCAGTCAGGTCAGATGGGCGGTGTTTTGGGTACTTGCCTTAACATGTTGTTCGCCGCTGTCTCCATTATTTCTGGGAATTGTAGTCGTTGCCCTCCATATAACGCGCCTGCGCATTGCAATCTGCGGACAAAGCATACTGCGCGTGCGCAATTCAAGATTGCAATGCGCAGGCGCGTTATATGGAGGGCAATGACTACAATTCCCAGAAATAATGGAGACAGCGGCGAACAACATGTTAAGGCAAGTACCCAAAACACCGCCCATCTGACCAGACTGCAATCATTTAAATATCCCGCCAATTTAGGGTGACAGATTCCCTTTAAATTCCACTGTGCCATTCCGGCCTCCCATTCCTACTCCTGTCACATGATTATAGGGCACTGATGGGTTGTCATGACAGCTGGGGGGGCCTGTAGTAGAGCCCCGTGCCTGTCATTTCCATACTCCTGTGAGCTACAGCTCATGGCCATTGTTCATAGGAGATCGTGATTTCTGTTGTACATAGCAGGGCTGAAGCCCAAAATATAAAGAAAGTGAATTTTGTCAAACTATTTGACCAAGTCAGATTTAAGAAAACCTTACAAGGGCTTTTATTTTTAAAGAGATCTGCAGAATTGGTAGTGGGATGAATTTCTTCCTCCACTCTTGGATTTGTTCATGGCCCACGTCCACAAAACCCAATTAAACTTTCAGTTGAGGTTTGAGTGTGTCAGTGTTTTGTTTGCAAACATCAGAACCGTTCTGTGTGAAGAATGAACACAGGCCGGAGAAGGCAAAGTCATTGGTGCATCCAGGATTGATACAGTGGTGCAGTCAGTTTGATAAAGGCTGTGAACGGGAGGACAAGGTTTAAATTTTTTTAGTAAGCTGCCAAAAGACGTTTAAGTTGGACTAACCTGGGTCATTGCCTTTATACCGCACTGTCGTGAAAGATGCTGCCTTACATATGCTGGAGAATGAGGGCAGTGTAATCTAAGGCATACCTAAAAGAAAACTATCAGTAATTTAGCCTGCAAAGTTACAAGTTAGGCCCACAGACAATATGGAGGAGCTACTAAAGCAGTTTCAGTGGCAACAGCAGGAGCAGAACAAACAGCAGCAACGGTAACAGCAGGAGCAGCACCAACATCTGCAGCTGCAACAGCAGGATCAGCAGCACCCAAAGCAGCAGCCGCAACAGCAGCAGCAACAGCTATACCAGCAACAGCAGCAGCAGGCGAACAACCTGATACTGCAACAGATTGCGACCCTGAGAGATACGCCCCAGCTGCCAACCCTGGTTCGTCATGAGGTCTGGGACAAAGTAAGGCAGCGCTGAGGAAATTGAGTCCGTAGGATGACATGGAAAATGTTCTCACCGTGTTTGAACGCACAGTGGAGCAGCAGAGCTTGCCAATTTCCCAGTGGGCCAAAGTAGTAGCCTGTTCCTGATGGGAGACGCCTAGAAGACTGACTTTGACCTCAGCTCAGAGGACACCCAGAACTATGGAAAACTCAAAGGTGAGATCCTTGCCCAACTGGGGGTTAACACATATGTACAGGCACAACTGGTGTTCCAGTGGTCCTTTATGGAGAGATGCTCCGCTAGGTCTCAGGCTTAAGACTTATTGTAGTTTGTAAAAACATGGCTCCAGCCTGAGACCTTAAGCCCATCCAAGATGATACAGCGTGTAGTAGTTGACCGGTTGGTGCGAACTCTTCCAGCGGCCATGCAGCATTGGGTGGGCAAGGGTACCCGGGCAACCTAGACCAGGTGGTTAGGCTGATCGAGCATTATACAGCCACCCAGGACTTCATATGGGACACTTGCCCTCTGCAGCTTTCACGCTGGCTCCTGCAAGCCCAGGAGCCTGGGAAAAGATTATGAACCTCTGCTGGGGTCAGTCAGAAAGGTGTCCATACTGAGGGGGTACCCCGGAGTGTGGGTGACAGGAGACCAATTTCTTCTAAACTGATCTTGTGGACTAGTGGTGTTGCCGCTATCAGGTGCTGGCAGTGCCAGGGGCCAGGATAATGTGGCTGCCAACTGCCCCCTGACCATTGAACCTATGGACTGCGGGTTTACTCACCCAGTGTCAATATATACTCAGTCCTACAGTGGGAAAAAAAGTATTTAGTCAGCCACCAATTGTGCAAGTTCTCCCACTTAAAAAGATGAGAGAGGCCTGTAATTGACATCATAGGTAGACCATAAGTATGAGAGTCAAAATGAGAAAACAAATCCAGAAAATCACCTTGTCTGATTTGGCAAGATTTATATTGCAATTAATGGTGCAAAATAAGTGTTTGGTCATTAACAAAAGTTCAGCTCAATATTTTGTTATATATCCTTTGTTGGCAATGACAAAGGTCAAACATTTTCTGTAAGGCCTCTTTCACATATCCGTTGTTCGCCTGACGACGCCCCCGGCATTTTTGCCGCGGCTGCCTGATGCGCCGCTTCAGGCACATCAGGCAGCACCGGCAAAAAATAAAAACGTTACATGCTGCGTTGTGTCCGGCCGCCGGAATGTACATTTCTGCCGGATCCGGACAAAAACGCATACAACGCACTGACATGCGGCGCCATCCGGCGCTAATGAAAGTCAATGCAAAAAAAAACGCATCCGGCATCACATTTAGCCGGATGCGGTTGGCGCACAACGGATGTGTGAAAGAGGCCTAAGTCTTCACAAGGTTGGCACACTCTCATAGTTGTGGTTTACCTATGATGTCAATTACAAGTCTCTCTCATCTTTTTAAGTGGGGAACTTGCACAATGGCTGGCTGACTAAATGCTTTTTTTTCCCCACTGTATACTGCAGTCTATACCGCAGACGCCGCCAATCCAGTTGGTGAACCCCATCTCTGCCAAGTACACATCAATGCACATTGAACAGAGGCTCTCTTGGACTCAGGGAGCCTGGTGACACTTGTCTATGGGTCAGTCACTGATCTCCAGCTTAAAACCCACTGGTGGGAAAGTCAGGGCTATCTGTAAACATGGTGAACTCCATCAGCATCTGACAGTGTAGCATCTTGTGGGGGTACTAAAAAAATTTCTTTACGGGACTGTGTTGAGAAGAGACTTACCCCTCTTTTGGTCCTTGTGGGAGAGAAAAATGAACCCTCCCAGGATAAAGGTCTGTCTGTGTGCATAACCCAAAGGTTTCCCCTTGAGGTATTGGCAGGAGAGGTTCAAGAGACCACATTAATACCAGACCTGGAAGTGTCCGAGGAATATTTGGTAAAGCCCAACTCCAGGATCCCACACTGATCCGGGCCTGGGAAAGGGTGGCAGAAATAAATGGGGTGGCTCAGAATCCTGGGGCAGAGTCTTTTTTTGCATATGGCGGTCAACCAGGAGTTGCTATATCAAGTGGACAAAATCCAGTACAAAAAGTGAAACAGCTGGTAGTATGTTACGCCCAGCGGTGGTGCACGTGGATTCGTGGACCCACTGTGCCACAGGACCGGGTCTGCCTAGGAAGAGGTGTAGCTAAGCAGGTACCAGGTGTTTACTGGAGCTCCCGATGGTGGAGACTGAATGGGCTGCTGGTAGACACCAGGTAGCATTCCTAGGCAGAACCAGGTACTTCAGCAGCTGGGCCAGGTTTGCTGGCACTGATTAAGGACTAGGGTTCTATTCAGACTAGTAAGTTCTGGCACCTCTACAGAATGGTTACTGACACGGATTCGGGCTACATTCAGAATTGGTTGATTCGGAGACTGGTTCTAGCAGGCTGGATAGAAAGGGACTGGGTGACAAGGTTTCAGGAACTGGTTGCACATGAACCAGGGGAGTAGGTTCAGGCAATAACCGAACACAGACCAGGGGAGCAGGTTCAGGAACTGGACGCACACAAATCAGGTTCAGGACACTGGTCACACATGTACTAGGGGAGCAGGTTCAGGAAACTGGCCGCATATGGACCATGGTTTCGGGTTTGGGTTAAGGGCAGTCTCCACACCAGGACATGGGGTCTCACAACTCATTAGTAGGAGAAACTACACACTAATGAATATTGTTGCTTTGGTAACTCCCTTAGGGGGAGGGAGTCTTTTATATAGTATGATGCCCAGCAATTGGCCGGAGCCATCTGGCAGTTGTACTCTGATACTAAATACCTCCCAGCTATTGACTGTGGGCATTTTACTATGTGCACGTGGGGGACCACTCCTGCACACACTTGAGGCCCCCCACCAGGAGGTGTGGCATGCACAAGCAGGCCATATACCAGCAGACAGGAACCTGGAAGCGGGTGGTGCTGGAAAAGTGAGTATGCCAACATCCCTGAATGGAGGGGGAAGGGAAACCATGCAGAGGCGCTTGCAAGTGTTACATAGGGGCCCAATCATACTACCGGACTGTAACGCTCGTGCCCTGACTGGTAGGCGCGAGCATGGGAATGTGGCCCCACTGTGCCACAACCCAGACTACCCTGGAGGGGCGTGACTAAGAAGCTACCTTGGTATTCATTGGAGCCTCTAGTGGTGAGGTCAGGCTTGTGCGGCAGGTAGCTGCCAGGTACCACTCCAGGGCGGACGACTGGCACTCTGGCAGGCAGGCGGGCACGGCTGTCACTCTGGCAGGCAGGCACAGCTGGCACTCTGGCATGCAGGCAGGCACTCTGGCAGGCAGGCAGGCAGGCACGTAACGGGTAGGGCAAGAACACAGGCAGGTATGAGTAAGGCAAGGTTGCGGAGCTGAGAGCAGAGCAGAGCCGCATGTTGCGGAGCCGAGAGCACAGCAGCAGGTTGCAGAGCCGAGAGCAGAGCAGAGCCACAGGTTGCGGAGCTGAAAGCAGAGCAGAGTCACAGGTTGCGGAGCCAAGAGCAGAGCAAAGCCGCGGGTTTCAGAGCAAAGAGCAGAACAGAGCAGAGCCACAGGTTGCGGAGCTGAGAGCAAAACAGAGCAGAGCCACAGGTTGCGGCGAGCAGAACAGAGCAGGAGTAAACACAAGGACACACACAGCAGGGTGGGGAAGGCTACAGACAAGGATACAAATAGGTACAGGTATAGGACACAGTTCAGACAGGGTCAGGTATGGAAACAGGTACAGGATAAGGATTCAGGCCTGAGTATGCAGCCCTCAGGAGGCGGAACACAAGAGAGACAGGATAAAAGTACGGGCCAGGGTATGCATCCCCCTAGAAGGCGGAACAAGAGAAATAGCAGGACAGGACCTGGCAACTCAGTAGCCAAAGACAGACTGAAAGAATTTGTTGCTCAGGCATCCACCTATGAGTGGGGATGCCTTACATACCAGAGGCCTCTTGGCAATTGGCTGAGGACACCTTAGGAAGGTGCACATTGTCTCTATAAGAACCAGGAAATGCTGAGGCCGCCGCCCTAAGCATACAGCCAGGAAGTATGCAGCAAGCAAGGACATGAGGCCCAGAGCACATGGCCTGGAGTGGTGAGTAAGATTGGAGATGGGAAGCCATGCAGTGATGCTGGCAGGGATGTTACACGGACATTATGCTGGGATGTCTTCTGGCTGTTAAAAGGACTCAGGAACGGATTCTGCAGCAGTTCTTT
The DNA here is from genome assembly GCA_033576555.1 of Oophaga sylvatica. Classification (NCBI taxonomy): domain Eukaryota; kingdom Metazoa; phylum Chordata; class Amphibia; order Anura; family Dendrobatidae; genus Oophaga; species Oophaga sylvatica. The sequence goes on from JARQOD010000001.1 coordinate 252,641,264, forward strand.
TGGACCGAGATATATGCCGAGGTGCAGGGGTTTTGTGAGTCTTGCCCTGAGTGTCAGCTGACCACATCCACCGCAGTCCACTGGTTCCTCTGCCTATTATCGAGGTACCTTATGAACGGATTGCTATGGATCTGGTAGGGCCCTGTTATGAATGTGCTAGAGATGGTTTCTGAGCAGAGGCTCCCTCTGGTGGTTACAGATAGTACTGAACCTTTCAGTGAGGAATGGCAATCTGGGATCACGGACTGGACTGATATAAGGGAGGTTCCCTCCCATGATGATCGCCGGTGATCAATTGTTCTTGTCTCAATTGTGGTTCCTGGTTCATTTGGAAGTTTGCTGGAGTCCTGCCTGCATCATCTGCTTTCAGATAAGATATTTTCTGCTTTTCTTTTTGTGCTTGCTTTTTGCAGTTTTCTGCATTTTTGTGGAGGTCAGCCGGGTCCCCTCCTGGGGGCTTGTGCTCCTCTCAGTTTATCTGTAGCCACTGTTATTTGTTCATTTGCTTTTTCCTGTTTTTTCAGTGGCTGCGGCTTAGTTTTGTTACACCAGAGATCTGATTTAGGTGGTGGAGATTGAGTGATCTCAGTTGTTTTTGCAATCAGAAGAGTTGGTATTTTTTAGGGTTTTTTGTTGGATTGCAGTCAGAATTCTTTCCTGTACTTTTCTTTCTAGACAGATTGGGCCCCAGCGTTTGCTCATTCTATTTTCTGTCTGTGTCCGAGCTCTCTTCTTGTCTTTCCGCCATTACATGTTTGGAGGCTTCCTATTTTCTTTGGGGATCTGCTCCGGGCAGATAGCTTTCATCTTTCTGCCTTTAGGTGTAGTTATCTCTCAGGCTGTGACGAGGCGTCTAGGATCAACATAGGAACGCTCCACGGCTACCTCTAGTTGTGTGGTTAGTTCAGGTTACTGCAATCCAATAGGTTCCAGCCTCTCTGGTGTATTGTCGTTTTTTGCTTTCTTTCCTCAGCTACCTAAACATAACAGTATCACCGGCCCAAAACTGAAAATTATATTGTACTCACAGAAGGGAAAAATAGTGTGGAAAGAAAAAAAAGTTGTCAGTGTTGTCAGAGATTTTTTTTTTTTTTTTTGCATTTTTTCCCTCTTTTTCTCTGGGTGCTGAGGAGGATTTTTTTTCTCTCAATGGAGTTTGCACAGTTGTCTGGCCGTGTGGATCAGCTTGCCACTGAGGTTCGGAGTATTGATACCTATCTTGCTAGGTTGCCGGTTGTGGAACCTAGGATTCCCATGCCAGATTTGTTTTTGGGGGATCGGGCTAAATTTCTGAATTTCAAAAATAACTGTAAGTTGTTTTTTGCCTTAAAACCTAAGTCCTCGGGGAGCGCAGCATGTTATGGAAATTTAATTAGGACAAATTTATCCTTCAATGTTTGCTGCTTGCTGTTCCCAAATCTCTATTTAATGTCTTTCTGAGCGCTCAGAACGAAATGAGACTGTCCACAAAGGAAGTGTCAGTACAGCAGTTCGTCAAGACTACTCATTTATTATTCATTCAAGGTTTTATACGTTTACAAAAAGGGGCTGGTTATTCAATTAACATACAATTAAAAGCTGCTAGATTATTGGCTGTTCTAGTGTAAGTATGATAATTATGATAATTATGATAAAAGGCTGAAGTTGCAGATTTATTGTTTTATATTCTTTTGCCCTAGTTTTCTTGCATGACTATAAAGTAAACAACAGATATCTAATAAGACTCTATGTACTTGTTCCTTATGAAGGCCAGATTCGTTTAAAACGACTGATTATAGCTGGCATAGATATATGTGAGCACAGGATTTTTTAGCAAGTGAGATCTATCTAACTGTGAATGCATATATGTGAATATACTTTGAATATATGGAATACATATATATTTCCATGACAGTCCCCCCTTAGATACCACTTGCCCTAAAAACCTGCTCCTGGCCCAAAGCGCTGCAACTCTTTTGTGCTGCCGGCGAGTTGAGACTATGCCTTGCGCATGCCTCCCCCACCGAATACAGACTTTTCGCAAATGGGCGGTCAGGAGGACTGTCCCTGTCGGGGTTTATGTGTTTGCAATCATAGTCTCTTTATTTAACTGCATGTTCAGAAAAAAACGTGTGTATTCTTCATCAGGTAGGTCATCTGTTTGGTCAGTCAGAGCATCCACGACATCCTTCATGGCTTAGGTGTCTCTCCTGGTACGGGAGCTTCCTTGCAATGGGATACGTGGATCCAAACAGGCTTTCCCTCTAGTTACACAGAGGTTGGTGTCATCTGGGGCTCTTGGACAGGACCATCAAATCTGGCAGTGAAGAGAAAAACTCGAGAATGGACATTAGTTTTTTGACCAATTCAATTATATAAGCAAACAAGATATCATTTTGCATATTCTGCTGCTGAGGGAAGAATGCACCTAACTTGGGACTAGACCCAAACAAAATTTCGTATGGTGACAGCTTTTCTGGGTCTCTGGGAGTGTGCCTTACGCTAAACAGTGCAATTGGGAGTGTGTCATGCCATGGTTTGCGTGTCTCTTGGGCAATTTTTAGCATTCTATTCTTAAGTGTTTCGTTCAGTTTTTCTACCTTCCTGCTGCTCTGGGGGTGGTAAGGAGTGTGTAGGCCTAGGTCTGACCCTACTGCTAATCGGGTCTCTTGTGTCAGATTTGCTGTGAATGCGGGTCCCTGATCACTTTCTATCATTTCTGGAACCCCGTATCTGCACACTATTTTCCGAAAGTAGCTTCTTTGCAGAAGTCTTTGTCCATCTTGAAAATACTTCTTTGACCACAATGGCGTATTTGAATCCTTCACTTGGCGATATCTGGATGTGGTCTATCTGGATCCTTTGAAGCTGGTAGAGTGGTCTTTCCAGATGAGGTGAGGGGGACTTTCTTCCATACGTCCAGGCTTGCATTTGCCGTAGGTCAGACAGCTGCTGGTGAATTTGGCTGTTAGGGTGGAGATCCCTAAAGCGAACCAGTAAGCACCAATCAGATCATTCATCTGTGTCTTTGATATGTGGGTGTGGGTCCATGTGCCCATTGGACCACCATAGGGTGCATACTTTGTGGTAGGCAGAGTTTGAAGTCTATTATTGATAGCCTTCCTTCTTCACATGTTGCTTTTTTCGCATTCAGCTCTTCTTCTCCTTTTGGAGCTTGGTCTTGCAACTTCTTGAGCAGATCCCAGGACGTCTTTTTGTCAGGTTTCTTGTCTTCAGTCGTCATGTAGTAGCCGTCCGGCTCTACGACCTCTCCCACTTCTCCATGCTGTCTTCCTTTGGCCGCTTCTTTGGCTGCCATGTCCGCCATATTATTGCCTCACGCCTCTTCTGTTCTCAGTTTTCCATGCACTTTGATTTTTCAAATTGCCACCATTTTGGAAGTTGGAGTACACCCAGCAGGTCCCTGAAGGCTCCATGATGTTTCACGGTTGTCCCGTTTGCTGTGATGAAGTCCCTTGTAGCCCAGATGGGCCCAAAGTCGTGTGCTATGCCATGCGAGTACCTGTAGTCGGTGTAGATGTTTGCAGTCTTGCCTTCTGCCATCTGGCAGGCCTTCGTCAGCGCTATCAGTTCTGCTTCCTGGGCTGACAGGCTAGGTGACAGACTTCTGGACCACAGGATTTCTTGATTGCTGGTCACTGCACTTCCTGTGTTGAAACTTCTTCATCATCTGCAAATCTGGAGCCATCCAAGTAGAGGATAAATTCTGTAAATTTTGTTCTGGAAAGTCCATATTGTATCCCCCCTTGGGAGTGGGAGTAGAGTGGCCGGGCCGATGACTGTAGGTCTGGAGACGGTGACATTATGAGACAAAGGCGATAGAGGCGCCACAAAGATGTCTGGCGGTGGGGAGATTATTGTTGGTTGAGCTTGATTGAAGATTGCCAAGATGTCATGTGGAGTGAGAGTTTCCAGTGGCTGTCCAAGAGTGATGTCAGCAACCTTGTCCAGGAGGGTGTGTGCTGCAGATACTGCCATCAGGCAGGAGGGTGCTCCTCTTGCAAACTGGATCCAAGCGGGCTGAGAGGCAGCCTAAAAGTCTCTGTTTTCCCCCGTGAATCCATATTAGGACTCCAGTAGCATGACCTTCTTTCTTCCATCAGGTAGACGGAAAGACTTCTCGTAGTCAGGTAGGCCTGGTATTGGCGCTGAGACTTGTGGAGTTCTTCCAATCTCCTGAATGGGTTGAAGGCTGCGTCTGATAGAAGGAGCGGGGTTGCTTGATGTAAGTGCACAGAGGCTGCATTAGGACTGAGGCATCAGGGATCCAGGTTCTGCAATATGACACTAGACCAGGGAAGGCCTGCAGCATTCTTGGAGTTGTTGGGGGAGCCATCTTCTCCACAGTGGTCTTCCAGTCTTTTGACATATGTTTGTCTGGTGGGCAATACAGTGTCCCAGGGATGTAACTTGCTTCTGACATCACTGGACTTTGTTCTTCCAGACCTTGCGTTGCTGTTCTTCCAGGTAGAGTAGGAAAGACAAGGAATAGACTGTGCAGGTGTCGATGTCAACCACACAAAAGAGAAGGTCATCCATGTGTTGTAGAAGAGTGACTCTTGCATATTCTGCAATCCAGTTGACGAGGATGGAGGACATTGTCTTGGTGAAACTTGAAGGGCTTGTTTTGAGCACCTTGAGGCAACACTGTCCATATGCACTGCACTGGTGCGTGAAGGCAGGCCTCCAGGTGGAGGGGAAACACTGAAGAAGGTACTGGCCAGGCTGATCACCGTGAATACCGTTGCGGTGACTGGGACTTTTGAGAGCAGAGTGTGACGGTTCAGCACTGTTGGGGTTTCAAATACCGTAGCCTCTTTCACGGCCTCCAGGCCTTGCACCATTCTGAACTCAGTGGGGTTTACAGTCTTTTTCTTCACTGTGGAAAGCTGGGATTGATTCCGATGGGCGAGGCAGCTCAGTTTTGCCTTGTCCTTCACTATGCGGCAGGGGACTCCCATCTCCCGGCACAGAGCTGGCGGGAAAACAAGCCGCCTACTAGGATCCACATCATGAGAGATGACGACCAGCTGGCTTTCTTGTTCTCCACCAAGGCAGTCACTGTGTTAGCACCTGCTCTGGTCACAGGGGTCTTCTTGTTGGGACGTCTCCTTCACCGGCTGCTTTTTTCTCAGCATGGGCCATCAGTAGTTTCTTTTTCTCCAGCTCGGTCTCAGGTCAGTATTTGTGTACAAATTTGAAGAGCTGAGTGGCCTTTTGCCGGACTAGGGCCTGGGTGAATTGGTTGACTGCAGGGGGCACCTCCTGATACTTGCAAAAGATGAACTTCTGGCGTTGGATCCGGATGAGGTGTTGCCATTCCATGAAGCGAGTAGGGTCCTTCTTGAGTTGAATATCCTGGCCAATGTCAAAGTTCTCAGGCCGTCTTCTTAGGCGAGTTCACTTAGACCTTCAGTTGGTCAGAGACATCTTGACTCTGGGTGATGGAGTGGCTTTTCTGGTACTATGTCCAGCACCTCCTGTGATAGGTCTGCAGTGTAGTTGTTCCTGTTTCTTCTTGGGTCAGGGGTGAAGAAAGTGTCATGGTCCCATCTTCCTGGAACACTCTGGTCGCTTTCAGCTTCTGCAGTAAGTCCACTCCCAATAGGTTGAGGGTGCAGGTCTTTGACACAACAAACTGGGACATGATGGAGTGTTCTGGCTGAGTCCACACGCTCAGGGGCTTCATAATCTGGAAATATCTGACTTGACCATCAATTTCCCATGATACCCCTGCAGAAGTCTATTCCCCTACTGGGCATTGATTCTACCCCTTTGGCGGAGAATAAACCCCAGTTTTCTACTCAGGTGATAATGAAGGTTGAACCAGATCATCAGGAGAGTTGCAAATTTCTGGTGCTGCATAATGTGCATGACATTATTGTACTAGGTTTCCCTTGGTTACAGTCTCATAATCCTGTTTTGTATTGGAAATCTGTGTCTGTGATCAGTCGGGGCTGCCAATGTGTTAATACTGACACTCCTGTTTTTTCTGCCTCTCCCCAGTCTCAGGATGTTCCTGACTTTTTGACTGATTTTTCGGATGTATTTAGTGAAAGTAAATCTGCATCCTTGCCCCCTCACAGGAGCTATGATTGCACTATTGAATTAGTGCCTGGTGGTAAAATTCCTAAAGGTTGCCCTTTTAACTTGTCTGTACCTGAACACCATGCTATGCGATCTTATATCAAGGAGTCATTGGAGAAGGGTCATAACAGACCATCCTCTTCACCTTTGGGCGCCGTTTTTTTCTTTGTGGCCAAAAAGGATGGTTCATTGAGGCCGTGTATTGATTATCGCCTCTTGAATAAGAACACTGTGAAGTATCAATATCCGTTACCCTTGATTTCTGACCTGTTTTCCAGAGTGAAAAGTGGTAGTTGGTTTACCAAGCTTGACCTCAGGGGGGCGTATAACCTTATTCGCATTAAGCACGGGGATGAAAGGAAGACGGCGTTTAATACCCCAGAGGGGCATTTTGAGTACCTAGTGATGCCCTTTGGGCTCACTAATGCTCCTTCCGTCTTCCAATCCTTCATGAATTATATTTTCAGGGATTTTGTGGATAAATTTCTGATTGTTTATTTGGATAATGTCTTGATTTTATCCAATGACTGGAACTCTCATGTGAAACATGTTCGGACTGTGTTCCAGATTTTGAGAGAGAATGCACTGTATGTGAAGGGATCAAAGTGTCTTTTTGGCATACAGAAGGTCTCATTTCTGGGATTCATTTTGTCTCCGTCTGTTATTGAAATGGACCCGGTCAAGGTTCAGGCCATCTGTGATTGGGTCCAACCTACTTCATTAAAGGCTCTTCAGAGATTTTTGGGTTTTGCCAATTTTTATCGTAAATTTATTGGTAATTTCTCCGGTATTGTTAAAACCATTGACTGATTTGACCAAAAAGGGTTCTGATGTGGTGAATTGGCCTCCTGAGGCAGTCTCTGCGTTTCAGGATCTTAAGCGGAGATTCACTTCTGCTCCTGTTCTTCGGCAGTCTGATGTTTCTCTACCGTTTCAGGTGGAGGTTGATGCCTCTGAAATTGGGGCAGGTGCCGTTTTGTCCCAAAGAGATCCAGAGACCTCTAAGAGTAACCCTTGTGCCTTTTTCTCTAGAAAATTTTCTCTAACTGAACGTAATTATGACGTGGGTAATCGGGAGTTATTGGCCATGAAGTGGGCCTTTGAAGAGTGGAGACATTGGCTGGAAGGAGCCAAACATCAGGTGGTGGTCCTCACGGACCATAAGAACCTGGTTTATCTCGAATCAGCCAAGCGACTTAATCCTAGACAGGCCAGGTGGACCTTGTTTTTCACACGTTTTAATTTTGTGGTTTCTTTTCTTCCTGGCACTAAGAATGTCAAGGCGGATGCCCTCTCGAGGAGTTTCTTTGCGGACTCTCCTGAGTTATCTGATCCTGCTGTTATTTTGAAAGAGGGAGTAGTACTTTCCGCCATCTCGCCCAATTTGAGACTGGCTCTGGAAGGGTGTCAGGAGGATAAACCTGAGTGCTGCCCTATTGGGAAACTGTTTGTCCCAGACCAGTGGAAGAAGAGTGTGATGTCTGAGATTCATTGTTCTGCGTTGGCTGGTCATCCCGGGATTTTTGGTACCAGAGACTTGGTGAGTCGGTCCTTTTGGTGGCCTACTTTGTCTCATGACGTCAGGGAATTTGTGCAGTCCTGTGGGACTTGCTCTCGTTCCAAGCCTTGCTCTCGCTCTAGTGGTTTGTTAATACCATTACCTGTGCCCAAGAGGCCATGGACCCATATCTCTATGGATTTTATTTCCGACCTCCCTGTTTCTCAGAAAATGACCGTTATCTGGGTAATCTGTGATAGGTTTTCCAAGATGATACATCTTGTGCCATTACCTAAGTTACCTTCCTCCTCCGAATTGGTGCCTTTGTTCCTTCAGCACGTGGTTCGGTTACATGGCATTCCGGAGAACATTGTGTCTGACAGAGGAGTCCAGTTTGTTTCCAGATTTTGGAGGACATTTTGTTCTAAACTTGGTGTTCAATTATCTTTCTCCTCTGCATTTCATCCTCAGACCAATGGACAAACCGAGAGAACAAACCAGACCTTGGAGACTTATTTGAGATGTTTTGTGTCTGCTGATCAAGATGACTGGGTCTCTTTTTTCCTTTGGCTGAGTTTGCTCTTAATAATAGGGCTAGCTCTGCCACCTTGATATCTCCATTTTTCTGTAATTCTGGGTTTCACCCTCGATTTTCTTCGGGACAGGCGGAGGCTTCTGTCTGTCCGGGTGTTGACTCTGTTGTGGAGCGTATGCAGCAGATTTAGGACCAGGTAGTGGAGAGGTTGTCTCTCTCTCAGGAGAAGGCCCAACGGTTTGCCAACCGGCATAGGACTGATGGTCCTCGGTTTAAAGTGTGGGACTTGGTTTGGTTGTCCTCAAGAAATATCCCTATGAGGGTTGCATCTCCAAAGTTTAAGCCTAGGTTCATTGGACCTTATAAGATCATGGAGATTCTTAATCCTGTTTCCTTCCGTTTGCTTCTTCCAGGGACATTTAAGATCCATAACGTGTTCCACAAGTCCTTATTGAAGAGGTTTGTCGAGCCAGTGGTTCCTATGGCTGCGCCTCCTGACCCTGTTTTGGTTGAGGGCAATCTGGAGTATGTGGTTGAGAAAATATTGGATTCTTGTTTTTCTAGACGGAAACTCAAGTATTTGGTTAAGTGGAAAGGTTATGGTCAGGAGGACAATTCTTGGGTGTTTGCTTCGGACATCCATGCTAGGAGACTGATCCGTGCCTATCACCGAGCTCATACTGATCGGCCTGGTTGCACAGGTGAGGGTTCGGTGACCCCTCCTCAAGGGGGGGTACTGTTATGAATGTGCTAGAGATGGTTTCTGAGCAGAGGCTCCCTCTAGTGGTTATAGACAGTACTGAACCTTTCAGCGAGGAATGGCAATCTGGGATCACGGACTGGACTGATATAAGGGAGGTTCCCTCCCATGATGGTCGCCGGTGATCAATTGTTCTTGTCTCAATTGTGGTTCCTGGTTCATTTGGAAGTTTGCTGGAGTCCTGCCTGCATCATCTGCTTTCAGATATTTTCTGCTTTTCATTTTGTGCTTGCTTTTTGCATAGTTTTCTGCACTTTTGTGGAGGTCAGCCAGATCCCCTCCTGGGGGCCTGTGCTCCTCTCAGTTTATCTGTAGCCACTGTTATTTGTTCATTTGCTTTTTCCTGTTTTTTTTAGTGGCTGCTGCTTAGTTTTGTTACACCAGAGATCTGATTTAGATGGTGGAGATCGTGTGATCTCAGGTGTTTTTGCAATCAGAAGAGTTGGTATTTTTTAGGGTTTTTTGTTGGATTGCAGTCAGAATTCTTTCCTGTACTTTTCTTTCTAGACAGATTGGGCCCCATCGTTTGCTCATTCTATTTTCTGTCTGCATCCGTGCTCTCTTCTTGTCTAACCGCCATTACATGTTTGGGGGATTCCTATTTTCTTTGGGGATCTGCTCCGGGGCAGATAGCTTTCATCTTTCTGCTTTTAGGTGTAGTTACCTCTCAGGCTGTGAAGAGGCATCTAGGATCAACGTAGGAACGCTCCACGGCTACCTCTAGTTGTGTGGTTAGTTCAGGTTACTGCAATCCAATTCCAATAGGTTCCAGGCTCTCTGGTGTTTTGCCATTTTTTGCTTTTTCTCCTCAGCTACCTAAACATAACAGGGCCCATTGTAAAGTCAGCCCATGGCCATCAACATATCAGTGATACCCGGAAGCAATTCCGCTTCATCACACCTCGGTTTTTCAATGGGGTTTTCTCCTTTCGAGCTTTTATACTGAGACATCTCTGGGGCCTGCTGAATACAGCCAAAGAGACGTAACAGAAGCCCCCATATAAGCGTAATAGACACGTGGCGAGTATGCAGGACTGGATCGTGGCGATGATACCTATAGTAAAGGTACACATTCTGGATGCCCAGGCAGCACAGAGCCAGGCATATAACAGAAAGGCCACAGTCAGGTCCTTTAAAATAGGGGATCGAGTATTAGTCTTAGTGCCCAAAGCAAAAGTAAGCTCATGGCCAAGTGGCAAGGGCCATATGAAGTCTGGGAAAAGGTTGGGGAGTTGAATTACAAAGTATACTAGCCTGGGAAGAGAAAATCTGAACAACTATATCATGGAAATCTGCTGAAAGAATGGAAAGACTAAGAATGTATGATTATAGATGCGACTCCGGTCATATCATCTGTGGACCCTCCGACACCTGCCTTTGAGGAGGCGGGGAGAGAGCTAAAGATAAGTGACACTCTCTCTAAACAGCAGTGATGGGAGGCTCGGAAATTGGTGCATCATAATACGGAAGTATTCTCAGAACTGCCCGTTTGTACATCTGTATTCCAACATGACATTGTCACCAAGCCTTAAGTATGGGTACAAATGAAACCGTACCATGTGCCGGAGGCTTGGAGGCAAGCCATCACAGCTGAGGTGAAACAAATGCTCCAGCTAGAAGTTATTGAGAATCCAGGAGTGAGTAGACTTGCCCCATTTTACTGATTGAGAAGCCAGATGGATCTTTATGATTTTGTAAGGATTTACGAAAATTGAATAAAGTAATTTTACCTTTATCCAATTCCATGGGTGGAGGAGCTGACTGAGAGACTGGGGTAGGCCCAGTACTTCACGACACTCAATCTAACCAAGGGTTACTGGCAGGGGTCTCTGACAGAGTGGGCTAAAGAAAAGGCCGCCTTTATAATGCCAAAGGGTGTCTATCACTATATCACCATGCCTTTTTGGTTACATGGGGCCCCGGCCATGTTCCAAAGGCTGATGGACACAGTTTTAGAGCCCCATCATAAGTATGCATCAGCATATTTGGATGATGTTATCATCTTTAGTATGGACTGTTATACCCACTTGTCCAAGGTGCAAGCGGTAGTGGATTTGCTCCGAGCTATGGGCTTGACGGCAAACCCCCAAAAATGTGCAATAGGTCTCGAGGAAGCCCGGTACTTGGAGTATGTGATTGGCCGTGGATTTATCAAAGCCCAAATAAACAAAATCGAAATCCATTAAAAACTGGCACCTGCCTCTTACTACAAGCATAATTGGGTATTATTGACAATTTATACCTGATTTTGCACCATTGACCAAACTCCTAAGCGAAAGAAAATCGATGATGGTTCAGTGGAACCCGTAGTAAGAGGAAGCATTCCAATCCATGAAGCTGGCGTTGTGTGGGCAGCCTGCTTTCACAGCCCCAATTTCAAGAAAGGCTTTATCATTCTAATGCATGCATCTGAGGTATGCCTAGGAGCGTTTCTGTTACAGTTGGTTAACGAAGAAGAATATCTGGTCACATACTTGAGTAGGAATTTTACCCTGGCAGAAGAAAATTGTAGCATAGTGGAGAAGGAGTGCTGGGCCATTACATGGGCCTTGAAGTCCTTATGTTACTATTTGCTTGGACGACAGTTTCACTTGGTAACAGTCCATTCATCTTGGGTCTGGATGAGAAATGCCAAGGAGAGGAATGCTTGAGTCACCACTTGATTGTTCCTGTCACTGCAAACTTTTAGCTCTTTGCTTGAACATCGAGCTAGGAAGGCGCAAGTAAATGAGGATGCACTGTCATGGACATCCTGTATGGTGACAATTGTTCAACCCCCCAAGTTTGAACAGAAGGGTGTATGTGAAGCAATGATGAGAATCATGTATGAGGGTCATTATCTGTCCCCCAGGATGTGCACACTGAACCCACTGTGGTTACAATGCAAAATGAAGTAGAGAGCGATTTGGTAAAACTATTTGAACAAGTCAGATTTAACCCCTTAGTGACAGAGCCATTTTGCAGCTTAATGACCGGGCCAATTTTTACAATTCTGACCACTGTCACTTTATGAGGTTATAACTCTGGAACGCTTTAACGAATCCCGCTGATTCTGAGACTGTTTTTTCGTGACATATTGTACTTCACGTTAGTGGTAAAATTTCTTTGATATGACTTGTATTTAATTATGAAAAAATGGAAATATGGCGAAAATTTTGAAAATTTAGCAATTTTCAAATTGCTAAATTTTTATGCCCTTAAATCAGAGAGATATGTCATACAAATTTCTTAATAAATAACATTTCACACATGTCTACTTTACATCAGCACAATTTTGGGAACAAAATTTTTTTTGTTACGAAGTTATAAGGGTTAAAAGTTGACCAGCGATTTCTCATTTTTACAACACCATTATTTTTTCAGGGACCACATCACATTTGAAGTCACTTTGAGGGGTCCATATGATAGAAAATACCCAAAAGTGACACCATTCTAAAAACTGCACCCCTCAAGGTGCTCAAAACCACATTCAAGAAGTTTATTAACCCTTTACGTGCTTCACAGGAACTGAAGCAATGTGGAAGGAAAAAATTAACATTTAACTTTTTTTGCAAAAATTTTACTTCGGAACCAATTTTTTTTATTTTAACAAGTGTTAAAAGAAAAAATGAACCACAAAACTTGTTGTGCAATTTCTCCTGAATACGCCGATACCCCATATGTGGGGGTAAACCACTTTTTGGGCGCACGGAAGAGGTCGCAAGGAAAGGAGCGCCGTTTGACTTTTCAGCGCAGAATTGGCTGGACGCCATGTCGCGTTTGCAGAGGCCCTGATGTGTCTAAACAGTGGAAACCCCCACAAGTGACCCCATTTTGGAAACTAGACCCCCTAAGGAACTTATCTAGATGTGTGGTGAGCACTTTGAACTTCCAAGTTCTTCACAGAAGTTTATAACAGAACTGTGAAAATAAAAAATCATATTTTTTCCACAAAAATGATCTTTTCACCCCAATTTTTATCTTCCCAAGGTAACAAGACCCCAAAAGTTTTTGTGCAATTTGTCCTGAGTATCCTGATACCCCATATGTGGGGGTAAACCACTGTTTAGGTGCATGGCGGAGCTTGGAAGGGAAGGAGCGCCGTTTGACTTTTTCAATGCAGAATTGGCTGGACGCCATGTCGCGTTTGTAGAGGCCCTGATGTGTCTAAACAGTGGAAACCCCCCACAAGTGACCACATTTTGGAAACTAGACCCCCTAAGGAACTTATCTAGATGTGTGGTGAGCACTTTGAGCCCCAAAGTGCTTCACAGAAATTTATAAACGCGGAGCCATGAAAATAAAAAATCATTTTTTTCCTCAAAAAAGATTTTTTTTAGCCAGCTATTTTTTATTTTCCCAAGGGTAACAGGAGAAATTAGTCCCCAAAATTTGTGTGCAATTTGTCCTGAGTACGCTGATACCCCATATATTGGGGTAAACCACTGTTTGGGCGCACGGCAGGGCTTGGAAGGGAGGGAGCGCCATTTGACTTTTTGAACGCCACGACGTGTTTGGAGACCCCCTGATGTGTCTAAACAGTGGAAATCCCCCACAAGTCACCACATTTTGGAAACTAGACCCCCTAAGGAACTTATCTAGATGTGTGGTGAGCAATTTGAACCCCCAAGTGTTTCACAGAAATTTTAAACGCATAGCCGTGAAAATAAAAAAATCATTTTTTTCCTCAAAAATGATTTTTTTAGCCAGCTATTTTTTATTTTCCCAAGGGTAACAGGAGAAATTAGAACCCCGAAATTAGTGTTCAATTTGTCCTGAGTATGCTGATACCCGATATGTTGGGGTAAACCACTGTTTGGGCGCACGGCAGGGCTCGGAAGGGAGGGAGCGCCATTTGACTTTTTGAACGCTACGTCGTGTTTGGAGACCCCCTGATGTGTCTAAACAGTGGAAACCCCCCACAAGTGACCCCATTTTGGAAACTAGACCCCCTAAGGAACTTATCTAGATGTGTGGTGAGCACTTTGAACCCCCAAGTGTTTCACAAAAATTTATAAACGCAGAGCCGTGAAAATAAAAAATTATTTTTTTCCTCAAAAATGATTTTTTTAGCCAGCTATTTTTTATTTTCCCAAGGGTAACAGGAGAAATTAGAACCCCAAAATTGGTGTGCAATTTGTCCTGAGTGCGCTGATACCCCATATATTGGGGTAAATCACTGTTTGGGCGCACGGCAGGGCTCGGAAGGGAGGGAGCACCATTTAACTTTTTGAACGCCACGTCGTGTTTGGAGACCCCCTGATGTGCCTAAATAGTGGAAACCCCTCAATTCTAGCTCCAACCCTAACCCCAACACACCCCTAACCCTAATCCCAACCCTAACCCTAATCCTAACCTAAATCCCAACCCTAATTGTGACCCTAACCCTAATTGTAACCCTAACCCTAATTATAACCCTAACCCTAAGGTTAGGTTCATTTTGCGTTTTACCAGCCCGTTCAACACATAGCGTTGACGGGCTGGTAACGGTATAGCATAACGCGATCGCGTTATGCTATACCCGCTAGTGCAGAGGAATCAGCAGATGATTCATCTGCGCTAGCGGTGACGGAGCCCAGACGCTGCAGGCTGAATGATGGCACGTCGCGAACGCATGTCGCTTTACGGCATGCGTCGCGCTGCGCCCTCAAATGGGGGTGAATGGCAGCACTAACGGACTGCGTTTCACCGCATTATACCGCAGTGTAACGCAGTCCGTCTAACGGACTGCTATAACGCAGTATGAACCCAGCCTAACCCTAATGCTAACCCTAACTCTAATTATAACCCTAACCCTAATTATAACCCTAACCCTAGCCCTAACCCTAAGCTTAACAGAAAAATGAAAATAAATATAATTTCTATATTTTATTATATGTCCCTAACTAAGGGGGTGATAAAGGGGGGGGTTATGTACTTTTTTTTTATTTTGATCACTGTGATAGTTTATCACAGTGATCAAAATCTACTTTTAGGAGAATGAATGAAAAAATTTTTGAATCTGCTGCCAGGCAGATTCGGTGGGCGCACTGCGCATGCGCCCGCCATTTTTTTTTTACAGGAAGAAGAGGCCGGGAGCCTGGGACCTGCCGGAGGACGGGGGACACCGGGAGGTACAGGGGGGAGGATCGGGGGTACTGGGGACCCTAATTCTCTCCCCTCTGATGTGCGATCACATCAGAGGGGAGAGAAATCTTTTTTTTTTTTTTGCGGTCGCCGTTATACTGTTATAACGGCGATCGCAACACCGGTGTTGGTAAATACCGACTCTGATCATGTTCTCTGGGGTCTCGGCTACCTCCGGCATATTTATACACAAAGTAGCACAGAAAAAATGCAATAGGTAGGACAAGTGACGTGAAGCAGAATAGTCATTATGGCAGAGGGATGAGCATAAATTTTGGAACAGTTTATAGATAAGGAGTGTGAAAGTTTTATTACCCTCTGATTGGGGTCTGGTAATGTTTTGTGATGTTTTCACAGGGTATTTTGAGTAAATTCCTTAATTGATGTAGTAGGCCATAAATCCATGTGATAGGTTCATTCCAGCATTAAGAGTGTCAAAGGTCACCATCAATTTGTATTCGTAAATTCTTCTTTGTCTCAGAGATGTGAAATTGCCTCTGAGTACAAGTATTTTCATATCTAGCAAGCTATGATCAGTGGAGCAAAAATGTTTTGCCACAGGTAGATCCATTCTTTTTTCTCTTATTGTGTGGCGATGAGAATTCATCCTTGTTCTCAGTTTTTGCCCGGTCTCCCCCACATACAGACCCCCAGTTGGACATTTAGTACATATAATTAGGTACACCACATTAGATGTGATGCAGCTGAAAGTACCTGGTATCTTGTAGTCCCAACCGTATATGTTCCAACCCCATGGATAGAGATGAACACCTTGGTCGCCTTAGAAAGACCTTTTTAAATCAGGGCTACCATCCAAGAACAATTGAAAACCAAATTACAAGAGCCACCAGAATATCAAGGAATCACCTGCTACATTACAAAGCTAAAGAAGAAAATAACCGGGTGCCTCTAGTGGTCACCTACAATCCAAATCTGGAGGTGCTAAGGGGAGCTGCACGGAAACTACAACCTTTACTACAAAAAGATGCCCGATTACAATCCATATTTCCAGATCCCCCTCTACTGTGTTTTAGGCAGCCCCCAAATCTAAGAAGCATCATTGTCAGAAGTTCCCTGTCCTCCCCAACAGCGGCAGGAACCTCTCCTTGCAACCAGAAGAAATGCAAAACTTGTCCATTTATAATGACCACGGACAAGATAAAGATCCCCAACTCCCATCGGACTACAAGATACCAGGTACTTTCAGCTGCATCACATCTAATGTGGTGTACCTAATTATATGTACTAAATGTCCAACTGGGGGTCTGTATGTGGGGGAGACCGGGCAAAAACTGAGAACAAGGATGAATTCTCATCGCCACACAATAAGAGAAAAAAGAATGGATCTACCTGTGGCAAAACATTTTTGCTCCACTGATCATAGCTTGCTAGATATGAAAATACTTGTACTCAGAGGCAATTTCACATCTCTGAGACAAAGAAGAATTTACGAATACAAATTGATGGTGACCTTTGACACTCTTAATGCTGGAATGAACCTATCACATGGATTTATGGCCTACTACATCAATTAAGGAATTTACTCAAAATACCCTGTGAAAACATCACAAAACATTACCAGACCCCAATCAGAGGGTAATAAAACTTTCACACTCCTTATCTATAAACTGTTCCAAAATTTATGCTCATCCCTCTGCCATAATGACTATTCTGCTTCACGTCACTTGTCCTACCTATTGCATTTTTTCTGTGCTATTTTGTGTATAAATATGTGATTCTTCAGATGTTGTATTAGTCTATGCCTGATGAAGAGACCTGAGTAGTCTCGAAAGCTTGCAATTTGTTACCATCTTTTCAGTTAGCAATTAAAAGGTATCAACCACTGAGGACTCTCAACTCTAAATATTTTTCTATCTACTGGCTAACACGGTACAAAGATATACATCTTTACAGTACCTTACACTATATACACAAAATGTCCAGCTCAAAGGCAACGAAGGCCATGCCCTTAATTGTACAGATGATATGCTTGCATAATATGGTCCTGAAGGAGTTAACATGCACTTACATATGTCAAAATCAAAACCTTTGGTAGGAGGTGTATGTCAAGTAATGTTTTCAACATATGTGCCATAAAGAGAGCTTAAAAATTTGAAGAGTCTTTTTCCTAGGATTTGACTGTGTGCATAAGGTCAATGTGAGTAAATTACAAGAGAGATATGGAAAAAAGGGTAAGGAAAGAGAAAGAGCAGAAAAGGAGTATAAAAAGGTTACTTGTCACCAAGGCATTTAAGCAAGATTAGCCTGAGTATATAATGCAAGTGCAGGTATTGTCTGATCACATTATTTTTTCCATGAAGCTGAGAAGGAAGAGGTAAACAACCATGGAAAAGACCACAGATACTATCTGAGAGCATAAGAGCTTACAGCACTGGATCTGTGAAATCCAATCATGTTGCCCAGGGGATGTCTACAGATCGTCTTTTCCATCCACAGTAGCATATCTTCCTACAACAGGTGTAAACAAGACAAAGACAGGCAGCTGTTAATCCCTGAGGGGCAATTACATATGATATTCATGGCTTTGGTGCCATAAAGCCATGTTTTCCTTCTCTAATTTTACGGGTAAATATATTAATTAGTAAAATATCTTATTGTGCTCCAAATTGCTGCATATTGTTTCATTGTTGCCACTTCCTGATTACAAGTCCAGTAACATACTTGGCACACGGTTACAATTCCATGAAAAGGACAAGTGCCACTTTAGTTCAAAACAACAAACCCTAGGGGCATTGGGGGTGCACGACATAAGATGAAGGAGAAAATGCAGCTATGACCAAAGATATATCAGTAATGCATTAAGTTTTAATCAAAGTCAAAGCATTCTTTATATAGTAACAGTCAAGATTTTTTCATTTAAAGGGATTGTCCATTTTGACAACTCTTGCACAAAATGTAGATTATTTTGAATGCACTGGTTCTTTGTGTTAGATTACTTTTATTGAGCCCCAGCTTTTTAACAGTAGCACTCTAAATTGCTTGTGAATACCTAAGGGGGTGTCGCTTGCCCTGATTGCGTAGGTGCCTTGAGCTGCCATCTTCAATTTCACACTTGGTAATGAAATTTCTGGAAAGGCATCTGCACTCCTAGGTTGACATGCATTAGTTGATTAAGTAGTGTTTTAGTCACACATTTAGCCTGACACATATAGTATGGTTATATGCACACCTCATAATATTATTTTGCCGCTATGCGGCATATTATAATGGAGGACATCAATATGAGATACCATACACAGAGCCATTAAATCTAAAGCAAGCTCTAGCACTGATATTTGGTCATCATACCTTTATTTATGCCACCATTGCCTGTGTTTCTCCAATCTGTCACACATGTTTTTGTTTTCAAAATGGCCGACACAGTGGTATGGGAGTGCTGTGGAAGGTCTGAGCCACCCATCTGCTCGTCTTCTGCCATGGGTTGGGCCAGCGCTTATGATGTCGGTACTGTTGAATCAGTGGCTAGGATAGGAACTTTCCTTAGTGATTCTGTCTTTTCTTAGTTGAATTTAAAGTTGGGGTAGAGGGATGCTTTAAGAAATGAAAGAGGTAAGGGTTCCTGGTATATAATAGATAAACAAGTCTCACCACTTTTAATCCAGGTATTGTGCAGGTATTGTGCAATAATACTAATTGTGCTGTATTGATGCAGAGGTATAAAACTGTAAGATCAGTCTATTTTCTTGAGTTATGATTAGAACTGCATTTTCTGTAATAATTACATAGAGTGGGGGAAATAAGTATTTGATACCTTGCTGATTTTGTAAGTTTGCCCACTGACAAAGACATGAACAGTCTATAATTTTAAGGGTAGGTTCATTTTAACATTGAGAGATAGAATATCAAAAATAAAATCCAGAAAATCACATTGTCTAAATTATATAAATTTATCTGCACTTTTCAGCGAGAAATAAGTATTTGATCCCCCTGGCAAACAAGACTTAATACTTGGTGGCAAAACGCTTATTGGCAAGGACAGCAGTCAGACATTTTTCGTAGTTGATGATGAGGTTTGCGCACATGTCAGGAGGATTTTTGGTCCACTCCTCTTTGCAGATCATCTCTAAATCATAAAGATTTTGAGGCTGTTGCTTGGCAACTCGGAGCTTCAACTCCCTCCATAAGTTTTCTATGGGATTAATGTCTGGAGACTGGCTAGGCCACTCCATGACCTTAATGTGCTTCTTTTTGAGCCACTCCTTTGTTGCCTTGGCTCTATGTTTTGGGTCATTGTCTTGCTGGAAGACCCAGCCACGACTCATTTTTATTGTCCTGGCGGAGGGAAGGAGGTTGTCTCTCAGGATTTTACGGTACATGGCTTCATCTATTCTCCCATTGATGCGATGAAGTAGTCCTGTGCCCTTAGCAAAGAAACATCCCCAAAGCATAATTTTTCCACCTCCATGCTTGACAGTGGGGATAGTGTTCTTTGGGGTCATAAGTATTCAGTTCAGTTGAGTATTACTGTTTTATTATTTTCTTCTTTCTATGTTACAGGTCACAGTATTTTAACTCCAACTACCGTTGTTCCTGCTACATTACCAACAAATATTACTTCAAAAACAGGTAAGCAGTCAGTTATCACTGATGAGGTACTAGAGGATATAACTCTGCAGTACTTTTAACTGCATTCCATTTGGGTGGTCCGAAACTAATATGTATTTTAATTCTAAATCTCTGTCTATTTAATGTCAAAATCAAATCTCTTTTCTAATATACTTTAATTAAAAAGTTCCTATAATTCCTTTACTACTCTAACAGCTTAATTTTTTTGTTTATGCCTTCCTGTGTAATGTTGCCTTGTTTGAAAATCCCTATGCATGCTGGGATACTCAAATGAGTCATCATCGTGGGCATAGGCTGCAGCTACTGCGTTAGCCTATGCCTCCACCCTGAAACAAAGCATCATCAGTGATGTCCATTTCAAGGGCCATGCTGGTCCCTGCTATACTGAGCATGCGTCAGTGGTTAATTCCGACATATGCTCAGTATGATCATGTCACCTTCCAATATACACAGTGACAGTGCACTCCTTCAATGGCGTTGAATAAAAGTGATAAGCCAGCAAGTGAGTGCACTATCGGTGCGCATTGTAAGGAGAGAACGAGCAGAGACCAGTGCCGTCCCACAAATGATGTGTCACTTGAGGGGACAGTGCTTGTCTCTGCTTGCTCATTCTCTACTTACAATGCTCCCTGACAGTGCGCTACCTTGCCACTTCTCATCAGAACCGCAAGAGAATGCATTGTCAACTAGTACTGAGAAGAATAATGCCCAGTGACAAGAACCTATTGAGCATCCATTGGATGCATTCTCAGCAGAGCATGGATTAGCCCAATCCCTGAAACGGACATCACAGGTGATGCTTCATTTTAGGGCGGGAGCAGAGGCTGCAGCAATGACCGCCGCTTCTGCCCACTGATAATAACTCATTTGACTATCCCTTTATTATCCCACTATTTGACTGGGATCTACCTAGCTTTCCTGCCCACTTAACACAGTGACCTACCTAGACAACTACGTATATGCACAAAATACACATGTAGCAAAGATTATTCTGACATTTAACATAATACACACCTTGAATGCAGCAAACCTCAACTGAATATTTAAGACAGCAAATGTAATTGAAAATGTCAACGAATTTTACTACATCGTGATGTGTAAACACATTAAATATCAAGTTAACTTATGCATTATCTGTGTACTTTCCTAACGCTTTTGTACCATTCGACACTACTTGTCATAAGTTGTGTCAAGCATGAAAATATCTTGATTGGTGTGTACCCAAACTGAGAGAAAATCCCCAAAGAACATCATAAACACCAAGCTTTACCCAGATTTTGAATTTTGGCTATATGGAAGAAGAAATCTAATGATGGAGAAAATTATAAATTATAAATTTACTGTGATTGGATGAGGTTAAAAAAGTACAGTCGTCCCCACTGATGCCATTGCACAGCTCAGGGACAGTTGTGATTGCAGGGAGCAGAGCTACCACTAGGAATATCGGGGCCCCATACTGGCAAAATTTTCATGCCCCTTGAGACTCCGCCCAGGCTCCACCCCAGCGGCGCCTCCACCCTTCAAACCTTTCACAGTCCCACCGCCCACAACTTATTCACCATATCCTCACCAATCAGATATTAAGAGTTCCCATCAAACACCAGATCCCATTCATAACCAGCAGCTTTTGTTCTGGCGAAAAGAATTTTTAAGCCGTCACCTTGACACTGTAGACTCTTTTGGCTGGGCCCTACTCTACTCTAACCTATTAAATATATTTTTATGTATTTATCTTTAAGGGAATGAGTCACATACATTTTTGTAAAATGACCAATATTACCACACACAAGGGACAAATACCATCACACCATGACCAGATCACATACTACCATCACACAGAGACTAAATAATACCACATACAAGGAACAAATACTGCCATAAGATTACCAGATCACATATCAAAACCACATGGTGACTGAATACTACAATACTGATTGTTAATGAAAAAAAACCCACAATGCTAAGAGATATTATACACAGCTCTGTATTTACTGTCAGTGTACAGGTAATACAGTGATCACCAGTGACATTATGCACAGGAGCTCTGTATATAGTGTCAGTGTACAGTTAATACAGGGATCACCAGTGACATTATAAACAGGAGCTCTGTATATAGTATCAGGGTACAGGTAATACAGTGATCACCAGTGACATTATACACAGGAGCTCTGTATATAGCATATAGTGTTCCGGTTAATACAGGGATCACCAATGACATTATACACAGGAGCTCTGTATGTAGCATATAGTGTACAGGTAATACAATGTTCACCAATGACATTATACAGAGGACCACTGTATATACTGGGTGGGCCATTTATATGGATACACCTAAATAAAATGGGAATGGTTGGTGATATCAACTTCCTGTTTGAGGCATATTAGTATATGGGAGGGGGGAACCTTTTCAAGATGGGTGGTGAACATGGCGGCCATTTTGAAGTTGGCCATTTTGGATCCAACTTTATTTTTTCCAATGGGAAGAGAGTCATGTGACACATCAAACTTATTGAGAATTTCACAAGAAAAACAATGGTGTGCTTGGTTTTAACGTAACTATTCTTTCATGAGTTATTTACAAGTTTATGACCACTTATAAAATGTGTTCAAAGTGCTACTCATTGTGTTGGATTGTCAATGCTACCCTCTTCTCCCACTCTTGACATACTGATAGCAACACCACAGAAGAAATGCTAGTCTAAGCGGGTCAGATTCCTTGTAGGAATGCTCGGACCTGACAATCATAATGTGGTGGTTCACCATCTTTCTGGAAAAACTCAGGGAACGTGCCATCTTCAGTACATAAAGAGGGCAACACATCATCATGTAGCAATTTCAGATATCCAGTGGCATTGAGGTCTCCATTGATGAAGAATGGCCCCACTATCTTTGTACCCCATATACCACACCAGACCATCAATTATGGGTGTCAGGTCCGAGCATTCCTACATAAGCAGTTTCCTGGAAAGTGGATTGGTCGTCATGGACCAGTTGAATGGCCACCAAGGTCTCCCGATCTGACCCCTTTAGACTTTTATTTTGGAGGTCATCTGAAGGCAATTGTCTATGCTGTGAAGATACGAGATGTGCAGCATCTGAAACAACGGATACTGGTAGCCTGTGCTAGCATTTCTTCTGCGGTGTTGCTATCAGTGTGTCAAGAGTGGGGGAAGAAGGTTGCATTGACAATCCAACACAATGGGCAGTACTTTCAACACATTTTATAAGTGGTCATAAACTTGTAAACAACTCATGAAAGATTAAAGTTACTTTAAAACCAAGCATAGCATTGCTTTTCTTGTGAAATTCTCAATAAGTTTGAGGTGTCACATGACTCTTCCCATTGGAAAAAATAAAGTGGGATCCAAAATGGCCTACTTCAAAATGGCTGCCATGGTCACCATTCATCTAGAAAAGTTCCCCCCCTCCCATATACTAATGTGCCACAAATGGGAAGTTGATATCACCAATCATTCCCATTTTATTTAGGTGTATCCATATAAATGGCCCACCCTGTAGTATACAGAATATAGTGTCAGTATACAGGTAACACACTAACTCACCAGTGACGTATCTACCTGAAGTTCTGCATCTTTGCTTTTCTTTTTCATGCAGCGCAGACTGCCATCACTTCTTCCAGCTAGGACTCATCTCTGCATAAAATAACACATAGTTACCTAATATATTAATGGTGAGTGCACGTCTGTATTCAGATGTGCTGTGTAGAAGAAAGGCAAAAAGTGGGGAATGTGCTCTGGATACAGACGTGCACTCACCATTAATATATTATTGATTATGCAACCCACCATTCTAAATATAAATTATAATCCACCACTACGCCCCACCAACTATACATAGCCACTTTCCCCACCTAATATATAAATTAATTAATTAACACCTGTACTCTTTACCCCAATTCATTACCAGTCACTTCATCCTCAACGCCCCCCACTATGTACCTTCCGCTCTAGCCCTAACCCAGATTCATTATATTTATATGCCCCTTCCACCCCAATTCATTGTCATGTCTATCTCTCCCACCCCTATTCATTATCAACTGTTCCCCCCCACATTCAATACATCATTTATTCCCCCACCCTCAAAATTCATCATTATTTGCTCTCCCCCTAGGTCATCATTTGTTTCCCCACCCCCCACCTTCAATTCAATTGCTGTCCCCCATCCCTGACACTCAATTCATCATTTGCAGTCGCCCTTACCCCCACTTCATCATTTGCAGTCCCCCGTCCCACCCCCACTTCATCATTTGCAGTCCCCCGTCCCCTCCCCACTTCATCATTTGCAGTCCCCTATCCCCCTCATGTGATCTGCAGTCCCCCTTACCACATCATTTGCAGCCCCTATCCCCTCTCACTTCATCATTTGCAGTCCCCCCTCAGACACACTTCATAATATATCATCCCAACGCAAAGGCTAGTAACAAAGCTCATCCATAAATGAATACTCAAAAAAAGGACATAAGAGCAGAAGATGATAGAAACAATAAATGTATTCAAATTTTATTAACAAATATGTAAACACATACAAGATAAAACATTTTTATCAATAAAATAGAAAAGGAAAAAAGAAGTTGCGACACCTAAGTGCCACTTTTGGGTTGGTTACTATATTAGTTAATATATCCAATAAAAATTCAATTATCAGTACTTCAAATGAAAGGGAGGAAACAACATGTGCAGAAAATATTATACCATGATGTTTATACAAATGACATCCATAAAAAACCTTTTTCAATCAAAATTTCTATAGAAAAAATTATTATATAAAGTGCAAGTGCAATAGAGTGGTCAAAATCTGACCTATAAATAATTAATGTCAGAAAATGAAAAAAAAGTTTCAGGATCAAATACAATGCACATAACACCCTATAACAGTGATGGCGAACCTTGGCACTCCAGCTGTTGTAAAACTACAACTCCCAACATGCCCTTGCAACCTGCAGCAGTTGAGGCATGCTGGGAGTTGTAGTTCTACAACATCTGGAGTGCCAAGGTTCGCCATCACTGCCCTATAACATTCATATATGTTACAAAATCAAAAGAGGATATAGAGACCATGTGATCAGTAAAATATAAGTCATAGTCAGAAAACCAACCTGATGGGGGGACGTGGGAAGAGCAACCCCAACGCGCGTTTCGCTATTCTGCTTCTTCGGGGGCATCATCATTTGCAGTCCCCGCTCAGACACACTTCATAATGTGCAGTCCCCCTCACCCCCCACTTCATCATGTTCAGTCCCCATAAACCCCCTATTTCATCATGTGCAGTGCCCTTTTCCCCCACTTCATCATATGCAGTCCCCTTTAATCCCCCACTTCATCATGTGCAGTCCCTCTCACCCCCCGCTTCAACATGTACAGTCCCCATCACCCCCACTTCATCATGGGCAGTCCCCTTTACCCTCCACTTCATCATATGCAGTTCCCCCTCCTCCCCTCACCCGTTTAATTCATTTTGTAAAGAAAACAAAAATGTTTTTTCATACTTACCGCCAGGACATTCCCTGCAGGCGCATCTCTGCTTCCAGCGTCTGGTACATGTTGGCGTGTATGTGATGACGTCATCGCATACACAACGTCACCTGACCAGAAGTACAGAGAAGGTGGAGGAGCGTGAGCTGCGCAGCCATCAAGGTTAGACAGCCGTGCACAGCTCCGAGAAAGCTCCCGGGCCCCAGAGCTGACGTTGGCGCCGCAGCACACAGCACTTTAGTGTACGATGGGGCCTGGTGAGCAGAAACACAAGAGTGGGGCCCCAGACCTGCAGGCCCCAGTCTGTAATGCTGCTCACCGGGGCCCATACAGCAGTAAGAGCAGTAATGCCCTGATGGCAGCCCTGGCAGGAAGAGAGCAGTTATTCAGTCCTGTGTTCACAGCTTAACTAATCAGAGTCCTCTAGTGGTGATACTGGCGCTGATGCTGAACCATCATGCTAACAGTCCTTCTAAGGGCTAATCCTGTGCTTTGCTGTTTGTATCACATACTTTCTTCATTTAGACTAGGGACAGTAGTAGGACCAGGAAGAATAGCAGAATACAGCCTCTAGGCAGGGATTAGGGCTTTGCAGTCCGTTGCTAAATATATAGCTGCTTCACGTTACCACATTCTTTTTTTCAGGGGTGAAAAAATTGACTATATTGTCATCCATATACGTTTAACATTTTTAGTGTTGCATTACGGTGGTATATAAAACTCCCAAAAAACATAAAAGAAAACTTTCTGGATTGAAATAGTCATCCATAGTCAATAGTCATAGTCATCAATAGTCTCAGTATGCTTTACTGGTGGCATGACACAGAATTCATGGTAGCGCTCACTTTTTTCTTCTCCTGAGTAATATTCATCCAAATGTCCTAAAAACTGAGAATGGACCTTCATCAGAGCATATTACTTTATCCCAGTCCTCTGCAGTTCAATACCTGTACTTCCTGAAAGTTTTTTTTTCTTATAAAGCCCCCTTCAGACTTAAAAAAAAAATGGAAAAAATATAGGTTAGATATGGATTCAATTACACAGACTCGTTTGGCACTGCTGAGATTTGCCTAAGCTATGTATCAAATTTCCAGTCACAGATATCTCTGGACTGTGCCAAAGTGCTTATGACCATCCTTTTTATATTAAGGATGGCCCATAATCATAAACATTACTTACAGGTAGTGTTGAGCGATACGATACTGCAAATATCAGATATCGGCCGATATTAGCTCTATCGGCCTTTCGATAATTAGTTTCGATATTTTCGTCTTATCGAATACCGGAATCGGAAGTTCCCATAATTCTTTGCGAGGCAATGTGATTTTAGTCAGCCAATGAGGAATCCTAAGAAGTGTGGGCACATCCTGTACTGCTGCGGTCATGTTAACTAATGGCATGGCTGTGATTGGATGCTGAAATGATGTCAGAATGCACTATAAAAGGCGCCGCCGCCATTTTAGCGTCACTGTGCTGTGAATTCAGTAAGGGACAGAACGCTGCTGTGCTGACTCTGAGGGACAGTTAGAGATTGCTGTTTAGTGTACTGTGCTGTAGGCAGGCTAGCACCAACCGCTGTGTAAAGCTTCCTTTTGCCTGCAGTGTTGTTTTAACAGCTCTGCAAGGTGTGTGTGAGTGCAGGTGACGCTGCAGTTTGCTCTGCATGCAACGCTGTCTGTAGGCATCTGCACATGTCACTCACAGACTCTTTTTTTTTTCCTTCAGTGTAATTCTTGCAGCTCCATGCAATTTAACTATTAGTGTGACGCGCTTCCATCCGTATCCAATACATTGGTTGCAAACACTATAGAAGTAGACAAAGGAGTAGCCTTTCCCAGATTGTGGACAGTTGTGTTTCATTGTTCACTTCAGTCTGTGTTTTTTATTTTTTGAGTGCACATCACGCTCCAGTTACTTGTTCAAGCACTGCTGCTTGTACTCTGCTGAGCGTGTCTCAGTGGCTCATCCTTTTCATTTATCTCCAATTGGTTCTGCTCCATTCCATTTAAAATATAATCTATTAGTGTGACGCGCTTCCATCCGTATACAATACATTGGTTGCAAACACTATAGAAGTAGACAAAGGAGTAGCCTTTCACAGATTGTGAACAGTTGTGTTTCAGTGTTCACTTCAGTCTCTGCGTAATAACCACACTTAGGCCTTATAACTTTTCTGACTTTCTTTATCAATCTACCAAGATGAAGAAGTCAGTGAGTAAGGCACGTGGTCGTGGCCGTGGAGTTTCAGCAGGGAGAGGACGTGGGATTCTGTGGCTGCTGCCGCCCTCAGTGACACAGCATCCACCAGTTTTCCCCGTGAGCGTTCCTTTATGCGCACTTTGGTAGGAGCTCGGCGTGCCCCCCTGCTGCTGGAAGAACAAATTGAAGCCGTTGTTGGTTGGATGGCAGCCAATGCATCGACTTCAATTCCTTCCACCTCCTCTCAGGAACACAACACTGCTGAGCAACCATCTGTCTGTTCACCGCCTGTCAAATTGCCCAGGCAGTCAGAGAGTTCTGTACAGGAGCCAGCTGAGTCTCTGCTTCTGTTCTCAGAATCTGTTGGCTCGCAAACACGGGCACAGGCAAGCAGCATTCTGCAATTTGAAGAAGAGGGAGTATGCAGTGATGCGAAACAGCTGTGTCTCTCTCAATCTGAAGAGGCGGGTGAGCCAGTGCCGATGGACAGCACACCGCAGAACGCATCTTATGATGATGATGAGACTCAGGTGCCAGGTTTTGTGGAGCATGGTGCTGCCCAGACCATCCAACAGCAGCAGGTGTTGGAAGAGGGTAGTGGAGATGATGAAGTCCGAGACCCAACATGGCGTGAGCAACAGGAAGGTGGTGGGAGCAGCTCTGAGGAAGAGATTGTCCCAACGGTACAAAGAGGAGGGAGAGGTAGGCTGCAGACTCGCTTGCCTGTAGCCTCCAGTTTGGCACCTGTTGGGAGCAGTTCTCTTAGAACTGTCAAAATTGGCGCTCCCATGACTTGCACTGCGTGGTCCTTTTTTGACAGACTTGTAGATGATATTTGCTATGTTCAATGCAAGCTGTGTAAGCAAAAAGTTAAAAGAGGTAAAAATATCAGGAACCTGAATACCACAAATATGTGGACACATGTACGGACAAAGCACGTAGCTGAGTTCCAAAGACACACTGGAGATGTAGGCCAACCTACAGCAGCACCTACATCTTTAGGTCATGTTCGAGCCTCTACCTCCAGCTCTCACACACCTGTTTCGGCTTCCTCACAGGATCTCCATGGAAGAACCTCGGTCACTGTTGTCCATAGACAAACTGTTATTCCACCCACTGCAGCAAGTTCACAGTCATCGTCACACTCCCAGAACAAAAAACAGCCATCGGTAACACAGGCATGGGATAAAAGACGGCCATACTCGGCAAACCATCCACGAGCACAGGCTCTGAATACTGGCCTTGCAAAACTCCTGTCCCTTGAAATGCTGTCATTCAGGCTGGTGGAGACTGACAGTTTCAGGAACTTTATGGCATTGGCAGTACCACAATATAATGTGCCAAGCCGATTTTATTTCAGCAGGCAAGCTGTCCCTGCTCTGCAAAAACATGTCGAGGGAAACATTAAACATGCGCTACTAAACGCCGTCAGTAGCAGGGTCCACCTGACCACCGATGCGTGGACCAGTACCCATGGCCAGGGACGATACCTTTCCCTCACTGCCCATTGGTCAATGTTGTGGAGCCGGGTACAGATCTTGCCAGTGGCGCTGTACGTGTTCTGCCAACTCCAAGGATTGCAGGAATCCAGTCTGTGCACATTGATTCCTCATCCTACTCCAGTTCCTCAGAATCATCGCTGCACGAGCCGTCACGGTATACCTCCACATGGACCCGTGAACGCTTACCTGTTGCGACCGATATGAGCACAGCCGTGGCCAAACGTCAACAGGCCGTACTGAAATTAATTCCCATGGGGAATCGAAGCCACACAGCGCAGGAGCTCTGGGATGCCATCAAGCAGGAGAGCGATGTGTGGTTTTTGTCAGCTAATCTCCAGCCAGGCTTGGTAGTGTGTGACAATGGCCGAAATCTGGTGGCAGCTCTGGGCCTTGGCAACCTCACTCACATACCATGTCTGGCACATGTGCTCAACTTGGTCGTGCAGAGTTTTTTGAGGGACTATCCGGATCTTGATGCACTGCTGCACAAGGTCCGCCTAGAGTGCGCTCACTTGCGACGTTCCAGCATGGCCAGATCGCGCATTGCAGCTCTGCAAGTCAGATTTCGCCTTCCTGAACATCGCATCATATGTGACGTACCCACCAGGTGGAATTCCACGTTACATATGTTGGAGCGGTTGTGTGAGCAGCAGCCAGCAGTAATGGAGTATCAGCTGCAACAGGCGCAATCAACTCGCAATTTGCGCCGTTCACAGTTCACCACTACTGAGTGGGCCTATATGAAGGACATCTGCGACGTTTTGCATGCGTTTGATGTCTCAACGCGGATGGCGAGTGCAGATGATGCACTAGTCAGCATGACTGTCCCCCTTATCTGCCTGCTTCAGAAATCACTGAAAGCACTAAAGGAAGAGGTTTTGGAAGAGGTGGAGGATGAGGAGTCACAAATTCAATTACCTTCAGGACAGTCAGCGCAACGTGGTTCCTCACAAAGGGCTGGGCAGGGCTCACTTTGTGAGGAGGATGAGGAGGAGGAGGAGTCAATGGAGGAGGAAGAAATCCCTACAGAGGGAGGTACACAACGCTGTAGTCAGTATGTAGAGCGAGGGTGGGGTGATGCAGAGGAGACAGATATGATGCCTCTTCCAGAGGACAGCCTTTGTTGGCCAGTTGGGAGTCTGCAGCACATGGTTGATTTCATGCTTCAGTGCCTGAGAAACGACCGCCGCATCGCCCACATTCTCAGCATGTCAGATTATTGGGTGTACACCCTCCTAGACCCTCGCTACCGGGACAACTTACAAACCCTCATCACACCGGTGAACCGGGACCGTAAAATGCAGGAGTACCAAGACACACTGGTGCAATCCATACTGTTGTACATTCCAGCCGAGAGAGCTGCTGCTGCTACTGCTTTACAAAGCAGCTCTGTGCGTCGAGGCAGTGTAGACACCTCTACAACAAGAGGGAGCAGAAGCAGCGCCTCTGCACAGGGCAAGAACTGTATGTTACAAATGTGGCAAAGTTTTGTGACAGCGCCAGCAAGGTCTACACCATCCGAGACGGCTCCAGTCACCAGGAAGAAACGTTTCCGTAAGATGGTGACAGACTACTTGGCTTTCCCTCTAAGTGTACTCCCAGATGCCTCTTCCCCTTTCAAATTTTGGGTCTCTAAGTTGGATACATGGCCAGAGCTTAGCCAGTATGCATTGGAGGTGCTGGCTTGCCCTGCTGCCAGTGTATTATCTGAGCGTGTCTTTAGTGCTGCAGGTGGTGTAGTAACAGACCGTCGCATGCGACTATCCTCAGAGAATGTAGACCGGCTTACTTTTCTGAAAATGAACAAGGCATGGATCTCACCTGAATTTGCCTGTCCGTTTTCAGATTAAATAACTGTTTGGCAACGTTTTCCATGTCTCCTGTTATGTTCATCTTTCTACCACCTGAACTGTTCTCCCTGGGCTACAACACCGCCATTTGTTGCTCGTAAGTAATTGGCAGGGGTACTGACTCCTGGCCAGCCTGGTTACAGCACGACAGCTGTTTCCTGGCAGTGTGAACGTCAATTATCCTCCAATAAGTTGTGCTGTCGTGTTGCATTCGGGTTAGCCGACTCTATGGTGCCTGCAGTTTAGGTGATTCCTATGTGTGCTGTGGGATATGTAAATAAAGGCGGTTTCCATTGTGACAATAGGATAAGCACCCACTGTAGGACTGTGTGATTCTGTAACTGCGGACGGCTTGCGTCCTGTCAACTTACATTTTCATGGGTGCGTTCTTCTACCCGTCCGGGGTCCAGTACCGTCAAGTGGTTCTCCCCAGTGCCTTTGGCCTAGGTGCCTCCATCTCCGTATCCGAGTTCCAGCAACGTCTGCTGGTCCTTGGTAGTGCTTTGGAGCACAGGTACCTCCTGCTTAGTAACCGTGTCACAGTAACGTCAGCTGGTACTCGGTTGTGACATTGCCTCTTTTCCTTCTGCTACCCGTCCGGGGTCCAGCACAGTCAGCTGGTCCTCGTTACTTCCATTGTCTCTTGCTCCATCTGATACCCGTCAGGGTTCCAGTAACGTCAGCTGTTTCTCGGAAATTAGACGACCTTAAAGACCACCCAGAAGAAGATGACGACAACAAGGACGACGAGCATGAAGCCAACCAGCCTGAACACCATCACAAAGAAAAAATAAAAGATTACCCAGAAGAAGATCACCAACAGGACAAAGAAGGTTAAGACAAACTACAAGATACAGAACAAGAGACAGAAGAACAATAAGCAAAAGATCAAAAAGCAGAAGAACATGAAGTATAAGATCAAAATGAAGAGCAAAATATATGCTCTAAATTCTAAGCAGAAGAAGACTAAGCAGTGTATGGGGGTGAGTCCGTTCCTCCTCGTGGTGCCCCTGGAAAATGCCTGCTGCTGCTGCAGGCTAAACTGAACACGGACAAATACTGTTGTAATTTAAATCTTTTGTGACAGCAAGAACGGAAGGATGAACAATTCATACTTTTACAGATTACAAGTACAGGAATCTCTGTCACAAATAAGAATATGATGAAGAAGATGAAGAGGAAGAAGATGAAGAATTTGAATATGAAGAAGATTAATTAGTTTAATAATAACAATATGAGTAATGTAAACAAAAACATGAATAGCAAGAAGTTTAAGAAGAAGATTAAGAAGGTGAAGATGAAGAATAATTTGATGAGAAAGATGATGCTGCTGCTGAAGATTATGAAGGAGAAAGTGTGGCACTGGCAAAAGTTAAAAAGGTGAAGAGCATGGAAGTTGTGAAACATACATATTGCCAAAATAGAAAAAAGGTTAACAACATTGTCAATTTGTTAGTCAATCCAAACGTATTTCCAAACAAAAATATATTAATGCTATTCCAATGCATTGGGTTAAACATGTATGCCTTTATTGTCTCCTCAACCTCCCCAATACATTCTACATTAGTCTTTGTTGTTTTCCTTCATGTACAATTAACCAACAAGGCAAGAATGGTTTTTTTTAATGTCGATATTTTGTTCCCATAGACTTACATTGGACTTCCGGAATCGGAATCGGATATCGACGATATTTAGTGATATCGGCGATACCATTTCGATACGATATTTTTAGATATCGAGCAGTATCGCTCAACACTACTTACAGGATCTTTTCCTTTATATCACATATTGCAAGTTTATTATATGAATTTATTTAAAGCATCTGAAAAAATATTCTGCACAAACCTGCCTACCCCAATAAGAAGAAAAATATGACATTTTCAATAATATTATATGTATGAAATTCTTAGTTTGGAGTAGTTTAACATGGTTAATGTTACATTATAGTGGTATATAAAACTCCCAAAAAAAAGTTCAATTTTTTTTTCTGGTTTCAATTAGTCATCCATACAGTTTAACGTGTTCTGTGAAAAATTAAGGTGGTTTAACATTTTTAAAAACCACTTGGCCTGCTACAGTTGACCAAATTTATTGGTTCCAACACTGACTATTGTCATCCATACAATTTAACTTGCTTTGTGTAAAATTACTGTGGATTAAAATTTTTAAAAACCGCTTGGACAAATTTTTTGGTTCATTAAAACATTTAGTTTCAATTGAGAAAGGAACACTGGTTTCCAGAGACTTAGCTAATTAGAAAATTCCTAAGGTGTGCCGTAAGGAACAGGGGAGTGCTGATGATGGTGCATGCAGATGCTGCAGACATAAGACAGTTGAGACTTTGCTTGTTGCTGGAGAATAAGAAATACACCCATCCATGACACATAGCTTCCTGTCCCACTTTCCAGGAAGGCACGAGACACCACTTCTGAAACCACACCAGTGGAAACAGGTGATCAGTTGGAAAGCAGATAATGCTTCCAGCATGCTTGACAGCACCACCCAGTCTTCCACAGGGTTCATATCAAAAAACTGACCGGCACATCTAAACATAGATTCAGTGTGAACAGGTGCTAAACCTAGAGTCACCAACTCATAACAAGAGAAAAAGGTAGTACACTGTAGCGCTATAGCTTGCAAACACGAAATATGAAAAATATGAAAAATGAATTGCATCATTACCTTAGAAATATGAAAAATTGAGAAGTCTTAGCGCATAAGATGGCCAAATTATGTGAGCCTGATAGCCACGTCAAGGCTCTTCTCATATATCAGGTCCTAACTAACGCCTATCCTCGCTTAGAAAAGTCTGTCTGCATGGGAACGTATGAATCCTCTCTTCAGACTAAAATCTACATCTCTGTGGAGGGGTGATGAACCTGTTGTAATTAAAAAGCCTGTGACCATGATGAATACATATCAAATACATATCAAAAAACTGACCGGCACATCCAAACATAGATTCAGTGTGAACAGGTGCTAAACCTAGAGTCACCAACTCATAATATGAGTTGGTGACTCTAGGTTTAGCACCTGTTCACACTGAATCTATGTCTGGATGTGCCGGTCAGTTTTTTGATATTTATTCATTTACCTTCTACCTGAGCACTCCACCTGGTGGTCACAGGCTTTTTAATTACAACAGGTTCATCACCCCTCCACAGAGATGTAGATTTTAGTCTGAAGAGAGGATTCATACGTTCCCATGCAGACAGACTTTTCTAAGCGAGGATAGGCATTAGTTAGGACCTGATATACGAGAAGAGCCTTGACGTGGCTATCAGGCTCACATAATTTGGCCATCTTATGCGCTAAGACTTCTCAATTTTTCATATTTCTAAGGTAATGATGCAATTCATTTTTCATATTTTTCATATTTCGTGTTTGCAAGCTATAGCGCTACAGTGTGATACCTTTTTCTCTTCCACAGGGTTCAGTCTCATCAACAACACTTAATCCACACCCTGATCCTCCTTCCTCCCACCATGTTGAGTCCTAGAAGACCAGTGACCCCACACTAGGACACTCTGAGGTGCTCTTTACAACACAATTTCTTGAAGGTGGCCTCTCACCTTGCATGTTCCAAGAGGGACAGGAGGAGATGCAGTGTAGTGATGCACAAAACTTAGGGCAGCCATGGTCACAAGAAGAAGATGGTGGGGAACAACAAATTTTGTCTAAGGAGGTAGATGATGAGACCAAATTGCTTCTGGATCGTTAGAAGATGTTTCTCTTGGAGGATGATTAGATACCATTTTTTATCATAGCAGGGTTCTTAGGCAAAACCATGACTGAGCCCACTCTCTTGGATGAAAAGCGACTCAATAGTCTCAGTATGCTTTACTGGTGGCATGACACAGAATTCATGGTAGCGCTCACTTTTTTCTTCTCCTGAGTAATATTCATCCAAATGTCCTAAAAACTGAGAATGGACCTTCATCAGAGCATATTACTTTATCCCAGTCCTCTGCAGTTCAATACCTGTACTTCCTGAAAGTTTTTTTTCTTATAAAGCCCCCTTCAGACTTAAAAAAAAATGGAAAAAATATAGGTTAGATATGGATTCAATTACACAGACTCGTTTGGCACTGCTGAGATTTGCCTAAGCTATGTATCAAATTTCCAGTCACAGATATCTCTGGACTGTGCCAAAGTGCTTATGACCATCCTTTTTATATTAAGGATGGCCCATAATCATAAACATTACTTACAGGATCTTTTCCTTTATATCACATATTGCAATTTTATTATATGAATTTATTTAAAGCATCTGAAAAAATATTCTGCACAAACCTACCTACCCCAATAAGAAGAAAAATATGACATTTTCAATAATATTATATGTATGAAATTCTTAGTTTGGAGTATTTTCCCTTTTCCTATTACGTTCCAATTATAAAGAAAATAGGAGTTATAAAAAAATGTTCAGATATATTGTGCTGAACAAAGTGTATTCATCTCCAACAATGGGATTAACAACTGTCTAGATCGAAATACTTTGATCGGCACAGTAGAACAACAACAGTGCTTACACATCACCATGGTAACCAAAGAGTAAGGTGGAATCCTGTATGTGGAATATGGCTTCATTAAAAGAAGACAGCAGCAGACGAGTGAATGGAACAATAGCTTGGGTATACAAGACAAAGACTCGTTCCTTGATAGTAACTCTTCTTGGCTGGATGCAGAGCTGTAAAATGACTCCTCTATTGTAAGCGGGACCACCAAGCACCATGTGTGTTTTAATCATTAGTCATCGTACAATGCTAAAGGGTGGCCATACGATATTATACTGTCCAACATAAATGCCTCAGACTTATTGATGTCCATGAGCTAAAATCTAATTTTTAGGTTTCACCATAGATATAATTCATTAGACAGTTACTGCTTCTTCTAGTTGTTTTACTGTAAAACAGATGAAAACTATCTGGGAAACCACTTTATATGGTGGCACAATGCTCGATTCTGCTGCATGGACCTAGACAGGGCTGAGTGAGGAACAGCAATAAAGAGGCCATGTTCTGCTGATCAATGGGGTGTTGGGATTCACACAGTAGCTATAACACATTGAGAGCCTAGCAGGATCATGAGGGTCTAAAAAAATCACTCAACGTTGACCAAGGAGGGGGGTTAGGATCTTATTGAATCATCTCTGAAACTTTTTCTGACCAGTAGTTTT
Source organism: Oophaga sylvatica (assembly GCA_033576555.1). Classification (NCBI taxonomy): domain Eukaryota; kingdom Metazoa; phylum Chordata; class Amphibia; order Anura; family Dendrobatidae; genus Oophaga; species Oophaga sylvatica. The sequence goes on from JARQOD010000001.1 coordinate 252,677,058, forward strand.
TGCACCTCTCTTTCTTCATGCGTTCAATACTTTTTCCCTGTGTCATTTCTCATTACACATAATTTAATTTATTTACAGCTATGGTTTGATTTCTTTGCCCGTGTGGATTATATGAGTTGTTACCGACATCTGGTGAGGATTTATGTGTTTTCAATGGGGAATGTGCAATAAGCATCATCTGTTGGAGAAGAGTTGGGCGGTCCCCACATACATAAAAAAAAAAAAATTATTCTGATTTGTATGTGGTCTTTATTCTTTACGATTGCTATCTTCTGATATGATTCACAAAGGTTCTCCATACCCTTTATGTTTAAAGTAGAAATCTCCTTTATATACATTTGAAAGCATCCCTTCATATATATATATTTTATAATATTTGCAATCCAGGGAGTTGAATGTTAGCTACTTCTCCCTGACACATAAGTCTACAGCTTGTAAATATGTAACACTACACAAACAGAACAGAGTGAATAACATAACCTAAGCTCTAGAGAACAATACCCTTTCGGTTAGTAGATGGCTTTATTTGCATGTGTTGATAAAATGTAAAGAATAAAGCGCACAGCTTGTGGAAGATGGCCTAATAAATTATGTATATCACACAGTGCCTGCTGCGTTTTATCATTGTCCTCAAACAACCTTAAATTTATTATATTCAATAATGAGCCTGAATTATTCAATAGAGAATTGTACTGGTTAATACATTTGCCGACTTTGCTTAGTTTTTAGAACATCTTTGTTATAATCTTTTAACTATTGCATCTCCTTTTTTTAACTGCTACAATAATTTACAAATCATTAATTTACATAAATTGTAGATGACCAGGCAAAGAACTATAGTTATTCAATTTTGTTGTATATAATGACCCATTAGGAATTACTTCTGCTGTATTTTATTTGAGCTATTATGATGAGTAATATTACAATAGCAAGAGGTTCAAGAGTACGAATTCCTGTACAATATCTCAATCAGCATCTGTAAACTAATAAAACCGGAAAATAATATAGAAAGTTTTGACACAAATTATCGCAAACAATGCAAAACCTGGTCTTCCAGTATTTCATTATTACAGCACCTAGTGCAAGTACCGTGAATTTTTCCATTGTAGATATACTCAATATACTGTAGATAAAGCAGATATGTCTTTTAGTACTCCTGTATTTCCTTTCTACTTTGTGTAAGAAAAGTTTGAAAGTAAATATGGATATGAGTATAAAAAGCTTTCAAATGAATTAGCTCTAAATAAACAACGTACAGCATTTAGGAGCATGAAGAAAAGACCCCACAGAAGATAGAATATATTTGATGTCCTTTTGCCCCTTACAAAATTGCAGTATAATGAAAAATGCATTATGCATTACTTCTATGCTTGATTTACTTTAATACTTTGCATATTGTCTTAAATGGCACATCCACATAATATTAGTTTACGTAATAGTGTAGCAATGCAGGGGCAAATTAAAGAGGTGGTGCAGCAACAAAAATGAATTTGCTAAATATCTATCTTTACATCCTAACCACTTTGATAATGAACTTTATTGCACAATACCCTATACTTTTCTCCTACCTAGCTATAGTGGCATATAAAAGTTTTGGCACCGCTGGTCAAAATTACTATTATTGTGAACAGTTAAGCAAGTTAAAGGGAATCTGTCACCCCATTTTTGCCCTATGAGATACGGCCACTGCCATCAGGGGCTTATCTACAGCATTCTGTAATGCTGTAGATGAGCCCCCGATGTCACCTAAAAGAGAAGAAAAACGAGTTATATTATACTCACCCAGGGGTGGTCCGCCGTCCGATGGGCGTCGCGGTCCGGGTCGGCGCCTCCCATCTTGTAGCAAAGCCGGCCTCTTCTTTCCGTCCTGTCACGGCTCCTACGCAGGCGCACTGATCTGCCCTGGTGAGGGCAGAGCAGAGTACTGCAGTGCGCAGGCGCCAGACCTCTCTGACCTTTCCCGGCGCCTGCGTACTGCAGTACTCTGCTCTGCCCTCACCAGGGCAGATCAGTGCGCCTGCGTAGGAGCCGTGACAGGACGGAAAGACGAGGCCGGCTTCACTACAAGATGGGAGGCGCCGGACCGCGATGCCCATCGGACCGGACCGGACGGCGGACCGCCCCTGGGTGAGTATAATATAACTCGTTTTTCTTCACTTTCAGGTGACATCGGGGGCTTATCTACAGCATTCCAGAATGAATGTGAGAGCTTCCCTTTAAAGATGAAATGATCTCTAAAAAGGCCTCAAGTAAAAGATGACACATTTCCTTTGTATTTTAAGCAAAATATATATATATATTTTCATCTTTTACATTTTAAAAGCTGCAAAAATGAAAATGGGTCGATGCAAAACATTGGGCACCTGTCACGCTGTCTAGCAGATGTATAAATATATAATGTCAGTAATCTATCAAGTGGGACAACATTCTATATAACATATAAATAGGTAACATTAACATGTATATATAGCATAGTATTACCTGACATAATATCCTGTGGGTCAATACTGAATCCTTTTCACGCTGTCTCTGGCTAGAGGTGGACCGGGGTCTATGCTGACCCTAAACTGGGGTCCTGACTAGTCCCTCTACCTGGAGGTACTGTTAATGGTACAGAGGTCCAGGCCACCAGCGTAAACCCTGTCTCCTATAAATCCCTGACCACTGTAATCTAGTCCTTAGAAGGACCCTGATTACCACCATAGGGAATGGACAGGTAAAGGTTAACAAACAGTATAGACAAACGAGACAGACAGGGGATAAAGTAAATACTGTCTTGCATACAACATTAAAACACAGAGGGAACACCAAAGGTCTAGGAGATAAACTATAAGCAAGGTGAGGAGAAACAACAAAAGAGCTCTTAGCTTAAGTCTTCTCAGAACCGATCCTATCTGCAGACTGCATGAATGCTTTCACCGGCATCTAACCAGCAAACTGGCAGCTATATAAAGGAAGCTAATTAGAACATAATCAAAAGCAGCCGGGCGAGGCTGGACCTAGTCTTAGCAAAGAGCTAGGTAAAATTAACTCCCTCATTACCAAACACAAAGAAACAGCAACTCAGCTGCGAGAAGTCAGAATGTGCAATCGCGACAATCTTCGTGGCGATGCACCCATGACAGTACCCCCCCTTCTACGAGGGGCCTCCGGACCCTCAGGGCCAGGTCTGTCCGGGTAAGTCGTGTGGAAGGTCCGAACCAATCGATCTGCGTTAATCTCAGACGCAGAGACCCACGTCCTCTCCTCAGGACCATATCCCTTCCAATGAACCAAATACTGAAGGGACCGGTGATTCAGACGTGAGTCAATGATCTTCAACACTTGAAATTCTAAGTTACCATTGACCACCACTGGAGGAGGAGGTAGAAGTGACGGTATAACTGGCGCCACGTACCTCTTAAGCAACGATTTGTGGAATACATTATGGATTTTAAACGTAGGAGGGAGGTCCAGACGAAATGCCACAGGATTAATTCTAGAACTGATCCTGTATGGACCGATGAACCTGGGACCCAGTTTCCAGGAGGGAACTTTGCGTTTTATATTCTTGGTAGACAACCACACCAGATCGTTCACACCTAGGTCCGGACCAGACACTCTCCTCCTATCAGACCTCCGCTTGAAACAGTTCCCCATAGCACTCAGACCATTCAGCACTCCTCTCCAAACTGAAGCAAGTGACGATGAGAATCGTTCCTCCTCAGGAACCCCAGATGGACGGGTATGTGGGGTCTTAGAGCGAGCACAAACTCCACAGGACGCGACAAAAGTTATTACCTCTTTATTTAAGTTAGGCCACCAAAACCGGCGAGAAAGGAGATCCACAGTTGCTTTACTCCCTGGATGTCCTGCTAAAGCAGAACTATGATGTGCCTCGATAACTTTTTGTCTTAACTGATTAGGAACAAACAGTTTAGACAAACGAGACAGACAGGGGATAAAGTAAATACTGTCTTGCATACAACATTAAAACAAGAGGGAACACCAAAGGTCTAGGAGATAAACTATAAGCAAGGTGAGGAGAAACAACAAAAGAGCTCTTAGCTTTAAGGGTATGCCACACTAAACAATATCGCTAACGGGATCGCTAAAAAACGTCACTATTTAGCGATCCCGTTAGCGATGTTGTTGTGTGCGGCAGCTTCCAGCGACGAGCTTCCTGCTGTGATCTCGCTCGTCGCTGGAATCGTTCCGGACCCTATTTTATCGTCGGCGCTCCCGCTGGGTAAGTATATATCGCTAGTGTGGCACCTTTTCTTAGCGATTTAGCGGTACTTTTGTACCGCTAATGTCGTTAAGAAGATCGCTAACGGCGATAGCGTCGTTAACTATATCGCTAAATGTGGCCGCACTTAGCGATATAGAAACAATCCCGCTAGCGATCGCATTAGTATGCGTCGTTATCGTGATCGCTAGCGGGATTGTTTAGTGTGGCAGTACCTTAAGTCTTCTCAGAACCGATCCTATCTGCAGACTGTATGAATGCTTTCACCGGCATCTAACCAGCAAACTGGCAGCTATATAAAGGAAGCTAATTAGAACATAATCAAAAGCAGCCGGGCGAGGCTGGACCTAGTCTTAGCAAAGAGCTAGGTAAAATTAACTCCTCATTACCAAACACAAAGAAACAGCAACTCAGCTGCGAGAAGTCAGAATGTGCAATCGTGACAATCTTCGTGGCGATGCACCCATGACAGCACCCTGCATGGTTAGTATCTAGTAGCACCCCTTTTGACAGTTTCACAGCTTGTAAACACTTTTTGTAGCCAGATAAGAGTCTTTCAATTCTTGTTTGAGGGATTTTCATCCATTCTTGCTTGGAAAATTCTTCCAGTTCTGTGAGATTCCTGGGTTGTCTTACGTGTACTGCTCTTCTGAGGTCTAGCTACAGATTTTCAATGATGTTCAGACCAGGGGACTGTGATGGCTATTGTAAAACCTTCAGCTTGTGCTTTTTCAGATAGTGTATTCTGGATTTTGACGTGTGTTTAAGATCATTATCTATTTGTAGATGCCATCTTCTTTTCTGCTTCAGATTTTTTTTTACCGATGGTGTTATGTTTGCATCAAGAATTTGTTGAAATTTCTTTGAATCCATTCCTCCCTGTGAAATGTTAGCCCGTGCCATTGGCTGCAACACAACATGATTGATCCATCTCCAATGCTTAATGGTTTGTTGTAGTGAGAGGTTTCATGGATCGTTTTTGGTATATAAGCTCATTGGTTCAAAGTATTGACTGGTCTGATTTGGTATGACATCACAACCAAACCTTTAAAAGATCATGTTAACCATGTGTTTGCTCATTACAGCCTCAACCATTGATGCCATGCCGTTTAGTCTGGTGAAACATGTTGAGGAGGCTTATGGTTGTTTTATTAACATAGGTCAGCTATAATACTGTTAGTTATACAGTGTAGGGAGAGTTTGCAGTTTTGCGGTTGCACTTCACCATGAATAGATATTAAGGGTAGTGCTCCAATGTGGAATAGGACAAATTCAGGAATTAATAATTGCAAGTGGCAATAATACACCTCATCATGATTGGACAACATAATGACCTTTGTAATTTTAATAGTTTGTTCCTATTAAATGAAGTATTAAAAGTTAAATTCTATAGTCCTAAGTAAGGGATTTATTTACCTTTGGTAATCTGATATTTGATTTACAGTGACTATTTTGAACAGCTTAGTGATTGGCTGCAAAACAACCCCAAAGCATAATTGATCCGCCCCCATGCTTTATGGTTGACGAGATGTTCTTTTCCTGATATTCTATGTCCTTTTTTCTCCACACATACCGCTGATCATTGTGGCCAAAGAGTTCTACTTTAACCTCATCGGTCTACAGGACTTGTTTCCAAAATGCATCACGCTTCTTTACATGTTCTTTTGCATATTTCTGACACTGAATCCTTGTAGGCCATATTCATTCGTTTCACACGATTCATTTGAGGGCAGCTCTGGAAGTTGTGGGGTGGTGCTGATGTAAGAGACTAGTAATTAACTGCAGCTGTGATGTCCTTTCCAAGAGGAGCGATGGACCCTGCTGGAGTGAGTGCAGCCCCAGCATCCTGTATTGTCACATTTGCGACTCCACTCAAATAAAACATCACCGGAAGTACAGCAAAGAAAAAAAACACATTTAGGGATTAGCTGGGGTGTAAAGATAGATTGTCACGGTTCCACCCCTCAGGGTGTCTGGGATGCAATTACTGACAGCTTGGCCATCCAATCCAGTACAGGGGTGTGCTGAAGCTGTCAGTACTGTGATTAACAGCATGGCCATCCAGTCTGATTCAGGTGCGTGCTGAGCTGTCGGTGTGTTTATTGACAGCTCAGCTAGCCAATCTGTGACTGCCGGGCGTCGGCTGTCTAATGTGTCCATTATTCCAATTAATGGGCATGTTTCTTAGCTGAGCTGAGTTTCCAAGAACACTGCCAGATGTACATTCATCTTGTGAGGTTTGTGCTTTGTGCTCGCCTGTGCCTTGAGTTCTATATGCTTGATCTGTTGCCTGACTTTGTTTTGACAATCTGCCTGTTTAACCCCTTCAGCTCTGATCTGTGAACCTCATGCTACTCTGACCTCGGAACGTTACCTGACTACGCTTTTGTCTCTTCCTTCTGTTTATGACGTACCTTCCTGGCTTCTGACCTTGGACTCCTTGACTACTCTGACTCACGGCTTGGCCATGAAAAGTGACTAGCGTCACATTACGTCTGGCCACTACATTTTTCTTTTTCACCAGTATAGATCCTGTTCACACGCTTTATGACATGGCGAATTTGATGCAAATGACTCAGGATCTGGCGAAGAACTGCCAGAGTGTGGAGTCATTGCAATATCAGTTGCAAGGTCAGAAAAATAACTTGATGAAGACCTCCCATAGCCCCCCACTGCCGGCAGTGGCTGTGACATCAGTATCCTTTGATGTACAGTTGTACAGAGAGAAAGACCAGTTTAGGGTATCCAGGGAGAGCTGTAAGTTATTCTTTACCCTGCGCACCCCGGTCATCAGGGGAGGAGTTCCAGCAGGTGGGAATAATCATGTCCCTACTGCGAGGAGGTTCTCAGACCTGGGCATTTTCATTGTCCCCACAAGCCCCAGAACGGTTCTCCATTGATGCCTTTTTGACAGTTTAGGTCTGATATATGATGAACCCGACAGAATCCAGGTTGCGGAGTCTAAAATCATGAACCTGACACAGGGGGTCGCACAGCTGAGGACTACTGTACTGAGTTCCGGCAGTGGTCCGCCAAAATTCTATGGAATGAGGCTGCTCTCAGGTGACAGTTCCAAAGAGGCCTTTCCGAAACACTCAAGGATGCTCTGGTCCTCCATGATGCTCCTTGTTCTCTGATGGAGGCCAAGGCTCAGGCCATACGACTGCAGAATCCGTGAAAGACATGCTGAACAGCAGGCCGCATGTTATACTTCCCCGGAGCAAGTCCATTTACCCGAGGTTAGAGTTACCAGTCTTCGTGTTGCAGAGAGAAGACGGAGACAAGATCTCGGACTCTGTCTATACTGTGGTCTCTCTGGACATTTTCTTAAGAATTGCCCAACTCATCCTCAAGCCACCAAACCATCGGGAGAACATCTGAGTCTGTGTGATGACCAAGGAGGTAACCCAGACTCTCAGGTACCTTTTTCTTCCTCTGATAAAGTACTGGTAAATATGATGATTTCCTTCGAGAACCAGGTGTTATCAACATTGACATTTATTGACTGTGGGTCTACTGCTAACTTTATTGATTCAGGACTGGTTCTGAAGTTAGGGTTATGGACAGTTAGTTTAGAAAGAACCATTCAAATCATCGCTCTTGACAAGACACCGTTACCTCACAATTTGGTCAAGAGAGCAACGGTAGATTTCACTCTCCAAGTGGGGGCACTCCACTCTGAATCCGTCTCCTGTTTTGTGTTGGATAATTTACCTACTGGATTGGCAATGCATGGAAACAGTCATAGACTTTAGTGGAGAGGAAATTCTCTCGCCAAGGGCAGCCTCTACTATTGGCCCATGATTTTGGAGTTTAAGCTTTTTAGGGCAGAAACCGTCAGGATGTTCCACACAACCGCAGCGATACCGCAATCCCTTCTCATGACTGGATTCAGGCTGCTGCTCCGCCAGCCCATTTTTGTCAGCTTTCTTGGGTTTTGCTCGGGTAGCTGCTTTTACAGGTTGAAGAACAGATGGTTTTTGGATGGTCGAGGACAGAACACATGAACACATCCAGAATAACCATTCGTACAGAAGGGGGCGGCGCTTTGGGCAGAACGGGGTTTCCGCTCCGTCTAAAGCGCCTACAATATGGCTCGTGGAGACGGGCCCTTACTGTACTACTGACAGTCTCAGTGTTTGCGCAGGCTGCTACTAGCACTTACCCGATAAGCAGTGGAGACAGCTGAGTAAATTGTCTGCAATGCCAAATGTAAGCAGACAGATAAGTGAGCAGAGCCAGCCACACGCTGAGTGGATAACAACGGCCAGGAGAAGGCAGCCTTAACCTCTTTAGGGCTCATCATTCTCTTCCTGAACTTTGTCCTGCTCCTGTCTGTCTGCTTTACATTGCACTAACACGCAGACTGCCGAGAGCCACACCGCATGGGCCTGCGAGCTACAAGTGGCTCGCGAGTTACAGATTAAGGATCCCTGCTCTAGATATACAATTGATAAAGTGGTTATTGCCTTAATGCTGCTGCCTGTTCAATAGCGAAAGCAAATATTAAGAGGAAAATGGGACAGCCCTACTCGGAATCATGTTATAGGTGAAAAGTGTTTTTTAATAAAAACTAAGCACATGAAAAAATGGGGCACAATATGAGATTTGCTGGCAGGAATGAGAGAAAGTAATAGATGAAACAAATTTTTAGTCACTGTTTACACATGCCTGGGAGCAACATAAAAGTATCACCAATATAAAAATGAAAAAGGACTACCGTAATTTAGTGTCAGAATAAACAGATCACGTGGTCTTCTGCCATCCATCTTCTGCTGTACTTTTGTATGTTAGCAAGGGACCAGTAGTGGTCTCATCCTTATGATAGATGAGTAGAGAAGAGCTGTGGGATCCCTTAGTGAATACACCACAATCAATAACATGGCTTTTATAAAGAATGGCTCCCTTTTATGTACAATTAATGATATCTACTAGTAAAATTACTGAGAAAGCAGCATGGAAATATCTTGATCCAGGCAATTTAAAGCTTTGCCAATGATAAGTGTTTTTTTTTTTATTATTCACTAAGTCACTTTAGTTAACAGACTTAAGTTTTGTTAAGCGAGTGCCTATTATTAATACTAGCAGTTACAGTTGTTACAGCATTATGGTTCATTTATTGTAAATTGCAGCCTTTCTTTGGGATAAGATCCATAAATATTTATAACTGTCCAGACGATAGTTATCTGAATACATTAAACATTCTCCAGATTGTGCAAAATGCTAAGTATTCACAAAGAAGTGATAGTTCTGCTGTAAGAGGTCTCATATAATTTTCATGCAAGCTACTGTGATTTTTATAATGTTCAATAAGCAATTATTGAAAAGTTAGAACCTATTGGTGTGATACTCAACTAATCATAATTAATATAGATATTTTATTGAGTAAGATAGGTATACAATGAGAAAATCAGTGAAGGGGTCATCAAAAATCACAAAAAAGTGAAATACATGATGGTACGGGTATTAAAGTAAATAGGGATGAATACGGAGTTGATTACATACCAATTCAATGTGGTTAATCAATATAACATTGCAGTAAGCCACAAATACTGTGGGCAATAGTATGATAGTATATGTCACAATGGTATATGGATCACTGCTTAAATATAAATATTGCAGCACTCGCATTTTGCCAGTAACGGTAGTAAAGCTACAGGCAAAGCTTGCGTTGGTTGTATAGCATTTGTATTCTCACTATCTATTGACATGTAGGGAGTGACTGCATACCAATATTGCTATTTTAGCATACCAGCGGAACTATTACTTTGTACTTTGTAGCATGTCACTTCATTTAACACCACATGGTCCTAGCATTGTGGTGTTAACACAATCTTTTACGGGAGTAACGCAGTACATCGCCATACTGTATGTCTACACATATCCTCATAGGAATAATAGAGGAGAAAGATGTAAAATTGCAAAATATATTTATTAAAATGTACTACTTTTATTTATAAATTATTTAAAAAAAATGTTGATAAAAATTCAAGCTGAGAAAACCGCAAAGGAAAACGCTGACCCTGACGTTTAAAAAGCTCTATGTTTTATACAGGTGTGTTGGACCTTATATTGGGTAAGAATACCTTAGAAATTAGTTTAAAAAAATCTATGCCGAAAAGTATACATGGGTCTCACAAAAAAGCTGCTACAGTCATGGCCAAAAGTTTTGAGAATGACACAAATATTATATTTTCACATGATCTGCTGCCCTCTGGTTTTTATGTGTGTTTGACAGATGTTTTTATCACAGACAGAAATATAATAATTGCAAACATATGAGTAACAAAAGCTTATATTGACAGTTAGAATGAGTTAATGCAGCAAGTCAATATTTGCAGTGTTGACCCTTCTTCTTCAGGACCTCTGCAATTCTGCCTGGCATGCTCTCAATCAACTTCTGGACCAAATCCTGACTGATAGCAGTCCATTCTTGCACAATCAATGTTTTCATTTTGTCAGAATTTTTAGGTTTTTGTTTGTCCACCCGTCTCTTGATGATTGACCACAAGTTCTCAATGGGATTAAGATCTGGGGAGTTTCCAGGCCATGGACCCAAAATCTCTATGTTTTGTTCCCTGAGCCATTTAGTTATCAACTTTGCTTTATGGCAAGGTGCTCCATCATGGTGGAAAAGGCATTGTTGATCGCCAAACTGCTCTTGGAGGGTTGGGAGAAGTTGCTCTTGGAGGACATTCTGGTACCATTCTTTATTCATGGCTATGTTTTTAGGCAAGACTGTGAGAGAGCCGATTCCCTTGGCTGAGAAGCAACCCCACACATGAATGGTTTCAGGATGCTTAACAGTTGGCATGAGACAAGACTGGTGGTAGCGCTCACCTTGTCTTCTCCGAATGAGGCGTTTTCCTGATGTCCCAAACAATCGAAAAGGGAATTCATCAGAGAAAATAACTTTACCCCAGACCTCAGCAGTCCACTGCCTGTACCTTTTGCAGAATATCAGTCTGTCCATGATGTTTTTTCTGGAGAGAAGTGGCTTCTTTGCTGCCCTCCTTGAGACCAGGCCTTGCTCCAAGAGTCTCCGCCTCACAGTGCGTGCAGATGCACTCCACACCTGCCTGCTGCCATTCCTGAGCAAGCTCTGCACTGCTGGTAGCCCGATCCCGCAGCTGAAACACTTTTAAGAGACGGTCCTGGTGCTTGCTGGTCTTTCTTGGGCGCCCTGAAGCCTTTTTGGCAACAATGGAACCTCTCTCCTTGAAGTTCTTGATGATACGATAGATTGTTGACTGAGGTGCAATCTTTCTAGCTGCGATACTCTTCCCTGTTAGGCCATTTTTGTGCATTGCAATGATGAATGCACGTGTTTCTTTAGAGATAACCATGGTTAACAGAAGAGAAACAATGATGCCAAGCACCAGCCTCCTTTTAAAGTGTCCAGTGGTGTCATTCTTACTTAATCATGACAGATTGATCTCCAGCCATGTCCTCATCAACACCCACACCTGTGTTAATGGAGCAATCACTGAAAAGAGGTTAGCTGGTCCTTTTAAGGCAGGGCTGCAATGATGTTGAAATGTGTTTTGAGGGATAAAGTTCATTTTCTAGCCAAATATTGACTTTGCAAGTAATTGCTGTTAAGCTGATCACTCTTTATAACATTCTGGAGTATATGCAAATTGCCATTAGAAAAAGTGCAGCAGTAGACTTTGTAAAAATTTATATTTGTGTCATTCTCAAAACTTTTGGCCATGACTGTACATGTCATAGTCAAAGTGCAAGTGCATAGTATAAATGATAATGACCGATGTAGAGGTGATAATATATTGAATTGCATATCCATTTTCAATACATGATCATATGAAATAGAGTCCAGGATCAAAAAGTATATCTATATATATTAATAAATTAATCAATAAATTATTCAAAAAAATAAACTAGTAAATCACAGGAGATGAATAAGAGGAGAGGTGTATCCCCAAACTTTCTGTATAAGGTACTTACAAAGTGACTTGAGCTTTATCTTTGGTGTGTCATGTTTCCTAACCCGACAACGCTGTTTTGCCATGAGCTTCTTCCAAAGGGGCGCCCAACGCACCTGTATAAAACATCGTGCTTTTCAAACTTCAGGGTCAGTGTTTTCCTTTGTTGTTTTCTCAGCTTGAATTTTTATCAAAAATATTTTTGTCAATAATTTATTAATAAAAGTTGTACATTTTAATAAATATATTTTGCAATATTACATTTTTTCCTCTATTATTCCTATGAAGATATGTGTAGAAATACATTGTGGGGGAGTGTTGCGATATTTCTATTTAAGTCATGGTCCATATGCCTTTGTGATACATACTAATGCTCTGTTTTACATGTCTGTACATATTTGGCTACAGTATGTTTTACTTTTTATAATAATAATAATCTTTATTTATATAGCGCCATCATATTCCACAGCGCTTTACAGTTTAACAGTTTCAAAACACAAGTCATAATAATAATGCCTTATTGATGAACCACATTGAATTGGTATTTCATCAACCCCCTATTGATCCCTCTTTACTTTAATACCCTCACATCATGTATTTTACTCTTTTGTCATTTTTTAGTTACCCTTTACTGATTTTATCATTGTATATGTATGTGACTCAATGAATTGATTATAATTGGCTTCACTAATAGGCTCTAATAGCTCTTATGGCTACACAAGCAAAATACATATTTATGTAGAATTGATATCTAAAAAATGAAATGTGTTGATTTGCAGAATATGGCTCATCTCCGACACCTTCGCCAGACATCCCTATGACCAGCGCTTCTGGTAAGATGTTTTGTTGTCTACTTTTGCTGCAATCTTTATGATGTTTATAAGCACGTACACCTTGTGCAAATAAACACTGAATGTTTCATGCTGCTAAACATCAGCTTGTTACATTTCACTTCATTTGTTATTTGATGCATTGTCCAGATGTTCCAACAACAAATGACTCTGTTATTCTAGATCTGAGAGATAATCAGACAAAGAATGAAGCCGAAGTGACAATAAAAGCCAGCAACACAACTGGTAAGACAAATGATCACTTGTATGTGTCCTATGTGACTTTTCACTGCTTTGAGTTGCAACTTTAGGCAATTCTAGGAATGGTTAGTAGAAGTCTTTCTATAGAAAACCACATCATGGTGTTATACAAGTAGAAACCACAAGCAACATTAATACATTTTTACATCACAGATAAAAGGCTAACTAAAAATCATATAAACAACTTGACAGCGCACGCTAAGATCTCAAATAACCACAAACAGTATAACAATTAGATAAATGCTGATAATGCCATGTAGAAACAAAAAGGAAAATACAACATTAACTTCCTGAATATTCTCATTGTTCCTCATAATCATTTATATTGCAATAAAAACAGAGAAATTTACAAAGTAATCTTTTATATGTGTCCCAGGAATATATCCATATATCCATGTCCCCCTCTTCATCCCTCGCACTATCCCTTATCTCGCTGTCTGCAGAAGGAGCCTCTCCCCTTTGCCGTTTCTTCAGGAGACCAGGAATGCTAATCTTTAGCAGTAGACTGCTATACTGGAAACAGAAGGGATCACAAACCCAAAAGCATTGTGTTTAAAAAAAAATTCTATACTCAATTTTGCTTTACTCATTTAATTGGAGATATAGAGAGATTGTTGGTGTCTCTGTAGCCTGCTTGTTCCCTGTGACATAGCACAGAAATGGGGAGAAGAAGCTACAATCCCTCAGCCATCAGTAGTAGGATTTTTCTATATCCATTAAAACCTACAGCGATTACTTGCTACACTTTTTAATGCTGCCTGTCTTTTCTCTCCCTGGGATATGACACGTGCTGTGATGTTTCTGGAAATCAACAGTATAGCTGCAATCAAAATGATTAAAGCTCCCATTGCAAATTAGGTTTATTAGAAACATTTTTAAACTTCTGATATTTATAATAAACCAAATAAACAATAGCAAAGAAAATAGTTTAATACAAATAATATGACAAGTGGTTACTCCAAAATCGACACACAGTGCCACTGCTTAGAGTTATTCAACCCCTTCATGACATCTTTAGTAATTAGTAGTCCCTTTGGCTGTTAAAGGAGTTGTCCGGTCCAAACCGAAAAGACTGATGTACATCTGTGTGACTGCAGACTTATGAATTCCCCAAGCACACGCACTGTGCGCCGCAGGGATTCGCCGGTTTTAGACCCGGGACCGAAGGGTATGGATGAGTTATACATACTCCCGGGCAGTGGGGGTGGCCTCGCTCTCCATACTCTTGTATGGAGAGTGGCCGTGCGCTGTAGTCAGCCACGCCCGCTAGATGGGGTGCAGCCTCTCCAAATGCAAGCGTATGGAGAGAGGCTATGCCCACTAGCCTGGAGTATGTATAACTCATACATACCCTCTGGTCTCGAGTCTGAAGCTGACGGCGCACAGTGCGTCCGCTGGGGGATTCATAAGTCTGCACACAGTGACTGCAGAGTTATTGATTTGGACCGGACAACCCTTTTAAGAGCTCCTGCAAATGTTATAGATAGCCACACATCAGCATTCCTGAGGAATCATAGCCCGTGGGGTTGCATCCTGCAACAATCTTCTTCTAAACTCACCAAAGAGTTTCCCATGTCTTCCAGGATTTCTTCTGAAACTAAACCTTTGGGGGCTTTAACTCCTACATGCTGCAGCCCATTTTTATTTTTGTGTTTCTGTTTTTTGCTCCCCTTCTTCCCAGAGCCATCATTTGTTTTTACCATTTACCAAATAGTTTTTTTTACCATGTTCACCAAATGCTAAAACTGACCAGCCATTATAATTCTCCAGGTCGTTACCAGTTCGTAGACATCAAACATGTCTAGATTGTTTTTAATTTAAGTGGTAAAAAAAATCCAAAGTTTAAAAAAAAATTGCGCCATTTTCCAAGACCCGTAGCGTCTCCATTTATCAGGATCTGGGGCTCAGAGAGGGTTTATTTTATTTGTGATGAGCTGACATTTTAATGATACCATTTTGGTGTGGATACAATCTTTTGATCGCCTGTTATTGCATTTTAATGCAATGTTGCGGCGACCAAAAAACGTAATTCTGTCATTTTGACTTTTTTTCGCTATGCCATGTACCAATTTAATTAATTATTTTTATATATTGATAGTTTGGGCGATTATGAACACTGTGGTACCAAATATGTGTATTTTTTATTTTTTTTTACCTGTTTTATTTTGAATAGTGCGAATGAGGGGTGATTTCCACTTTTATTTCTTTACAGTTTTTTAATATTTTTAAAAATGTTTTTTTTTTACTTTACACTTGCTTCAATAGTGTCCATGGGAGACTAGAAGCTGTGATCATCCGATCGCTTGTGCTACATAGAGCAGGGCATCATGAACGATGACAATTGAATTATAAGTGATATTCACATAACGTGTGTAATTCTTTTTACAGATGAGTACCACCCAGCAAATTCTAGAACATTATTAACTAATGATAATCTCACCACGATAAGCTGGACCACCACTATATCAAGCCACATTAATATCATACCTTCAGGTAATACAATGATGATACTTCATAGAATGCGCACAATTATATTCACCATTCGGACCATGTTTTATTATCCTGGATAGAAATTTCAAACATATATATTTAAAATCTTCATTAGTGACACAAAATACGTGTATTGGTGATGGGACTTTTTGATGCAGCTCGCATTTCACTGGTGGAAGCACACATTCAAGGAAAATCTAATGATATACCATAAAGCTGCCAATCAGTGGTGTGGGTGGGGTTATACAGGGCACAGCATTCAGAGCACAGCTAGATCTTCAGAAGAGAAAACTGTGACTCTAACAAAAATGCTGCATCCAGTAAACTAAGTGATACATTGCTGGAATCAGGGTCTCTGCCCTACATCATGCTTCTGTCACATTACATAGCAAAAACTGCTGACAGACTCCTCATTTTAGACAAGACTAGGAAATCAGTGTTGCAGATATCGAAAGTGATTTTTTTTTTTGCGCAAACTGTGACTTTTTATTCGTACATGTTAATTGATTATACTTTCCAATGTTAGAAAAGAACAGATCAGCATTGCATATAACATACAAAAATAAAAATGCTTTTCTGTTTGCAACTTTTTTCACCTGTTAACAATGGTTGCATTATCAATGCATTTATTCCATCCTTTTTAAAGACAGTTATGACATGCCTAGAATATGCAATTTTTTTGTGATTTTTATGTGGAAATGAAATCATAAATATGTTGTTCTTCCTTCAAAAAGATCAACCATGTTCTCTTTCCTCATGATTTTTAAGTTTTGGCATAGTTAAAAATAATTAAATAAATGTCAAAAAACATATGATGATACTGCTCAGTTCCAGGATCTATTTAGACATGTTGGGGGCTCCTGTGTCAATTTAGGAGTGCTTTCTCATATACAGTATATGGGACGGGCCATTTACAATAGCAATGTACTAACATACAAGACTAACAGTCAGAGAGGAATTACCTTGTTTGTCTTAGTTTTTAGCATTGGACTAGCTGTTTAAACACTCCATCAGCTGATCTAATGGCCAACCATTGATGGCTTGATGTCAGCAAACATAGAACAACTGACATCAACCCCAAAATTATTAACCCACTTTCCACCACTACAGGGCAAGTTTGAAGAGCTGTGCAACGTGCATCTAATGGATGCGCCTTTTCTTGGGCGGCTGTGGGCTGCTATATTTAGGCTGGCAGAGGCTAATATCCATGGCCCTTTCCCGATCTGAGAATACCAGCTCACAGCTGTCTACTTTAGCTTGCCTGGTTGTCAAAAATGAGGGGATCCCCACACAGTTTTTTTAATTATTCTTTTAAATATTTTAAAAAGAATGGGGACCCCTTTATTTTTGCTAACCAGCCATGATCAGTTTCACAGCTCTGGGCTGCATCTTACAGCTGTCAGTTTTGCCTGCGCTGGTTATCAAAAATAGAAGGGACCACAGTTTGTTTGTTTTTTTACATAATGTGCGCCAGCCAATCGCAACCATGCCTATTTTTGTCATGGCTGCGATTGAGCTGGAAATGCAAACACAGTAAAGCTTGTTGATTGCTTTTCAATAAGCTTTGTTCGGGTTGCTGAACCCGAACAGTAACACAGACTTTCTGGAGAAGGCACGGACAGGAACTTTAGCGTTCGGGTTCGCCCATCCCTAGTTAACATATTCTTGCGTTTTCTACTTAACACAATAATTTACATTCTTTTTAAATACTCAGCTCATGGGTATTACCAATTACATACACATTATATGCCTGACTGATCTGTGTTCCACCTCTAGAGCAGAGCTAACCTCATTGCATAATTTCACTAGACACCAAAAAGAAGGGTGGTACACAAATAGGTCAACCTATTCAATGACATGTTAGAAGGATAAGACAGCTGGTAATGTGGGCGATATTTACAACTGTAATGCTAAAAGTAGAAGAACCCTATATATATATAGATATTCGGTGCAAACAAAAGTATTTATTCCATTATATCATGTCTGTTTTTTGATGGTGGTAGCAGCAAATGCTATAGCATAAACAATGTTCTTATACTAAGGGAACTCTACAATGTTCACTATATGGCAAAATACATCATCGGAATGGTTTGCTGCACTATTTTCCATCTGTCGACAGTCAATGTCTTTCTGTAATGTCTAGAACATTTAATGCACTAAATACCCATTATACATCAGAACCTGGGCAAACTCATTATAATATTGTACCAACAAAGAGGGTAAGGAAACCCAATGACTATATTAGCCATAAAATTTAACTTATTACATATTTAAATTAAATAGTCCAGGGATCAAAAGAAAGTAATGCTGCACATACTGTATTGGACTTGACCTGTCCTTTATATATTTTTTTATTTTTATTTTTTGTTTTATTATTATTTTTATCTAAATATGTAAAGAAAGAGGCACAAATAATATGTACAGTAATTAATTATTTATCTGTTATTCCCCTTGAGGTATTGTTGATCTCAGGATTTTAGCGCTGAAGTCACTTTATTATCTGTATGCACTATGCATTTCTGTCTGATTTTATTAGTTACTGATAAATATTTTAAGTTAATTTAGAAACTTCTTGCGTCCTATTGCACTTTCTCTTGTTATAGCTCTATAAAGTGATCTAATGAGGTATTTCTTGCACTATCACTGCACATCATATATGTGTATATAACCTAGTCTCTTTATCTTATTCTTTTTTAATTTTAATCATTATATATATGTACTGGTATATAGCTTGATATGCACATAGTCCTTTTAGCTATTACATTGCAGCACATAATCACTTCAGCATTCATTTTCTACACCATCACTAATAAAAAATGCCTTTTGGCTGCAAATACAGATATTTTGTTCAATATTTTTGTACCAAAAGCACTACAGTCACTTTATTAATCTTATTATATCTATATATTTACATATTGCTCCATGAAGATCAAATTTTTCACAGTACTTCACTTTAGCTGTCCTTATCATTTTCTAATTCCCTTTTTCAATTTATACTATTACTTACTCCATCGGAGACTCTTAGCAAATTTAAGCCCGGTGTTTTCCTCACTCTGATACCTAGCCCAGAGCGCATGCGCAGTTTACATCTCATTGGTGTTCGGGCAGCAGCCCATGTGAGCTCTTGAGCACGCACCGTCTCCATGACAGCACTCTGTGCTTGCGTTCCACGGGCCGCGAACCGGAACACTACTATAGATGAGAGAGACCACCAACGCATGCGCCACATGAAGGGCACGGCTTTCCTAAGTCACACAGCTTTTCCACACTAGTAGCGCGCACATGAGGTTTACATTGACTCTGACAGGCTGATGCTCCCTCGTATAATACGATCACTCCTACCCCAACACATGCCTCCTACATAAGTTGTCAGGAAATGTGCGTTGGGGCGGCAGGGATTACTACACTAATCTATCAGTAAGTTTATCTTACTTTACCTTTCTTAAAGTTCCAGTACTGACTAATCTTCGGAGCAGCTTATTCAGCACCCAGCTATTGTTAATTGAGGCACATTCTCATAGAGAAATCGAGTACTATGTGTAGTATTACTTTCTTTTGATCCCTGCACTATTGCTAGACAGCCGCTGTGCTTTAAATTGTGATATCGTGTATATTTAATTTAAATATGTAATAAATAAAATTTGATGGCTAATATACTCATTGGGTTTCCTTACCCTCTTTGTTGGTACCAATGTCTAGAACATTGTAAAAATTTAAAGGGAGCTTGCCACCTGAAAAAAACGCTATTAACCTACAGATATGGGGTTAATCTGCAGGTTCATAGCGTTATGAACCTGCGCAGTGCCAGGACTTAGTTGAAAATACTGTGAAAATACTGTCCTCACCCCCCAAATAAATCTTATTAGGATGTCTATCTAAATACTGCAAGCTCCATAATAAGTAGTGTGATAGGCTGAAGTAGCCATCTGCGTGGCTTATCTCCCATTATCGATGGATAAGGTTTTAATTAAATGGAATTAGGGAACCAGTAATACAGCGTTTTTCTGAATGGTCAGTCATCGTTGCTTTTGTTTGAGTTGATATTGTTAGCGCTGAGTAGGGCAGCCTTCACTTATATATTAATCAGAACAATAAACACAGACAAGTGAATATAATACGCTCTCGCCTACACGCTTTACAATTGCTAATTTAATACAATAAAAAAAATAGTTTCCAAGGCTTAATCTATTTGTAGTCCAGGTTCTAGCAGGGCATCAAGTTATGCTGAAAGTATAATTTTATTTCAGTTTTTCAAATAAACACCAAACCAAAAAAAAGGGATTCATAACGTAATTTCACTAAAAGAAAACACAAAAACTATAATTGTGTGTAATTGTGTGTAATAACAGTCTGAATCATTCAGTTGCTGTCTTGATGGATTGAAGAATGGGGCAGACTGATAATGGGGGGGCACAAAGTTCATGGCTTGTGTAGGCTCAATCCCCCTTCTTGGTGTGCTTGTTACATGGTCTGGCATCGGCGGCCATGGGTTTTGTGGAAGTGACTGGGCATCCAATAGAGTAAAAGTGTCAGTCAGTTTGCCGACAGCAGCTTTATTTAATGTTTCAAAAATTAGCCGCTTGGCATGCAGCCTTTGCGTATCATCAAGTGAGCGAAGTCTGTCGTCTACGATATGTGCAAAGCCACTGATGGGTTGTTCGTCCTGCTGTACCAAAATTTTCTTTGCCAAATCCACAAACTCTGGTAACGGAGGAGCGGTGGCCTTTCTTTTGCAAATAAATGTGAGACGTCTTTGTACTGTAGAAGGTCCAGCTGGCTCACTTGCCTCCTCTGTATTGATTGGCATCCTGTCCTCTGTAGTGATTTGCGTCCTAGAGGTAGTCTCACTGCCACTTGGTTGAGGTGACAGATCTTCAGTACGATCCTGCAAGAACAGAAAAACATGTTAAAACACAGAAAAATATAGTAATGTTCTATAACTAGATAACATGTAAAATAATGTGAGGGGGGGACTTGCGGTACAAAAAAAAACTTACATCGGGAAGAGGGGAGTCAGGCCGTGTCACAGTTTCTTTCTGTTCTTCAGCCAGCGTCATAGAACTATGCATAGGTCTGGGTATTTCTTGGTCGTGTGTAAACTCCATTAAGTGGTAGTACCACAACTTTGGAACATAGACATCTTCTGTTGCCGCCCCCGACCTAGTAGACTTTTCCACCTTGTTCAATTCCTTTTTGAACACAGTCATTAGTGCCTGAATTTTTTTCTTTACTACAGCTTCATCAACCGTTTCACTGGGATGATGTTCTTTAAATAGTTGCACAAGTTTTTCATACGCCTCTTTCTTCTTGTACCCATTGCTGTAGTCCGCCGACTTGACCTTCCATAGGGATGGCATGGACCGATACAAGTCAATCAACTGGCGAGTGAAATATTGACTAGTTACTGACATCTGGAAAAAAAATAAAGGAAATCGTGAGAATATTACATTACAGGCCAGTGCTATAAAAGTATAACACTCAAAAATAGCAAGAATGGGGGTGGGCGCGGTCTGAAAAACAAAATGGCTGACCAGGCCAGTGTGTATGGACAAAATGGACATACTTAAGGAAAAAAAGAGTTTGATAAAGAGTTTGATTTATAATAGTTAATGCTTTTTAACCCTTCCCGACCCATGACGCCGACGTCGGCGTCATGAAAACCTGTGCCATCCCGACCCATGACGCCGACGTCGGCGTCATGCTATAAATCATGTTCCTGCGGGTCGGGGGACCGGGGTCACTGAAAGGTCACCCGACCCGCAGTAACAGGACCCTTACTGCATCACCACAGGGGGGTTGGCTTAACCCCCACGTGGCCACGATCGCTCTAAATGGCTGTTAAAAGTGAAACAGCCAATCAGAGCGATTTGTAATATTTCACCAATGAAACTGGTGAAATATTACAATCCAGCCATGGCCGATGCTGCAATAGCATCTGCCATGGCTGGAGACCGCGATCAGACCCCCCCCCACACCATGTCACGGCGGTGATCGGCCGCCACCATCGAAAGATGGCAGCGATCGGTCACCGCTGTCGCTGTCTGCTCCCCTGCTCCTGCGATCACCCCCCCTCACCTTCCGATCCCCCCCTCACCTTCCGACGTCCCCTACTCACCTCTCCCGGTCCACCGATGTCCCTGGAACCGTCCCAGCGGCTGCCCGGGATTCTTCATGGGCGCCGCCATCTTGGAAAATGGTGGGCGCATGCGCAGTGCGCCCGCCGGCCGGCGCATGCGCAGTGCGCCCTCCATTGTACAAAAATTTATTTTGATCACTGTGATAAACTGTCACAGTGATCAAAATAAAAAAAAAGTAAATGAACCCCCCCTGTCATAGGTAGGGACAAATAATAAAATAAAGAATTTTTTTTTTTTTTTGTCCTAGTGGATTTTGCTGCTGATCCGCAGCTGATTTTGCTGCGGATCCATGGCGGATATCGCTGCTGATCCGCGGCGGATATCGCTGCTGATCTGCGGCGGATTTCGCGGCTGATCCACGGCGGATTTCGCGGCTGATCCGTGGCGGATTTTGCTGCTGATCCGCAGCCGATTTCGCTGCGGATCCGCGGCGGATTTCGCTGCTGATCCTCGGCGGATTTCGCTGCTGATCCGCGGCCGATTTCGCTGCGGATCCACGGCGGATTTCGCTGCTGATCCGCGGCGGATTTCGCTGCTGATCCGCGGCTGATTTCGCTACTGATCCGCTGCGGATCCGCGGCGGATTTCGCTGCTGATCCGCGGCGGATTTCGCTGCTGATCCGCGGCTGATTTCGCTGCTGATCCGCGGCTGATTTCGCTGCTGATCCGCGGCGGATATCGCTGCTGATCCGCGGCGGATTTCGCTGCTTATCCGCGGTGGATTTCGCTGCTGATCGGCGG
>JARQOD010000001.1:252699787-252797766 GCA_033576555.1 Oophaga sylvatica
ACTTGGTCTGGCTGTCAACCAGAAATTTTAAAGTTAAGGTTTCATTTTAAAAGTTGGGAATGAAATTTTGGCCCCTTAAAATCTTTAAAATTTTAAAGTGCGTTGCTTGTGCCAGAACTATGAGAATTCCCTGTTTTCATGTATCCTATAAAGGCTGCGCCCCCCAATAGTTTCCTGGCGTTCTTTCCTTGCCTGACCATGCTAGTCGTGGTGGGGAAGAATTTTGGGGAAAGGATTTTGATTCCAGGTTGTATGAAATCAGTTACAATAGTTTAAAATGGGGGGGACCCGTGGAGGACAATCATGGGACCAGAAAATAACGTTAAATGCTCTCGCTTCCCCCGTCAGTTTATAGAGGTCCCACAAACCCGGGCTGAGGTCCCCGGGGTTTTGGTCCCTAAGGGGGGTATGTAAGTTTTTTTTCTGTTCTGAAATCGTTCCCCGTCAGCCATTTTACTTTCTGTCTTGTGCATTTTTTCCCCCCTCAGTAAAAAGGGTTTTTCGCTTGTTTTTTTCCCCCGCCCTGATTCTCTCCTTTTGCTTTTAAAAGCAGCCGTGAGCAATCAGGCTTCGAATCTAGCCTGCAGTGAACCTGTGACCTGATTTAAAACCCCTTGGGGACCTTGTTACTCCAGCTATTCCTATGAGGACTCTGAAGCTTTGGGGATTGCCCTGTTTTTTAAAAAAACCCCGTTTGCAGGATTACGGAAAGGGAAAAGAAGACCCTGAACCTGTTGTGGAGAGTGTTGCGAGCTTAGATTATTGGCCTGTGTGTCTCCTGCTTCTGGTCTGCAAACTGTGTGTTTTTTTTGAAATTGTATGAAGTAAAAAAAGTTTTTCTTAAAACCTGTGTCTCATGTATTTTCATCCCCCCCAAGCACAAGACGTATATGACTGAAAAAAAAAAATTTTAAGGGTGTTAAGGAAACTGAGTTTGAAAATTAGTATAATTATGCGTCCCCTGGGGACGAATATCTCATGCGCCCCCCAAATGGAAAGCAATAGAGTCATATTTAAAATTTCTGTGATTTTTTTGGCGCACATTGTGATATAACCCCAATAATTATTTAACGAAAATATTCCCCTTTTTTAAAAGAAGTTTTTCATGTGCCCCCAAAATTTTTTTTAAAAAATGTATTTATGAGGTCAGAACTCCAAAAGGTTTTGGGGTAAGAATTTTGGAAAAACCCCCAAAATATTGACTCAAAAATTTAGTTGTGAGTAAAGGGAATGAAACCCATTAAATTTAAATTCTTGGGTTTAAAAAAGTTCCTTGTCAGGGAATTGGCGGTGATTGATTTAAAAAGCTTATCATTGACAAAAAGATGTATGGGCATTGGAGAGGGGAAAAAAGGGGGGGAAAACAATAACATCAAAAAGGGGGCTAAATACCCTATAAAAATTAATAAAAAACCAAAAACGTGGGGTTGGCCCCAAAAAAGAACAAATTTTTTGGGCCCCCCTCTCGCGGTGCCCTGTTTCTTATTCCCCCCTTTTTTAAGCTAAAAGTGGGAAAAAAGAGAAATTACTCAATGTAAAGGGGGATACATGGAAGAGGAAGAGGGAAAAGAGGGGGCTGAATTGGGAAACGAGAATCTAGAGTTAAAATGCAAATATATGTCTTTTTTCATTAAGACAAAGGTTGTTTTTTTTTTTAGCGATAGATCTTTTGTTTCACTCTGTAAAATTTTTGTCCCAGTTTTTTCCCCTTTTGGTGCTCTATTTTATCAATCCAATAAATTTAAAGACCGTTGTTTCCCCCCATTTTGGGTATTCAGTTTTGTAGGGGGGTGTTTCTTTGGATGTTCGCAGATGTTCCCTTTTTCTTTGATTCTGAAGGGGTTTTTTTGTATTCCAGATTACAGGGGAGGGGCTTTTAGATCCCCCCCCTTTTCGGTGATAAAAATGTTGATTTCAAAAGTTTTTTTCTTTGCAAAGCTGTAAAATGATCCCCTGTGCTAGAAAGGACGAAATTTTCATCCACTGATTTATAACAACCTTTTTATTGCTGGTAAGCCTGTCTCTTTTTTGGGGATTAAATGACTGTGTACAACTTTTTCCCCCAAGGATCTACCCTTAAAAAAAGGGCATTTGCGGGAAATTTCCCACGATCTCCAAAATCCCCCTCCATCGTAGTTGACCAAGTTTGGAGAACGAGCGGACTTGGTGCTCCAGAATTATTTTAATGGGGTGAAATTTCAGGTTGGAGATCATTTTAGGTTGTTTTTTATTAGAAGGGGGGATTCTACCAAGGATTTAATATCATTATATGCTTTCCCCAGGACCCCACGGGGATCCCCATTTAGAAACGCTGCTCAAATTGCTGCCTGTATTGATAATCGCCTCGGGAGATTGGTGCATCCCATGTTTGTCCCCTTTGGGGGGCCTTTTTTAGGGGAGTTGGGTGGGGTTTTTCCTTTAAAGGGGGTTTGTTGCGTTGGTTTTTGAAGGTTTTGTTTTTTTACCCCATTTTCTTTTTTTTTATGTATTATCAAAAGGGGGGTTTAGAATAGGGGGTTAAAAAGGGAAAAAGGCCCAATTGGTTTATATTCATTTGGCCCAAAAAAATCTCAGTTCGGAATGGTCCCATTCCAAATATAAAAAAAATCGTAATATATCTTGCCCCAAAAAATTATCCTTTCCATTCCTTTGATATATGTCGCTAAAGAAAATGTTCTTCCACCAGCCAGGGCAGTTAGGTGGTGGGGCATGGTTTTTCCCTGCGTGCCCTGGTGGTGGGGTAAGGCACCGAAAAAAAAAAAAATTTTTGGTCAAAAAAGGAATTAGCGTTTGAGCACAAAGGGGTTTGTGCACTGCATTGTTGGCCCCCCCTTTTTTGGTAATCCCCCTGCTTTAGGCCATTTTTATGATTGATGGGGGAAATTTGCCTTAATCAATGTGAAAGAATGGCCCCGTCTAAAATTCAAACCCCCCTTTGTTTTCTCAATAAAATTGTTGTGTCTCTGGTATATGAATTTAATGAGACAACAAAAGGTTTCAGAATGATGTCTAGATATATCCCAATATAGTGTGTCAGATTGTCTATCCCTGAGACTATTGGTCTTCCCTTTAAGGGAGACAGACCTTTATGAATTTTAGGAAGACAGTAAAAGGTTGCTGTTACAGGGAACCTCGGAAAAAGATAATCATATTCGTTTTTATCAATTAAATTCTTTCCCATACCTCTATCCAAAATCTCTTTTAATTGATGGAGAGATTCATTCATTGGGTTGTTTGATAATTTCTCATAGAAGACTGTGTCTTTCAAAATCTTTTGACACATTTCCCGATAGTCCAACAGGTTCATAACAACTGTATTCCCACCCTTATCTGAAGGTTTTATCACGATATTGGGATCCTTTTCTAGACATTTTAAAGCCTCCATTTCATTTTTGGATAAATTAAAGCATCTATTGGCCTTAGTGTTCAAGCCTTCTAAATCCTTTGTTACTACCTCCAAAAATACATCAATGGTTGACTTGTCACCCGATGGTGGAGGCATCTTGATGCTTTTGGGCTTTTGCATTTTGTCCTGCACTTCTGTGGAGGTCAGCCAGGTCCCCTCCGGGGGCTTGTGCTCCTCTCAGTTTATCTGAGCCACTGTTATTTGTTCATTTGCCTTTTCCAGTTTTTTCAGTGGCTGCTGCTTAGTTTTGTTACACCAGAGAACTAATTTAGGTGGTAGAGGTCATGTGATCTCAGGTGTTTTTGCAATTAGTGAGTTGGTATTTTTTAGGGTTTTTTGGATTGCAGTAGGTGTCCTTCCTATCCTTTTCTTTCTAGGAAGATTGGGCCCCAACGTTTGCTCATACTATTTTCTGTCTGTGTCCGTATTTCCTCTTGTCTAACCGCCATTACATGTTTGGGGGCTTCCTATGTTCTTTGGGGATCTGCTCCGGGGCAGATAGTTTTCCTCTTTCTATCTTTAGGTGTAGTTAGCTTCTCAGGCTGTGACGAGGCGTCTAGGACTAACGTAGGTACGCTCCACGGCTGCCTTTAGTTGTGGTGGTTAGTCAGGGTACTGCAATCCAGTAGATTCCAACCTCTCTGGTGTATTGCCTTTTTTGCCTGCTCTCCTCAGCTACCAAATCATAACACTTCTGACTTGACAGATGTCCAGGAGGCAGTCATTGACACACCCCACAAGGAGGGTAAGCCACAAAAGATCATTGCTAAAGACACTGGCTGTTCACAGAGTACTGTATCAAAGCATTATAATGGAAAGTTAAGTGGAAGGAAAAAGTGTGGTAGACAAA
The DNA here is from genome assembly GCA_033576555.1 of Oophaga sylvatica. Classification (NCBI taxonomy): domain Eukaryota; kingdom Metazoa; phylum Chordata; class Amphibia; order Anura; family Dendrobatidae; genus Oophaga; species Oophaga sylvatica. Next base: position 252,704,044 of record JARQOD010000001.1, read on the forward strand.
GGCGCAAAAGCAACAAGGATTACTGCAACCTTGAAAGGATTGTTAAGAAAAGGCTATACAAAAATTTGGAGGAGATTCACAAGCTGTTGGAGTCATTGCTTCAAGAGGCACCACACCAGACGTATTCAGAACATGGGCTACAAGTGTCTCATTCCTTGTGTTAGCCACTCATGACCAATAGACAACGCCAGAAGCATCTTACCTGGGCCACGGAGAAAAGGAACTGGACTGTTGCTCAATGGTCTAAGGTGTTGTTTTCAGATGAAAGTAAATTTTGCATTTCATTTGGAAATCAAGGCCCCAGGGTCTGGAGGAAGAGTGGAAAGGCACACAATTCAAGCTGCTTGAGGTCTAATGTTAAGTTTCCACAATCAGTGATGGTTTGGGGAGCCATGTCATCTGCTGGCGTAGGTCCACTGTGTTTTATCAAGACCAAACTCAGCACAGCTGTCTACCAGGAAATTTTAGAGCACTTCATGCTTCCCTCTGCCGACAAGCTTTTTGGAGATGGAAATTTCATTCTCCAGCAGGATTTGGCACCTGTCTACACTGTCAAAAGTACCAATACCTGGTTTAAAAACAACAGTATCACTGTGCTTGATTGGCCAGCAAACTCGCCTGACCTTAACCCCATAGAGAATCTATGGGGGTATTGTCAAGAGGAAGATGAGAGACACCAGACCCAACAATGCAAATGAGCTGAAGGCTGCTATTAAAGCAATCTGGGCTTCCATAACACCTCAGTAGTGCCAGAGGCTGATCGCCTCCATGCCATGCCGCATTGATGTAGTAATTGATGCAAAAGGAGTCATGACCAAGTATTGAGTGCATTTACTGAACATATATTTCAGTAGGCCAACATTTTGGATTTTGGTGTTATAAAGTATTCTAATTTACTGAGATAATGACTTTTGGGTTTTCATTTGCTGTAAGCCATAAACATAAATTAACAGAAATAAACACTTGAAATAGATCACTGAAGATTGAAGAACTGAAACAAATTAACTTTTTGATGATATTCTAATTTTGTGAAAAGGACCTGTACTTTTCACATTGTAGCGTGGCTAAGGGTTGTATAGTAGACGGGAGGTATGTGTCACAGAGATGACTTGTCTCTGTGATGTAACCTGGAAAGTTTTCTTTAGTGCACGTAAGCACTAAGGGGTCGTTTAATACACTTGGGTCCAAGTTACGGGCAGCACTGAGAGATGGGAGGGTTGGGCTGCCCATGTACCTCAGCCCTGGGTAGGGGCATCACCGTACCTCTATATGTGTTTTAGGACCTGTGGTGATGTCACTACCACATGACTAGTCATGTGATATGTTCTTAGCTGTGGTTATAGCTATATAAGGTAGGCTACTGCTTAACACAGGGTCTGAATGTGGGGAGGTGGAAGTCTCCTGTGTGTGCTGAGGCTCCAGGACCGAGCCTGAAGTACTGGACATTTGTACTTTGTTTTGCCTGAGCTAAATGCTATTTCTTTTCTGTTTTGCTTTGTGCGTTTGTGAAGCAATAAACCCATGAACTTTTTAAAGGAACGTGCCTCCTGATTGTCTCCCGTCACACCTGAGAGAGTAAAACCCCTACAACATGTACAGCATCTGTGAATTAAAGGGAAATTAGCATCAGAAAATGACCTATTGCTCAAGTAAAGTTCTTATGTTAAATGTATTTTTTCAAATTTTTCATATCACCATCTATATAAAAAAATCAGAAATCTTGCAATTTTCACACTTGCTACTACACCTCATACTAGCATCAATTATCCTCTTTTCTAAAGATGACTTTTCAGCAGTCTTAAGGTACTGCCACACTACACAATCCCGCTAGCGATCTCGTTAGCGTCGCATACTAATGAGATCGCTAGCGGGATTGTTTCTATATCGCTAGTAGCTACCTATTTTAGCGATGTCGTTAGGACGCTATCGCGGTTAGCGATCTCCTTAATGACTTTAGCGGTACAAAAGTACCGCTAAATCGCTAAAAAAGGTGCCACACTCAGCGATTAGATACTTACCAGCAGGGCGCCAGCGACGAAAATAGGGTCCGGAACGATTCCAGCGACGAGCGAGATCACAGCAGGAAGCTCGTCGCTGGCAGATGCCGCACACAACAACATCGCTAACGGGATTGCTAAATAGTGACGTTTTTTAGCGATCCCGTTAGCGATGTTGTTTAGTGTGGCATACCCTTTATTGTCATGATAGACCAGAGAACAATGAAAGTTAACACCTATATACAAAATAGATAAGAAAGCAGTCTCTACTAATAATTAGTGTTTTAGCTTTCCTCCTCCCCGTATATCTCAATGACCTATGGCCAGATTAGAGCATGCATGGATAATACTTCCATACAGACATATGAGTTAGTTTTGCTGAACAAGAACAAGAAGTAAGAATCTTATCTTAGGTCTTATGGGAAGGATAGATATTGCAAGATTTAGTTTCCATTATACAGTGCCTTGCGAAAGTAGAACTTTTCAATCTTTTCCCACATATCATGCTTCAAACATAAAGATACCAAATGTTAATTTTTTGGTGAAGAATCAACAACAAGTGGGACACAATTGTGAAGTTGAGCAAAATTTATTGGTTATTTTAAATTTTTGTGGAAATACAAAAACTGAAAAGTGGGACGCGCAATATTATTCGGCCCCTTTAACTTAATACTTTGTTGCGCCACCTTTTGCAGCGATTACAGCTGCCAGTCACTTGGGGTATGTCTCTCTATCAGTTTTGTACATCGAGAGACTGAAATTCTTGCCCATTCTTCCTTGGCAAACAGCTTGAGCTCAGTGAGGTTGGATGGAGATCGTTTGTGAACAGCAGTTTTCAGCTCTTTCCACAGATTCTCAATTGGATACAGGTCTGGACTTTGACTTGGCCATTCTAACACCTGGATATGTTTATTTGTGAACCATTCCATTTGTGGTGTAGTGACTCATGCTGCAGCTAGGGGGCGCTGTATATGCTACTCAAGATATGCATGGAGGCATGATATGGATGGGAAAACAGTCCCTGGCATTGTTGTGAATGGCAGGTATGTGTCGCAGAGCTCCTCTGCGCTGTAAGCCAGGAATGTTGTTGTGGGACTTGTAGTCCTACAAGAGTTCTGTTTATTTTCTAGGGTGGCTTACAGGGTTAGCTTGTGAGCTGGGTGGGACTGGCTAACCACACATACACCGCCCACTGGTGGTTGTGAGTTTTTGGAGGACCTGTGATGAGGTCATGTGCATATGACCAGACCATGTGCTCCATACCTTAGCTGGGGGAGTGTCTACAAGTATGTAAGGAAGTGTTTGGCACATGGTGAGAGTGTAGTCTGTCAGAGACTGGGAAGTGTCTCTGGAGTCTGTCTGAGACTGGGAAGTGTCTCTGGAGTCTGTCTGAGACTGGGAAGTGTCTCTGGAGTCTGCCTGAGACTAGGAAGTGTCTCTGGAGTCTGTCTGAGACTGGGAAGTGTCTCTGGAGTCTGTCTGAGACTGGGAAGTGTCTCTGGAGTCTGTCTGAGACTGGGAAGTATCTCTGAGAGTCTGTCGGAGACTGGGAAGTGTCTCTGAGAGTGTCTTGAGACTGAGTCTGTATGGAGTGTTGGGAGTCTGTCAGGATGGACAGAGCTCCCTGACGTCCAGGCTGGACGTTCCACAGACTGGGAAGCAGTCATGGTGAGTCTGAGTCAGCAATAAGAAGATGGTTCTAGAAAACCCTGTGAGAGACGGATCGGGTCTGTGAGAGATATGGGTTGGATGCCTCTGAGGTGAAGAGGTGTCTGAGAACCTGCGACACCCACAGGTAATGGACAGGGGTCCATGTGGATGATGACCGGGGTCATAAAGACTGTGTTTTGTGTAATTACTTCTGCACACTGGTAAAAAATAAACCAAAAAGACTGTGGTTTGAGCCCTGAGCGTGCTAGTATTTGCCTCTAAGACCTGCTAAGCGAGTGATCCCCGTCCACACACAGTGTGGATCGTCACACATTGTAGATTTTTCTTTATGTTTGGGATCATTGTCTTGTTGGAAGACAAATCTCCTTCCCAGTCTCTAGTCTTTTGCAGACTCCAACAGGTTTTCCTCAAGAATGGTCCTGTGTTTGGCTCCATCCATTTTCCCATCAATTTTCACCATCTTCCCTGTCCCTGCTGAAGAAAAGCAGGCCCAAACCATGATGCTGCCACCGCCATGTTTGACAGTGGGGATGGTGTGTTCAGGGTGATGAGCTGTGTTGCCTTTACACCAAACATATTGTTTGGCATTGTTGCCAAAAAGTTCGATTTTGGTTTCATCTGACCAGAGCACCTTCTTCCACATGTTTGTTGTGTCTCCCAGGTGGCTTGTTGCAAACTTTAAACAACACTTTTTATGGATAACTTTGAGAAATGGCTTTGTTCTTGCCGCTCTTCCATAAAGGCCAGATTTGTGCAGTGTATGACTGATTGTTGTCCTATGGACAGACTGTCCCACCTCAGCTGTAGATCTCTGCTGTTCATAGTGATCATGGGCCTCTTGGCTGCATCACTGATCAGTCTTCTCCTTGTTTGAGATGAAAGTTTAGAGGGACGGCCGCGTCTTGGTAGATTTGCAGTGGTATGATACTCCTTCCATTTCAATATGATCGCTTGCACAGTGCTCCTTGGGATGTTTAAAGTTTTGGAAATCATTTTGTATTCAAATCCAGCTTTAAACTTCTCCACAACAGTATCACGGACCTGCCTGTTGTGTTCCTTGGTCTTCATGATGCTCTCTGTGCTTCAAACAGAACCCTGAGACTACCACAGAGCAGTTGCCTTTATACAGAGACTTGATTACACACAGGTGGATTATATTTATCATCATTAGTCATTTAGGACAACATTGGATCATTCAGAGATCCACAATGAGCTTCTGGAGTGAGTTTGCTGCACTGAAAGTAAAGGGGCAGAATAATATTGCACGCCCCACTTTTCAGTTTTTGTATTTCTGCAAAAATTTTAAATAACCAATAAATTTCATTCAACTTCACAATTGTGTCCCACTTGTTGTTGATTCTTCACCAAAAATTAACATTTGGTATCTTTATGTTTGAAGCATGATATGTGGGAAAAGGTTGAAAAGTTCCAGGGAGCCGAATACTTTTGCAAGGCACTGTAGATGGTGATAAGAAAAATAGAAAAAAAAATCAAAATTACCAAAAAATTCATTTACTATAAAATCTTGATTTAAACCCAAGTCAGTTGATGATACAGCCAAAATAAGGGGGCTTAAGAAAAGAATAAAATATTTTTTTTGTATCATAGTAATAATACTGCTACTAATAATAATAAATCAAAGATGGCTTTGATGTAATAACCCTTTAAGTTTTATAGTAGCCCTTTGGAGTATCTTAGCGTAAACAATGTGGCCCTGGATCAGTGAAAACTATTGCATACTTGTAAACTTTTAGGTTCAGTTCTCAAGATGAGTTTTTGGTGAATTTTTGCAATGTTTTTGCAGTGTATTTTCACACATAGAAAGCAATGAGAAAGTGAAGAAATGCTGGAAAAGCATAATAAATGTTTTTGCAGCATATTAGTGGCAGTTTTGAAGTATTTTTGGTGCATAAAACTAACTATATTAAACGTACTTGAGACAAAGCACACATGTTATCTGCACCCCAAAAAAGTTGCAAAAAACACCAAAAAAACAGGCTGTCACAACTTTGTTGTTGGGTGTTTGGGACCAGGGCTCCTTCCTTGTCCCTTACGCTAGGGGCACCCTAGCTTGCCCTGCTCCCCGGATTACTTCTGATGGTGAAGATGCAGGGGACAAGTACCTTGCCTTAGCTCCTGAATCCGCCCTCAGTCTGTACCCTTCCCCTCCCATTGAAGAGGGGAGTAGTAGCATAGCGTAGTACACTGACCAGTCTAACAAGGTAATACGAACAGGGGTAACTAAAAATACCAAACATACAAACATACTCACACATATAACAGAGGAATGTACCAGCCATTGAAGATTGGGATTAAACCAAAGTAGGAGAAGAAACGGAATTATCACACGCTCAAAATCTAGCAACAGTCACAGATAAACCCACCAAATCCTATAATAACCAACAACAACCTCCATCCATGCAGCATAAGCTAACTCTGACAATGAGTCTTAGCCAGGGCCCAGATTATATAGGAGATGGGAGTGGATAACAGAGCACAACTGAGAACATTAACGCTCCAGGAGCTCTCAACAGAGCATGGTAACCCCTGCACTGCCAAAAGAAATGTACACAGTTTAAAAAGAAGGTGAAATACTTCTAATCAGTGCAGTAGTAGGAGAAATCAGATGCTGCGGTTTTCTGGCTCCTCTGTTGCGGTAAATCCGTGACTGCACCCCCTCTTCTACAAGGGACCTCCAGATCCTCAGATCCTTTATCAGGGTGTGCCACATAAAACGACCGGCTCAGCCTGGTTGCATAGACTTCAGATGCTTGTACCCATATCCTCTCTTCAGGACAGAAACCTATCCAGTTTACCAGATTCTAAAGTGACCGACAAACTAAATGGTAATCAACGATTTTGGCTATTTGAAATTCCAAATTTCCCTCCACAATGACTGGAGATGGGGGTAGAGGATGCAACGTATTTTTTGAGTAGATAATGATGAAACACATTATGGATCCTAAAAGTGAGCGGCAAAGCAAGGCGGAATGCTACGGGATTGACAACGGCCAGAATCTTATAATGACCAATGAACCTGGGACCCTGTTTCCAAGAGGGAACCTTCAACTTAATGTTCCTTGAGGACAACCACATTAAGTCATCAGCACACAGGTCCAGAACCACCAAATGTCTCTGATCAGCCACACTCTTATATTTGGACCCCATGTTCATCAAATTATAAATAACCCCTTGCCACACAAACGTAATTGATGATGAAAATCGTTCTTCTTTAGGTATTCCAGAAGAACGATTCCTATTAAATGAGCTGAACTGAGGATGAAACCCATATGGCCCGAAAAACGGGGACTTTCCAGTAGACTCATGACAACAATTATTTACCAAAAATTTAGCAAGAGGTAAGTAAGTAACCCAATCCACCTGATTCTCAGACACAAAACACCTAAGATAAGTTTCAAGATTTTGGTTAACCCACTGTTTGCCCATTAGACTGTGGGTGAAATGCTGAAGAGAAATACAGGTGGATCCCCAAATGAGTGCAAAATCCCCTCCAAAATTTGGAAATAAACTGCTCCCTCCGGTCAGATACAACATACTGTAGGTAGGAATCCTATGTAATTTTACTATCTCACTGATGAAAACTTGCACTAAGATCTTGGCGTTAGGTAAGGTGGGTAGCGCATAAAATATAACATTTTGCTGAATCTGTCCACCACCATCAAAATTACAGTATCATCTGCTGAAAAAGAAATACTAAGGGCACAACAAAATAATACACAGGATCACTAGCCCCACACTTAGAAATAGACCTCAAAAAACTTTTAGAAAAGAAGTGTGTACAAAGATGGCCAGGATTACCGTTGAAATATAAATAATCAAACAAACAAATTTATTATAATACAATTACCCAAGTACAAAACACACATTTAAAAACAATTAAAAAAGCCATAAAGGCTCAAACAACACCTGGAGGACCTAGTAAGGACCATCCAGACTCCTCCACTATGTGCACCGGAAATGGACAAAGAGCATATGTTACACCCAGATGTTATGCACAAGTATAAAAACCTGAGTCCTAGAGAAAGCTACAGGTAAATTCAATGTATAATAGCAAACCAGATAGCTGAATAGTCTAAGAAAGATACATTATGCAAGATGTATAAATACATTGTGCACAAAACCCCCAGAATAAGAAAATGGGTAATCCCAGAAAGGGATGATGAAGCCCAAATAAATGAATAAGAGGGGATCAATCAAGCAGTATCCTAAAAATAAAGGATATGGCATAAGGTAGGAACAACCAAGGGTAAAGGGAAAGACTGCATAAGACCTGTGGATGAATGCAAAGATAACGCCCGATCACAGCATGATATGTGGAGAGAGGAACCCCACGCGTATCGCCACTAAGCGTGGCTTCCTCAAGGTAAAAGTAACAGATAAAGGTTGAGTACCAGGCGTTCTGTTTGCTCTCTCTGGAAATTTTCCTTCCTCCTCCATCAACACCTGATACTTAGGTAATTATTCTATAAATTTTATATAAGCTTGGTACTCCACATATCATGCTGTTACCGGGCGTTATCTTTGCATTCATGTGTTTTTTATCAAACTCTATGCGGGCTTTCATATGTCTGACACTGAGGAGAGGCTTCCGTCGGGCCACTCTGCCATAAAGGCACCGCGCAGCGCCTGGAAACCCGATGTGTACCTTGGTTACCAGCTCCCTGCACCAGCGGGCTGGTATCCAACGTACACTGCGGGTAACTAAGCGACGTTACCCGCAGTGTCGCTGTCCTGATCGCTGCCTGAGCTGCCTGTTTGGCAGCTCACCAGCGATCATGTAGCGACACACCAGCGATCCTGACATGTGTATATCGTTGTCGGGATCGCTGGTGTGTCGCTATGTGTGACGGGCCCTAAGACCTGCTCAGTAGCATCTATCAGCAATCCGAGGAGCAACGGGTGGGCACAATAATCTTCCTCCTTCAGGGTGACCCCCAACCATGGGCATTCCCTCTCCCATCTGACTCTCCGTCGCTCCAGATGATGGAGGAATTTTTTCTGGTGCTGGGACGTACACTGGGTACGGAAAGTATTCAGACACCTTTAAATTTTTCACTCTTTGTTTTATTGCAGCCATTTGGTAAATTCAAAAAAGTTCATTTTTTTCTCATTAATGTACACTCTGCACCCCATCTTGACTGTAAAAAAACAGGAATGTAGAAATTTTTGCAAATTTATTAAAAAAGAAAAACTGAAATATCACATGGTCATAAGTATTCAGACCCTTTGCTCAGACACTCATATTTAAGTCACATGCTGTCCATTTCCTTGTGATCCTCCTTTAGATGGTTTTACTCCTTCATTGGAGTCCAGCTGTGTTTAAACTCATAGGACTTGATTTGTAAAGACACACACTTGTCTGTATAAGAATTGTGGCAAGGCACAGATCTGGCCAAGGTTACAAAAGAATTTCTGCAGTGCTCAAGGTTCCTAAGAGCACAGTGGCCTCCATAATCCTTAAATGGAAGAACATACCAAAAAAAAAAGGCTGCACTCAAGCATACTAAAGCATGACAACATAGAATACATGAAATTTTGAATAGCAATATGGCTTTGGAGTATAAGGAAAAATTTGAGACGCTTAGTATAAACATTTGGCCAAACATTTTAAAGCCCACCAACCATCGTCAAGGTGGTCTCAATTCTGGTGAGTCCCTGACCTAATGTGAACATACCTCTATTAGGCTGATATCTGAATTTCTGGGTGAATATGCACCTCTGTCAGTAATGCCTGTATTTATGGGTAAAGTAGGGACCTGGTATAATTAAAATCACCACCTGGTGGGGGCGGAGTGCTCGGTCAGTAAGCTAACATTCAAAAGACAAAAAAACCTGACTGGCACTTCCAGACTAATGTGAACTAGGTGCAAACCAAAGGAAGCTACCCCCATGTAAAACATACAAAAAAAGGCTGCACTCAAGCATACTAAAGCATGACAACATAGAATACATGAAATTTTGAATAGCAATATGGCTTTGGAGTATAAGGAAAAATTTGAGACGCTTAGTATAAACATTTGGCCAAACATTTTAAAGCCCACCAACCATCGTCAAGGTGGTCTCAATTCTGGTGAGTCCCTGACCTAATGTGAACATACCTCTATTAGGCTGATATCTGAATTTCTGGGTGAATATGCACCTCTGTCAGTAATGCCTGTATTTATGGGTAAAGTAGGGACCTGGTATAATTAATATCACAACCTGGTGGGGGCGGAGTGCTCGGTCAGTAAGCTAACATTCAATAGACAAAAAACCTGACTGGCACTTCCAGACTAATGTGAACTAGGTGCAAACCAAAGGGCGCTACCCCCATGTAAAACATACAAAAAAGGCTGCACTCAAGCATACTAAAGCATGACAACATAGAATACATGAAATTTTGAATGGCAATATGGCTTTGGAGTATAAGGAAAAATTTGAGACGCTTAGTATAAACATTTGGCCAAACATTTTAAAGCCCACCAACCATCGTCAAGGTGGTCTCAATTCTGGTGAGTCCCTGACCTAATGTGAACATACCTCTATTAGGCTGATATCTGAATTTCTGGGTGAATATGCACCTCTGACAGTAATGCCTGTATTTATGGTTAAAGTAGGGACCTGGTATAATTAAAATCACCACCTGGTGGGGGCGGAGTGCTCGGTCAGTAAGCTAACATTCAAAAGACAAAAAAACCTGACTGGCACTTCCAGACTAATGTGAACTAGGTGCAAACCAAAGGGAGCTACCCCATGTAAAACATACAAAAAAAGACTGCACTCAAGCATACTAAAGCATGACAACATAGAATACATGAAATTTTGAATAGCAATATGGCTTTGGAGTATAAGGAAAAATTTTATACTCCAAAGCCATATTGCTATTCAAAATTTCATGTTTTCTATGTTGTCATGCTTTAGAATGCTTGAGTGCAGCCTTTTTTTGTATGTTTTTCATGAGGGGTAGCTCCCTTTGGTTTGCACCTAGTTCACATTAGTCTGGAAGTGCCAGTCAGGTTTTTTTGTCTTTTGAATGTTAGCTTACTGACCGAGCACTCCGCCCCCACCAGGTAGTGATTTTAATTATAGCAGGTCCCTACTTTACCCATAAATACAGGCATTACTGACAGAGGTGCATATTCACCCAGAAATTCAGATATCAGCCTAATAGAGGTATGTTCACATTAGGTCAGGGACTCACCAGAATTGAGACCACCTTGACGATGGTTGATGGGCTTTAAAATGTTTGGCCAAATGTTTATACTAAGCGTCTCAAATTTTTCCTTATACTCCAAAGCCGAGCAGGAAACCTAAGCCTTGTATATCTCTTAAGCAGGACCCTGCATAGGGAGGGGGGATGAGCACTGGTCAGTCCCCACTGACAACTTAACACAACAAGGGAGACAAACAAGGAGAGAGGAACTTAGCTTGAGCAGACTCGAGAGATCACACCAAATGTCCTCCAAGATCAATAGAGAGGAAGTTAGCCGACAGCTACAACTCCAACCCTCACAAGGAAAAAGGGAATATCACTAGTGACTCCTGAAGCAGGCTGGAAGTTTATAAACACCAAGGTCCAGGTGTGTCAATTAGAGCTGGAGAGAGGTTGCCACTGGGTTCAATAGTCAGAAGGATTAAGAAGTCTTCTGCAATGCCAAAAGCAGAGACAGTCTACAGCCAGATGTAGAGCGACTGTCTGTTGCATCTGACACACCCGTGACAGTGCTTTAGAATGAATCTTTTCAAAATTAAAATAGAATAAAGAAAACTATTATATTTATCTCTGTAAAATATGCCATAAATATTTGAGTTTAAGCCAACCTGAATATAAGCTGAGGCACCTAATTTTACCACAAAAAGCTGGGAAAACTTATTGACTCGAGTATAAGCCTGGTATGCATGGCCCCCTCATCCCTCATCCTCATCCTGGTATGCATGGCCCCCTCATCACTATACAGGTATGCATGGACTCCTCATCCCTGATTTATGCTTGCAAGCAGTGCATGGCAATGATGTTATGTGCTGCTTACAAGTAGAGGACAGCTGCCAGAATACTCACAGCTCTCCACGCTGGGCTATGGGTTTGTTAAGCAGTGAATATTTATTAATCTTTAATAGCGGGCACAGTAACCTCAGCCGCTGGCTTGCGGCAATCGGGCGATTACTTGTGTCTACTGCTAAAGGGAATGAATATTCACTGCTCTCCACGCCCATGGGAGTGGAGAGTAGGGAATATTCATTCCCTTAAGTAGAGGGCATACTTCAGAGCTCAGCAGCTGCAGGAAGCAGGCTACTGCGGATAACAGGGTATCTGCTATTAAAGAGAAATTAAAATTCAGTGCTCTCCACTCCCATGGGCATGGAGAGCAATGAATATTCATTTATTTTTAGCAGCAGGCAAAGGTGTTAGCCGCAGCAGCCTGCTCCTGGCTGCTGTAACCTGCTGCAATGGTAAGTGGGATCCTCACTCGAGTATAAGCTGAGAGGGGCTTTTTCAGCATAAAAAATGTGCTGAAAAACTCGGCTTATACACGAGTATACACGTTATACACTCCTCAACATCAAAATTGCAACACCAACAAGAAAAAGTCATGCAATTATGGAAACCACAGGATCAAGACACATTAAAGATATGCTTATGATGATTAAAAGAAATCATTAAAAAAGAAATAATTAAGAAATGGAAACAACATTTTAAAAATAATCTTGATTTATTCAATGTCAAGTTTAAGCGCCATGAACAGAAATACATGAATTTATGCACCTTGTCATGCTATCAATGAGGTTACTGGGCGTCTGAGGAATGCTGAATGCACTTTTGGAACACAAAGCATTGAGATCTGCTGCTTTTAGCTCCCTTTGAAGATGCTGACAAATGGTGTACTTGACACTGCAGGCCATGGTAGCACGATTAGGCCACGCAGGCTACTCACAGTAGCACAAGCAACATGTGGCCTGGCATTGTCTTGTTGAAAAATGGATCCTGGGATACTTTGGAGAAATGGCCGTACGACTGCTTCCATGAACAAAATCACCCCCATACCATAATCCCTGGAGTAGGGCCACACCTCTCAAGGCTATCATTTTGCAGAGTAAGACGGCAATGGAGGCTGGAATGGATTTTTATCCTCTTCAATGATGAGTCCTATTTTCGTCTTGGATGTAGTGACAGCCAATATTGTTCTGGAGACCATACTGGCAACGACACGAAGAGGCCAAAGCATGTAAGTACATATATTTTTAGGTTTTTGTCATGACCCAGGACGGGGTTTTGTCTTTGCCCCGTCCTGGTCAGACTGGGGTTAATGGTTTCAGCCTCTCTCTGGCAGAGGGCGGCTATTTAGTTGCCAATTGACCTAGGTCTGGTGTCAGTTATACTCCTGCCCTCGGCTGAGTTAGTTGACCTCCTGTGTGCCTGTGCCTTGTGCCTGATCTTGTTGCTTGTTTGGTTTTGACCCGGTCCGTCTCTTCGTTGTGAGTTTGTCTACTGTCTTGGCACTTCACCCTCCGCCTGATTCTCTGGAGGACGCCATGACGCAGGCCGTCCGAATGGATCGCAGGCTGCGGGCGAGAGGTGTGATGCAGGTTGAGACACCATTTTTCTCCAGTGGAAGGGGAGCCAGTCCTGTATTGGAGTCCATGGAGATGGGAGCTATCAACCTCAAAGAGTACTGTCATGACCCAGGACGGGGTTTTGTCTTTGCCCCATCCTGGTCAGACTGGGGTTAATGTTTTCAGCCTCTCTCTGGCAGAGGGCGGCTATTTAGTTGCCAATTGACCTAGGTCTGGTGTCAGTTATTCTCCTGCCCTCGGCTGAGTTAGTTGACCTCCTGTGTGCCTGTGCCTTGTGCCTGATCTTGTTGCTTGTTTGGTTTTGACCCGGTCCGTCTCTTCGTTGTAAGTTTGTCTACTGTCTTGGTACTGTGTATTTGCCGTTCTGGTTTTCTGATCCCTTGGCTACGTTCTGGTTATTCTCTGCCTGCTCCACTTGTACTGCGTTGCTCCCTCTGTGTATGACCTGGCTATCCTTACTATCCGTTTTGTCTATGCCCCTTGGTAACTCTGTCCCGTAGTTACCCTTCTAGGAGTTTTCCTTCTGCTCATAGCTCTCTGGAGCATAGGCCACGCCCATCAGCAGTCACGTGCTTAAGGTCCTCTGGCCTGAAGCATTCTCTGTCTGTTACTGCCTTCTTTGAGAGACCTGTGGCCGGCGCCGCCCTTGGCAGTCACGTGCTTAGGGTCCTGTTAGTCTGAAGCACGCATCTTCACCGCTGCTGCCCCGCTCCACAGGTACCTTTGAGTGCAGTCTGTCTTACTCCGGACACGCGCACTGGCTCAGTGAGCAAGTGCAGTGCGGTGTTCGTGATAGTTTTCTTGCACTCAGCGCAAAATTCCAGCTTGGAGCCCCCCTCCTATACACAGCTTAAGCGGTTGGAGTATTAGTCATGTGACCGCGATTTTCATACTTATGGTCATGTGCCAACTAAATTCTCCTCTTACTTTTCTCAATGTTCAGTCAAAAACAACAGCCCCTACTTCACTGAGAGAAACAGGAAGAGAAGCTTGTTTATGAGTATTCATGTGGTGACTTCTGGAACTGGCAAGGAGTGCCGAATCCTGAAAGTCTATGGGAATATATTTAATATTTGGCATGCTATATTGCTTAATTTTAAAATTTTATTCCTAGCATAAGTAAAAATATAGTAAACCTTAACTTGTCAGACTATTCAATACTTTATTACATAACTATGTGTCACGTAGTACTGTACAGCGATCAACTGCAATGTCAGGTCAGCCCCATATCCAATTGTATCGCATGAATCTACAACTCCTAGTATGTCCTTAAAAATTGACTGCAGACCATACAGGAACCCCTGGACTGATGAGACAATTAGTATCACAACTAAACATTTACACCTAGGTATCTTATAGGTGACATCTTCTCTGATTGGATTAGTTCTTTCATCTCCTCTCCATCTTGCCCTGGTGACGTGATGACTTTTCACATCTCCAACCCGTCTCTGCAGATTTCTATCTTCTCTGGTCTTTTGCAGTAGTACCGGCTCACAGTTGAAGAGTGACTTGTACATGCAGACATTCAGATCTCTGTGGGACACTTTTTTCATCAAATCAGAATATTTCTTCCTTACAGATGAGCTAGGATTCTGCCCTGAAAAAGTTTTTCCTCCTAGAGATGCAATAGTAATTTTCCTAATCTGAAGGCTGTCAGCTCCCCTTATTTTATTAGTCCCTTCTAGACCCAGCAATCAGTGGGAGGAAACTCCTTTTTTTACAAAATGATATATTCTTCTAACTCCTCTCACAAAATGTCTGACCTTCAACTGCCACCTCAGTTCCTAACTACCTCACATCAGTAAGCTCCTCCCACACTCATGTGACTCTTACAGCTGCAGTCATTGGCTGACTGTCCAGGGGAGTTTGCTCCAGAAGCTTATGCATACTAAGCAGAGCTGGATCATATGATAAAACCTCTGAGGGAAAAATTAACCATTTTTGTCCTGTCAGTCAGCACGTGACACAATGTGTTTACAATATACAGTTTACAAAGAAATTACAGCATAGAACACACTATGGAACATGCTATACTCTTGGTATCCCATGGAAATGGTTACTTTGTGGGATACCACATACTGACTTTATATGCCTTATTTCAGCAGCAGATGAAGGAAGGGAGACACACTAGTCATTACTAGTGGGTAGGCGGAGCCCAGATAGGATAGACACCTCAGATTAAAAAAGAGTGTTGACCGGCCCCTCCAGCTCGGGCTCCTCCTACTCCAGCTCTCCAGTCTAAAATGTGAGGTCTCAGAGGATAGTCGCTGCTGGAAGCAGCTCCTCAGAAGATTTTTTTTTTTTTTTAATTTTCATCGGACAAGAGACTTGGATTACCAGAAGTGGTCTAGAGGTCTCAGGGGTCTCAGCGCTGCTGGACCCCCACCTCTCCCTTGGCGGATCTGTATTACCCTGTAAGGTGGTCCCTGCAGAACCCTGCCGGCCCTGGGGGATGAGGATTGCTTCCCTGGCGGGGACACAAACCGCGCATCTGGGGTCACTGCGTTCCCCGCCCTGTGGGGAAGCGATGGGCACAGCGCCACAAACCCTGGGGGTCCCTGTGGCGCTCAGCTGGTGAGTACTCCATATTTTTATTGTATGTGAGTGCTTCAGCGGCTGCTGCGGCAGCCGCTGTTACATGTGACATGTTTGGTGACTGTATTTTTTGTCCGCAGGCAGATACCTGCAGGACATGGGAGAGCAGAGAGCGGAGGAGCTCGCGCTCTTTTTTGAAGCTGGTGGGGGGCGTGGCTTCGCGCTTCCCGGTTTTCCTGTGACAGGAAGCGCTCTGAGCGCGCAATTTTTACTGCTTCTCTTCCGGCTTCTCTCAGCGCGGCGGCCATTACTAGCCTCCCCGGGCTCCTCATGCTCCGCTCCTCCGACTGACAGAACATCACCGCGGCCAGCTGGGTGAGTGAATTTAACGTCCTCACCCCCACAGCGCAGGACCTTTCTGTGAACAAGGCAGATTGCGCTATCCTGCAGCTTCGGTCTCATATAGAGACCTTGTTTTGTCTGGGCTCGCACACCCTTCTCACCTTAAAAGGGAGTTGTGGGGAGCCTGCGACATTAACCCCTATTGGATGGTTAACCCTTTCAGCGCAAGAATCCATCAACTACCCGCCATAGGTTCTGTTCCAGTTTGGATCAGAACATAAAGGGTTAATTATACTGCTGACATATTCTGCTGATTTTTTTAAATTGAGGGACAGCTGGGGTAGCTCTCCCTTTAAGAGCTTTAACCCTTCAGCGTTCTTGTTTCATCCACTTAAGAAACCACACTTTTTTCTAGTTACTGACAGGTTTTGACCTGCCATATACTGTGTGAGGGCATGTCGGATCAGGGTCCAGAAGGTGCGGACCGTCTCCCAGATCCGCTACAGGATCAGTCGCGCTTATCTGATACGCAGACCTCGACGGCGTCAAGCGCAGCGGTCGGAGGTTGCAGTGATGCCAAAATGGATGCCCTCGCTCGTTCTATTGATGGCCTGTCTGACCTTTTAGGTTATTGGGTGTCAGCTAGATCATCTCATGGCAGGAAGCGACACAGGCCGGTACCTTCCTTCCCGCGTAGCGAATCAGAGATCTCTGATATAGAATACGGAGAGGGTTCCCCTTCAAGCTCGGATGGGGAGATGTCCGAGTCGGATAAGGAGGATCGGCAGGGGCATTCTGCCTCTTTTTTGGGCCGAACAGAGGCTTTTATTGGGGCCATGAGGGAGGCGTTACAGTTACCGGAGGAGGTAACTAGACATCCCGGCAAGTCGGCCCGGATGTTTCAGGAGGCGTATAAGTCGCGATCGGCATTACCATCTCTGGACGAGCTTAATGGGTCAGTGGAGAAGGAACGCCTGTGTCCAGATATGACGGAGTTGATTGATAATTGGATTCCTTCTCCTGAAGTGGATGTTCCTTTATCCCAGCTTAGCAAATCCTCTTTACTCCCTGTTAAAGGGAAGGCAAGTCTGCAGGATCCGCTGGACAGAAAAACGGAGATGGCGGCGAAATCCATCTACGAGGTCGCGGGTCATGGATTCAGAGCGGTGCTAGGATCCATGTGTGCTTGTAAAGCTTCCCTGAGCTGGTTGGTCCGTCTACGGACGGCGTGGCAAGATAGATCTCCGTCATCTGAGGTAGATGGGCTTCTCGAATTGTTGGAGACTGCAGCCCGATATGGCTATGATGCCGGTCTGGATACTGCGTCACTGCTGTCAAGGGCGCAATCCTCGGCGGTCACAGTCAGAAGAGCACTGTGGCTTAGACAGTGGACCGGGGATGCGGTTTCCAAGCAAGGTTTGCTATCTTTAGCTTACAAGGGTGGTCAGCTATTTGGATCTGACCTCACAGAGCTGATTGCCAAGGCAAAGGCAAAAGAAGCAGCTTTACCGCAGCGAAGAGCTATAGCTTCTGTGCCTGGCAGACCTAGTGCCGGTAGTGGTCGGCGATCCTTTCGGTCCAGGGGACGGTTCGGTCAGTCCTCTTGGGGATCGGGTCGTCCCTCTTTTTCGGGAAAAAAGACCTCTCAAAAATCCCGCACTCCCTGGAAACAAAGTTTCCGTCAAGACAAGCGGGAAGCGGACAAAAAGCCCGCTAAGGCGAACTGACGCCAGGGTTCCACTCGAGAGCTCTCGAGTGGGGGGTCGCCTGCTCCAATTCGAATCGACTTGGGTTTCCCGCGTTCCGGATGCCTGGGTAACACGGGTCGTGTCGACAGGCTACTTCATAGAGTTTTCTTCTCGACCCCCGGACAGTTTTTGCCAATCTCGCATTCCGTCGGAGCCCGAGCTATTTGCCGCTCTACTGCGAGAGGTCGAATCCCTTCTGCTGAAGGGTGTGGTGATACCGGTTCTGCCAGAGGACCGGGGAAAAGGATTTTATTCCAACCTTTCTGTGGTCCCCAAAAAGGAGGACAAATTTCGCCCCATTCTGGATCTCAAAATATTGAATCAGCATGTCCACACCCGGAAATTCCGCATGGAGTCGCTTCGCTCCGTTGTGGCAGCCCTGTCGCAGAACGATTTTTTGGTGTCAATCGACATTCGCGATGCTTATTTGCATGTTCCCGTCGGAAGGGCTCACCAACGCTTCCTTCGTTTTGCCATAGGTCAGGACCATTACCAGTTTGTGGCTCTGCCATTCGGGTTGGCCTCAGCGCCCAGAGTTTTTACAAAAATTCTGGCGCCTCTCATGGCAATTCTTCGAAGACAGGGGGTTACGATTCTTCCCTACCTGGACGACCTTTTGATTGTGGGGTCCTCAAGGGAGGAGGCGGTGACGGCTCGCAATCTGTCCCTTCAGCTCCTGGAGGACTTCGGGTGGCTGGTCAATTGGGAGAAGTCGTCTCTGGAACCGTCGCAGTCAATCCTGTTTTTGGGGATGCATTTCGACACGGTACGAGCAGTGGTGTCCCTACCTCCAGACAAGCGAGCATGTCTCCTTCGACATGTACAGGTTATGAAGTCTTCGACAGCGATGTCCCTTCGAAAGTGTATGCTCCTTCTGGGTTTGATGGGGGCGCCCATGGAGGCACTTCCGTTTGCCCAGTTTCATTCCAGGGCCCTCCAAAGGCTCATTCTGAGCCTTTGGGATCGATCGCAGGCTTCGCTGGATTGCAGTGTCATCATCTCTCACAGGGTGAGAGAGTCTCTAGGATGGTGGTTACGTCCGGAAGCATTATCCCTGGGGAAGTCATTCCTCCTCCGAGGTGGTCGGTCGTAACCACCGATGCCAGCCTGACGGGCTGGGGGGGTGTCTGGAACGATCTCTGGATTCAGGGAGTATGGTCGTCAGAAGAGTCTATTCTGCCGATCAACATCCTGGAATTGAGGGCAATTTTCCTTTGCCTCCATCACTGGACGGTCCCTTTGAGCGGTCTACCAGTCCGAGTGCAGACAGACAACGCGACGGCGGTCGCGTATATCAACCATCAAGGCGGGACGAGGAGTTCCAGGCTCATGGTGGAGGTGTCGCAGATCCTGGTTTGGGCCGAGGCCAGAGTGCCAGCCATCTCTGCGATCCACATTCCAGGAGTTCAGAATACCACGGCGGATTTCCTCAGTCGCGAAAGGATGGACCCCGGAGAATGGAGTCTTCATCCGGAGATTTTTGCACTACTGTGCTCCCGTTGGGGAACTCCCCGAGTGGATTTGATGGCATCCAGGTTCAATGCCAAGTTACCGACCTTCATGCCCAGGTACAAGGACCCGAAGGCTGTGGCGGTGGATGCTCTAGTGGCTCCGTGGGACCAATTCGAGCAAATCTATGTGTTTCCGCCGTTATCTTTGCTTCCTCTGGTGCTGCATCGGATCAGGCTGGAGAGAATCCCGGCTATGTTGATAGCCCAGATTGGCCAAGGAGGATGTGGTTTTCGACACTGGTGTCACTTTTGGCAGCACCTCCATTTCCACTTCCTCTTTGCCCGGACCTGTTAACCCAGGGGCCCGTTCATCATCCGGACCTGAAGTCTCTGCGTTTGACGGCGTGGCTCTTGAGACCGAAATATTGACCCGTCGAGGTTTTTCAGCCGAAGTCATTGCCACTCTGCGAGCTGCCAGAGGTACGGCTACTACTAGGATTTATCACAAGACTTGGGAAGCCTTCTTTTCGTGGTGTTCGGGTTCTTCAAGGAACCCGAGGGTTTTTTCCATTCCCAATTAGTTGGCTTTTCTGCAGTACGGGCTGGACAAGGGTTTGGCAGTTAGCACCCTGAAGGGTCAGGTTTCTGCTCTGTCCTTGCTGTTTCGGAAGGCTATCGCCTCGCGTAGGGACGTGCGTTCCTTTTTTCGCGGAATAGCCCGTCAGTTTCCTCCGCGGAAGGCGCCTGTGTCTCCTTGGCAGCTAAATCTTGTCTTGGAGGCTCTTCAGCATGGACCTTTTGAGCCTATGGGCTCTGCTAATCTTTCTTTGCTCTCTTGGAAGGTTGCCTTCCTTGTGGCGGTCACCTCTTTGAGAAGGGTTTCTGAGTTGGCGGCTCTTTCTTGCTCGCCTCCTTTCCTGGAATTTTACCCGGATCGTGTAGTGCTTCGCACACGGGGCGACTTTCTACCTAAGGTGGTATCGCAATTTCATGTTAACCAGGATATTGTGTTGCCCTCGCTCTGCCCGGAGCCGAGGAATGCGAAGGAACGGGCCTTGCACACATTGGATTTGGTGCGGGCTTTGAAGTTCTATTTGTCGATTACTCAAGGTTTTCGGAAATCGGACTCTGTTTGTGATTCCAGCAGGTCATCGGCGTGGTCAACGAGCTTCCAAGGACTCTATAGCTCGTTGGATTCGGTCGGCCATTTTAGAGGCTTACCGACTTAAGGGCGAACCTTGCCCGATCAAGATTCAAGCTCACTCCACGAGGGCTGTGGCTTCATCGTGGGCTTTTCATCAAGGGGCTTCGGCAGCTCAGCTCTGCCGGGCGGCGACCTGGCGCTCCGTCCACACGTTTACAAAATTTTATAAGGTGGACGTCAGTGCTTCCGCTGATGCGGCCTTAGGACGAAGGGTCCTGCAGGCGGCTGTAGTTTAAAAGTTCTCGTTAACTTGTTTTTAGCGCTTGTTGCGCATTTACCTAGGTTGTTGGGATCTGCCTTTTTTGGTTTTGTTTTCCCACCCTTAATTTCTGGACTGCTTTGGGACGTCCCACTAGTAATGACTAGTGTGTCTCCCTTCCTTCATCTGCTGCTGAAAGACGGATTTTGGTAAGAACTTACCTGTAAAATCCTTTTCAGCGAAGAAGGAAGGGAGACACACATCCCTCCCATGGCAGAAGTGTGTTGTTGTGTTTCAGATGCGGCGTGACCCTTCTCTGATAGCGATTATCTGAGCTGAGGTCGGCGCACTAAGGCTCTGTTCCAGCATTGCCAGCTCATCGCAGTAGTCAGGTTCAGTGAGTAGTACCTGGAACTGTGTGTTTTTTTTTTTGCCTGTTGCATGCATAACCTGTATTCTTGTGTTTTTTTCTCTGAAGTCCTTCAGAAGGGGTTATGTTGCTCCGCTGGTGATATTTGCTCTTCCTTAGCTTGTGTACGACTGGAGAGCTGGAGTAGGAGGCGCCCGAGCTGGAGGGGCCGGTCAACACTCTTTTTTAATCTGAGGTGTCTATCCTATCTGGGCTCCGCCTACCCACTAGTAATGACTAGTGTGTCTCCCTTCCTTCTTCGCTGAAAAGGATTTTACAGGTAAGTTCTTACCAAAATCCGTCTTTTCCAAACTGTCCTTGGCAACTAGAGACCTAATTCTACCCATGTGCATCAGGCTCCATTCCTGCACTAAACCCCCTCCCCCACTTTGAATTAAGCACTGCCCCTCACAAGATTTCCTTTTCATCCTGTACAGGGCCCTATAAGGCAATCCAGGACTTTTGCGTCTCTCTATGGCGACAGTTTGAAGAAGATTTAGAGAAATCAAAAAGTCACAGCTACAGTGGCAAATTATATAGTGCTCCTTGATTATCTGCCTACAATTCTTGAATAAACCTTATACCTCTGCATGTTTTTTGAGTGTGTGGTGAATATATCAGTTTCAGTGCTGAAGCAACAGTGTCTGAAAAAGTTAGCGTGGCGTTGATTGGCATCTCGGCCAACCAGTGCTAGGCTGCATTTCCACACACCAGCAGGGTGGTGAGTGCTTCTTCTCTGATAACTGTGCTCTGATCTGCTGACAGCTCACCAGTGCAGAGTGCAGTACTGCAGACCTTCTCCCTGCTTATTCCCCCAGTGATGGAGCTGCAAATATCAGCCAGCAGGGGCAGTAGCCATTCTTATACTGCTTCTCCCCTAAGTTGGCCACTGATAGATATGTTACTGTTACTCCTGCCTGCGGAGATCATGGGAGAAGCAGCCCTGCTGGTGCCCTCCCTGCACTCTACACCTAGGTCACATGTGCCACCTGCCCTCCTCAGATACATACTGAATTTGCATATCATTAACATGTTTATCAATCCTATGATTTACATCATTCCATGACTTTTCTTTCTAGATGTTGCGATTTCAATGTTGAAGAGTGTATTTAGTACTAGAAAATTGCCCAGACTTTTCATGAACTTTACTCAGCCACATTGTAAAATATCTAATAGAATATGAAACATACTCGAAAGTTTACCATACTGTGGGTGATTGTAGTCAAACTTTTATTTTACATTGGTAGAAAAGTCTGGTTTATGCAAATACACAAAAATATAAAAAATGCAAATGATCCAAATCATAAATGCTTCTAGCTGTCCAACTACAGATTTAGGGTATGTTCACACATTGCGGATTAGTGTGCGGAATTTTCCGCTCGGAATCTGCTACTTTTGGCAGAATCCGCAGGTCAAAATCCGCACGTTTTTCCTGCGAATTCACTGTGGATTTTATACGGATTTGGCATGCGTTTTTACAACTGCGGATTCCTATAATGGAATAGGTGTAAAAATGCTGCGGAATCCGCACAAAGAATTGACATGCTGCGGAAAATAAACAGCTGCGTTTCCGCGCTGATTTTTTCACAGCATGTGCACAGCGGTTGTTTTTTCCCATAGATTTACATTGTACTGTAAATCACTTGCAGATCTGCAGCGAATCCGCAGCAAATACGCAACGTGTGCACATATCCTAATATAGTCTGGATCTAGGGAAAATACAATAAGGGTGAGTGCACACGTTGCGGATTTTTCCGCGTGGATTTTACTAAATCTGCAGGTAAAATGACCTGTGTTTTACCTGCGGATTTACTGCGGATCTACTGCAGATTTTGTGTGGATTTCCCCTGCGGTTTTACACCTGCGGATTTCTATAATGGAGCAGGTGTAAAACCGCTGCGGATTTCGCACAAAGAGTTGACATGCTGCAGATTCAAATCCACGCAGAAAAATCCACAGGATTTGCACAGCGTTCTTTTTTTTCATAGATTAGAATGGTACTGTACAGTCATGGCCAAAAGTTTTGAGAATGACACAAATATTAATTTTTACAAATTCTACTGCTTCACTTTTTCTAATGGCAATTTGCATATACTCCAGAATGTTATAAAGAGTGATCAGCTTAACAGCAATTACTTGCAAAGTCAATATTTGGCTAGAAAATGAACTTTATCCCCCAAAACACATTTCAACATCATTGCAGCCCTGCCTTAAAAGGACCAGCTAACCTCTTTTCAGTGATTGCTCCATTAACACTGGTGTGGGTGTTGATGAGGACATGGCTGGAGATCAATCTGTCATGATTAAGTAAGAATGACACCACTGGACAATTTAAAAGGAGGCTGGTGCTTGGCATCATTGTTTCTCTTCTGTTAACCATGGTTATCTCTAAAGAAACACGTGCATTCATCATTGCAATGCACAAAAATGGCCTAACAGGGAAGGGTATCGCAGCTAGAAAGATTGCACCTCAGTCAACAATCTATTGCATCATCAAGAACTTCAAGGAGAGAGGTTCCATTGTTGCCATAAAGGCTTCAGGGCGCCCAAGAAAGACCAGCAAGCGCCAGGACCATCTCTTAAAAGTGTTTCAGCTGCGGGATCGGGCTACCAGCAGTGCAGAGCTTGCTCAGGAATGACAGCAGGCAGGTGTGAGTGCATCTGCATGCACTGTGAGGCGGAGACTCTTGGAGCAAGGCCTGGTCTCAAGTAGGGCAGCAAAGAAGCCACTTCTCTCCAGAAAAAACATCATGGACAGACTGATATTCTGCAAAAGGTACAGGCAGTGGACTGCTGAGGACTGGGGTAAAGTTATTTTCTCTGATGAATCCCCTTTTCGATTGTTTGGGACATCAGGAAAACGCCTCATTCGGAGAAGACAAGGTGAGCGCTACCACCAGTCTTGTCTCATGCCAACTGTTAAGCATCCTGAAACCATTCATGTGTGGGGTTGCTTCTCAGCCAAGGGAATCGGCTCTCTCACAGTCTTGCCTAAAAACAGAGCCATGAATAAAGAATGGTGTTACACTCGGTCCCAGCGCTGACTCTGCACTCCGTTCTGCTCACTCACCTGTCCCATCTGCTCCTCGGCATCCTGTGTCCTCCTCCTCTTCCTGGCACGCTGCTGGCAGGCCTCCAGATAGTCTGCTTAGGACGCGAGGCCGCGCCCACCGTCTCTCTTAAAGGGGCAGCGTGCATTTTTTGAAATAGCTAATTAACCAATGGCTGCACACTCAGTACTATATCTGGTCACTCCACCACTAGGGGAGTGCCGGAGCAACGTGTTCTATCATTGCTAGATCCGGTTCTGTTCCTGATCTGTCTGCGCTGCGTCTGCAGTCTCTGTGCTTCGCTGATACTGTTTGTCTCCTCAGATCATTGCTAACCCGTATCTGGCTAACCTGGACAATCTCGGCTATTACTGGCGCAAGTGTCATCCCGTTCCGCCATCAGCCATCCGTACCCGTGGACCGTGACAAGGTCACTGGAGCCAGCCTACTACCATCCGTTCTGGACCAGGACCTTACCCTTCTCCGTCAAGAACCCTCCACGGACTCTGTAAATACCTGTTACCCTTTTGGTCCCTCTGGGACAGCTGCCACGTGTCCGGGGTCTAACTGGAGGTAGCACCTGTGTCCTCCGGGTATTCCATTCTGGTCCTGTTCGAGGGGCCTTACTACGGGTACCCGGGGCTCACTAGTTACGCCCCCTTCGGAGCCCCCCGGACCGCGGTCTCGAGGTTCCACATTAAAAAATAAAAACGAATGTGAACTTCACCACCTCTGCCTCTGCTTCCATTCGTTACAAATGGTACCAGAATGTCCTCCAAAAGCAACTTCTCCCAGCCCTCCAAGAGCAGTTTGGCGATCAACAATGCCTTTTCCAGCATGATGGAGCACCTTGCCATAAAGCAAAGGTGATAACTAAATGGCTCAGGGAACAAAACATAGAGATTTTGGGTCCATGGCCTGGAAACTCCCCAGATCTTAATCCCATTGAGAATTTGTGGTTAATCATCAAGAGACGGGTGGACAAACAAAAACCTAAAAATTCTGACAAAATGAAAGCATTGATTGTGCAAGAATGGACTGCTATCAGTCAGGATTTGGTCCAGAAGTTGATTGAGAGCATGCCAGGGAGAATTGCAGAGGTCCTGAAGAAGAAGGGTCAACACTGCAAATATTGACTTGCTGCATTAACTCATTCTAACTCTCAATATAAGCTTTTGTTACTCATATGTTTGCAATTATTATATTTCTGTCTGTGATAAAAACATCTGTCAAACACACATAAAAACCAGAGGGCAGCAGATCATGTGAAAATATAATATTTGTGTCATTCTCAAAACTTTTGGCCATAACTGTACAACGCAGCAGAATCTGCTGCAGATCCGCAGGGCCAAATCCGCAACGTGTGCACATACCCTAAAACTTTGTAAAATTTATGTATGTAGTTGCATATTAATGCACCCCATGGACATGTTTAACATGTTTACCACCAGCTTTCTCTACATACACAGCATTGATAAACAAACGCATTGTGAATAGTGACATACACACTACTTACTTTTTTAAATATACTGTGCACAAACATGAAGTAAAAATTAGTACACTGCTCTGTAAAATATCTAATCAATTTGAAATGTTAAAATGTGCTCCTCAGAGCTACAGTGAGGTAGGCACCAGTCATTGTTGCAGAACACCCATACACGGACAAGTGACACCCCCTTTACCACTCACCAAAAATCACTCCTTTATCAAAAACTCAGTGTAATCTGCGCAATGGCTTGGTTGACACAGCCATAAACACACCAATGTGTACCAGGACATTTTTGAGCAGTTTGTTAATTCACAATGATCCAGTTAATTCGCAGAGGGTTACTTTCAGAAAGATGGAGTAACGCGTCACACATTGGTAAGGAGCATAGCAGAAATTGAGTCATTTTTCTGTGGGGTAAATTCAGTTATTGTTTTTAGTTTTTGTGCAATTCACCATGCAGTAAAAGTGATAACTCCAGGTTGGTACGATTACAGCGATGCCATATTTATATAGTTTTTTATTATGCTTCACTATTTTTGCAGAGTAAAAACTATATTTTATAAAAATTAATTTGTTTTTGCATCACCATATTCTGAGAGCTGTAACTTTTTTATTTTTTGCAAAATGAGCCACATTAGGGCTTTTGATTCACTTTTTTGTGAGTCAGTATGATGAAAAAGCGAAATTTTTTGCACGTTATTATTTTTTTTATGTTGTTCATCATACAAAATAAATAATGTAATTATCAATATCCCATGCAACAAATAGTTAACCATTGGGATTAAGGTGTGGCTCAATTAGAATACAAGCAGATTTAAAATAATTTTATTTTATTAATTAAATGGTAAAAACAAGATTAAAATTCAAGAGAGGTGCAAGAAAAAAAGGAGGGATGAGGTGCTCTTTATAATAATTATTGCTACATGGTAAACAGCTTCATGTCACAAGCAATAAAATACTCAGTAGACAGTAGTACACAAATAAGAAGCAAGAGTTCAGCAGTCATAGAATATCAGTGCTATCAAGAATATTAAAGTGCCTAGTGTTAAACAATATGATGTCAGTAAATACTGAACTGAGGTAAGTTCAATTGTAATAAAAAAGATATGTCATTCATATGATCCTTTGGTGTGAAGATCAATACCAAGAAAAAAATTCATGATTCAATTAGACAAAATAACTGACTCTTAGGCCCCGTGCACATGTTGCGGATTCACTTGCGGATTTTTCCGCGCGGATTTTGCTAAATCCGCAGGTAATATGACCTGCGTTTTACCTGCGGATTTAGCGCTGATTTACTGCAGATTTGCTGCTGTTTTTGTGCTGATTTGCCCTGCGGTTTTACACCTATAATGGAAAAGGTGTAAAATCGCTGCAGAATCCACACAAAGAATTGCCATGCTGTGGATTTAAATCTGCAGCAAATCCTCACGTAAAAATCCGCAGCATCTGCACAGCGTTTTTTTTTCCCATTCACTTTCATTGTACTGTACATGACTTGCAGATGTCCTGCTGCGGATCCGCAGCACAATCGGCAATGTGTGCACAGACCCTTAGGCCCCGTGCACACGTTGCAGATTTGCCCAAATGGAATAGGTGTAAAACCGCTGTGGAATCCGCACAAAGAATTGACATGCTGTGATTTTAAAACCGCAGCAAATCAACGCGGAAAGTTCTATATCATGTGCACATCTTTTTTTTTTCCCCTTCACTAACATTGTACTGTACATGGCGTCCGGTTCTGCTGCGGATCCGCAGCGCCAAAACCGCTGCGGATCCGCAGCACAATCCGCAACGTGTGCACAGGGCCTTAAAGTTAGTGTCATCAACTGCAGAGGCTGAGATGCATGAGTGTGGCATTTAGTATCACATTGCTAATTAAGCATAAGAGAAGGAGCGCACACACAGCAAAACCTGTGCAGGTGAAGATAGCACAGAACTTAGTGTAAACCTCATACAAGTATTAGATTAAAGCCATAAAGAATGCCTAACAGTACATGGATGGCAGAACGCATAGACTGTAATTAGCATTACAGAGCTCAAAATGGGTTTAATCAATACCTATGAGACCTTAGAACATTATAAATGTATTTTTCAACCAATTAGAGGATTTTAGTAAATTGCCACAAATTGAATTCTTGGGGAAGATTCAAAGCCAGGGAATTCGAAAATTTTAAAATTACCAGAGGCGGTTGGTGAGACTGTATCGGAGCTACGCTTCACCAACACCGGAGCTGCTGCAACCCAACCAACCTACTGTCTCCTTCCCCACCATCCTGTAGAATGTAAGCCGGAAAGGCAGCGTCCTCTCCTCTCTGTATCAGTCTGTGATTGTTAGTTTTACTGTAAGTGATATCTGTAATTTGTATGTAACCCTTCTCATGTACAGCACCACAGAATCAATGGTGCTATATAAATAATATATAATAATGAAAGACCCACTCATCTCTAGTAGTGGCCCAACAGTTGTGAAAATTCATTTAGGCTCCAGGCGTAAATAAAACAAGTGACTGGTGCAGCCCTGTAAATTATGCTTAAGTTGGTTAGGTGATGGTAAAGGGTATCCTCTTGGTGTCACTGTTGGCTCTGGCTAGGGTCAACTGCAATCTTGGGCACAAACTGACTTCCTGGAGACTAGTAGTGTGACACACAGTTCTCTAGGCCCCAAGTAAAAGACTATTAAATCAATATGGTTTCTGGTATCTTTCCCCAGCATTGTGTGCTGCAGATTCATTAATAGCATGCCTCGTTTATGAATCTGTCACTTAAAATAACACCTAATATAAGTTGATCATAAATGAATTGCAAAACTCTGACGTGACTCCAGTTATTACCTGACAATTTATGTGTCAGAAAAACAATTCCGTTTAATAAAAATTGAATTTCCTCTCCAGAAAACTTTAGTTAGTGCATTCTTAAATCTGCCCTATTTCTTCATTACAAGCCAAACTTTGTTACGCTAAAATAGTTTGTTACTATACAACAATAATCAATACTAAACTTTGTGTAATTATCAGAGTAAAAAGAACAAATACTTGCTCTAAAAGTATTCAGTATTGGATATTTTTCAATCTAACTGGTAAAAAAAATTGCTGCTTGGAGACGGTTGGTCAAAAGTTTGTTCTGTTGGAATATATTCTATGCCATATTCAGTAATTGGTGAGATTTTGCAAAAATATATAAAATTGCATACAAAATACAATATTCTCTATCCCCTGATAATATCTGCAGTATTGTACTTCTCATTAAATGGTGCGCAGAGCTGCTATCCTGAATATAAAATGGGAAAGTTGATTATTTGTGAGAAGCAGCAATTCTTTCTTTCCTTTTTTTCATAGTAAATTTTTTTTTCATCACCTATGACCTTAATTTAAAGGCACACATTTTCTACACTTGCAAGACTGTAAGCAAACAAGAACAAGATACCCTAATTATTTCCATGTTCAAAAATAACAGTACTATGCATGAAAATGTTGCTAACACCAATATTGCCTCTTTGGCCCAATGGAATGGTCAAGGTATGGGGCAATATTAAAAAAGAAATACCAGTTTAAGCTCGGGACAGAGCCTGTAGAGGAGATCCGTAAATATCATTCAGAGTTCAGACATTTTAATCCCAGTATAATATTATGCAAAAGTAGAATGGCATACTTCTGAGCCAATAGGTTTTAAACTATGAACATACTTGTCAGATATCCCTATATTGTAACTGACCAAAACACATAATTAGCCTTATGGTTCACAACAAATCAAGTCATAATTCTGTGCTTGTATATGTAGAGAGTATATAGTAATACATCTAATCTCGATGTTCAATGTATTCATGAAGTAAATTTATTCATAAATTAATTCCTTCTTGATGTGCTTTACAGATGGAAAGATGGAAAATAAATCTACCGGTGTTCAGGACCATAATTTTCAAAGTCCAGATGTTTCTTCTGATAACCTACCAACAGAACGTAAAGGTAAGCTAATGTGCTCCTTGAAAATTAGCCTGTCCAGGTCATATGTAGAGTGTATCAGGTAGTCTGTACAACCTACAGTATGGCTATGTTCACATGTTGCATTTTTGCTGCATTTTTTGTGCAAATTTTAAGCCGCAATTTACAGTACCAGCAAAAGCTATGAGAAGTATCATGTGACTGCCCGATTGAACTGGAAAAAAATAGAATCTTGACAGTACTCATTTTGCACACTGTCAGGATTCGGCAATCCGCAGTTACATAGAGTGACTACAAAAATTTAGCTGAAGCCCAAAAATCCCCTTTAAAAAATGTTGGAAGCAAATAGGAGAACATATAGCACTATCTCTTCTGTCCTGCCAACCACAGGTGAAATAATTGAAAAATGGAGATGAGCGAAAAAATTGGACCTATAGTCCAATTTTTTCCTGTTACAGCAGGTCCTCACTCCATGACTTTGCATGGCCTAGGAAGTGATAGAGGTTCCCAGAATATTGCAGGATGAGCATGCGAGCTGCAAAAGTGAAGTCCATCTAGAACAGAGGACCACTCCAGGGGTCAAAAATTGGGTGCTGCAATTTTTTTTTACTCATTTCTATTCAAAATGATGCTAACTAGAGATGACTGAACCCAAACGGTAAAGTTCTGGGTTAGTACCAGACACCTAGTTTCTGGTACCGAACCCTGAACATGGACTTTTTAAGAGAAGTCCGGGTTACTGTTCGGGTTTGGATGCTGAGTAAAGTTTGTTGAAAGGCTGCAGTGCAGCCAATCAACAAGCTTTTAGGCTTTGGTCACTTCTGGAGCCATCACTGTCATATCAAGTATTGGCATGGCTGTGACTGGCCAGTTCACCAGGTGACCCGGTCTGTTTAACCCCTTCATGACCCAGCCTATTTTGACCTAAATGACCTGGCCATTTTTTGCAATTCTGACCAGTGTCCCTTTATGAAGTAATTTCTCAGGAACGCTTCAACGGATCATAGCGATTCTGAGATTGTTTTTTCGTGACATATTTGGCTTCATGTTAGTGGTAAATTTAGGTCGCTAATTTTTGCGTTTATTTGTGAAAAAAATGGAACTTTGGCCAAAATTTTGAAAATTTTGCAATTTTCAAATTTTGAATTTTTATTCTGTTAAACCAGAGAGTTATGTGACAGAAAATAGTTAATAAATAACATTTTCCACATGTATTCTTTACATCAGCACAATTTTGGGAACAACAATCAGCACAATCAGCACAATTTTGTTAGGAAGTTATAAGGGTTAAAAGTTGACCAGCGATTCTCCATTTTTACAGCAAAATTTACAAAACCATTTTTTTTAGGGACCACCTCACATTTGAAGTCACTTTGAGGGGTCTATATGGCAGAAAATACCCAAAAGTGACACCATTATAAAAACTGCACCCCTCAAGCTACTCAAAACTACATTCAAGAAGATTATTAACCCTTCAGGTGCTTCACAGGAGCTAAAGCAACATGGAAGGAAAAAATGGACATTTTAATTTTTTCATTTTTGCATGGGCAACAGGATAAAATGGACCCTAAAATTTGTTGGACAATTTATCCTGAGTACACAGATACCTCATATGTGGTCATAAACCACTGTTTGGGCGCACGGCAGGGCTCAGAAGGGAAGGAGCACCATTTGACTTTTTGAATGGAAAATATGCTGGAATATTTAGCGGTTGACATGTCGCATTTGGAGAGTCCCTGTGTGCCTAAACATTGGAGCTCCCCCACAAGTGACCCCATTTTGGAAACTAGACCCCACAAGGAACTTATCTAGATACAGAGTGAGCACTTTGAACCCCCAGGTGCTTCACAAATTAATCCGTAAAAAAAAGAAAGTACTTTTTTTTTCACAAAAATTTTCTTTTAGCCTCAGTTTTTTCATTTTCACATGGGCAACAGGATAAAATGGATCCTAAAATTTGTTGGGCAATTTATCCTGAGTACACTGATACCTCATATGTGGTCATAAACCACTGTTTGGGCTCACGGCAGGGCTCAGAAGGGAAGGAGCGCCATTTGACTTTTTGAATGGAAAATCTGCTGGAATATTTAGCGGTTGCCATGTCGCATTTGGAGAGTCCATGTGTGCCTAAACATTGGAACTCCCCCACAAGTGACCCCATTTTGGAAACTAGACCCCCCAAGGAACTTCTCTCGATGCATAGTGAGCACTTTGAAACCCAAGGTCCTTCACAAATTGATCCGTAAAAAAAAGAAAGTACTTTTTTTTTCACAAAAATTTTCTTTTAGCCTCAGTTTTTTCATTTTCACATGGGCAACAGTATAAATTGGATCGTAAAATTTGTTGGGCAATTTCTCCTGAGTACACAGATACCTCATATGTGGTCATAAATCACTGTTTGGGCACACGGCTGGGCCCAGAAGGGAAGGAGCGCCATTTGACTTTTTGAATGGAAAATTGGCTCCAATCCTTAGTGGACACAATGACGCCTTTGGAGAGCCCCTGTGTGCCTAAACAGTGAAAAAAAAACACATGTGACACCATTTTGGAAACTAGCCCCCCAAGGAGCTTATCTAGATGAGTAGTGAGCACTTTGAACCCCCAAGTGCTTCACAGAAGTTTATAAACGCAGAGCAGTGAAAATAAAAAAATCATTTTTGTTTCTCAAAAATCATTTTTTAGCCCACTATTTTTTATTTTCCCAAGGGTAACAGGATAAATTGGACCCCAAAAGTTGTTGTCCAGTTTTTCCTGAGTACGCTGGTGCCCCATATGTGGGGGGGACCACTGTTTGGGCGCACGGCAGGGCTCAGAAGGGAAGTAGCGCCATTTGACTTTTTGAATGGAAAATTAGCTCCAATCGTTAGCGGACACCATGTCATGTTTGGAGAGCCCCTGTATGCCTAAACTTTGGAGCTCCCCCACAAATGACCCCATTTTGGAAACTAGACCCCCTAAGGAACTTATCTAGATGCACAGTGAGCACTTTGAACACCCAGGTGCTTCACAGAAGTTTATAACGCAGAGCCGTGAAAATAAAAAATCATTTTTTTTCTCAAAAAATGATTATTTAGCCCACTATTTTTTATTTTCACAATGGTTACAGGAGAAATTGGACCCCAAAAGTTGTTGTCTAATTTGTCCTAAGTACGCTAGTACCTCACATGTGGGGGGGAACCACTGTTTGGGCACACGTCAGGGCTCGGAAGGGATGTAGTGACGCTTTGAAATGCCGACTTGATGGAATGGTCTGCGGGCGGGCAGAGCCCCTGATGTGCCTAAACAGTAGAAACCCCCCACAAGTGACCACATTTTGTAAACTAGACACCTCAAGGAACTTATCTAGATGTGCGGTGAGCACCTTGAACCCCCACGTGCTTCACAGAAGTTTGTAATGCAGAGCCGTGAAAATAAAAAATCATTTTTTTCCTCAAAAACCGATTTTTTTAACCCTCAATGTTTTATTTTCACAAGGGTAACAGGAGAAATTGGACCACAAAAGTTGTTGTACAGTTTGTCCTGAGTACACTGGTACCCCATATGTGGGGGGGAACCACTGTTTTGGCGCATGGGAGAGCTCAAAAGGGAAGGAGCGCCATTTTCGAATGCAGACTTGATGGAATGTTCTGCGGGCGTCATGTTGCATTTGCAGAGCCCCTGATGTGCCTAAACAGTAGAAACCCCCCACAAGTGACCCTATTTTGGAAACTAGACCCCCCAAGGAGCTTATCTAGTTGTGTAGTGAGCACTTTGAACCTCCAAGGGCTACACAGAAGTTTATAACGCTGGGGCATGAAAATAAAAAAATCAATATTTTTTCCACAAACATGATCTTTTAGTCCCCAATTTTTTTATTTTCCCAAGGGTAACAGGAGAAATTAGACCTCAAAAGTTGTTGTCCAATTTGTCCTGAGTACGCTGATATCCCATATGTGGGAGAAATCTACTGTATGGGCACACTTCGGGGCTCGGAAGGGAAGTAGTGCCGTTTTGAAATGCCGACTTGATGGAATGGTCTGCGGGCGTCATGTTACATTTGCAGAGTCCCTGATGTGCCTAAACAGTAGAAACTCCCCACAAGTGACCCCATTTTGGAAACTAGACCCTCCAAGGAGCTTAACTAGATGTGTAGTGAGCACTTTGAACCCCCAAGGGCTACACAGAAGTTTATAACGCCGGGGCATGAAAATAAAAAAATCATATTTTTTCCACAAACATGATCTTTTAGTCCCCAATTTTTTATTTTCTCAAGGGTAACAGGAGAAATTAGACCCCAAAAGTTGTTGTCCAATTTGTCCTGAGTACGATGATATCCCATATGTGGGAGAAAACTACTGTATGGGCACACGTCGAGGCTCGGAAGGGAAGTAGTGACATTTTGAAATGCCGACTTGATGGAATGGTCTGTGGGTGTCATGTTACGTTTGCAGAGCCCATGATGTGCCTAAACAGTAGAAACCCCCCCAAGTGACTCCATTTTGGAAACTAGATCCCCCAAGGAACTCCTCTAGATGTGTGGTAAGCACTTTGAATATCCAAGTTCTTCACAGAAGTTTATAACGCAGAGCCGTGAACATAAAAAATCATTTTTTTTCCACAAAAATAACTTTTTAGTCCCCAATTTTTTTTCCCAACAGTAACAGGAGAAATTAGACCCCCAAAGTTGTTGTGCAATTTTTCCCGAGTACGCTGATACCCCATATCTGGGGGTAAACCACTGTTTGGGCACACGTCGGGGCTTGGAATAAAGGGAGCACTGTTTGACTTTTTGAACGCAAAATTTGCAGGAATCAATGGTGGCGCCATGTCGCGTATGGAGACCCCCTGATGTGAGTAAATAGTGGAAACCCCTCAATTCTAACTCCAACCCTAACCCCAACACACCCCTAACCACAACCCTAACCCCTACACACCCCTAACCCTAATACAAACCCTAACCATAACCTTAACCCCAACACACCCCTAACCCTAATCACAACTCTAACCATAAACCTAACCACAAGCCTAACCTTAATCCCAACCCTAACCCCAAAACACCCCTAACACTTATCCTAACTCTAACCCTAACCACAAACCTAACCCTAATCCCAACCCTAACCCTAATTCCAACCCTAACCCTAATTCCAACCCAAACCCTAATTCCAACCCTAACCCTAGTTCCAACCCTTACCCTAATTATAACCCTAACCCTAATGCTAACCCTAACCCTAGTTCATATTGCGTTTTACCAGCCCGTTCAACACGTAGCGTTGACGGGCTGGTAACGGTATAGCATAACGCGATCGCGTTATGCTATACCCGCTAGTGCAGAGGAATCAGCGATGATTCATCTGTGCTAGCGGTGACGAAGCCCAGACGCTGCAGGCCGCGTTCAAGGCTCCATCACTGAATGATGGCACGGCATGCGTTGCGATGCGCACACAAATGGGGTGAATGGCAGCGTTAACGGACTGCGTTACACCGTGTTATACCGCGGTGAAACGCAGTCCATCTAACGGACTGCCATAATGCAATATGAACCCAGCCTAACCCTAACCCTGAGGCCCCGTGCACACATTGCGGATTCACTTGCGGATTTTTCTAAAATCCGCAGGTAAAATGACCTGCCTTTTACCTGCGTATTTAGCGCGGATTTACTGCGGTTTTGCTGCGGTTTTTCCCTGCGGTTTTACACCTATAATGGAATAGGTGTAAAATCGCTGCGGAATCCGCACAAAGAATTGACATGCTGCGGATTTAAAACCGCAGCAAATCCGCGCTGAAAATCTGCAGCATGTGCACAGCGGTTTTTTTTACCATTTATTTGCATTGTACTGTACATGGTTTCTGGATCTGCTGTGGATCCGCAGCGCGAAATCCGCTGCTGATCCGCAGCAAAATCCGCTGCTGATCCGCAGCAAAATCCGCAACGTGTACACAGGGCCTAATAGGAAAAAAAAAAGTCTTTATTTTATTATTTGTCCCTACCTATGACAGTGGGGGTTCACTTACTTTTTTTTTATTTTGATCACTGTGACAGTTTATCACAGTGATCAAAATAAATTTCTGGACTCTGCAGGGCGCACCATGAAGAATCCCGGGCAGCCGCTGGGACTGATCCAGGGACATCGGTGGACCGGGAGAGGTGAGTATGGGGGTCGGAAGGTGAGGGGGGGATCGGAAGGTGGGGGCAGCAGAGGCCAGGACGAGGGGAGCTGTTAGTGACGGCGGTGACCGATCACCGCCATCTTTCGGTGGCGGCGGTCGATCGCCGCCGTGACTCGATGTGGGAGGGGGTCAGATCGCGGTCTCCAGCCATGGCAGATGCTATTGCAGCATCGGCCATGGCTGGATTGTAATATTTCACCAATTTCATTGGTGAAATATTACAGATTGCTCTGATTGGCTGTTTCACTTTTAACAGCCAATCAGAGCGATCGTGGCCACGGGGGGGGTTAAGCCAACCCCCTGTGGGGAAGCACAAAGGGTCCTGTGCCTGCGGGTCGGGTGACCTTTCAGTGACCCCGATCACCCGACCCGCAGGAACGCGATCCTTTCATGACGCCACATAGGCATCACAGGTCGGATTGGCACCGACTTTCATGACGCCTACGTGGCGTCACAGGTCGGGAAGGGGTTAAAAGACAGATCACGGGTGCTGCCTCCATTCTTCTCTGATTAGCGTAGGATGCAGCAGGAGTGAGGGACAGTATTAGATTTTGTGTGTGCACAGTTTTCAAAAAAGCCTCTCTGTGTGTACTCTTCTCCCATGTCTGTGGGAATAGTGTTCCTAACCATTTTTTTCATCTCTGCAGGCATGTCTGTGGGAGTAGTGTGCTTAACCAATTTTTATTACTCTGCACTTGTGTCTGTGGGAGTAGTGTGCATCAAAACAAATTGTTCAACTCTGCACACATCTGTGGGAGTAATGTGTCTAACCATTTTTTTCTCCTCTGCACATGTGTGTGGAGATAGTGTGCTTAGCCAATTTTTTTTACTCTGTGCCGGTGTCTGTGGAAGTAGTGTACATAAAAACAAATTGTTCTACTCTGCACGTGTGTCTGTGGGAGTAGTGTGTGTAAAAACAAATCGATCGACTCTGCACCTGCGTCTCTGGGAGTCTTGTGCATAAAAACAAATTCCCCTACAGAAAGCGCAGCATTGTCACCTGAGGACCATGGTCATTCGGCTTTCACCACACCCCCTTGCAAATCAGTCAAGCAGTCTGAGTCCCAGGTCATGCAGCAGTCTGTTATACTTTTTGATGAGTCCGCTGGCTGGGGTTCCATGTCCCATCCACCTGAACCTACCCCAGAAGTGGAAGAAACTGAGTGCACTGAAGCCCAACCACTGCTTAAGTTGGAAGATGACTACGTAGGAGGGTTAGTGCACATGGTCAGTGGACCAATGCAGCACATCACAGAGGATGATGAAACACAGTTGCCAACTGTAGCATCTGTTATGTTTCGGTAGTTGAGGAGAAATAGCAAAAATAGCAAAGTAGCAATACACCAGAGAGGCTTGAACCTATTGGATTGCAGGACCCTAAACTAACCGCAACACTAGAAGTAGCCGTGGAGCGTACCTACAGTGATCCTAGACGCCTCGTCACAGCCGGAAGATAGCTACACCTAAAGGCAGAAAGATGAAAGCTATCTGCCCCATAGCAGAACCCCCAAAGAAATAGGAAGCCCCCAAACATGTAATGGCGGTTAGACAAGAAGAAAATATGGACACAGACAGAAAATAGAATGAGCAAACGCTGGGGCCCAATCTGTCTAGATAGAAAAGTATAGGAAAGAATTCTGACTGCAACCCAAAAAAACCCTGTCAAAAATACCAACACTTCTGATTAACAAAAAACCTGAGCTCACACGATCTCTACCACCTAAATCAGATCTCTGGTGTAACACACAGCAATTCAGCAAATAAAAAGTGACAAAGGAACAGAGCAAAAGTGCAAACACAAACTGAGCACAATTGCAGCGCCAGGCCCCAAAAGGGGACCAGGCTGAAGTCTACTGCTAAGCAGCAAACAAGTAAGGAAAATCCAACCAGAGGAAAAAAAACAGCAAATTACTTATCTGAAAGAGAGCAGGAATGCAAGCTGAGCTCCAAGCAATACCAGGAACAACAATTGATTACCGGCAAGGCTGATGGGAACTCAGGTCACTTATATCAGACCATTCAGAGCCAGCTGAAGGCCATTCAGCAATTAGTTCATTACCCTCAGCAACCACTGGAGGGAGCCCTAGCTCAGAAGTCGGCTCCAGAGTATTCACAACAAGCATCTTTCTGCAGTGTGCAGACTAGCAAGGAGGGCAGGGTGGATGAGTGAGTTGAAGGTAAGGTGGGGGATGATGAAATACTAGATCCCATATGAAGTGAAGGCCATCTTATTGACATGCGCAGTTCGAAGGAAGAGGAGGTGGTCACGCAGCAGCACAGCAAAAGATGGAGCAGGGTGCAAAAGCACAGTAGGCAGCCCCAAGCCAGTATATCAGCTGCTACTACCCACCACATAGATGAAATAAGCTCACTAAAGCCAGATCAAAGGAGCTCCCTGGTGTGGAATTTCTTCAAGCAATGTGCTGACAATAAGCGAGGGCTGGTTTGCATGCTGTGCTATCAGAAACTGAAGCGAGGCATAAATCTTCTGAACCTGAGCACAACGTGCATGAGGAGGCATCTGAATTTCAAGCACGAGGTGCAGTGGAGTATACAGTCATGGCCAAAAGTTTTGAGAATGACACAAATATTAATTTTTACAAAGTCTACTGCTTTACTTTTTCTAATGGCAATTTGCATATACTCCAGAATGTTATAAAGAGTGATCAGCTTAACAGCAATTACTTGCAAAGTCAATATTTGGCTAGAAAATGAACTTTATCCCCCAAAACACATTTCAACATTATTGCAGCCCTGCCTTAAAAGGACCAGCTAACCTCTTTTCAGTGATTGCTCCATTAACACAGGTGTGGGTGTTGATGAGGACATGGCTGGAGATCAATCTGTCATGATTAAGTAAGAATGACACCACTGGACACTTTAAAACTCCTCGCCCTCACAGAAACCTGGCTGACACCCTCTGACACCGCCTCCCCTGCTGCGCTGTGTTACGGTGGCCTCCAATTCACCCACACTCCTCGCCCTGGAAACAGACATGGTGGAGGAGTGGGTGTTCTCCTTTCCTCTAACTGCAACTTTAACCCAATCCCACCTCTTCCCTCCCTAATCCTCCCTTCCTTTGAAGTCCACTCTGTCCGCATCTACTCTCCCTCCAACCTCCAAGTGGCCGTCATATACCGACCTCCAGGTCCGACCACTGCCTTCATCGACCAATTCACTACCTGGCTTCTTCACTTTCTCTCCAATGACATCCCCACCATCATCATGGGTGACTTCAACATCCCCACTGATACCCTTCAGTCAGCAGCCTCCAAACTTCTGTCCCTTACTTCATCCTTTGGACTTACTCAGTGGTCCTCCTCAGTCACCCACACGGATGGTCATACATTAGACTTGGTTTTCACCCGCCTCTGCTCTCTATCTAACTTCACCATCTCCCCTCTCCCTCTATCCGACCACCATCTACTCACTTTCTCATCCCTGTCCTCCTCTCCTGTCACCCATGTCCAGCAACACGTGCACCCCCGCAGACACCTTGCACACCTAGACATCCACACACTCTCTGACTCTATTCTTTCACTGGCATCAATATCCTCACTCCACGATACAGACAGTGCCACTGCTTTCTACAATGCCACTCTCACATCGGCTATTGACACGGTCGCCCCTCTCGTTCATGGCAGAGTGCGACGTACCAACAGACAACCTTGGCACAATAACACCACTAAAAAGCTCCGGCAAGTGTCCAGGATTACAGAGCGGCGTTGGAAAAAAACAAATTCGCAAGATGACTTCACTGCATTCAAACAAGCAACACTCTCTTTCAAATCTGCCCTCACCTCTGCTAAACAGGCCTACTTCACAACCCTCGTATCTTCCCTATCCTACAACCCCAAACAGTTATTCAAAACTTTTAACTCCCTCCTCCGCCCACCACTGCCCCCTCCTACCTCCCTCATCTCTGCTGAGGACTTTGCCACACACTTCAAAAATAAGATCGACCAAACAAGGCAAGTCTTCATTGTTCAATCACCTCAACCACTTTATATACCAGACCAATGCCCCAACCCCATAACCTCCCTCTCCAACATAACTGAAGGGGAGCTTAATTGTCTTCTCTCCAAATCGCACCTCACAACCTGTGCACTTGACCCCATCCCAACCCACCTCCTCCCCAACCTCACCACCACTATTATTCCATCCCTAACCCACCTCTTCAACCTATCACTAACTTCCGGTACCTTCCCTTCTGCTTTCAAGCATGCCACAATCACGCCTATTCTTAAAAAGCCAACCCTTGACCCAACCGCTATGTCCAGCTATCGCCCAATATCGCTGCTCCCATTCGCTTCCAAACTTCTGGAGCTGCATGTCCACGCTGAGCTTTCCTACCACTTCTCTTCTAACTTGCTCTTTGACACTCTACAATCTGGTTTCCGCCCCTATCACTCCACTGAGACAGCCCTGACCAAAATTACTAATGACCTACTTACAGCCAAAGCGAACAGACAATACTCTATACTCCTGCTTCTTGACCTGTCCTCTGCTTTTGACACAGTTGACCACTGCCTTCTACTACAGATTCTTTCCTCCTTTGGCGTCAAAGACCTCGCCCTATCCTGGATCTCCTCATACCTTTCCAACCGCTCATTCAGCGTCTCCCACTCACACACTACCTCCTCGTCCCACCCTCTCTCCGTTGGAGTCCCCCAAGGATCTGTTCTAGGACCCCTACTCTTCTCAATCTATACACTTGGCCTGGGGCAACTCATAAAGTCCCACGGATTCCAGTACCACCTTTACGCTGATGACACTCAGATCTACCTCTCTGGCCCAGACATCACCTCTCTGCTATCCAGAATCCCGGAGTGTCTATCAGCCATATCCTCCTTCTTCTCCTCCCGCTTCCTCAAACTCAATGTGGACAAATCTGAACTCATAATCTTTCCCCCATCCCACAGATCTTCCTTACCTGACCTATCTATCACAATTAACGACATCACGCTTTCCCCCGTACCAGAAGTCCGCTGCCTCGGAGTAACCCTTGACTCTGCCCTGTCCTTCAAACAGCACATCCAAGCTCTTTCTACCTCCTGTCGCCTTCAGCTCAAAAATATTTCAAGAATCCGTCCTTTCCTCAACCCTCAATCTACTAAAATGATTGTGCACGCCCTCATCATCTCCCGCCTCGACTACTGCAACACCCTTTTCTGTGGCCTCCCTGCTAACACCCTCGCACCTCTCCAGTCCATCCTTAACTCTGCTGCACGACTAATTCACCTCTCTCCTCGCTACTACTCCGCTTCTCCCCTCTGCAAATCTCTTCACTGGCTCCCATTCCCTCAGCGTATCCAGTTCAAATTACTAATACTGACCTACAAGGCCATCTATAATTTGTCTCCTCCTTATATCTCTGAACTAATCTCCAGATATCTTCCCTCACGTAATCTCCGATCCTCCCAAGACATCCTTCTCTCCTCCACACTTATTCGCTCCTCACCCAACCGCCTCCAAGACTTCTCCCGAATATCCCCCATCCTCTGGAATTCTTTGCCCCAACACGTCCGACTATCAAACACATTCGGATCCTTCAGACGGAACCTGAAAACCCATCTCTTCAGGAAAGCCTACAGCCTGCAATGATCCCCGCTGTCTCCTCACCACTACCGGAGATATCGCCTCAACCAACACTGGAACTGCTGCAACCCACCAACCTGCTGTCTCCTGCCTCACAATCCTGTAGAATGTAAGCCTACAGCCTGCAATGACCCTGCTACCTCCTCACCACTACCGGAGATATTGCCTCAACCAACACCGGAACTGCTGCAACCCCCCGACCTACTGTCTCCTGCCTCACAATCCTGTAGAATGTAAGCCCGAAAGGGCA
This sequence comes from Oophaga sylvatica, assembly GCA_033576555.1. Taxonomy (NCBI): domain Eukaryota; kingdom Metazoa; phylum Chordata; class Amphibia; order Anura; family Dendrobatidae; genus Oophaga; species Oophaga sylvatica. The sequence continues at coordinate 252,745,648 of JARQOD010000001.1, forward strand.
GGGTCCTCTCCCCTCTGTATCAGTCTGTCATTGTTAGTTTGTTTACTGTAAATGATACCTGTAATTTGTATGTAACCCCTTCTCATGTACAGCACCATGGAATCAATGGTGCTATAGAAATAAATAATAATAATAATAATAATAAAAGGAGGCTGGTGCTTGGCATCATTGTTTCTCTTCTGTTAACCATGGTTATCTCTAAAGAAACACGTGCAGTCATCATTGCAATGCACAAAAATGGCCTAACAGGGAAGAGTATCGCAGCTAGAAAGATTGCACCTCAGTCAACAATCTATCGCATCATCAAGAACTTCAAGGAGAGAGGTTCCATTGTTGCCAAAAAGGCTCCAGGGCGCCCAAGAAAGACCAGCAAGTGCCAGGACCGTCTCTTAAAAGTGTTTCAGCTGCGGGATCGGGCTACCAGCAGTGTAGAGCTTGCTCAGGAATGGCAGCAGGCAGGTGTGAGTGCATCTGCACGCACTGTGAGGCGGAGACTCTTGGAGCAAGGCCTGGTCTCAAGAAGGGCAGCAAAGAAGCCACTTCTCTCCAGAAAAAACATCATGGACAGACAGATATTCTGCAAAAGGTACAGGCAGTGGACTGCTGAGGACTGGGGTAAAGTTATTTTCTCTGATGAATCCCCTTTTCGATTGTTTGGGACATCAGGAAAACGCCTCATTCGGAGAAGACAAGGTGAGCGCTACCACCAGTCTTGTCTCATGCCAACTGTTAAGCATCCTGAAACCATTCATGTGTGGGGTTGCTTCTCAGCCAAGGGAATCGGCTCTCTCACAGTCTTGCCTAAAAACACAGCCATGAATAAAGAATGGTACCAGAATGTCCTCCAAGAACAACTTCTCCCAACCCTCCAAGAGCAGTTTGGCGATCAACAATGCCTTTTCCAACATGATGGAGCACCTTGCCATAAAGCAAAGGTGATAACTAAATGGCTCAGGGAACAAAACATAGAGATTTTGGGTCCATGGCCTGGAAACTCCCCAGATCTTAATCCCATTGAGAACTTGTGGTCAATCATCAAGAGACGGGTGGACAAACAAAAACCTAAAAATTCTGACAAAATGAAAGCATTGATTGTGCAAGAATGGACTGCTATCAGTCAGGATTTGGTCCAGAAGTTGATTGAGAGCATGCCAGGGAGAATTGCAGAGGTCCTGAAGAAGAAGGGTCAACACTGCAAATATTGACTTGCTTCATTAACTCATTCTAACTGTCAATATAAGCTTTTGTTACTCATATGTTAGCAATTATATGTCTGTCTGTGATAAAAACATCTGTCAAACACACATAAAAACCAGAGGGCAGCAGATCATGTGAAAATATAATATTTGTGTCATTCTCAAAACTTTTGGCCATGACTGTATACCTTAAAGAGCATGACAGATCTGAGCCTCCTATGATCTCGGCCTCTTCCTCCTGCTCACGATCTACGGGACCACCTGCCTCCCCGCAAAGAGAGGATGTGACAGCACAGCCACCACTACCAGTGTCATCAACATCTCCACACTTATGGAAGTGATCAGCTCTCCATCCCCCAAACCCTTGAGAGAAAGAGGAAATACACCCCTACCCACCCACGAGCTATGGTCTTGAATGACAGCATTTCCATATTTCTCGCTTTTGACATGCTGCCATTCCGGATGGTGGAGAAAGACAGTTTTAAATAGCTGATGACAGTGGGTGTCCCGCAGTACATTGTTCCCTTTCACCACTACTTTTCCATGAGGACCACCCCTTCCCTGCACACACATGTTACAGACCAAATCAGGTGTGCACTGAGCAATGCCTTCAGTTGTAATGTCCACATAATCACCAATATGCGGACAAGTAAGCATGGCCAGGGATGTTACATCTCCCTAACTGCCCACCGGATAAATGTAGTGATGGCTGGGATAGAGATGGAAAGCCTTCTAGAGCATGTACTACCACCACCGAGGATTTCTGATCTGTGCAACGACCACCAAGTTGCCCAGATTTTTCAAGTGCTGATTACTCAGTGGCCACCCTGCTGGATCCCTGCAACAAGGACAATGTACCATCATTACTTCCGTCACTGGAGAGGGATCGCAAAATGCTTGAATACAAGTGCATGCTAGTAGAGGCACTACTTAAGGCGTTCCCACCTGTCAGCGGGGGCTCAGTGGAAGAACAAGACACAAGGCAGAGGAGCAGGAAGTGATAAATGCATCTGGGGTACCATGAGCACCTCAGAAGGCAGGGAGTAGCACCACCATCTGATATTGTATGTATTAGCAAGAGGCAACAGTTGTCTACATATCTCCACATACTAACTGATGGGTCTGCCCCATTTAACTTTTGGGTCTCCAAATTGGACACATGGTCAGAGCTTATGCCTTGAAAGCGCTGGCCTGTCCTGTGACAAGTGTGTTGTCAAAGCATGTGTTTAGCACAGCAGAGGGTGTGATCACAGACAAGGCGCATACACCTATCCACAGCCAATGTGGGAAAGCTAACATTCATTAAAATGAACCAGGCGTGGATCCCCCAGAACATGTCCATACATTTGTCTAACTAAACAACTATACCAACTGAACCCAGCAATTGTTCAACTCTATTTTCAATTCAATTTTTATTTTGGGCCTCCTCAAATAAAAAAAAATAAATTACAGTGTTGGCTAGCTTCTCCTCTGCCTTTTCCACTCACACAGCCACTGTCATGTATAGTGTACAGTTCCTATAGCGTCTTGTGCTTGGGTGCGAGGAAAACACAGGAGACATAGGTTGAAATGATATGACTTGTATTACTTCATACAAGCATGCTGAAAAGTTCACACAGTTTGCAGGAACAGCGACAGGAGACACAGCAGGCCAGAGTAACTTCAAGCACTACAATAAATCTCCAAAGCAGGTTCAGGATCTCTTCTCTGTACCGTAATTCCTCTGCAAACATGGATTCACCAAACAGCAGGTTTCCAGAGTCCAAAAGTGTTCCAAGGTTCCTCAGTAGGGAATAGCTGGAGTACAAGTCCAAGGCTTCCAGGAGTCAGGTCACAGACTGACTGAGGCTTGATTCAGGAGCACTGATTGTTCAGCTGAGGCTGCTTAAGAAGCAAGAGGGAAGAATCAGGGCGGGAACATGAAAACTGGAAACTCCATATTAACTGAGGGCAAGAGCTGCAGAAAGACAGAAAGCAAAATGGCCGACGGAAAACTGAGTTTCAAGGAACATGTCAACAGAGACAAAGAACCTTACATTACTCCCCCCTTAGGGACAACCTCCGGATGACCTCAGACCAGGCTTGTCAGGGTACCTCTGATGAAACTGGCGGAGCAGGCGAGGAGCATTTACATTATTGACTGGTTCCCATGAGTTGTCCTCCACTGGGTAGCCCTGCCATTTAATCAAATATTGCAACTGATTTCTGTACAACCTGGAATCTAGAATCCTTTCCACCATAAATTCTTCCTGACCATCGACCAGCACTGGGTCAGGGCAAGGAGAAGAACGTCCAGGAAACGTATTGGGTGTTGCAGCCTTTAGTAGGGATACATGAAAGACAGGGTGGATTCTCATAGTTCTGGGTAGTTGAAGACGACAAGCAACAGCACTTATAATCTTATTGATCTTATAAGGTCCAATGTACTTATGTCCCAATTTAGACGATGGAATCTTTAATTTAAGATTTCTGGTTGACAGCCAGACCAAATCTCCTACCTTGAAAGCTGGTGCAGGTTTACGAAATTTATCTGCTGCTTTCTTGTACCTTTCCTGAGCCAATTCTAGATTTTCCTTTAGAAGATCCATATTCTTTTGTAAAGAAGTGATTCTTTCAGCCACTGCCGGCAAGGGCGTATCTATGGGAAATCGAGGAAGAATGTTAGGATGATAACCTAGATTGGAGTAAAAAGGAGACTGCTTAGTGGAGGCGCTCTGAGAGTTGTTATAAGAGAACTCAGCCAGTGGAAGTAGATCCACCCAATCATCCTGTAGGTGGCAGATAAAACAGCGGAGATACTGCTCCAGGGTCTGATTGGTTCGTTCTGTCTGTCCATTAGTCTGGGGATGAAAAGCAGAAGAAAGGTTAACTTTAATGTCCAATGCTGCACAGAAATTTTGCCAAAACCTTGAAGTGAATTGCACCCCTCGATCCGAAATGACCTCATCCGGTACTCCATGTAAGCGAAACACATTCTTAATCATCAAGTCTGATGTCTGTTTTGCAGTGGGTAAGCCGACACAAGGGATAAAATGAGCTGCCTTTGTTAGACGGTCAACCACCACTAGAATGGTGTTCTTCCCTTGAGAGGTTGGTAACTCCACAATGAAGTCCATAGAAATGGATCCCCACGGGCGGGACGGGGTGGGAAGAGGTTGCAACAGACCAGTTGGTGAGGAACAAGGTGTTTTGCATCTTGCACAGACTTCACATGAAGTGACATAGTTTAAGACATCTTTCCTGTAAGTGGGCCACCAAAAGAAACGAGAAAGAAATTCTTGTGTCTTTAGAATTCCCCTATGCCCGGCTATCTTGGAATCGTGGATGAGTTGCAATACTCTCAATCTGACTGTTTCAGGTATATACAGACGTTGTCCCTGAATCCACACACCATTCTTAAAGACAAGACTTACGTCCCTTGGGGGTTGAGCCAACAAAGAATCCGCATGGTATGCTTCCTTGATGTCCTTAAGTAGGTCTTGATTATGAATCACTCCCAGGAATCTAGAGTCAGGAAGAATAGTCTTAGGAGGAGTAAGTGGACGTGTCTCTGCTGAATGAATCCTAGAGAGTGCATCAGCCTTTCCATTGCGCGATCCTGGTCTATAAGAAATGACAAAATTAAATTGGTTTAGGAAAAGATTCCAGCGAGCCTGGCGAGGAGTCAGGCACTTAGCCGACCTGATAAATTCAAGGTTACGATGGTCTGTCAGGACGACTATTTGCTGTGCAGCTCCCTGAAGAAGGTGTCTCCATTCCTTGAAGGCGGCAATAATGGCCAACAATTCTCTATTGCCCACATCGTAGTTCCTCTCAGCCGAAGACAACTGCTGGGAAAAGAAGGCACAGGGATGCAAGACATTCTTCTCACCTGTTCTCTGAGAGAGTATAGCTCCAACGGCACAGTCTGAAGCATCCACCTCTATTATGAAGGCAAGCTCGGGGTTGGGATGTACTAAGATAGGTGCGGTGGTAAATTTATCCTTTAAACAGGAAAATGCTTCCTTAACTTGCGGGGTCCTGGAGAACCTAGACTGTTTCCGGGTAAGTTGGGTGATAGGTGACACTACCTCAGAAAAATTCTTAATGAAACGTCTATAGAAGTTGGCAAACCTGATGAAACGCTGCACCTCCTTCACATTTCTAGGAATTGGCCAATCCTTGATGGCTTGGGTCTTGCTTCCATCCATACTAATCCCTTGCGTAGATAGTACATACCCCAGAAATTGAATTTCGGTCCTATGGAATTCACATTTTTCAAGTTTGATGTAGAGATGGTTTTGTCTTAGGCGTTCTAAGACCATTCTCACATGTCCATGATGTTCCTCTGTGGAGTTAGAAAAAATTAGAATATCATCCAGATAAATCACCACAAATGTATCTAGGAGATCCCTGAAGATATCATTCACAAAGTGTTGGAAAGTGGCTGGGGCGGTACTCAGACCAAAAGGCATAACTAGATATTCAAAGTGTCCATAGCGTGACCTGAAAGCAGTCTTCCATTCATCCCCAGGTCTGATACGGACCAAGTTATAGGCCCCACGGAGATCCAGTTTAGAGAAAATTTTGGCATGCCGCACTCTCTCCAACAACTCAGGGATTAAAGGCAATGGATAACGGTTTCTAATAGTAACCTTATTGAGTTCCCTATAGTCTATGCAGGGTCTCAGAGATCTATCTTTCTTCTTCACAAAGAAGATGGGTGCACCTGCGGGAGATGAAGAGGGGCGTATGAAGCCCTTGGCTAAATTTTCGTCTATATAATCCTTCAAAGCTTTTAGCTCGGGCCCCGCTAGGGGGTAGATCTTACCAAAAGGTATCTCGGCTCCGGGTAATAATTCAATTGGACAATCATATGGACGGTGAGGAGGAAGCTGATCAGCGTTCTTCTTGTCACATAAATCGTCATAGTCCTGGTATACAGCTGGTAGTTCAGGGACTGACATGGTTCCTTTAGGAACAGAGCAAGCTGAAACTCCTTGACTCATCTGTTTCTCCGGAAAGTGTAATTCCTTGGTCTCCCAGTTAATCGTAGGATTCTGCGCCTGCAGCCATGGTAGCCCTAGAATGATGGGAAAGTGGGGAGAAGAGATAAGCAAAAAAGACATTTTCTCCTGATGATCTTTACCCATAAGGACCCTCAAAGGCTCTGTTTCTTGATCCACTGGTCCAGAAGTCAGTAGAGAGCCATCCACAGTCTCCATCTGTACTGGAGTAGCCTTCTTCACTGAACGTATCCCCTGTTTCAGAGCAAAGGAGATATCCATAAAATTTCCACTTGCTCCTGAGTCGATCATAGCAGAGCTAGACACCCAGACTGAGTCAACCCAGAGTTTGATGGAAAGGAAGCAATGAGAATTGTTTCTTTTACAACTCAGCTGGGACACCGCTGAGGAAACTTGAAAAATTGCAGCGTTTATACCGTCATCGTCCCCAGAACTAACAGAGTTTAAGTCCGAGAAATCAAGATCTCTTGCAGCAGATCTCTCTGGAGCCTGAGGCTCGGACATGACAGAGCTCCTCTCGCAACACTCACAGTGAATGACTGCTGCAGTAGTCTTACGAGAACGGCTGGGGCAGTTTATAATGAAGTGCCCTGACTTACCACAGTAGAAACATAGATTTTCCTTTATACGATGTTCTTTGCGTGCATCACTAACCCGTCTTTGTAAAGAGTCCACCTGCATGGGTTCAGGTTCTGGTTCCCTTGTGATCCTACTCAAAGGTTCCTTAGCTGAGGAGGGAGGTAGTAAAAGGTTAGTGCGATTATTTTCGAACCATCTCTCTTGTCTGCGTTCAGTCAGACGAGCATCAATACGGATACAATAGTTAATAAAGTCACCTAATGCAGTGGGAAGGTCGGCACAAGCAAGTTCATCCTTAATCAGTGGAGACAACCCTTTCCGAAAAATAGATTTTTTAGCGGAAGTGTCCCAAGTGGTATCAAGAGCCCATCTCCTGAAATCCAGGGCATATTCGGCTACTGAACGCTTACCTTGGCGCAAAGTTAACATGGCTGCTTCAGCTGTTGCACCTCGATTGGGGTCATCAAACACCTGCCCCATGGCTGAAATAAAAGCATCAAGGTGATTCAAACAATCATCCTCAGTCTCAATCAGAGGGTTTGCCCACATCAAAGCCTTATTGGTAAGCAACATGATTATAGTAAGCACTTTGGATCGTTCAGTGGGAAATTGTGAAGCATGTGCAGAGAAAAATAAATTGCATTGATTAATAAATCCCCTGAATTTCTCACGTTCACTGCCAAAACGAAAAGGAGGTAATTTGGGGATCCCAGAACTTGGGGTTATGGCAGGAGAATTTTAAGGGAATGCGCTCACCTGGAATGGTTGTGAGAAGTCACAACCACTGTTATCACATAAGGTATTAAACGGACATCTGATATCCACAGTCACAGCAGACACGGCTTTCCCAGACCCAGCAGAGACTAAACATTGGCTCCTGAATCTTGTCATGTATAGTGTACAGTTCCTATAGCGTCTTGTGCTTGGGTGCGAGGAAAACACAGGAGACATAGGTTGAAATGATATGACTTGTATTACTTCATACAAGCATGCTGAAAAGTTCACACAGTTTGCAGGAACAGCGACAGGAGACACAGCAGGCCAGAGTAACTTCAAGCACTACAATAAATCTCCAAAGCAGGTTCAGGATCTCTTCTCTGTACCGTAATTCCTCTGCAAACATGGATTCACCAAACAGCAGGTTTCCAGAGTCCAAAAGTGTTCCAAGGTTCCTCAGTAGGGAATAGCTGGGGTACAAGTCCAAGGCTTCCAGGAGTCAGGTCACAGACTGACTGAGGCTTGATTCAGGAGCACTGATTGTTCAGCTGAGGCTGCTTAAGAAGCAAGAGGGAAGAATCAGGGCGGGAACATGAAAACTGGAAACTTCATATTAACTGAGGGCAAGAGCTGCAGAAAGACAGAAAGCAAAATGGCCGACGGAAAACTGAGTTTCAAGGAACATGTCAACAGAGACAAAGAACCTTACAGCCACATTCACCTCCACCTCCTTCACCTACTCCACTTCCTCCCACACTTGAATCTCCACCTCGTGGTTCTAGATTGTTTTTATTTTAATTCTATGTGCTTTTAAGTCAGTTCCCTACAAAAATTCCATAAGAACAACAAAAACAGTTTTTAATTACTCCTCCCTTGCCTCTTCAACCTACAACGCCATGTCCACCTCCTCCCCAACTTGGACCTCTGCTTCCTGGTTCTAGATTGTTATTTTTTTATGTTCTTTTAAGTCAGTTCCCTAACAAAAACAAATATAAACCCCAAAAAGTAAAATAAAACAACAAAACAGTGTTGGATTCCTCCTTCCCTGCTTTTTCCACCTACACATCCATCTCCATCTACTCTACCTCCTCCTCCATTTGGACCTCCACCTTCTGGTTCCAGATTATTATTTTTTTATTGTTCTATGTTTTTTATGTAATTTACCTATCCACATTTGTTTGCAGGGCAATTGTCCTGCATTTTGCTTCCTTTTGCAGCCTCATAGCCCTTACTATGACAATTTTAAAGCCGTTTTAAAGCACTGAAGTTTGAGTCCTCATTGACTTCTACTGGGTTCGGGTTCAGTTCGGCCAATCCCAACAAACCCAAGCATACACAGGTCCGCGTATCCCTAATGATAACATTTAAACAAACTGAAATTGTAAATTTTGGGCTGCACACACCAATAACTCCAATACTGCCAGTTGATTGCAACACAGCAGTAAATAATTAGGCCAATCACTGAATGCTCATACTGATTCACAGGGTTGTCTCTAAACCAGGTTTTATTGTAGCATGTTCTGTGGATGCTTTTTAATTAGCATTATGTTATAGCCACCCTTTTTAGTCTATTTTGCTTTCATTGTTTATAAAAGGTTACCGGTTCTTTCAAAAACTAATATTTTTTCTTTCGCATTCTTAATAAGGTACAAAACAAGATGATAGAAAAGATCAAGAAGGTGAAGCACCAACAACACCATCAAATAGCAAAAAAGGTAAATATTTTCATCCATAAAGACTCATGTGATTACTGTATAGTTTCCTACTCTTTTCTCCCCATTACAATGCTAGTTTCACATCATAGTCATATGACTGCTTTTTGGCATTTCTGTTATACCTACGACATCTAAAACCCCAACAGTTGTACTGAACTGAACTTAGATCACCATATAACCTAATGGTCATCTACGTTCAATTTCGTAAAACTGCAGTAGGCACAATTTATTGAAGAAGAAACTGAATTCTGGAGAAAAAATATTACAATTTGAAAGTCCTCAGTGGTTGACACTAGTGATGAGCGAGTATACTCGCTGCTCGGGTCTTCCCGAACATGCTGGGGTGACCTCCCAGTATTTGGGCGTGCTCGGAGATTTAGTTTGTGTCGCTGTAGCTGCATGATTTGCGGCTAATAAACATCCCCACATGTATTCAGGCTGTCTAGCAGCCGCAAATCATGCAGCTACGGCGACACAAACTAAATCTCCGAGCATGCCCAAATACTCGGAGGACACCCAAGCATGCTCGGGAAAACCCGAGCAACGAGTATACTCACTCATCACTAGTTGACACCCTTTAAAGGAAATCTGTCACCAGGACTTTGCTGAGTAATCTACAGACAGTGTCAGGTTGGTGCCATTATACTGATTAAAATGACCCTGGTTTGATGAAATCCATTTTGCGGTTGTTGTTTAATCTTTATTTTCAGTTTTGAGTTAATGATATGCTGGTGCTCGGGGGCAGCCTGTGGGGGGGGTTTTCATGTGGTGCTGTGATTAAGTATTCATCAGTATGGCTTCTGACAGGTCACTGATACCTCAGTGATCTGCCCCTAGTTTACATAATGAATATTATATATATTATATATTTAAAAAATCCCCTTCTTCAGGGAGGTGCCGGCGTTGGTGCCTGCGCTGCACCATGATCACATCCATGATTTTTTTTTTAAGGACTTTATGGATACCATTAAAAACAATAATTAAATGCACAATATGGATGTGATCACAGTGCAGCACAGGCGCAGGCCTGCAGAAGGGGATTTTCTTTTAAATATATTTAATATTCAGTATGTAAACTACTGGGCAGGTCACTGAGGGGTCAGTGACCTGTCAGAATCAATCAGTATGAATATATAAGCAGAGCACCACATGAAGACCACCCACAGGCCTACCTCAAAGTATGAGCATATTATTAACTCAAAACTGAAAGTAAAGATTAAACAAAAACCACAAGACGGATTTCATCAACCCAGGTATCATTTTAATCAGTGTAACTGCGCCAACCTGACACTGTCTGTAGGTTACTCATCACAATCCTGCTAACAGGCTCCCTTTAATGTCTAAATTAAAAGATGGTAACAAATAGCAAGCTTTCAAAGTATGCTTGATACTATACTTATATTATACTTCAACAGGTATACTATGCCTGATGAAGAGACGTGCATAGTTAGCCATTAAAAGTAGTGATGGGCAAACCCGAAAAGTAAAGTTACCGCTAATCACCGAGGCTGCATTCGCAGCAACTTATTCTCCTGTGGTTTTCAGCCTGGACCGTCACATCATGGCACCTCCTAGGTTGTAAACCACATTTTACAGACATGGATTACAACTTGGGACATCGTCATTTCGAACAGTTGAGGGGTATTTTTGTTGTTTATTATTTTCTGTTTTTTTACAGGGAACAAGGGCTTCAATGGAATGGGCGTAAGGTGAGTATAACTTCATTCATTATTTTTAAATACATTTGTAAAACAGGGTGTGGATTTTTATTTCAAATAAAGGACTTTATTCTGGGCTGGGTTTTTTTTATGTACAACATGACTATGGGATTAGTAATGGATTGACGTCTTATAGATACTTCTCAAAAAATAATCATTGGCTTTGATGTCACCGGACAATACAAAGGTGACATCAACCCCAGAAATATTACTCCACTTGCCACCGCCACAGCGCAAACGGGAAAAGCTGGGCAAAGCGCCAGAATTAGCACATCTAATAGATGAGCATTTTCTGGAGCGGAGGTGGGCTGCTATTTTTAGGCTGGGGGGGGCTATATCCATGGCCTCTTACCAGCCTTAGAATACGAGCACACAGCTGTCTGCTTTAGCTTGGCGGGTTGTCAAAACTGGGGGGACCCAACACTGTTTTTTGAAATTATTTATTTAAATAATTTTAAAATACGGCGTGGATACCCCTCAATTCTTGATAACCAGCCTTGATAAAGCTGACATCTTAATAGCCATTTCAAAACTGTGCAGAAGGGTGCAGAGGTCGTTCACACATTCTGGCTCTGTTTACACGCTTTCAGTTCTGCTCTATCACACTTCCTTACTTCAGACTGAGGCCACACTTGATTGACTTCTCTATCCCTGCGGATTGTGGCTATAAGACCACTCAGATGCTTCATACATCTGTCCTGATACAGGTTTAGCTGTTGACTCCTTCCCCTCTCTACCCTCCTGGACCTTTTATAATTCTTAACTGCGACTCAGCTGTCAAATGACCTGGTGTCCATTCTTATCTTTTTCTTCCATGAAATACAAGGTTTGATATACTGTACAGCTCATGCTTGCTCTCTTTCTGTTCTGTCCTTACAATCTCTGGTCACTAGATGGCAATGTTTACTTATTTAAAGGGAACCTATCAGACCCCCCCTATTCTCGTGCCTCCAGAATAACCAGCAGTTGTGCCTACACAACTGAGGAAGCTACATTTAATGCGAAACACGCTTTGGGGAACGTGGCTGCAGTCTAGGCAGGACGGACTACTGACAGGGATAATTATTCCCTGCATTAATAACATTATTTGTAACATGCACAGCACATAACAAAAGGACCCAGAGATATGCTAACTGAACGTTCCATTATTTGCCTTTATAGATGTTTATGTGCTTATTATTAATATGGAATGCTAACTATATATAGGCATTTAATATGTTTTATCATTAGTCTCTACAATGGGATAATATCCCTCCTTTTGTTTGCACCTTAAAAATTGATCATGACCTATACTCTGACCTCTTTTTACATCCACGTATTTAATCACAGTTTACCAAAATAAAACCCATGTATACTTCTCTGTAACCCTTTTTTGAATTGTTATTAATCTATGTATTTTAATAAACTTTTTGTATTTTTTTACATATTTTGGACTCAGTTTTCTTCTTGTTTTGCATATTATGGAGAGTCGCCAATTGTATGGGTACATAGCAACACATTACTGCTATTATATATATATATATATATATATATATATATACAGTATATATAGCTAAATACCCTGCAGTCTCTTTATTACATTGCACACAGAAACAGATCTTTAGAAAAAGTATTTCTAAGGTCTGTTTATGATATGTAAATGATGCCTTTGACTAGTTGATGGGGCATTAGTGTCCCCACACTAGTCAGCCCACTTAGCATGTTATAACATACATGTGGATGTGATAACATGACTTACAAGCGCCGGTGTCATCACCAGCGCTATACAGGTAACATAGTAACATAGTTTTTAAGGTTGAATGAAGACCTTAAGTCCATCTAGATCAACCCATAGCCTAACGTGTTGATCCAGAAGGAGGCAAAAAAAAAACATGCGGCAAACAGTAAGCTTCACATTGGGGAAAAAAATTATTTCCCGACTCCACATACGGCAATCAGACTAGCTCCCTGGATCAACGTCCCTATCAAGGAATCTAGTATATATAACCTGTAACATTATACTTTACAAGAAAGGCATCCAGTCCCTTCTTAAATTTTAGTAGGGAATCACTCATTACAACATTAGACGGCAGAGAGCTCCATAGTCTCACTGCTCTTACAGTAAAGAATCTGCGTCTGTGATTATGGCTAAACCTTCTTTCCTCCAGACGTAGAGGATGCCCCCTTGTCCCTGTCAAAGGCTTAAGAGTAAAAAGATCATTAGAAAGGTCTCTGTACTGTCCCCTCATATATTTATACATTGTAATAAGATCACTTCTAAGCCTTCATTTATCCAAACCAAATAACCCCAAGTGTAATAACCTGTCTTGGTTTTGCAGACCCCCAGTTCTCTAATAACCTTGGTCGCTCTTCTCTGCACCCGCTCCAGTTCAGCTATGTCTTTCTTATACACCGGAGACCAGAACTGTACACAGTATTCTAAGTGTGGTCGCACCAGTGACTTGTATAGAGGTAAAATTATGTTCAGCTGCTTCTCACAAAATTAGAATCATCAAAAAGTTAATTTATTTCAGTCCTTCAATACAAAAAGTAAAACTCATATATTATATAGAGTCATTACAGAGTGATCTATTTCAAGTGTTTATTTCTGTTAATGTTAATATTTATGGCTTACAGCCAATTAAAACCCAAAAAGTCATTATCTCAGTAAATTAGAATAATTAACAAAAAACACCTGCAAAGGCTTCTTGAGCGTTTAAAAAGGTCCCTTAGTCTGTTTCAGTAGGCTCTACAATCATGGGGAAGACTGCTGACTAGACAGATGTCCAGAAGACAGTCATTGACACACTCCACAAGGAAAGTATGCCACAAAAGGTCATTGCTAGAGAAGCTGGCTGTTCACAGAGTGCTGTATCCAAGCATATCAATGGAAAATTGAGTGGAAGGAAAAAGTGTGGCAGAAAAAGGTGCACAAGCAAAGGAACAACTGCAGCCTTGAAAGGATTTTTAAGAAAAGGCCATTGAAAAATTTGGGTGAGATACACAAGGAGTGGACTGCTGCTAGAGTCATAGCTTAATGAGCCACCACATGCAGAAGTATCCAGGACATGGGCTACAAGTGTCGCATTCCTTGTGTCAAGTCTCTCAAGACCAATATACAACGCCAGAATGTCTTACCTGGGCAAAGGACAAAAAGAACTGGATTGTTGCTCAGTGGTCCAAGGTGTTGTTTTCAGATGAAAGTCCATTTTGCATTTCATTTGGAAATCAAGGTCCCAGAGTCTGGAGGAAGAGTGGAAAGGTACACAATCCAAGCTGTTTGAGGTCTGGTATGAAGTTTCCACAATCAGTGATGGTTTGGGGAGCTATTAGTGATGAGCGAGTATACTCGTTGCTCGGGTATTCCTGAGCACGCCCGGGCGGTCTCGGAGTATTTGGAAGTGCTCGGAGATTTAGTTTCTGTTGCCATAGCTGCAAGATTTGCAGCTATTTGACAGCCTGAATACATGTGGAAATTCCCTGACAAGCAGGCAATCCCCACATGTATTCAGGCTGTCAAATAGCCGCAAATCATGCAGCTGGGGCTACAGAAACTAAATCTCCACGCACTTCCAAATCTGCTAGTGTAGGTCCACTGTGTTTTATCAAGACCAAAGTCAGCGCAGCTGTCTACCAGGAAATTTTAGAGCACTTCATGATTCCCTCTGCCGACAAGCTTTTTGGAGATGGAAATTTTATTCTCCAGCAGTACTTGGCACCTGTCCACACTGCCAAAAGTACCAATACCTGGTTTAAAAACAACAGTATCACTGTGCTTGATTGGCCAGCAAACTCGGCCGACCTTAACCCCATAGAGAATCTATGGGGTATTGTCAAGAGGAAGATGAGAGACACCAGACCCAACAATGCAGACAAGCTGAACGCTGCTATCAAAGCAACCTGGACTTCCATAACACTTCAGCAGTGCCACATGCTGATCGCCTCCATGCCTCACCAAATTGATGCAAATGTATCCCCGACCAAGTATTGAATGCATATATTGAACATACATTTCAGTAGGACAACATTTTGGATTTTAATATAATTTTTCAAGCTGGCATTATAAAGTATTCTAATTTACTGAGATAATGACTTTCGGGTTTTCATTGGCTGTAAGCCATAATCATCAACATTAACAGAACTAAATACTTGAAATAGATCACTCTGTTTGTAATGACTCTATATAATATATGAGTTTCACTTTTTGCATTGAAGAACTGAAATAAATTAACTTTTTGATGATACTCTAATTTTGTGGAAGCACCTGTACATACCTGGTGCATGAGCATGGATTCTTTCCTTCATTGCATTGATCCTCTGAAGCCGGGTGTACGCATTCCGGCTTCAGGGAGGCTCACTGTGCATTATCGGAGGTCTTCTTCACGTGTGTACCTGGCTTCAGAGGATCAATGCAGTGAGGGAAAGAAGACGTGCGCACTCTCGAGATATGTTTCAGGTGTGATAACATACTAAATGGGCTGACTAGTCTGAGGACACTAACGCCACATCGACTAGTCAGAGGGCCACATTTACATATCATAAACGGCCTTCAGAAATACTTTTTCTAACGATCTGTTTGTGCGTAATAAAGGGACTTTTAGGCAGGGTATTTAGCTATGTAGACACAAGTGCTGGTAGTTCTGAGGGCAAGGGGGACCTGACAGTTTCCCTTTAAGCTCCCCTGTACATTCAACTTTAGAGGTCCTCGATTTCCTTACATTCCTCCTTTATACTTGTCAGTACTCGGACGAGAAAGGTCACCTTGACTCTAGATGCTCCAGCATTTTGGCGATCCCAGCCTGGCTTGTATCCAAGCACACTTCTGTGTCTCCTACACTATATACTGCCAGATAAAGTCATCATCCTCTCCGTACTTTGCAGGTGGAACACCAGCGCTGACTTGCTCAGTTCTGTGAGACCATTCTTGGATCATTTCTCCTGTGAGTTCAGTCCTCGGTCTATCCAGAAAGCTGGTTTCAGGTGGTAAAGTTACTTCCCTTGGCACTGCAGGTACTACCTACCCTTCATCTTCATCATCCACAAATCTTTTTGGTGCAGAAACACTCTGCTCTCCCCTTCAGACACACAGTGACGGAGCATGTTGCTGTGTAGCACTCTTCCTTGTGCTCGTGTTTTCCCTCAGATCGGACATCACACACTGGATTTTTGGTATGCGCTCTCCCGATGGGGAGTTGCCTTCCATCTGTAATCCAACTTGCCCCTAGGGCTCTAGTCTTTGCTTGTACCAGTACTCAATCCCCTGGTCACAAGAGCGTATCCTGCATTGGCGTCACATCAGAGTAGCTCATCTTCTGGAATCTCAGCCCAACAAGATTCCTCAATATCTGTACCTGATGTCGTTGTTCTCGCACCCTAGTAGAAGTATTCATTCTTGTGCTTTCTTCTTCAGGCTCAAGTTTCAGCTCAGTGATTTCACGGCCATTACGACCAAACAGCAATGTGTAAGGGGTATACCCTATTTTGGAATTAGCCTAATTGCTGTATACTCACATTATGAATTCAAGTCATTTCATCTTCCGATCATCTTCCAAAGTCCTAAACCTCTGCAGCAATGTTCTGTTGAAACATTCTCAGGTTTCATTTACCTGAGGATGATAGGGCATTGTTTGGGACTTCTCAATGCTGTATAGTCTTTGTAGTTCTTCAATGACTCTACCTTGCAAGCCTGCTCCCTGGTTGAAGTGAATTCTCTTTGGGCACCCGTATACCTGGATGAAGTCATGACAGGTGGCTTGAGCCATGGACTCAATTGTCTGATCCCTTGTCAGGGTCACAACTGTGAACTTCATGAAATGATTCATCATTACCAGGCAGTACTTACAACCGTTGTTGGAAGGCCAATCATGAAGTACCACCATCAACACTCCTAGCAGCTCAGATGTCCTTACCACCTGGGTAAGTGCTCACTGCCGGGGGTTTAGTAAATTCACACTGATGGCACTTCTGGCAAGCTTTCTCTATTACTCGACGTAGTTGTTTCCAGTAAATGAGACGCTGTGGCCATTGAAAGGTTTTCTCAGTTGTGAAGTGGGTGCCCCTCTAATGGGCTTCTTTCGCCATGCTGGATGCAATCCCTCAGAATCACTACTTGTCATGTATTTCTGAATTCTCTTGGTAACTGTATCCACTTAAATAACAGGCTATTCTTCATATAGTGTTGTTCCATTTGTCTTAGTATTTGTAAGGCACCGATAGACAAGGCCGCCCCTCTTTTCTGTTGGGCTTCAGGCCTAGGGTCACCCACTTCCAGATCTTTGATAGTTTTGGGTCTGACATTTGAAGATGTACCCATCCTGGTGCTCCCCCCTTCTCTTGAGAAGCCTCTAGAGTTGTTGCAAAAGGTCTGAAGTCTGGGTCTGATCCCCTCCAATTCTTCATCCACATCCTGAACAGTCACTCAGGGGTCACTTTTGAGATTGAACCACCATTTTTCCAGTGTTCCTGGTTTAACATTTTCTATAAGAGCTAGCAGGTTGTTGCCAGTTCGCACATGAACTTCAGACCCCAACAAGTACTCTGCAAATTTCTCAGTCATGGCACATTCCAGGGCCAACAATTCTAGTTTGAACAAGCTGTAATTCTCAGGATTTCCCTCTGCATCCCGCAGGGATTGACTAGCATAGGCGATCACTCGTTCTTGACCTTCCTTGACCTGGGCCAATACAGCTCCCAGACCATAGAAACTCTTGTCAATAAATAACACAAATGGCTGTGAGAAGTCTGGGTAGGCCAATGGGAGTATTAATGTAAGTTTCAGTACCTGGAAGGCCTCTTGCCTTGGCCCACACTGGGTCGGCTGACTCTTGGGACCCCCTTCCATCCCTCTCAACAACTCATGCAAAGTCCTTTATGCACCTTCTGAGGTACCCAGACAGATATGTACGGTGCAAGTTGGAAGCGGGTGTATGGAGCGGGCTCAAAGGGTAAGCCAGCCCCATATGTGGCAGGTGTTGGTTGTGTGTTACAGCCAGGACTTTCCTATAACAATCGCTAGTGTAGCAAATCTCTGCCTGCAATTGTTAACCTGTTAAATGCTTGACAGTTGCATTTAACATGTGCAGGCATGTTTGCGCATCATTCCATGCGCCCAACGGTGCACCCGAGACATTATGACGGGTTGCCAATGGGTTGCTATGACAGGTGGCGGTCTGTTGAAGACATCTGTTCTTGTCATTACGGAGCTCCATTTAAACACTGCTTGTGGATAGGCTTCAAAGGAGACCATGATTTCTGCTATATACAGCAATGCTATTAATTGCTATTTAAAGCAAGAAATCAGACAATTTGTTGTCACAAAGGTGACAACAACCCCCCCAACTATTACCCCACTTGCCACCACTACAGGGCAAGTGGGAAGAGCAAGGCTATTTGCCAGAATTGACGCAACTTAGAGATGTGCCTTTTTCTTGGGCAGCTGAGAGCTGATGTTTTTAGCCAGGGGGGGGCTAGTATCCATGGCCCCTTCCTAGGCTATTAATATCAGCCCGTAGCTGTCTGCATACCCATTGCTGGCTATTAATTTTAGGGGGTCCCCAAGCCATTTTTTTCCGATAAATAATCTTTTATAATTAAATACATGTCCAGTATTTTGCACACACACACTGCACTAATTGTATTTGTCACTGACATCTATATATCTACCTATTCTATATGTATTTACTGTATGTAATCCATCTCTTATATCCTGTCGGCTCCTGCACTGATTTTACAGAACCCGGCTTTTCTCCTATCTATCTCTCTATGCAATGTAAATACATATATGTATATATATATATATATATAAATGTGTGTGTGTGTCACTGACATCTATATATATATATATATATATATATATATATATTTATATTTATGTGCATATCTCTATTGTTTTCTAACCTGTCAGTGTGATTTTACTGTACACTACTCATGAATTGCCGGCTTTTCAAATTACACCGGTGCGTAAAAATCGGACAGCCCTCGCATGGTGCGAGTGCTGTGCGATTTTTTTCTCACACCCATTGACTTCTATTGTAGGATGCAATCCAAATACCAATTACAATCGCAGCATGCTGCAATTTTTTTTCCAGTCCGATCGTGATCCGATCCAAGCTGGAAAAAAAAACGCAGATGAAGACACAATCATAGAATAACATTGGTCCGAATTCGGATTTTTATCGGATTTCATTCATCTAATTTCATCACAAGTGGTAATGAGCCCTAAAGCTGCAGGCCCTGGGCTTGGCGGTGGGTGTTTTCGGAGGTATGATGCTGAGGGGCAATGCTGAGAGCCCCAGGGTGGTAGGAGGGGGTGTTCAGCGGTGCTCGGCGGTGCAGGGTCTACGCCAACATTTTGTGAAATCCCGGAACCCCCACACTTCCATGATTTCTATGCACTGAGATTAGTCTCCCAAGAACGGAATCTGCGCATGCACCTACTGCGGTGGCTATTTTCCCGGGGTCCACTGCATTGAAGCCATGGCAGTGCGGGGATTCCAGACTTTCAAAAAATGACATCAGAGCCCCCCACCGCCGAGCTCCGCCTTCTACCAGCCTGGGTTGGTACTCACAGCATCAAACCGCATTGTCGCATCTCACATCCTGTGACCCTGCCTCATCACCACCGCCGCATCCTGCTAGTAAACTGTATTCGGACTGTAAGGCCGGGGTCACACTTGCGAGTGTGATGTGAGAAACTCGCGCAAGTCTCTCGCATCAATACCCGGCACTGCCACAGGCACTCGAGAATGGAGTGTGCGGCTGCATGTATTTCTATGCAGCCGCACACTCTGGTCCGAGTGCTGGCGGCAGTGCCCGGTATTGATGCAAGAGACTCGTTCGAGTTTCTCACATCACACTTGCAAGTGTGACCCCGGCCCAAGACAGACTTCCATTTGACAAATTACATTTTTTTTCCCTATTTTCATTCTGAAAATTTGGGGTCGTCTTATAATCCGACAAATACGGTAGATTACAAAAGTTATACTTTGCCAAGATCCATATTAAACATAAAATACAGTACAAGTACACCTCATAGACAAAAAATGGATTAAGAGTTATGTCAAGGGCAATTATATTTGCTAGGAATTTAGTATAAAATAACCTTTACCATTCTTTTCTTGTAGGAATTATAATCGGAGTAGGTTGTGTACTTGCTGCAGTTGTTTTTGTTGTCTTAATATTCCTGTTCAAGATGTGCCAGAAGAAAACCCCAGGTGAGAATGATCTGCCAAATTGTCTAAAACTTTTAGCTTAAAAAATGGAGGTAGACAGTGTATTTGAACATTAAATAATTGACTTCATGCATTTAATAATTTGCATACACCTACTCAAGATAACTACCCAAATATATTTGACAGTAATTAAGATTCATAGTTGTGTTTTCAAAAGGTGTCAACATTTTTACCTTGAAAGCGGAATTAAAATGTAATGGGGGAAATAAGTGGCCTAAGAGCATTAATTTTTAAAGCTAGGAAATAAAAAAAAAAGTCAAATATTAGGCACATATTTGGATAACCTCATTTTAAAACTATTTCCTCAATACATGGGGGAATTACTCAATAATTTTCTTCTTTCTCTGGTGGTTTAGTGAATTAAGTTTGCCGTGCATTGACATAAACAGTGCTGAGCTTGTCCTTAACCCCTTTGCGACCTTGGGTTCTTCAGTTTTTGAGTTTCCGTCTTTTGCTCCCCTTCTTCCCAAAGTCATAACTTTTTTATTTTTCCATCAATACAGTCATGTAAGGGCTTGTATTTTGCAGGACGAGATGTACTTTGAATGACATCATTGGTTTTACCATATCGTGCACTGGAAAAAAGGAAAAAATTCAAAGTGCTGTGAAATTGCAAAACAAGTGCAATTCCAAAATAGTTTTTTGTTTTCTTTTTTTTACGATGGTCACTAAATGCTAAAACTGACCTCATTATGTCATTATGAGTTCATATATACTAAACATGTACTGTATAGGTTCTTTTTTATTAAGGTGGGGAAAAAAATCCAAAGGTTTGAAAAAAAAAGTTTCCATTTTGTGAGACTTGTAGCATCTCCATTTTTCGTGATCTGGGGCTGGGTGAGGGCTCATTTTTTGCATGCTGAGCTGACTTTTATTGCTGCCATTTTGGTGTAAATACGATCTTTTGATCGCCGGTTATTGGTTTTTAAAAAAAAGAAATTCTGGAAGTTTGACTTTTTTTCTCGTTACGCCATTTACCGATCAAATTAATTATTTTTATATATTGATAGATTGGCTGATTTTGAATGCTCCAATACCAAATATGTGTATGTGTATTATTGTTTTATTTTGAATGGGGAAAATTGGGGGGGTTGATACGAACTTTTATGTTTCTATTTTTTTTATATTTTTAAAAACTTTTTTTTTACTTGCTTCAATAGTCTCCTTGGGAGACTAGAAGCTGCAATCATCCGATCGCTTGTGCTACACACAGCAGGGCTTCAGCCTGCTCTATGTAGCAGGAATGCTCACCTGAAATTAACGCTGACCGCTGTGCTGCGTTCATAACAATCTGGCAATGACAACCACAGGGATTTCCTGCAGACCCTGGGTTGTCATGCCAACCCATCGGCGACCCGCGGTCATGTGACACAGGCACCTATGGGCAAAATTAGTGATGTGCTTCCGGCGCGAGCATGTTAAATGCCGCTGTCAGAGATTGAGAGTGGTATTTAACATGGTAACAGCCTCGGGTGGATCGCAATTCCATCCGCGGCTGTTAGGGGCACATGACAGCTATTCAAATCAACTGACATGTGCCAGAAAAGTTGCGGGCTGATTGCTGGAGCATGCATCAAAGGGGGGGAGCCCACCTTAGATGTAACTATACGTCTAAGGTGGGAAAGGGGTCAAGCACGAAAACGAATCTGAACAAGCCAAGCTGCAGAGTAAGGGCTCATACTCACTTGCGCCGAAAACGGATGATATTCAGCCGAAAAAAAAATCGGATTCAAATCTGACTAATGTTATTCAATAGGTGACATCTCATTTGCGATTTTTTTCTCAGCCGAAATTGGTGTGAGAAAAAAATCTCAGCATGCTGCGATTTGATGCGATTTTGGCATGATAATCGCCAATGCAAGTCAATGGGTGCGAGAAATCCGATTTATACGCACCAGTCTCCTTTGAAAAGCCAACAATTCATCCCGGCTGCTGTAAAATCACACTGACAGCTCACAAAACACTAGATACATACACATAGAATACATATATATATATATACATGTCATTGTGACACATACATATATATATATATATATATATATATTTATAGTTCATACACTTCTGTTAATAGCCAGGGGGGGCACAAAAAAAATGTACCCTCCCTAGGCTATTATTATCTGCCCCACTCGCTTGCTTTGTCTGTCTGGTGGAGAAAATACAGTGGGAGCCCACGCATTTTTTTTCAACGAATTTACACCTTTAATTAACCCCTACATGTCTGAAATTTTGCACACATACACTTATGTAATTGTAAGTTAAAACCATATATCAAAATACATGAAATTACATGGTTAACTGTGTGTAAACAATGTATCATTTCATGTCGGCTTCTGTGATTTCACAAAAGCCGGTAATTGAATTAGCGGCTATTACAGTATGTAGAAGTGTATGAACTATAAATATATGTATATATATGTGTCACAATTACATATATATATATATATATATATATATATGTATTCTATGTGTGTATATGTATTGTTTCTATTCTTTATTAAAGCTGTCAGTGTGATTTTACAGTATAGCCGGGGATGAATATTATACTATGTAGAAGTGTATGACCTATATATATATATGTATAATTATTTGCTTTTTGTGTACATTTTTTTTTTACAATATGATTTTTACATGACTTTTTACATAGAGATAACTGCTCTATGTAAAACTTCATGTTAAAATCGCATTGCATACAGATGGAAAACTGATGGAAAACTGATGGAAAACGCATGGTGCGATTTAAAATCGCATGCAAATCGCATGACATTTTACTAGAATCGTACCGTTTTTTCCATCCAGAAAACGGACCGATTTTTTTCCCACTAGTGGGTATGAGCCCTAAAGCAGTGGGGAAGGACGCCACAGTTTAAGGGCCTGATTCATTAAAGCTTTTACGTCAAAAAAGTATCATGGCATAAAAAGCTTTGAAAAGAAGCAAAAATTTTCCGCAACCCAAATGTAATAAAAAATTTTGCAAATTTCAGTATTTTTCATTTAAGTCATTCTTGCTGAGCTCTGACAAAGTGGTGTGGCAACCTGCACTCATCAAATTCATGATGAGCTGGGGCTTACCCTATTAATTAAGACTAAGGAATCATACAATTCTATGGTTTTACATAAGACAAAATAACAAAAACTTGTCATCAAAAGGTTTTAAAATTAGGCAAATACAACCTCAAATGAATTTACAAAAGGTGACATATTATACTGTGCTATTATTTATTTATCCAAAACTTGGCCAAAATACATAAGCAGTGTGTGAAAAATTAAGTACACCTCATAAATAAAGAAGGCAATCAGTGCCGAAACATACGTAGGGACGCCTGGGGACCACAGCACATTGTAGGTATTAACCTTCATTGCTATTTTGCACATTTGCGTTTTTTGCACTTGCTCACTTGCACTTTATGCGGTTATGAGACTGTGCTGTTATAACTTTGATATAGGTTGCACTATAGTTGCTTAGTTTTCACATTTTTATATTGATTTACCTTCTGGTTATATACTTGTGCTGAATACTAATTTGTGGCGCCATCTTATGGCTAACTTTGGTATACTGTATATTGTCAATTTTTAGATTCCTATATATTTTTCTATGTACAGTCATGGCCAAAAGTTTTGAGAATGACACAAATATTAATTTTTACAAAGTCTACTGCTTCACTTTTTCTAATGGCAATTTGCATATACTCCAGAATGTTATAAAGAGTGATCAGCTTAACAGCAATTATTTGCAAAGTCAATATTTGGCTAGAAAATGAACTTTATCCCCCAAAACACATTTCAACATCATTGCAGCCCTGCCTTAAAAGGACCAGCTAACCTCTTTTCAGTGATTGCTCCATTAACACAGGTGTGGGTGTTGATGAGGACATGGCTGGAGATCAATCTGTCATGATTAAGTAAGAATGACACCACTGGACACTTTAAAAGGAGGCTGGTGCTTGGCATCATTGTTTCTCTTCTGTTAACCATGGTTATCTCTAAAGAAACACGTGCAGTCATCATTGCAATGCACAAAAATGGCCTAAAAAAGCAGGCAGGTGTGAGTGCATCTGCACGCACTGTGAGGCGGAGACTCTTGGAGCAAGGCCTGGTCTCAAGGAGGGCAGCAAAGAAGCCACTTCTTTCCAGAAAAAACATCATGGACAGACTGATATTCTGCAAAAGGTACAGGCAGTGGACTGCTGAGGACTGGGGTAAAGTTATTTTCTCTGATGAATCCCCTTTTCGATTGTTTGGGACATCAGGAAAACGCCTCATTCGGAGAAGACAAGGTGAGCGCTACCACCAGTCTTGTCTCATGACAACTGTTAAGCATCCTGAAACCATTCATGTGTGGGGTTGCTTCTCAGCCAAGGGAATCGGCTCTCTCACAGTCTTGCCTAAAAACACAGCCATGAATAAAGAATGGTACCAGAATGTCCTCCAATAGCAACTTCTCCCAACCCTCCAAGAGCAGTTTGGCGATCAACAATGCCTTTTCCAGCATGAAGGAGCACCTTGCCATAAAGCAAAGGTGATAACTAAATGGCTCAGGGAACAAAACATAGAGATTTTGGGTCCATGGCCTGGAAACTCCCCAGATCTTAATCCCATTGAGAACTTGTGGTCAATCATCAAGAGACGGGTGGACAAACAAAAACCTAAAAATTCTGACAAAATGAAAGCATTGATTGTGCAAGAATGGACTGCTATCAGTCAGGATTTGGTCCAGAAGTTGATTGAGAGCATGCCAGGGAGAATTGCAGAGGTCCTGAAAAGAAGGGTCATCACTGCAAATATTGACTTGCTGCATTAACTCATTCTAACTGTCAATATAAGCTTTTGTTACTCATATGTTTGCAATTATTATATTTCTGTCTGTGATAAAAACATCTGTCAAACACACATAAAAACCAGAGGGCAGCAGATCATGTGAAAATATAATATTTGTGTCATTCTCAAAACTTTTGGTCATGACTGTATGAATAAAGATATATATTTTCATTATATTTTTCTGTATTTGGTTTTTTATTACACCTTGTATTTATATGCTGTCTTTCAATATGGTGTAGAACCATTTTTTGTCCGATGTTTATATTTTTTATTTTATTTTCACAATTGTATGCTTTTCCTTTTGCCTCTAAATAGATATCATGTAGAATCTCCTTTATCAGAAATAACTTGAAATAATCATTTTCTGTGTGGCTTTATCCATTTTTCATGCCATTCTGGAGGAATTTTAGCCCCCTCTTTACAACTTTGCTTGGGGTCATTGAGGTTTGTGGGCATTCCATTATGGAAAGCTCTCTTAGGGTCCCACCACAACATTTCATCAGAGTTGTGGCCTGTACTTTTACTGGACTATTGCAAAATCCTGATTCTTTTCATTTTCAGCCATTCTGATATAGATTTGCTTGTGTGTTTTGGATCATTGCCCCTTTACATAACCCAGCTTTGGCTAGCCTTTACTTTTAGATGACCTCACATATAGTACACCCATCTGCTTCCATAGGAATTAAGAGAATAACTAGCTGTTAGGTACTGCGTAAATGCTCTTTATTAATTGTTCATTTGTAAGTGTGATAACATCTGTAAAAGTAGACATTTGGGCAGTTTACCGATCTGGAAGATTCAGGCATGTGTTATCACTAGTGTTGAGCGATACTGCTCGATATCTAAAAATATCGGATCGGAATGGTATCGCCGATATCACTAAATATCGTCGATATCGGATTCCGATACCTGAAGTCCCATGTAAGTCTATGGGAACCAAATATCGACATTAAAAAAACCCATTCTTGCCTTGTTGGTTAATTGTACATGAAGGAAAACAACAAAGACTAATGTAGAATGTATTGGGGGAGGTTGAGGAGACAATAAAGGCATACATGTTTAACCCAATGCATTGGAATAGCATTAATATATATTTTTTTTAAATACGTTTGGATTGACTAACAAATTGACAATGTTGTTAACCTTTTTTCTATTTTGGCAAATATGTATGTTTCACAACTTCCATGCTCTTCACCTTTTTAACTTTTGCCAGTGCCACACTTTCTCCTTCATAATCTTCAGCAGCATCATCTTTCTCATCAAATTATTCTTCATCTTCACCTTCTTAATCTTCTTCTTAAACTTCTTGCTATTCATGTTTTTGTTTACATTACTCATATTGTTATTATTAAACTAATTAATCTTCTTCATATTCAAATTCTTCATCTTCTTCCTCTTCATCTTCTTCATCATATTCTTATTTGTGACAGAGATTCCTGTACTTGTAATCTGTAAAGTATGAATTGTTCATCCTTCCGTTCTTGCTGTCACAAAAGAAAAAAAGGTCAGACATTTAAATTCAAAATGTCGGCCCTTGATGAGATGAAGTTGATGGACCATTGGAAGTCTGGATCAATAAAAATCGGCACATTTTGGCAATGTTATTTTGTGTAAAGTGCCATAAGTTGCATTATTATCTGTGATTGTGATAGTCCGTTCTTTCCTTCCATTTCATGACACAACTTTGATGACTCAATTGTTCCAGAGTTTAGATTTTAATTGTAATTATTAATTTAGGTCTATGTAGTTATTAGCTATTACACCATTCTGATTATTTTGTTTCTTACATTTAAGTTTTAAAAGTGACTTTTAGGATTACTTTGCAAGAAACTTTCATATATATTTATTTTTATTTTTTTTACTGAAATAGATCTGCTCAAACTAAAGAAAGTGTTAAATTGCTTTCTGTAAAAACAGCTACTCCATATTCTGGTAAGTGTCTACGAGCGTTCAACGTCACTGTCTTCATATGCTCTTGGCAAGCATTTCCTAAATATTTAAACAGTTGTTTCTGATATTAAATATTTGCATCCTGCTAGGTTAATTTCAGCTATATTAAAATTAAGTGCAATTTGATTTTTTCTGTTTCCATGGGAAGCAAAGCAGGGGTGGACTTGATACTTTCACTACAAAAAAAATCAGATGAGTGGAAAAATTATATTAACATTTGTAATACATTGTGATATAAAAGTCACTTTTTAACATGCACCTCCTGTTGTAGTAAGAAACTTGCAAAGTTAAAAAATATTGTGCATTTCACACATATATGTAATTAGGCAACAGCCCCCCTTAAGTAAACAGAGCGCCATTACCATTACCAGATAGATACTGCATGCCATCAATGTTTAATTGGTGAAAATACACGTCTCAGCATTGAAATCGCATCACCAAGGTGGAAAAGTTGTGGAATTATGGAAATCACCAGATCAATAGACATATTAATGATATGCAAATCATGAAAAATGGAAACAAAACGTTCAAAATATCTCTATGCATTCAGTATCAAGTATGTGCGTCACGCACAGAAATACGCGCACTTTCACGCGCACTTACACGCCTTGGCATGTTATCAATTGGGTTATTAATGATTGTCTGAGGATTTTTTGCCATCTTAAATGCCCATGCATGTAAATCATCAAGCTTAACTGCTGGCAGCTTCTTTTGCAGTTGCCAAACGTTGACATCCTAGATGTGACCAATTGGAGACACCTCCAGAGATGCTTCAGGCCATGGTAGCATGTCTAGACCATTGTCAGGTTGAAAAATGGCATCTGGGCCACTTTACAAAAATGGTTGTACGACTGATTCTGCCATCAAATCAATGTAACACCTAGCAGTTAGTGTACCTGGAATGAAATATAAAGGTGTTTGGCTGTCTACTATACATTATGCTGCCCCACACCATTATACCAGGAGTAGGACTAGTATAACATTCTCTCCTGAAAGCCTGTTCATGGCAATTCCCACATTTTGACATTATATATCAAGCCTAAGGCATCAAACAGTGTCCACACAAACCATAAGAAGGTGTTTGAACAACTTTTGGCTACGGGCCAGATGTCCAGCTACATGTGTTCCATTGACCACATGCCACTGCTGTCAAATGCTATCAATAATGGGGCAGAGCAAGAACGCAATGGATACTGAATGCTGAATCCTTTTCAGCAATAAGTCCCGTTTTTGACCAATGTTAGGACATATGCTGATTGTGTTATTGCCACCATTGCCAGAAGCATCTCTGGACTTGTCTCCCATCAAGCACATCTACAACATCATTGGTCGGCAATTGCAATGGTAGCTGCCAGTAGTGGATTTTGATAAATTGAATGCTCAAATGCATTCAGTGTGGAAGAACATTCTTCAGACAGCCATTAATAACTTTAATGATAGCATGCTAAAGTGTGTAAGTGCATGTATTTCTGTTTGTGACACTCATACTCGTTACTGAATAATTCGAGATTTGAAATATTTGATTAAAATTTTTCATCATTTGCATATCATAAACATGTCTATCTTTCACAATTCCACTACTTTTGGAGTTGCAATTTTAATACTGAGAAGTGTATGATCACTGGACCACTGAATAATAAAATAAAGGAACACTACATTTAATAATACAAATATGTTAAAGGGGTTGTCCAGTCGAAACCAATACGTTTGCAGTCCCTATATGTGACAGCAGACTTATGAATCCCCCTAGCGCACGCACTGTGTACTCTGGGGATTTGCCAGTTTCTGAGCCAGGGACCGGAGGGTATGTATGAGTTATAAAGACACTTGTATAGTGAGAAGCCCATCTAGTCACATGGCCAACCAGTGGGCATGGCTAACTGGAGGGTGCAGCCTTTCTCCTTACAAGCATATGGAGAGCAAGGCCATGCCCACTGACCAAGAGTATTGATAACTCATGCATACCCTCTGGTCCCTACTCAGAAACCGGTGAATCCCCGCAGCGCACAGTGCATGCGCTGGGGGGTTTCATAAGTTTTGTTAGGAAAGGACAACCCCTTTAAGTACTAAATGATGAAATAGTAAGTAATACTGGTTCTTCACCACTTCTAAAGCCAATGGCACAAGAAAAGCTTTCCTTATAGAATGACATACTAACCCTTTCCACTATGACATATCAAAATGTGTTTTAAATTGTAGGGGAACTCTAAGTAACACAATGGGCAGAACTTATACATTGTGTGTTTGACTGGGGTCTGCTATAATTTGCTGTAAATATAGTGACAGTATTTTTATTTTCTGTTTTTTAAGATTCAAAAAGAATGACATCGAACCTAATGGAATCTATTGAATGTTGAAGACATTGCCAATTGACTACAATTAAATACCTACAGTGTTAATTTCCCTGCATTTCATGATGAAAGGAAACTTTTGCACTGATTGTATGCTGCCATTTAGGCAAAATACTAAAATATCAGCTTTTCAGAATTAAAAACGTAACAATTTTTAAAAGAAAAACTTTTTCATATTGTATATTATTTGTTTTATACGTCCATCTTTTGACATTTACCTTGCATTTGCTTAAATTGTATATCATTTCATTTTTTGACATTTAGCTTCAGTTTTGCTTAGATTGTATATGTTTTTTTATACTTTCATCTTTTGACATTTACCTTTGTTTTAGAAAATAGAATATGTCTCTTTTTTGTTATTTGGTATGTTTATGAAAGAAAGCTTGAAGAATAATCTAGTAATATTAAAGTGCTCACCTATGGCCTTCTCTAAATCTATTTCTCAGCACATTCTGGTGTTTGAAGAATTTACCAAGGAAATTTTCTGAAAGTTATGCTATTGGGGGATAGGGTTTCATTAAACTGAGAAAAGGGCTCCTATTACTTACATTTACAGTGAGAAAAATACAGTGGGGGAAATAAGTACTGTATTTTTCGAACCATAAGACACTTTTTTCCTCCAAATTTGGGAGGAAAGTGTGGGGTGCGTCTTACGGTCCGAATGTAACATGTGGGGAGGAGGCAGTGGCGGAGTGGGATCGCACTCGCAGGAGGTAGGAAAATGTCGCCGCTGCAGGAATCTGGCTCTGTGGAAACCACATGGTCCAGATGCTTAAAGTGAAGGAATATTCATTATCCGCTTCCGCGCCCATCTGTCAACGTCGAGCAGTGAGCAGCAAATGAATACTCCTTCAATTAAACAGCGGACCCACATGGTTTCCCCAGCGCCGGATTCCTGCAGCGGCTGGGGACATTGTGTGTCCGGTGGAGAAGGAGGCGGCAGGAGCAAGGTGCCATAGGTTAATTTTGAACATTGAGAGATAAAATATGAAAAATAAAATCCAGAAAATCACATTGTATAAATTATATCAATTTATTTGCATTTTGCAGTGAGAAATAAGTATTTGATCCCTCTGGCAAGCAAGACTTAATACTTGGTGTCAAAACCCTTGTTGGCAAGCACCGCAGTCAGACGTTTTTTGTAGTTGATGATGAGGTATGAGCACGTGTCAGGAGGAATTTTGGCCCACTCCTCTTTGCAGACCATCTCTAAATCATTAAGATTTTGATGCTGTCGCTTGGCAACTCGGAGCTTCAACTCCCTCCATAAGTTTTCTATGGGGTTAAGGTCTGGAGACTAGCTAGGCCATTCCATGACCATAATGTGTTTCTTTTTGAGCCACTCCTTTGTTGCCTTGGCTGTATGTTTTGGGTCATTGTCTTGCTGGAAGACCCAGCCACGAGCCATTTTTAATGTCCTGGCAGAGGGAAGGAGCTTGTTACTCAGGATTTTACGATACATGGCTCCATCCATTCTCCTATTGATGCAGAGAAGTAGTCCTGTGCCCTCACCAGAGAAACACCCTCAAAACATAATGTTTCCACCTTCATGCTTGACAGTGGGGACTGTGTTCTTTGGGACACAGGCAGCATTTCCCTTCCTCCAAACACGGTGAGATGAGATGCCAAAGACCTCAATTTTTGTCTCATCTGACCACCGCACCTTCTCCCAATCACTCACAGAATCATCCAGGTGTTCATTGGCAAACTTCAGACGGGCCTGCACATGTGCCTTCTTGAGCAGGGGGACCTTGCGGGCACTGCAGGATTTTAAACCTTTACAGCGTAATGTGTTACCAATGGTTTTCTTGGTGACTGTGGTCCCAGCTGCCTTGAGATCATTAACAAGTTCCCCCGTGTAGTTTTAGTCTGATCTCTCACCTTCCTCATGATCAAGGATACCCCACGAGGTGAGATTTTTCCCCTGATTGATGTCGATTGACAGTTATTTTGTATTTCTTCCATTTTCTTACTATTGCATCAACGCTTGTCTCCTTCTCACCCAGCGTCTTACTTATGGTTTTGTTGCCCATTCCAGCTTTGTGCTGGTCTATGATCTTGTCCCTGACATCCTTATAAAGCTCTTTGGTCTTGCCTATGTTGTAGAGGTGAGAGTCTGACTGATTGAGTCTGTGGACAGGAGTCTTTTATAAAGGTGACTATGTACGACAGCTGTCTTTAACCCCTTCATGACCCAGCCTATTTTGACCTAAATGACCTGGCCATTGTTTGCAATTCTGACCAGTGTCCCTTTATGAGGTAATAACTCAGCAACGCTTCAACGGATCATAGCGATTCTGAGAATGTTTTTTCGTGACATATTGGGCTTCATGTTAGTGGTAAATTTAGGTCGATAATTTTTGCGCTTATTTGTGAAAAAAATGGAACTTTGGCCAAAATTTAGAAAATTTCGCAATTTTCAAATTTTGAATTTTTATTCTGCTAAACCAGAGAGTTATGTGACACAAAATAGTTAATAAATAACATTTTCCACATGTCTTCTTTACATCAGCACAATTTTGGGAACATTTTTTTTTGTTAGGAAGTTATAAGGGTTAAAAGTTGACCAGCGATTTCTCATTTTTACAGCAAAATTTACAAAACCATTTTTTTAGGGACCACCTCACATTTGAAGTCACTTTGAGGGGTCTATATGGCAGAAAATACCCAAAAGTGACACCATTCTAAAAACTGCACCCCTCAAGCTACTCAAAACTAAATTCAAGAAGATTATTAACCCTTCAGGTGCTTCACAGGAACTAAAGCAACGTGGAAGGAAAAAATGGACATTTTAATTTTTCCAACAAAAATTTTCTTTTAGCATCAATTTTTTCATTTTTGCATGGGCAACAGGATAAAATGGACCCTAAAATTTGTTGGGAAATTTATCCTGAGTACACAGATACCTCATATGTGGTCATAAACCACTGTTTGGGCGCACGGCAGGGCTCAGAAGGGAAGGAGCGCCATTTGACTTTTTGAATGGAAAATATGCTGGAATATTTAGCGGTTGCCATGTCGCATTTGGAGAGTCCCTGTGTGCCTAAACATTGGAGCTCCCCCACAAGTGACCCCATTTTGGAAACTAGACCCCCCAAGGAACTTCTCTAGATGCATAGTGAGCACTTTGAAACCCAAGGTCCTTCACAAATTGATCCGTAAAAAAAAGAAAGTACTTTTTTTTCACAAAAATTTTCTTTTAGCCTCAGTTTTTTCATTTTCACATGGGCAACAGTATAAATTGGATCCTAACATTTGTTGGGCAATTTCTCCTGAGTACACCGATACCTCATATGTGGTCATAAACCACTGTTTGGGCGCACGGCTGGGCCCAGAAGGGAAGGAGCGCCATTTGACTTTTTGAATTGAAAATTGGCTCCAATCCTTAGCGGACACCATGACGCCTTTGGAGAGCCCCTGTGTGCCTAAACAGTGAAAAAACCCACATGTGACACCATTTTGGAAACTAGACCTCCCTAAGGAGCTTATCTAGATGAGTAGTGAGCACTTTGAACCCCCAAGTGCTTCACAGGAGTTTATAAACGCAGAGCAGTGAAAATAAAAAAATCATTTTTGTTTCTCAAAAATCATTTTTTAGCCCACTAATTTTTATTTTCCCAAGGGTAAAAGGATAAATTGGACCCCAAAAGTTGTTGTCCAGTTTTTCCTGAGTATGCTGGTGCCCCATATGTGGGGGGGAACCACTGTTTGGGCGCACGGCAGGGCTCAGAATGGAAGGAGCGCCATTTGACTTTTTGAATGGAAAATTAGCTCCAATCGTTAGCGGACAACATGTCATGTTTGGAGAGCCCCTGAATGCCTAAACTTTGGAGCTCCCCCACAAATGACCCCATTTTGGAAACTAGACCCCATAAGGAACTTATCTAGATGCACAGTGAGCACTTTGAACCCCCAGGTGCTTCACAGAAGTTTATAACGCAGAGCCGTGAAAAAAAAAATCATTTTTTTTTCTCACAAAATGATTATTTAGCCCACTATTTTTTATTTTCACAATGGTTACAGGAGAAATTGGACCCCAAAAGTTGTTGTCCAATTTGTCCTAAGTACGCTAGTACCACACATGTGGGGGGGAACCACTGTTTGGGCACACGTCAGGGTTCGGAAGGGATGTAGTGACGCTTTGAAATGCCGACTAGATGGTATGGTCTGCGGGCGGGCAGAGCCCCTGATTTACCTAAACAGTAGAAACCCCCCACAAGTGACCACATTTTGTAAACTAGACCCCTCAAGGAACTTATCTAGATGTGTGGTGAGCACCTTGAACCCCCACGTGCTTCACAGAAGTTTGTAATGCAGAGCCGTGAAAATAAAAAATCATTTTTTTCCTCAAAAACTGATTTTTTTAACCCGCAATTTTTTATTTTCACAAGGGTAACAGGAGAAATTGGACCACAAAAGTTGTTGTACAGTTTGTCCTGAGTACACTGGTACCCCATATGTGGGGGGAACCACTGTTTTGGCACATGGGAGAGCTCAGAAGGGAAGGAGCGCCATTTTGGAATGCAGACTTGATGGAATGTTCTGCGGGCGTCATGTTGCGTTTGCAGAGCCCCTGATGTGCCTAAACAGTAGAAACCCCCCACAAGTGACCCTATTTTGGAAACTAGACCCCCTAAGGAGCTTATCTAGATGTGTAGTGAGCACTTTGAACCCCCAAGGGCTACACAGAAGTTTATAACGCCAGGGCATGAAAATAAAAAAATCATATTTTTTCCACAAACATGATCTTTTAGTCCCCAATTTTTTTATTTTCCCAAGGTAACAGGAGAAATTAGACCTCAAAGTTGTTGTCCAATTTGTCCTGAGCACGCTGATATCCCATATGTGGGAGAAAACTACTGTATGGGCACACTTCGGGGCTCGGAAGGGAAGTAGTGACGTTTTGAAATGCTGACTTGATGGAATGGTCTGCGGGCGTCATGTTACGTTTGCAGAGTCCCTGATGTGCCTAAACAGTAGAAACTCCCCACAAGTGACCCCATTTTGGAAACTATAACCCGCAAGGAACTTATCTAGATGTGTGGTGAGCACTTTGAACCCCCAAGGGCTACACAGAAGTTTATAACGCCGGGGCATAAAAATAAAAAAATCATATTTTTTTCCACAAACATGATCTTTTAGTCCCCAATTTTTTTATTTTCCCAAGGGTAACAGGAGAAATTAGACCCCAAAAGTTGCTGTCCAATTTGTCCTGAGTACGCTGATATCCCATATGTGGGAGAAAACTACTGTATGGGCACACGTCGAGACTCGGAAGGGAAGTAGTGACATTTTGAAATGCCGACTTGATGGAATGGTCTGCGGGTGTCATGTTACGTTTGCAGAGCCCATGATGTGCCTAAACAGTAGAAACCCCCCCAAGTGACCCCATTTTGGAAACTAGATCCCCCAAGGAACTCCTCTAGATGTGTGGTAAGCACTTTGAATCTCCAAGTTCTTCACAGAAGTTTATAACGCAGAGCCGTGAACATAAAAAATCATTTTTTTTCCACAAAAATAACATTTTAGTCCCCACTTTTTTTTTCACAACAGTAACAGGAGAAATTAAACCCCCAAAGCTGTTGTGCAATTTTTCCCGAGTACGCTGATACCCCATATGTGGGGGTAAACCACTGTTTGGGTACACGTCGGGGCTTGGAATAAAGGGAGCACTGTTTGACTTTTTGAACGCAAAATTTGCAGGAATCAATAGTGGCACCATGTCGCGTATGGAGACCCCCTGATGTGCGTAAATAGTGGAAACCACTCAATTCTAACTCCAACCCTAACCCCAATACACCCCTATCCCCAACCCTAACCCTACACACCCCTAACCCTAATACAAACCCTAACCATAACCCTAACCCCAACACACCCCTAACCCTAATCCCAACTCTAACCATAAACCTAGCCACAAGCCTAACCCTAATCCCAACCCTAACCCAAAACACCCCTAACACTTATCCTAACTCTAACCCTAACCACAAACCTAACCCTAATCTCAACCCTAACCCTAATTCCAACCCTAATTCCAACCCTTACCCTAGTTCTAACTCTAACCCTAGTTCTAACCCTAACCTTAAGGCTGGGTTCATATTGCGTTTTAGCAGCCCGTTCAACACGTAGCGTTGACGGGCTGGTAACGGTATAGCATAATGCGATCGTGTTATGCTATACCGCTAGCGCAGAGGAATCAGCGATGATTCATCTGTGCTAGCGGTGACGGCGCCCAGACGCTGCAGCCTGCGTCCAAGGCTCCGTCACTGAATGACGACACGTCGCAAACAAATGCCGCTTCACGGCATGCGTTGCGATGCGCACACAAATGGGGTGAATGGCAGCGTTAACGGACTGCATTACACCGCGGTGAAACGCAGTCCATCTAACGGACTGCCATAATGTAATATGAACCCAGCCTAACCCTGAGGCCCCGTGCACACGTTGCGGATTCACTTGCAGATTTTTCTAAAATCCGCAGGTAAAATTACCTGCGTATTTAGCGCCGATTTACTATGGTTTTGGTGCGGTTTTTCCCTGCGGTTTTACACCTATAATGGAATAGGTGTAAAATCACTGCGGAATCTGCACAAAGAATTGACATGCTGCGGATTTAAAACCGCAGCAAATCCGCGCTGAAAAATCTGCAGCATGTGCACAGCGTTTTTTTACCATTTATTTGCATTGTACTGTACATGGTTTCTGGATCTGCTGTGGATCCGCAGCGCGAAATCCGCTGCGGATCCGCATCAAAATTCGCTGCAGATCCGCAGCAAAATCCGCTGCAGATCCGCAGCAAAATCCGCTGCTGATCCGCAGCAAAATCCGCTGCGGATCCGCAGCAAAATCCACAACGTGTGCACAGGGCCTAATAGGGAAAAAAAAATTCTTTATTTTATTATTTGACCCTACCTATGACAGGGGGGGTTCACTTACTTTTTTTTTATTTTGATCACTGTGACAGTTTATCACAGTGATCAAAATAAATTTCTGGACTCTTTAGGGCACACTGCGCATGCGCCGGCCATTTTCTAAGATGGCGGCGCCCATGAAAAATCCCGGGCAGCCGCCGGGACGGATCCAGGGACATCGGTGAACCGGGAGAGGTGAGTATGGGGGTCGGAAGGTGAGGGGGAGGATCGGAAGGTGGGGGCAGCAGAGGCCAGGACGAGGGGAGCTGTTAGTGACGGCGGTGACCGATCACCGCCATCTTTCGGTGGCGGCGGACGATCACCGCCGTGACATGGTGTGGGGGGAGTCGGTTCTCGGTCTCCAGCCATGGCAGATGCTATTGCAGCATCGGCCATGGCTGGATTGTAATATTTCACCAATTTAATTGGTGAAATATTACAGATTGCTCTGATTGGCTGTTTCACTTTTAACAGCCAATCAGAGCGATCGTGGCCACGGGGGGTTAAGCCAACCCCCCTGTGGTGAAGCACAAAGGGTCTTGTGCCTGCGGGTCGGGTGACCTCGCAGTGACCCCGGTCACCCGACCTGCAGGAACGCGATCCTTTCATGACGCCACCTAGGCGTCATGGGTCGGATTGGCACTGACTTTCATGACGCCTACGTAGCGTCACAGGTCGGGAAGGGGTTAATGCAGGTAACAAGTTGATTATTAGCATCTAACTGGTCTGTAGGAGCCTGAACTCTTAACGGTTGTTAGGGAATCAAATACTTATTTCCCACTGCAAAATGCAAATACATTTATATAATTTATACAGTGTGATTTTCTTGATTTTATTTTTGATATTCTATCTCTCAATGTTAAAATTAACCTACCCTTAAAATTATAGACTGTTCATGTCTTTGTCAGTGGGCAAACTTACAAAATCAGCAAGGGATCAAATACTTATTTCCCCCACTGTAAGTATTTGATACACTGACGATTTTGCAAGTTTCCCACCTACATAGAGAGGTCTGTAATTTTATGATAGGTACACTTCAACTGTGAGAGACAGAATCTCAAAAGAAAAAAAAACAGAAAATCACATGGATGATTTTTAAATAATTAAATTGCATTTTGTTGCATGAAATAAGTATTTGATCATCAACTAACCAGCAAGAGTCACCTGTATGTAAGACCGGCAGTGAGACTTATTTGTAGGCCGGGATCACACATAATAATAATAATAATAATAATCTTTATTTATATAGCGCCAACATATTCCGCAGAGCTTTACAGTTTAACAGTTTCAAAACACAAGTCATAGGTAACAACGTTAACAATACAATAATTAAAGCAAAATAAGCCGACCCTGCTCGTGAGAGCTTACAATCTACAATGAGGTGGCGGAGATACAAAGTACAGGTGTGTATATACAATGGGGCATTTACAATGATGGTCCAGCCATCTTGAGGGAGTGAGGGATGGATGGAGATAGTGAATGGGCTACACATACACACTTAAACATAGAACGACTTTGGTTAGTGAATGTGATAGGCCACTCTGAACAAATGTGTTTTGAGGGAGCGCCTGAAACCATGCAAATTGTGGATAGTCCTAATTTCTTGGGGTAGAGCATTCCAGAGGATTGGTGCAGCGCGAGAGAAGTCTTGGAGTCGGGAGTGGGAGGTACGGATTAGTGCAGAGGTTAGTCGAAAGTCGTTTGCAGAGCGCAGCAGTCGGTTAGGCCGATAGATAGAAATGAGGGAGGAGATGTAGGGGGGTGCTGCACTGTGGAGAGCTTTGTGGGTGAGAACCAGTACTTTAAATTGGATCCTATAATGAATGGGCAGCCAGTGTAAGGACTGGCGAAGAGCGGACGCATCCGAGTACCGATTAGCCAGATGGATGACCCTGGCTGCTGCATTAAGGATGGACTGGAGAGGGGATAGTCGAGTAATGGGGAGGCCAAGTAATAGAGCGTTGCAGTAGTCCAGGCGGGAGTGGATCAATGCTACAGTGAGGGTTTTTGTTGTTTCCATGGTGAGAAAAGGGCGGATTCTAGAGATGTTCTTTAGGTGTAGACGGCAAGAGCGGGCAAGAGATTGTATATGGGAGGTGAAGGAGAGATTGGTGTCAAACATAACACCCAGACAGCGAGCCTGCTGCCGGGGTGTTATTATGGTGCCGCCCACAGAGAGGGAAATGTCAGATTTAGGGAGGTTAGTAGACGGCGGGAGCAGAAGGAGTTCAGTCTTGGAGAGGTTAAGTTTCAGATAGAGAGCGGACATGATGTTGGAGACTGCGGACAGACAGTCGGTGGTGTTCTGTAGAACAGCGGGGGTAAGGTCGGGGGATGACGTGTATAGTTGTGTGTCATCGGCATAAAGATGGTACTGAAAGCCAAATCTGCTGATGGTCTGTCCAATTGGGGCCGTGTAGAGAGAGAAGAGAAGGGGGCCAAGGACTGAGCCCTGGGGTACACCGACAGTGAGAGGAAGAGGAGATGACGTGGAGCCAGAGAACGAAACACTGAAGGAGCGGTCAGAAAGATAGGAGGAGAACCAGGAGAGAACAGTGTCCTTAATACCTAGTGACTGGAGCCTAGACAGTAGGAGACAGTGGTCAACAGTGTCGAAAGCTACAGAAAGGTCGAGTAGAATGAGCAGAGAGTGGTCGCCGTTACGTTTTGCTGTAAGAAGGTCATTGGTCACTTTGATGAGTGCAGTTTCAGTCGAATGTAGGGGGCGGAAGCCGGACTGTGAAGGGTCTAGGAGGGAGTAAGTGGAGAGGTAACGGGTGAGGCGGGAGTAGACTAGGCGCTCCAAAAGTTTAGAGATGAAGGGGAGATTGGAGACCGGTCTGTAGTTGTTTGTGCAGGAAGAGTCAAGAGCGGGTTTCTTTAGTAATGGAGTAATGATGGAGTGTTTGAAGGAGGATGGGAAAATGCCAGAGGAGAGTGAGAGATTAAAGATTGTAGTTAGGTGAGTTGTGACAACTGGAGAAAGAGACTGAAGGAGATGTGAGGGGATGGGGTCGGTAGTGCATGTAGTCGGACGAGAGGAAGAGAGGAGTCTGGAGACTTCTTCTTCTGTGATGGGATCAAATGTGGAAAGTGAGCCGGGGAAATGCAGGGTGGGATGGGAGTCACAGCACTTGGTGGTTGAGAGCAGATTTCCTGACGGATAGTATCTATTTTTTCTATAAAGTGGGAGGCCAGGTCGTCAGCACAAATGTCTGTGATAGGGGCTTGTGCTTTTGGCCTGAGGAGGGAGTGAAAAGTGTCAAAAAGTTTCTTGGGGTTGTTGGCTAGTGAGGAGATCAGTGTGGTGAAGTAGGTCTGTTTGGCGAGGTGAAGGGCAGCATTATAAGTTCTTAACATGAATTTAAAGTGGATGAAGTCTTCTGGTGTGCGGGTTTTTCTCCAGAGGCGTTCAGCACTCCTAGAGCATCGCTGAAGAAGTCGAGTTTGCAATGTGAGCCAGGGCTGTTTTACTGTGTGTTTGGAGGTTCTGAGGGTGAGCGGTGCTACTTGGTCAAGGGTGCTTTTAAGAATGTCATTGTAGTGATGAACAGCCAGATCAGGACAGGAAAAAGAGGAGATTGGGGACAGCGATGAGTGTAGGGAGTCTGAAAGTGTCTGAGGGTTAATGGCTTGTAGATTTCTGAATTTGTGGTAGGTAGGAGTGCGCTGGGGTGGTGGAGGATTTGTGAGTGTGAAGGAGAGAATGTTGTGGTCAGAGAGTGGAAGCGGTGAGTTATTTAGGTGGGAGATTGAACAGAGGCGGACAAAGACCAGGTCAAGGGTGTTGCCATCCTTGTGTGTCTCAGAGGTTGAAAGCTGTGAGAGGCCTAGAGAAGTGGTTAGTGATAGAAGCTGAGATGCAGATGTGGAAGTAGGGCTGTTAATGGGGATGTTGAAGTCTCCAAGGATAAGGGTTGGTAGTTCTGAGGACATGAAGTGCGGCAGCCAGGCTGAGAAGTGGTCAAGGAACTGGGTGGGTGAGCCTGGGGGCCGATATATGACCGCTACTCTGAGGGAGAGGGGATGGAAGAGCCTGATGGTGTGGACCTCAAAAGAAGGGAATGAGAGTGATGGAATTGGAGGGATGACCTGGAAAGTGCATTGTGGGGACAGGAGTATGCCAACTCCACCACCATGTCTGTTTGTGGGTCTCGGGGAATGGGAGAACTGTAAACCACCATAGGAAATGGCAGCAGGGGAGACAGTGTCAGAATCCTGAATCCAGGTTTCAGTGAGGGCCAACAGATTAAGAGAGTGGTTCAGAAAGTAGTTGTGCAGGAAGGATAGCTTGTTGCATGCAGACCGTGGATTCCAGAGGGCACAATTGAAAGAAGGAGATGAGGGAGTGCAAGTAATATTAATAAGATTATTATGGTTTCGGTATGAGGTAGGGTAGGGATTGAGGTTGGGGGATGGTGGACCAGGGTTGGGGGAGATGTCCCCTGAAATCAGTAGGAGTAGGAAGATAAAGAGCAGGTAGTTGTTGGAATTGTAAGTAGGTTTTTTATGTGATGTGTTTGGGCAAGATGGGCTGAGGTTTTTCAGGAAGGTGAGGAGTGCATGGGAGCTGTACATGGGAGAGGGAAGGATAGAGGGGCTGATGTGTATGAGTCGTGATGGAGGGGGGATGGGGCGGTGAATGTGGATGGCAAGGGAACACAGGAGGAAATAGATAAAGTACATAATGAAAAATAAGGCAAAGTGTGGGGTACCTGATTCCAGCCCTGATTAACTGCCATGAATAACTGCTGTTTTCAAGATGCTTTTCTTCTGTGATGCTTAACTTCTGGGATGCATGCGCCCCCACAATGCATGCGCCCTTAGACTACTCCTAAATATATAGTCCACACTACAGGGTCAGGAAAGTGGGATTGTGGGAGCTGCTTTGGGATAATTTGCCAGCTGGGGCCAGCACACCAGGGGGTGGTTAGATCATCAAAGGCACTAGACCTGGCAACATCTATATGTTATAGCACTTTCCACCTGATAGCATCTACAGAGGCCCCAGTCACAGGAATACACAGCAGTAAGTATTAAGCACAGTGCAAAAAATGAATTATACTAAAGTTTTACCAGGCACATTAAACTATGTTGCAAGATGGTACAGCAGTGGTTGGCAGCAATCAGAAGTATGGAGTGCATACTATTGCTATATATTTCCACATGCAAGACAGAAGGGGCTTGTGTCATTCAGCTGCTTGCTGACAATGAATGGAGTGCATACATGCAGAGAGGATCAATTCAGAGGATGAATGATTTGGTTACCATTGCTATATATTTCCACATGCAAGACAGAAGGGGCTTGTGTCATTCAGCTGCTTGCTGACAATGAATGGAGTGCATACATGCAGAGAGGATCAATTCAGAGGATGAATGATTTGGTTACCTGTGTGAAGAGAGAAGATGAATGTTAATTCTTTGCCATGAATAACTGCCGTTTTCAAGATGCTTTTCTTCTGTGATGCTTAACTTCTGGGATGCATGCGCCCCCACAATGCATGCGCCCCTTAGACTACTCCTAAATATGCAGCCATTCGCTCCACTCCCGAGTGCCGGCGCCAGAGCTGGGATTTCACATGCGAGTGTCGGACGACTTACTCGCATGTGTGATCCCGGCCGTACAGAGACTGTCGCTGCTGGCATTAGGCCAGTGTCACACTTGTGTGTGTGATGCGAGAAACTCGCATCAACACACGACACTGCTGCCGGCACTTGGACTGGAGTGTGCGGCTGCATGTATTTCTATTTCTGCAGTGCCGGGTGTTGATGCAAGAGACTCATGCGAGTTTTTCGCATCACACACGCAAGTGTGACACCGCCTTACACAAACATTCACAGCAGCAGACATTATGGGTGCTTGCACACGTTGCGGATTCTATTGCGGATCCGCAGCGGACTTGGCCCTGCGGATCCGCAGCAGTTTCTGCTGCGTTGTACAGTACCATTATAATCAATGTAAAAAAAAACACTGTGCACATGCTGCGGATTTTTCCGCGCGGATTTGCTGCGGATTTAAATCCTCAGCACGTCAATTCTTTGTGCGGAATCTGCAGCGGTTTTACACCTGCTCCATTAAAGAAATCCGCAGGTGTAAAACCGCAGGGGAAATCCGCACAAAAAACGCGGAAAATCCGCAGGTAAAACACAGGTCATTTTACCTGCGGATTTAGGAAAATCCGCGCGGAAAAATCTGCAATGGAATCCGCAACGTGTGCACATACCCTAATAATTATCTTGCTGCAATGCTATGGACTACTACTCTCAGAAGACATTGCTCTTTTCTGCATCATAGGGGGAAGAGCAGCAGCGGAAGGGACTGATTGGCTATGCAGGTTGGTGAAGAAAGGTGAAGCTAGGAGGAGTAAGAGAGATGTATGCAATACTCCATGTGTCAAACATGTGAGAGTCTGATCCTGGAGAGCAGGGGACAGAGGCACACAGTGTGTGCATACCTCCCAACCGTCCCGGATTGACCGGGACAGTCCCGATTCTGACCCCCTCCTCCCGCTATGTGTCCCGCAGTGAGATGAGCCGCCACGCCCCCTTATACACCCTATAGTTGCCCTCCCAGTGCTCCACTTTAGCTTATCACAGCAGAGCAATGACTTGCTGAGCAGTACTCCTCTGTGCCAGCAGGACCTGTGATGAGGTCACAGGAGGGGAGGAGTTGGGTGTCACATGGTCAGGCTCCTCCGTGTGCAGGTCTCTGTTGTGCTGAGCTGTGCTGTGGTTGTCATGGTGCTGGATGAGGGTAAGTTTATGTGAGGGGTCAGGAGCTATTTATAGTGTGGATGTAGCAGAGCCGCGGAGCCCTGTGTGTACGAGGTGTACGGAGCGGAGCCGTGTGTGTACGAGGTGTACGAAGCGGAGCCGTGTGTGTACGAGGTGTACGGAGCGGAGCCGTGTGTACGAGGTGTACGGAGCGGAGCCGTGTGTGTACGAGGTGTACGGAGCGGAGCCGTGTGTGTACAAGGTATACGGAGCGGAGCCGTGTGTGTACGAGGTGTACGGAGTGGAGCCGTGTGTATGAGGTGTACGGAGCGGAGCCGTGTGTGTATGGGGTGTACGGAGCGGAGCCATGTGTGTACTGGGTGTACGGAGCGGAGCCCTGTGTGTACGAGGTTTTCGGAGCGGAGCCGTGTGTGTACGGGGTGTACGGAGCGGAGCCATGTGTGTACGAGGTGTACGGAGCGGAGCCGTGTGTACAAGGTGTACGGAGCGGAGCCGTGTGTACGGGGTGTACGGAGCGGAGCTATGTGTGTACGAGGTGTACGGAGCGGAGCCGTGTGTGTACGAGGTGTACGGAGTGGTGCCGTGTGTGTATGGGGTGTATGGAGCGAAGCTGTGTGTGTACGAGGTGTCTAGAGCGGAGCCGTGTGTGTACGAGGTGTACGGAGCGGAGCCGTGTG
This sequence comes from Oophaga sylvatica, assembly GCA_033576555.1. NCBI lineage: Eukaryota > Metazoa > Chordata > Amphibia > Anura > Dendrobatidae > Oophaga > Oophaga sylvatica. The sequence continues at coordinate 252,789,227 of JARQOD010000001.1, forward strand.
TGTACGAGGTGTACGGAGGGGAGCTGTGTGTGCGCGAGGTGTACGTAGCGGAGCCGTGTGCGCGCGACGTGTATGGAGCGTAGCCGTGTGTGCGCGAGGTGTACGGAGCGGAGCCGTGTGTGCGCGAGGTGTATGGAGCCGTGCGTGTACAAGGTGTATAGTGGGGAGCATTCATACCTCCCAACTGTCCCAGATCCAGCGGGACAGTCCCGATTTTGAGAGAGAGTCTGCCCCGCTGTCCCGGCTGGGAGCTTACTTTTCCCGTGGACACAGGAGTTCACGGCGGAGCCCCGAGGAGCACTTTAAAACTCTGCTCTTTCTTTTCCTCAGTACCAGTCAGTGTGCCCACAGTACCAGAAACTGATCCCATAATGCCAGCCACTGTGCCCTCAGTACCAGTCAGTGTGATCAGCAGTGCTAAATGGGTGTAGTTGGGGCGTGGACATGTTTGATTAGTTGTGAAGTGGGTGTGGCCAGGGGCGTAGCCTAAAATTAGCCGCAGCGCGCTTAGCGCGCCGCAAACCTACGTCCCTCTTTGCCATCTTCAAAAGTTGGGAGGTATGGTGTGTGTGAGGGTACAGGGGCATCCAGCAGCTGAATCACATCTGCAGACCAGCCAGGTTACCAGGAGATGTCTATCGGTGCCTGGCTTTACTAAGAGACCAAGTCTACAATCCATTCCTTGTGTCTATCGCATCTAGACCCTGCAGCCTCAAGCTGGATCCCTGTGTGACCCAAACCTGCGACATCAAGGAGTGAATAGTCATTGTTGGAACTTGTGGTTCCACTGTTGTGGAGTTTAATAAGAGAACTGTTGCTGAAGGGATTGCATTTCTGTTGTGATATTAGGTGCACTAACTAGTGTTGAGCGATACGATACTGCAAATATCGGATATTTGCCGATATTAGCTGTATCGGCCTTTCGATTCCGAATACCGATATTTTCGTCATATCGAATACCGGAATCGGATTTGTCACTGTCACTGTGAGTGTCCGTCGGTCGGGTCTGTCAGGAGTCAGCGGCACTTACCTGGCAGAAGATCTCCGGCGGTCACGTCCTGGACTGCTTGAGGCCGCCATTATCTTCTCCCTGGCGGTCACATGCAGTTTTTCGCGATAACTGCAGTGACTGCAGGGTAATCCCGGCCGTAAACCAGTCCGATGACGTCACCGCCGGGGAAGCAGGTAATCAGCTGTGCTGCGCCGGGATGACAGGCTCTGCCTGTCATTCTGATGTAGCAGAGCTGGATCGTCGTGGGACACTCGTTACTATGGACTGCGTCGGTCAGGTGGTATACTTTTTTTTTTTTTTTTTTCATTTTTTTTACAGGAGATCGATGGCGTCGCAGGATGAGACTGTAATAAAAGTAATGAAAAATGTGTTTTTTTTTTTTTTATTAAATTAAAAAACTTTTTTATGAACATTCACCCGTCCGGGTACATCAACAATTTAACTATTTATCAACAATTTAACTATTTACATACAGGGACCCTGTCCGGGTTATTTATACTTCTTTGGCCGGGGTGTTCCAGGTACCACCTGGTACTCTTCTGATGCTTGCCAAACATCCGAGGCACCAAGGACCACCAGGACCTGATGACGTCGTGTGGCCTGTACAGTCAAGTCGTGACCCGCTATCTGGGTCTGTGTGGCCACATCTTTCATCTCCCTCCGGGTCTGGAACCCTATGTCCCGGACTGAACGAACCCCAGGGGCCTAACAGGCGCCGGGTACGGGCCAGCTATAGTTATCATGTCCATAGCTGGGGCTGCTGAGGAGACCACTGAGGGAGGCTGTGGAGATTTACGGCGTGGGGTGGGCACTTTTGCAGAGGCCTGGATGTGGGAGGCTGAAGGCTCCGAGGGTCTCACAGGTTCCTGACACTCTGGGGAGTAGGGTCGCACCTGGTAACATTTAGGACGTACCACCCATTGTAACCCCAGTGTCGGGTGTAAGTCACCAAGTCTCCTGGCAACAGGTCCGTCCCCGGGTGTCCTTCTGGGAGGTGAGTCTCCACGTCCCGCCGGGTCACAAAAACTTCTAAATAAAGTCCAGGCTCCTGGATGAAGCCCCAACCACCTTTCAATTTAAAGCTCCGTACTGCACCCTTACGCCGCGGCTCCCTCACCGTACTTTTATCCTTTCTCATCCGGTCCTTATCTGCCCGGTCCTTCTCCACCTGACGTTGGCGAAGTTTTTGGGTTTCTCGCTGCTCCCTTTGTCGCTCTGCTTCCCGCTCCCAAAGTCTCCACTCTTCCTCCTGACGCCGGTTGAAATTCTCCACCAGCAGCTCCATGTCTCCACCACTCCACTGCAGCTTGCGATGTCCGGTTTGCGGCAGCTCTCCTGGCGCCCCCCAGTCCTGGCGGCGCTCCCCTGCGGAGGAAGCAGACGGCTCTAAATCAGATGACAGTCGGGGCTCCGGTACAGACAGGTAGACCTCTGGTGCCTGCGCGGCCTCCTCCATGAGGACGGGTGTCGCTTCTTCTGTCTCAGCGACGGGGGCAGACAGCGGGATCTGGGGTGCTGACGGTGCTGCGGTTTTTGCAGGAACGGGTGCCTCAACTGCGACAACGTCAACCGGATCACATTGCAAGGGCTCCTCTACTAGAACGGGTGCCTCACCTTCCGGTACAGACACTTCAGGTAAGAGGGATTGGCGCCGCTCCAAGTTTATTTTTAGGGCACGCCAGCTCGCTTCCATCCTGGCGGCCTCCTCCCGGTGCCATGCCAGGCCTCTTAGGGTATCCTCCGCTTCTTGCAGCGTAGGAGGGTTTACAGGCCGGGTGCCCAACGGTGATTCCGTGGCAATCGGGTCGCTTCCGTGGGGGGAGAGCTCTGACTGCTCCATCCCTTCACACTTCTGCTCGTGTCCATTAGCCATCTCTGCCAAGTCACATGTGTCATTAGCATCTGGAGATGGCCCCTCTTTTGTAGGGAGGCGGGACCTTCGTGTTAGTTTCCGCACACTGAGGAGGATGAGGAGGCGGAACTCCAGAGCTGTGGGGCACGATCTTACATTGCAGTAACATTTACACTGGTCGGCCATCGTTTTCACGCCACTGAGTGAGTGTACACCCACGAAGAGCACGCCCTTCTTCTTCACCAGTGCCTCGTCGTGACGCAGATATGGCGGAAAAAATTGGCACATACATTCTCTGATGATTTTAGCAATTCTCAAGCACAGAGTCTATTTTACTATGTAGAAGTGTATAAACTATAAATATATGTTTATATATATATGTCACAATGACATGTATATATATATATATGTATTCTATGTGTGTATATTTTGTGTTTACAACGAAAGAAAGGGTTTTTTTTGTTGCGATATTTTGTTCCCATAGACTTACATGGGACTTCCGCTATCGGAATTGGATATTGGCGATATTTAGTGATATCGGTTATACCATTCCGATCCGATATTTTTCGATATCGAGCAGTATCGCTCAACACTAGCACTAACGTCTTCCACAAGCACGCCAACAATTGCGACAACTGGGCGCCATCATTGAACTCTATTTCTGGCATTGCTGCAGCCATTATTAGGTAATGTGTTATTATCTCGAAATGTGTCTACTGTCACTTAAAGGGGAAGTAACATTATTAACCTTCAGACTTACTGCAAAGCACATTTTGAACCTGTATACATATTATGTGATATATTGTAACGCACGCGCCCAGACTGGATGGCGCGAGCAAAGATTGTGGCCCCCACTGTGCCACAAACCAGACTACCCTGGAGGGAAGTCATTAAGCAGCTACCTTGGTGTTCACTGGAGACTCTAGTGGTGAGGTCAGGCTTGTGCGGCAGGTAGTGCCAGGTACCACCCCAGGGCTGTGTCTAGCAGTAGCAGCTGATCCCACTGGGGGACAGAACACTAACGACAGGTGCGGGCAAATACAGACAGGCACGACTGGCCCTCTGGCGGGCTGAGCTGGCACTCTGGCAGGCAGGCGGGCACGGCTGGCACGGATCAGACTGGGAAAACAGGGACTGATTCAGGAAGGACAGGAACACTGGCAGGTACGAGTGGAATATGGGAACAGGTAGGAACCTGTTCAGACTGGAGGAACAGGAACTGATTTGGGAAGGACAGGAACATGGACAGGTGCGAGTGGGAAATAGGAACAGGTAGGAACCTGTTCAGACTAGAGGGATAAAGAGCCGCATGGTGCGGAGCGAGAGCAGAGCCGCAAGGTGCAGAGTGAGAGCAGAGCCGCAGGGTGCGGAGCAAGAGCAGAGCAAAGCCACATGGTGCAGAGCAAGAGCAGAGCCGCAGGATGCAGAGCAAGAGCAGCACAGAGCCGCAGGATGCAGAGCAAAAGCAGCAGAGAGCCACAAGTTACGGAATGAGAACAGAGCAGAGCCGCAGGGTGCGGAGCGAGAGCGGAGCAGAGCAGAAGGAGTGGACACAAAGATACACACAGCTGAGTGGGGAAGGCAACGGACAAGGATACAAACAGGTACAGGAAAGGACTTAATTCAGACAAGGACAGACCCGGGAACAAGTACAGGATGAAGGATTCAGGCCTGGGTATACAGCCCACAGGGTGACAGGAACTAGACAGTAACAGGACAGGATCTGGAAACTCAGTAGCAAAACAGAGACTGAGAGAGTTTGTTGCTCAGGCATCTCCCTATGGGTGGAGATGCCTCAAGTACCCGATACCTCTTGGCAATAGGCTGGGGACACATTAGGAGTGTGAACACTGTCTCTATAAGACTCACGAAGTGCAGGCGCCGCCGCCCTAAGCATACAGCCAGGAAGTATGCACACAGCCAGCAGAGAACACATGGTTCACAGCATGGAGCAGGCGGAGGGCAGAACTCACTGCATGGCCCGGAGTGGTAAGTTGGTGTATCAGCCGGATGGGAGATGGGAAGCCATGTAGTGATGCCAGCAGGGATGTTACATATATATGTTTTTCTGTTTCTTGTTATGCCCTCTGAATTAAACACCATTTATTCCTCTGTAAATAAACCTATTAATTGTTTCAACCTCATTTCTTGTGAATGTGTACTGAGCATGGACAAGGGTTTCCAGAGTCAACCCCTGGCAGAAGAGTAACACCCTCCTGCATCCGACTACAACTCCCAGCAAGATTCGGGTGGAGGCACTGCGCCACATTGAAGTGAGCACTACCGGACACCCTGCACCCAAAGGCAGCTTAAAGGGTGTTCCATGTATAAAAGACACCTATCCACACGTTCAGTCAATCATATTCCAATCTCTCCACTATGGCCAAGGCCAAAAAGCTGTCTAAGGACACCAGGGACAAAATTGTAGACCTGCACAAGGCTGAGATGTGCTTCAGGACAAAAGGCAAGCAGCTTGGTGAGAAGGCAACAACTGTTGGCACAATTATTAGAAAATGGAAGAAACACAAGATGACTGTAAATGTTCCTTGGTTTGGGACTCCATGGAAGATCTCGCCTCGTAAGGTAAGGATTATTCTGAGAAACGTCAGGAATCAGCTCAGAACTACACAGAAGGACCTGGTCAATGACCTAAAGAGAGCCGGGACCACAGTCTCAAACATTACAGTTAGTAACACACTGCTCATGCCAGCACATGTCCAGGTTGGTTTTAAGTTCGCCAATGACCATCTGGATGATACCAAGGAGGCACATGAGAAAGCCATGTGGTCAGATGAGATCAAAATAGAACTTTTTGGTATTAACGTCACTTGTGTGCTTGGAGGAAGGAGGGTGAGTACAACCCCAAGAACACCATCCCAACCATGAAGCATGGTGGGGGAAACATCACACTTTCGTGGTGCTGTAAGAAGAATTTCAAGGTCCTGGAATGGTCTAGCCAGTCTCCAGACCTGAACCCAATAAAAAATCTTTGAAGGGAGCTGAAATTCAATGTTGCCCAGTGACAGCCCAGAAACCTGAAAGATCTGGAGAAGATCTGTATGGAGGAGTGGGCGAAAATCCCTGCTGCAGTGTGTGGAAACTTGGTCAAGAACTATAGGAAACGTCTGACCTCTGTGATAGCAAACAAAGGTTTCTGTTGCAAATATTAAGTTCTGTTTTTCTATTGTATCAAATACGATAATAATTACAGACTTCTCCATTCTTTGTAGGTCGGAAAACTTGTATGAAATTACACTTGCAGTGTATCAAATACTTATTTTTTTCCCTGCACTATTTGTAGAAACATATTGTGTTTATTTCACTGTGGCAGTGTGCCAGAAAAATTCAATTTACATTGTCTCCTGAGTGCCACAATTAGTTCTAACCCTCAGGTCCTAGGGGCACATGTCCCAGGGATAACACATCACTCTATTGATATGTTGTAAAGGCATAAACCTGGAAGGAACAATAGGGTAGGCGCTTATCTGGATAGACAGTGTAGAGGAGACTGCGCACTATCATGCTCACCTGATATGGTTGTGTGCACACAGCCACTGAAAGAGGTTAAAGGTACTGCCACACTACACAATCCCGCTAGCGATCTCGTTAGCGTCGCATACTAATGAGATCGCTAGCGGGATTGTTTCTATATCGCTAGTGTCGGCCACATTTAGCGATATCGTTAAGGACGCTATCGCGGTTAGCGATCTCCTTAACGACTTTAGCGGTACAAAAGTACCGCTAAATCGCTAAGAAAGGTGCCACACTCAGCGATATATACTTACCCAGTGGGAGCGCCGACGATAAAATAGGGTCCGGAACGATTCCAGCGACGAGCGAGATCACAGCAGGAAGCTCGTCGCTGGCAGATGCCGCACACAACAACATCGCTAACGGGATCGCTAAATAGTGACGTTTTTTAGCGATCCCGTTAGCGATGTTGTTTAGTGTGGCATACCCTTTAGTCTGCTGCAGACCTATAAGGAAGGAATCAAAGGTGCTAGAATGGTATGGGTTTAGCTGCGCTGCTGTCAATAGATGATAAGAAGACCAGAATCCAAAAATCAATTGCTGCGGTTTATTGTTCAGCGCGTTTCAAAGTTTAAAACTTCTTTATCAGGACAAAACCACGGTAATCAACCGAAGTTTGAAATATCGAAACATGTTGACTAATAAACCACAGCAATTGATCTTTGGATTCCTGTCTTCTTATCATCTATTGATATGTTGTAGTACATTATATGATAAAATATGGCTAAAGAGTGAATTTTTATGAACAGCAACATTGGTAACACTAGTAATGTGACTAGTGATGAGCGAGCACTAAAATGCTCGGATGTTCGCTGCTTGAGTCGAGCAAATTGGAATACTCGGGTGCTCAACCCAAGCAATGAGCCCAATGTAAGCCTATGGGAAAACCGAGCATTTTTGCCGCGGACCCCCCCAGGGACTCCATTTAGGGTCTAAAAACGTCTGAAATTGATGTAAACAGTGCTCAAATGACATGGGGCATCATGGGGAATACCCCTGGAAGCATTTCTGACACCCAGGTCACAACTGTGAACAATGTTGTCAGAGTCTTATGCCACTTTTACAGGCACGCAATAAAACATACTAAAACGGTACCAAAATAGATTTTCCTGGGAAATATGTTAAGGAACATCCTTTGCAGGGTAATGATTTGTATGTAAGGCAAAATAAATAACCCAAAACAAAAATAATGGGCTATGTTCACACTTAGCGTTTTTGATGCGTCTTTCAACGTTACCATTGCTTTCAACCAAGACAAATGCATTTACTGTGAAATATAATTTTAACATTTTAAAACCTTATTTGGCCATGTAGTGTGTGACACATTATCTGACACATCCTGTTTCATTTATGAAGGAGGGACTCTGAAAGTCACAAACTCTATTTTTATAGTGCGAGCAGTGGGCCCTCACTTTTCTTAGAGAGCCATCAGCCGGCTATGCTTTGTTGTTCCCATTATTCAACAGTGAATCCCTTTTACTGTTATTGCGTATGCAGAGAATGGCAGGGCTGGCCAAAATTTGGACGCACCCCAACAACACTTTGAACAGACGTCATGGATGACCACATGCAACCAAAGTTCCAAGTATTCATGTGGTACTTCCATACTGTTTGCCTATGCACTGAATGCAAGGCCTGCCCTGTCCCAAAGTTATACGCACCCCAATAAGCCTTTTAACCCACGTACTAGATGGCCACATTAAACCAAAGTTCCCTTTAAGCTTTATTTGTTACTGCCATACTTTTTGCCTAGGCATGAATGCAAGGCCTGCCCTGTCCCATTACACGCACCCCAATAACCCTTTGAAGCCATGTACTGGATGGCCACATTAACCCCTTAACCCCGGAGCTTTTTTCGACTTTGCGTTTTCGTTTTTCGCTCCCCTTCTTTCCAGGGCCATAACTTTTTCATTTTTCCATCAATTTGGCCATATGAGGACTTATTTTTTGTGGGACGAGTTGTACTTTTGAACAACACCATTGGTTTTACCATGTAGTGTACTCGAAAACGGGAAAAAAATTCCAAGTGCGGTGAAATTGCAAAAAAAGTGCAATCTCACACTTGTTTTTTGTTTGGCTTTTTTGCTAGGTTCACTAAATGCTAAAACTGACCTGCCATTATGATTCTCCAGGTCATTACAAGTT
>JARQOD010000001.1:252797866-252813182 GCA_033576555.1 Oophaga sylvatica
GAGACCACTGAGGGAGGCTGTGGAGATTTACGGCGTGGGGTGGGCACTTTTGCAGAGGCCTGGATGTGGGAGGCTGAAGGCTCCGAGGGTCTCACAGGTTCCTGACACTCTGGGGAGTAGGGGTCGCACCTGGTAACATTTAGGACGTACCACCCATTGTAACCCCAGTGTCGGGTGTAAGTCACCAAGTCTCCTGGCAACAGGTCCGTCCCCGGGTGTCCTTCTGGGAGGTGAGTCTCCACGTCCCGCCGGGTCACAAAAACTTCTAAATAAAGTCCAGGCTCCTGGATGAAGCCCCAACCACCTTTCAATTTAAAGCTCCGTACTGCACCCTTACGCCGCGGCTCCCTCACCGTACTTTTATCCTTTCTCATCCGGTCCTTATCTGCCCGGTCCTTCTCCACCTGACGTTGGCGAAGTTTTTGGGTTTCTCGCTGCTCCCTTTGTCGCTCTGCTTCCCGCTCCCAAAGTCTCCACTCTTCCTCCTGACGCCGGTTGAAATTCTCCACCAGCAGCTCCATGTCTCCACCACTCCACTGCAGCTTGCGATGTCCGGTTTGCGGCAGCTCTCCTGGCGCCCCCCAGTCCTGGCGGCGCTCCCCTGCGGAGGAAGCAGACGGCTCTAAATCAGATGACAGTCGGGGCTCCGGTACAGACAGGTAGACCTCTGGTGCCTGCGCGGCCTCCTCCATGAGGACGGGTGTCGCTTCTTCTGTCTCAGCGACGGGGGCAGACAGCGGGATCTGGGGTGCTGACGGTGCTGCGGTTTTTGCAGGAACGGGTGCCTCAACTGCGACAACGTCAACCGGATCACATTGCAAGGGCTCCTCTACTAGAACGGGTGCCTCACCTTCCGGTACAGACACTTCAGGTAAGAGGGATTGGCGCCGCTCCAAGTTTATTTTTAGGGCACGCCAGCTCGCTTCCATCCTGGCGGCCTCCTCCCGGTGCCATGCCAGGCCTCTTAGGGTATCCTCCGCTTCTTGCAGCGTAGGAGGGTTTACAGGCCGGGTGCCCAACGGTGATTCCGTGGCAATCGGGTCGCTTCCGTGGGGGGAGAGCTCTGACTGCTCCATCCCTTCACACTTCTGCTCGTGTCCATTAGCCATCTCTGCCAAGTCACATGTGTCATTAGCATCTGGAGATGGCCCCTCTTTTGTAGGGAGGCGGGACCTTCGTGTTAGTTTCCGCACACTGAGGAGGATGAGGAGGCGGAACTCCAGAGCTGTGGGGCACGATCTTACATTGCAGTAACATTTACACTGGTCGGCCATCGTTTTCACGCCACTGAGTGAGTGTACACCCACGAAGAGCACGCCCTTCTTCTTCACCAGTGCCTCGTCGTGACGCAGATATGGCGGAAAAAATTGGCACATACATTCTCTGATGATTTTAGCAATTCTCAAGCACAGAGTCTATTTTACTATGTAGAAGTGTATAAACTATAAATATATGTTTATATATATATGTCACAATGACATGTATATATATATATATGTATTCTATGTGTGTATATTTTGTGTTTACAACGAAAGAAAGGGTTTTTTTTGTTGCGATATTTTGTTCCCATAGACTTACATGGGACTTCCGCTATCGGAATTGGATATTGGCGATATTTAGTGATATCGGTTATACCATTCCGATCCGATATTTTTCGATATCGAGCAGTATCGCTCAACACTAGCACTAACGTCTTCCACAAGCACGCCAACAATTGCGACAACTGGGCGCATCATTGAACTCTATTTCTGGCATTGCTGCAGCCATTATTAGGTAATGTGTTATTATCTCGAAATGTGTCTACTGTCACTTAAAGGGGAAGTAACATTATTAACCTTCAGACTTACTGCAAAGCACATTTTGAACCTGTATACATATTATGTGATATATTGTAACGCACGCGCCCAGACTGGATGGCGCGAGCAAAGATTGTGGCCCCCACTGTGCCACAAACCAGACTACCCTGGAGGGAAGTCATTAAGCAGCTACCTTGGTGTTCACTGGAGACTCTAGTGGTGAGGTCAGGCTTGTGCGGCAGGTAGTGCCAGGTACCACCCCAGGGCTGTGTCTAGCAGTAGCAGCTGATCCCACTGGGGGACAGAACACTAACGACAGGTGCGGGCAAATACAGACAGGCACGACTGGCCCTCTGGCGGGCTGAGCTGGCACTCTGGCAGGCAGGCGGGCACGGCTGGCACGGATCAGACTGGGAAAACAGGGACTGATTCAGGAAGGACAGGAACACTGGCAGGTACGAGTGGAATATGGGAACAGGTAGGAACCTGTTCAGACTGGAGGAACAGGAACTGATTTGGGAAGGACAGGAACATGGACAGGTGCGAGTGGGAAATAGGAACAGGTAGGAACCTGTTCAGACTAGAGGGATAAAGAGCCGCATGGTGCGGAGCGAGAGCAGAGCCGCAAGGTGCAGAGTGAGAGCAGAGCCGCAGGGTGCGGAGCAAGAGCAGAGCAAAGCCACATGGTGCAGAGCAAGAGCAGAGCCGCAGGATGCAGAGCAAGAGCAGCACAGAGCCGCAGGATGCAGAGCAAAAGCAGCAGAGAGCCACAAGTTACGGAATGAGAACAGAGCAGAGCCGCAGGGTGCGGAGCGAGAGCGGAGCAGAGCAGAAGGAGTGGACACAAAGATACACACGCTGAGTGGGGAAGGCAACGGACAAGGATACAAACAGGTACAGGAAAGGACTTAATTCAGACAAGGACAGACCCGGGAACAAGTACAGGATGAAGGATTCAGGCCTGGGTATACAGCCCACAGGGTGACAGGAACTAGACAGTAACAGGACAGGATCTGGAAACTCAGTAGCAAAACAGAGACTGAGAGAGTTTGTTGCTCAGGCATCTCCCTATGGGTGGAGATGCCTCAAGTACCCGATACCTCTTGGCAATAGGCTGGGGACACATTAGGAGTGTGAACACTGTCTCTATAAGACTCACGAAGTGCAGGCGCCGCCGCCCTAAGCATACAGCCAGGAAGTATGCACACAGCCAGCAGAGAACACATGGTTCACAGCATGGAGCAGGCGGAGGGCAGAACTCACTGCATGGCCCGGAGTGGTAAGTTGGTGTATCAGCCGGATGGGAGATGGGAAGCCATGTAGTGATGCCAGCAGGGATGTTACATATATATGTTTTTCTGTTTCTTGTTATGCCCTCTGAATTAAACACCATTTATTCCTCTGTAAATAAACCTATTAATTGTTTCAACCTCATTTCTTGTGAATGTGTACTGAGCATGGACAAGGGTTTCCAGAGTCAACCCCTGGCAGAAGAGTAACACCCTCCTGCATCCGACTACAACTCCCAGCAAGATTCGGGTGGAGGCACTGCGCCACATTGAAGTGAGCACTACCGGACACCCTGCACCCAAAGGCAGCTTAAAGGGTGTTCCATGTATAAAAGACACCTATCCACACGTTCAGTCAATCATATTCCAATCTCTCCACTATGGCCAAGGCCAAAAAGCTGTCTAAGGACACCAGGGACAAAATTGTAGACCTGCACAAGGCTGAGATGTGCTTCAGGACAAAAGGCAAGCAGCTTGGTGAGAAGGCAACAACTGTTGGCACAATTATTAGAAAATGGAAGAAACACAAGATGACTGTAAATGTTCCTTGGTTTGGGACTCCATGGAAGATCTCGCCTCGTAAGGTAAGGATTATTCTGAGAAACGTCAGGAATCAGCTCAGAACTACACAGAAGGACCTGGTCAATGACCTAAAGAGAGCCGGGACCACAGTCTCAAACATTACAGTTAGTAACACACTGCTCATGCCAGCACATGTCCAGGTTGGTTTTAAGTTCGCCAATGACCATCTGGATGATACCAAGGAGGCACATGAGAAAGCCATGTGGTCAGATGAGATCAAAATAGAACTTTTTGGTATTAACGTCACTTGTGTGCTTGGAGGAAGGAGGGTGAGTACAACCCCAAGAACACCATCCCAACCATGAAGCATGGTGGGGGAAACATCACACTTTCGTGGTGCTGTAAGAAGAATTTCAAGGTCCTGGAATGGTCTAGCCAGTCTCCAGACCTGAACCCAATAAAAAATCTTTGAAGGGAGCTGAAATTCAATGTTGCCCAGTGACAGCCCAGAAACCTGAAAGATCTGGAGAAGATCTGTATGGAGGAGTGGGCGAAAATCCCTGCTGCAGTGTGTGGAAACTTGGTCAAGAACTATAGGAAACGTCTGACCTCTGTGATAGCAAACAAAGGTTTCTGTTGCAAATATTAAGTTCTGTTTTTCTATTGTATCAAATACGATAATAATTACAGACTTCTCCATTCTTTGTAGGTCGGAAAACTTGTATGAAATTACACTTGCAGTGTATCAAATACTTATTTTTTTCCCTGCACTATTTGTAGAAACATATTGTGTTTATTTCACTGTGGCAGTGTGCCAGAAAAATTCAATTTACATTGTCTCCTGAGTGCCACAATTAGTTCTAACCCTCAGGTCCTAGGGGCACATGTCCCAGGGATAACACATCACTCTATTGATATGTTGTAAAGGCATAAACCTGGAAGGAACAATAGGGTAGGCGCTTATCTGGATAGACAGTGTAGAGGAGACTGCGCACTATCATGCTCACCTGATATGGTTGTGTGCACACAGCCACTGAAAGAGGTTAAAGGTACTGCCACACTACACAATCCCGCTAGCGATCTCGTTAGCGTCGCATACTAATGAGATCGCTAGCGGGATTGTTTCTATATCGCTAGTGTCGGCCACATTTAGCGATATCGTTAAGGACGCTATCGCGGTTAGCGATCTCCTTAACGACTTTAGCGGTACAAAAGTACCGCTAAATCGCTAAGAAAAGGTGCCACACTCAGCGATATATACTTACCCAGTGGGAGCGCCGACGATAAAATAGGGTCCGGAACGATTCCAGCGACGAGCGAGATCACAGCAGGAAGCTCGTCGCTGGCAGATGCCGCACACAACAACATCGCTAACGGGATCGCTAAATAGTGACGTTTTTTAGCGATCCCGTTAGCGATGTTGTTTAGTGTGGCATACCCTTTAGTCTGCTGCAGACCTATAAGGAAGGAATCAAAGGTGCTAGAATGGTATGGGTTTAGCTGCGCTGCTGTCAATAGATGATAAGAAGACCAGAATCCAAAAATCAATTGCTGCGGTTTATTGTTCAGCGCGTTTCAAAGTTTAAAACTTCTTTATCAGGACAAAACCACGGTAATCAACCGAAGTTTGAAATATCGAAACATGTTGACTAATAAACCACAGCAATTGATCTTTGGATTCCTGTCTTCTTATCATCTATTGATATGTTGTAGTACATTATATGATAAAATATGGCTAAAGAGTGAATTTTTATGAACAGCAACATTGGTAACACTAGTAATGTGACTAGTGATGAGCGAGCACTAAAATGCTCGGATGTTCGCTGCTTGAGTCGAGCAAATTGGAATACTCGGGTGCTCAACCCAAGCAATGAGCCCAATGTAAGCCTATGGGAAAACCGAGCATTTTTGCCGCGGACCCCCCAGGGACTCCATTTAGGGTCTAAAAACGTCTGAAATTGATGTAAACAGTGCTCAAATGACATGGGGCATCATGGGGAATACCCCTGGAAGCATTTCTGACACCCAGGTCACAACTGTGAACAATGTTGTCAGAGTCTTATGCCACTTTTACAGGCACGCAATAAAACATACTAAAACGGTACCAAAATAGATTTTCCTGGGAAATATGTTAAGGAACATCCTTTGCAGGGTAATGATTTGTATGTAAGGCAAAATAAATAACCCAAAACAAAAATAATGGGCTATGTTCACACTTAGCGTTTTTGATGCGTCTTTCAACGTTACCATTGCTTTCAACCAAGACAAATGCATTTACTGTGAAATATAATTTTAACATTTTAAAACCTTATTTGGCCATGTAGTGTGTGACACATTATCTGACACATCCTGTTTCATTTATGAAGGAGGGACTCTGAAAGTCACAAACTCTATTTTTATAGTGCGAGCAGTGGGCCCTCACTTTTCTTAGAGAGCCATCAGCCGGCTATGCTTTGTTGTTCCCATTATTCAACAGTGAATCCCTTTTACTGTTATTGCGTATGCAGAGAATGGCAGGGCTGGCCAAAATTTGGACGCACCCCAACAACACTTTGAACAGACGTCATGGATGACCACATGCAACCAAAGTTCCAAGTATTCATGTGGTACTTCCATACTGTTTGCCTATGCACTGAATGCAAGGCCTGCCCTGTCCCAAAGTTATACGCACCCCAATAAGCCTTTTAACCCACGTACTAGATGGCCACATTAAACCAAAGTTCCCTTTAAGCTTTATTTGTTACTGCCATACTTTTTGCCTAGGCATTGAATGCAAGGCCTGCCCTGTCCCATTACACGCACCCCAATAACCCTTTGAAGCCATGTACTGGATGGCCACATTAACCCCTTAACCCGGAGCTTTTTTCGACTTTGCGTTTTCGTTTTTCGCTCCCCTTCTTTCCAGGGCCATAACTTTTTCATTTTTCCATCAATTTGGCCATATGAGGACTTATTTTTTGTGGGACGAGTTGTACTTTTGAACAACACCATTGGTTTTACCATGTAGTGTACTCGAAAACGGGAAAAAAATTCCAAGTGCGGTGAAATTGCAAAAAAAGTGCAATCTCACACTTGTTTTTTGTTTGGCTTTTTTGCTAGGTTCACTAAATGCTAAAACTGACCTGCCATTATGATTCTCCAGGTCATTACAAGTTCATAGACACCAAACATGTCTAGGTTCTCTTATATCTAAGTGGTGAAAAAAATTCCAAAGTTTGCTAAAAATAAAAAAAAAATTGCGCCATTTTACGAGAGCTGTAGCGTCTCCATTTTTCGTGATATTGGCAGGGTGATGGCTCTTTTTTTGCGTGCCGAGCGGACGTTTTTAAGGATACCATTTATGCGCAGATCCGTTCTTTTGATCGCTCTTTATTGCATTTTAATTCTGGCGATTGGATTTTTTTTCTCGCTACGCTGTTTAATGATCGGGTTAATCCTTTTTTATTGATAGATCAGGCGATTCTGAACGCGGCGATACCAAATATGTGTATGTGTGATTTTTTTTAATGTTTTATTTTGATTGAGGCGAAAGGGGGATGATTTGAACTTTTAGGTTTTTTTTATTTTTTTTAATTTTTAAACTCTTTTACTTTTGGCATGCTTCAATAGCCTCCATAGGAGGCTAGAAGCATGCACAACTCGATCGGCTCTGCTACATATGGGCGATGAGCAGATCGCCCATATGTAGCAGATTTACTGCATTGCTTTGAGTGCCGACCACCAGGCGGCGCTCACAGCAATGTGCCGGCAACAACTGTAGACGTCTCTATGAGACCTCTGGTTGTCAAGGCAATGCATTGCCGACCCCCGATCACGTGACGGGGGTCAGCGATGCGCTCATTTCCGGGCCGGCGGCCGGAAGCGCTAGTTAAACGCCCACTGTCAGCTTTGACAGTGGGATTTAACTAGTTAATAGGCGCGGGCGGATTGCAATTCCACTTGCTCCTATTGCGAGCACATGTCAGCTGTTCATAACAGCTGACATGTCGCGGCTTTGAGATGGGCTCACCGCCGGAGCCCACCTCAAAGCGGGGGTTACTGCCAGCTGACGTACTATTCCGTCAGCTGGCAGAAAGGGGTTAAACCAAAGTTCCCATTAAGCTTTATTTGGCACTGCCACACTGTTTGCCTATGCATTGAACGCAAGACCTGCCCTGTCCCAAATTTACATGCACCCCAATAAGCCTTTTAACCCACGTACTGGATGGCGACATTAAACCAAATTCTCCATTAAGCTTTATTTGGCACTGCCACACTGTTTGCCTATGCATTCAATGCAAAGCCTGCCCTACCCCAACGTTACACGCACACCAATAAGCCTTTGAACCAACGCACTGGATGGCCACCTGAAAGCATTGCTAAAAGTACTCTTAACCCCTTCACCCCAAGGGTGGTTTGCACGTTAATGACCGGGACAATTTTTACAATTCTGACCACTGTCTCTTTATGAGGTTATAACTCCGGAACGCTTCAACGGATCTTCGCGATTCTGAGATTGTTTTCTCGTGACATATTGTACTTCATGATAGTGGTAAAATTTCTTCCATATAACTTGCGTTTATTTTTGAAAAAAACGCAAATATGGCGAAAATTTTGAAAATTTAGCAATTTTCAAACTTTGAATTTTTATTCCCTTAAAACAGAGAAATATGTAACACAAAATAGTTAAGAAATAACATTTCCCACATGTCTACTTTACATCAGCACAATTTTGGAATCAAAATTTTTTTTGTTAGGAAGTTATAAGGGTTAAAAGTTGACCAGCGATTTCTCATTTTTACAACAAAATTTACAAAGCCATTTTTTTTAGGGACCACCTCACATTTGAAGTCACTTTGAGGGGTCTACATGACAGAAAATACCCAAAAGTGACACCATTCTAAAAACTGCACCCCTCAAGGTACTCAAAACCACATTCAAGAAGTTTATTAACCCTTCAGGTGCTTCACAGGAACTAAAGCAACGTGGAAGGAAAAAATGAATATTTAACTTTTTAGCCACAAAAATGATCTTTTACAAACTTTTTTTTTATTTTTACAAGGGTAAAAGGAGAAAATGGACAGATAAGGTTGTTATGCAATTTCTCCTGAGTATGCCAATACCCCATATGTGGGGGAAAACCACTGTTTGGGCACACGGCAGAGCTCGTAAGGGAAGGAGCGCCGTTTGACTTTTTCAAACTAAAATTGGCTGGAGTTGAGATTGGACGCCATGTCGCGCTTGGAGAACCTCTGATGCGCCTAAACAGTGGAAACCCCCCACAAGTGACACCATTTTGGAAACTAGACCCCCTAAGGTACTTATCTAGATCTGTTGTGAGCACTTTAAACCCCCAAGTGTTTCACAAAAGTTTATAATGCCTGGGTGTGAAAAAAAAAAAAAAATTCCACAAAAATGATTTTTTAGTCCTAAATTTTTGAATTTTCCCAAGTAAATTGGACCCCAAAAGTTGTTGTCCAATTTGTCCTGAGTACGCTGATACCCCATATGTGGGGGTGGAAAACTGTTTGGGCGCACGGCAGGGCTTGGAAAGGAAGTAGTAACGTTTTGGAATGCAGACGTTGATGGGGGTCATGTTCCGTTTGCAGTGCCCCAGATGAGCCTAAACAGTGGAAATCCCCCACAAGTGACCCCATTTTGGAAACTAGACCCCCTAAGGAACTTATCTAGATCTTTGGTGAGCACTTTGAACCCCCAAGTGCTTCACACAAGTTTATAATGCCCGGGCATGAAAATAAAAAATCCTATTTTTTTCCCACAAAAATTATCTTTTAGTCACTAATTTTTTATTTTCCCAAGGGTATCAGGAGAAATTGGACCACATAAGTTGTTGTCCAATTTGTCCTGAGTACGCTGATGCCCCATATGTGGGGGGGAACCACTGTTTGGGCGCACGGCAGAGCTCGGAAGGGAAGGAGCACCATTTGACTTTTTCCAACCAAAATTGGCTGGAATTGAGATTGGATGCCATGTTGCATTTGGAGAGCCCCTGATGTGCCTAAACAGTGGAAACCCCCACAAATGACCCCATTTGGGAAACTAGACCCCCTAAGGAACTTATCTAGATCTTTGGTGAGCAATTTGAACCCTCAAGTGCTTCACACAAGTTTATAACGTAGAGCCGTAAAATTTAAAAATCATATTTTTTCCACAAAAATGATCTTTTCACCCGAATTTTTATTTTTCCAAGGGTAACAAGACTCCAAAAGTTATTGTGCAATTTGTCCTGAGTACACTGATACCCCATATGTGGGGGTATACCACTGTTTGGGTGCATGGCAGAGTTTGGAAGGGAAGGAGCGCCGTCTCACTTTTTCAACGCAGAATTGGCTGGACGCCATGTCGTGTTTGGAGAGCTCCTGATCTGCCTAAACAGTGGAAACCCCCCACAAATGACACCATTTTGGAAACTAGACCCCTCAAGGAACTTATCTAGATGTGTGGTGAGAACTTTGAACCCCCAGGTGTTTCACTAAAGTTTATAACGTACAGCCTTAAAATAAAAAATCCTTTTTTTTTTTTACAAAAATGATTTTTTCGCCCCCAATATTTTATTTTCACAAGGGTAACAGAAGAAATTGGAACCCAAAAGTTGTTGTCCAATTTGTCCTGAGTACGCTGATACCCAATATGTAGGAGAAAACTACTGTATGGGTGCACGTCAGGGCTCGGAAGGGAAGTAGTGACGTTTTGG
This sequence comes from Oophaga sylvatica, assembly GCA_033576555.1. Classification (NCBI taxonomy): domain Eukaryota; kingdom Metazoa; phylum Chordata; class Amphibia; order Anura; family Dendrobatidae; genus Oophaga; species Oophaga sylvatica. Next base: position 252,808,168 of record JARQOD010000001.1, read on the forward strand.
ATTGCAGACTTTGATGGAATGGTCTGGGGGCGTCATGTCGCATTTGGAGAGCCCCTGATACGCCTAAACAGTGGAAACCCCCCATAAGTGACCCCATTTTGGAAAATAGACCCCACAAGGAACTTATCTAGATGTGTGGTGAGCACTTTGAACCCCGAAGTGCTTCACAGAAGTTTATAACGCACAGCCGTAAAAATAAAAAATCCTTTTTTTTTTTACAAAAATGATTTTTTTCGCCCCAATATTTTATTTTCACAAGGGTAACAGGAGAAATTGGACCCCAAAAGTTGTTGTCCAATTTGTCCTGAGTACGCTGATACCCAATATGTGGGAGAAAACTACTGTATGGGCGCATGTCAGGGCTCGGAAAGGGAAGTAGTGACGTTTTGGATTGCAGACTTTGATGGAAAGGTCTGGGGGCGTCATGTCGCATTTGGAGAGCCCCTGATGTGCCGAAACAGTGGAAACCCCCCACAAGTGACCCTATTTTGGAAAATAGACCCCACAAGGAACTTATTTAGATGTGTGGTGAGCGCTATGAAGCCCCAAGTGCTTCACAGAAGTTTATAATGTACAGCCGTAAAAACAAAAAAATCTTATTTTTTTTACAAAAATAATATTTTCGCCCCCAGTTTTTTATTTTCCCAAGGGTAACAGAAGAAATAGGACAAATTTCACAATAACTCTTGGGGTCCAGAGTACGCTGATACCCCATATGTGGGGATAAACTACTGTTTGGACGCATGGCAGAGCTCAGAAGTGAAGGAACACCGTTTGACTTTCTCAACGCAGAATTGGCTGGAATGGAGATCAGACGCCATGTCACATTTGGAGAGCCCCTGATGTGCCTAAACAGCGGAAACCCCCCAATTCTAACTCCAACCCTAACCCCAACACACCCCTAACCCTAGTCCCAACCCTAATCCCAACCCTAACCGTAATCCTAACTCTAACCCTAATCCTAACTTTAGCGCCAACCCTAACCCTAACTTTAGCCGAAACCCTAACCCTAACCCTAATGGGAAAATGGAAATAAATACATTTTTTTTATTTTATTATTTTTCCCTAACTAAGGGGGTGATAAAGGGGGGTTTGATTTACTATTTATAGCGGTTTTTATGATTGGCAGCTGTCACGCTAAAAGACGCTTTTTATTGCAAAAAGTAGTTTTTTGCATCGCCACATTTTGAGAGCTATAATTTTTGCATATTTTGGCCCACAATGTCATGTGAGGTCTTAGTTTTTGCGGGACGAGGTGACACTTTTATTGGTACCATTTTTGAGCACGTGACATTTTTTGATCGCTTTTTATTTCGATTTTTGGGAGGTTAGAATGAACAAAAATCAGCAATTCATGAATTTCTTTTGGGTGAGGCGTTTTTATTGTTCCGCGTGTGGTAAAATCGATAAAGCAGTTTTATTCTTCGGGTCAGTACGATTATGGCGATACCTCATTTATATAATTTTTTTATGTTTTGGCGCTTTTATAGAATAAAAACAATTTTATATAAAAAATAATTATTTTTGCATCGCTTTATTCTGCGAGCTATAACTTTTTTATTTTTTTGCTGATGATGCTGTGTGATGGCTCGTTTTTTGCGGGACAAGATGACGTTTTCAGCGGTACCATGTTTATTTATATCCGTCTTTTTGATCGCGTGTTATTCCACTTTTTGTTCAGCGGTATGATGATAAAGCACTGATTTTTTGCTTCGCTTTTATTTTTTATTTTTTAATGGGTTCACAAAAGGGGTTAACTAGTGGGACAGTTTTATAGGGGGGGTCGTTACGGACGCGGCAATACCATATATGTGTACTTTTATTGTTTTATTTTTTTTATTTACAATAAGTAATGAATTTATTGGGGAATATTTTTTTTTTTTTTTTATTTATTTTGGATTTTTTTTTACACATGTTTATTTTTACTTTTTTTTACTTTTTTACTTTGTCCCAGGGTGGGACATCACTGTATTTCATCAGATCGCTGGTGTGACAGTGTGCACAGCACTCTGTCACACTAGCGATGTGACAGGCAGTGCAGGACGCTTCCTCATGCCTGCTCTCGGCAGGCACTGAGGAAGCCGCCTCCCTCCAGGACCCCAGCGCCATCTTGGATCCGGGTCCTGGGAGGGAGGAAGCCCTCAGAGCAGCGCGATCACATCGCGCTGCTCTGAGGGTCTCAGGGGGGCGCGCAGGGAGCCCCCACCCTGCGCGATCCTCCCCTGTGCCCCCAGTACACCGCGATCATGTTTGATCGCGGTGTGCAAGGGGTTAATGTGCTGGGAGCGGTCCGTGACTGCTCCTGACACACAGTCACGGGTGTCAGCTGTGATAATCAGCTGACACCCGGCGGCGATTAGCTGCGCTCCCTCCGGGAGCGCAGCTAATCGCCTATGACGTACTATCCCGTCCATGGTCAGAATGGCACGGGTTTTATGGACGGGATAGTACGTCTAATGTCAGAGAGGGGTTAAAATCCTCAGGGTCATCAGCAGTCATCCAACCACATGCATTTAAGATTCAGCTCTGATGACACCAACACAACTTGGAGATTGTAATAAGAGAGATTCACAATTCACATATGGGCACGGAGACACCTTTAAAAAATAAAAACTTCATTTTTATTCATGGTTTTTGTTGATCGCTGATGATCACCAGCAGGTAGTTGATGTTTGAAGGAGTCTGGCATCAGACACTGGACAATTAATTCTGTTCCATCATTGTAGTACAGTGCACCTTCGTTGTGGGGCAGTTGCGTTATTGCATCCAGAATTTCCGTTTTCCCCTTGCTCTAGTATTGTAATACAGCACAATTATGGTTCTACTCTTCTCTCAAGGGAGGCTAAATAAATGTTGAATATGAATATCTTGCTTAAATTTCCTAATTTGTTTCTACTTAAAAGATCTTTGTTGTTTTGAAGTTTTAATATCTGGATTCCTACAAATGTATCTCAAGAACTTCATATTCTAGTATGTGCTGCTGTCCAGAGCGAGGACAGCAGCACACGGGGAAGGAGGCGCAGCAACCCAACAGGCAGGAAGAAGCAGTGTGATGTCTGCAGACAGAAGGGGCCCAACCATTCCTCGTAACACCAACACGACGGAAGTTGGCAGTACAACTGTTAGGTCTTCCCGAGTCTGGTTGTTTTTTAAAGACTATGCCGATAACCCCAAAAAGGCTGTTTGCACCATCTGCCATGCCTGCATCAGCATGGGTAGCCAAACTACCAGCCTGACCACCCCCAGCATGATCAGGCACATGATAGCAAAGCACCCGACTTTGTGGACCGAACCCCAGGCTCCAAGAACAATGTCTGCGGGTGACACCACTGCTTCTTCCACTGTTGTGCATGCAAGCTAATCCCCTGTCCACGGTGCATGCGAAGATGCCTCCTGCCCTGCACCTGTCATTAGCCACACTCAACTATCATCATCATCAAGCATGTCCACGTCTTTGTCCCAGCGCAGCCTTCATTTGTCCATACCCCAGTCATTGGAACACAAGCGGAAATACGCAGCCAACACCACACAGGCCACACTACTTAATTCACACAATTCTTGTCTGCTTGCGCTCAAAATGTTACCTTTTAGGCTTGTGGAGACGGAAGCTTTCCGCTACCTGATGGCGGCGGCCATCCCAAGGTACTCATTCCCCAGCCACCACTATTTCTCCTGGTGTGCCATATCGGCATTACACAAGCACGGGTCCCACAACATTACCCGTGCCCTCAACAATGCTGTTACTGGGAAAGTCCACCTAACCACGGACACGTGGACAAGTGTTCGTGGGCAGGGATGGTACATCTCGCTGAGGCACACTGGGTTAACATAGTGGAAGCTGGGACCCAGTCGGACCTTGGGAGTCCATGTCACAGATGTATGGAGGAGACAGGTTGTGGATGACTTTGTATGTCATAGTTAGGGTTTTGAACTGTAGCCTCTGGGCAATAGGAAGCCAGTGAAGGGCCTGGAAGAGGAAACGCTGTGGGATAACGGTACAGTACTTGGGATGCAACACGTCCACCCGACGCCGAGGATTGCGGGCCCTACGTCAATCTGGGTTGTCCACACAGTCTAAAGCTCCTGCAACTCCTCCTCCCCTTTAGCCTCCATCTCCCAAATGACCACATCAGTCACAAGCTGGAAGCACTGCAGCACTGCCTCAGCCAAGCAGCAACAGGCTTTGCTGAAGCTAATATGCTTAGGTGACAAAATGGGCAATGCTGAAGAGTTGTGGACATCTCTGTAAGAGCAGGCAGATCTGTGGCTGACACCGCTGAACCTGCAGCCAGGCATGGTTGTTATGTTTCGGTAGCTGAGGAGTGCAGGTAAAAAAGGCAATACACCAGAGCAGTTGGAATCTATGAGATTGCAGTACCCTGACTAACCACCACAACTAGAGGCAGCCGTGGAGCGTTCCTACGTTGGTCCTAGACGCCTCGTCACAGCCTGAAAACTAACTACACCTAAAGGGTAGAAATAGGAATGCTATCTGCCCCGGGGCAAAACCCCCAAAAATAAGAAAGCCCCCAAACAGTAATGGCGGTTAGACAAAAGGAAATACTGACACAGAAAGAAAATAGTATGAGCAAAAAGCTGGGGCCCAAACTATAATAGAAAAGGATAGGAAGGGTACTTACTGCAATCCCAGAAAACCCTGAAAAGCACCAACTCTACTAATTTCAAAATCCCTGAGATCACACGACCCTCTACCACCTAAATTAGTTCTCTGGTGTAACCCAAAAACAAAACAGCAGCCCCTGAAAAAACTGGAAAAAGCAAAAGTACAAAACTCAGTGGCTGAACTAAACTGAGAGGGCAAAAGCCCCCGAGGGGACCCTGAAGGCCCCCACAGAAGTGCAGGACAAAATGCAAAAATACAGCACAAACACTAAAGAAGAAAATGTCTTATTTTGTTAGCAGAGATGCAGACACGACACAGCAGGCTACAAGGGAAACTGGGAAAAAAGGTTCAGACCAGAACAATTGATCACCGGGAACCCGGGGGAAAAGAA
>JARQOD010000001.1:252813282-252839372 GCA_033576555.1 Oophaga sylvatica
TCAGATAACTCAGGAGAGTCCGCAAGGAAACTCCTCGAGAGGGCATCCGCCTTAACATTCTTAGTGCCAGGAAGAAAGGAAACCACAAAATTAAAACGTGTGAAAAACAAGGCCCACCTGGCCTGTCTAGGATTGAGTCGCTTGGCAGATTCCAGATAGACCAGATTCTTATGGTCCGTAAGGACCACCACCTGATGTTTGGCTCCCTCCAGCCAATGTCTCCACTCTTCAAAAGCCCACTTCATGGCCAATAACTCCCGATTACCCACGTCATAATTACGTTCAGTAGGAGAAAATTTTCGAGAGAAAAAGGCACAAGGGTTACTTTTAGAGGTCTCTGGATCTTTTTGGGACAAAACGGCACCTGCCCCAATTTCAGAGGCATCAACCTCCACCTGAAATGGCAGAGAAACATCAGGCTGCCGTAGAACAGGAGCAGAAGTGAATCTCTGCTTAAGTTCCTGAAATGCAGAGACTGCCTCAGGAGGCCAATTCACCACATCAGAACCCTTTCTGGTCAAATCAGTTAATGGTTTAACAATAACCGAGAAATTACCAATAAATTTATGATAAAAATTGGCAAAACCCAAAAATCTCTGAAGAGCCTTTAATGAAGTAGGTTGGACCCAATCACAGATGGCCTGAACCTTGACCGGGTCCATTTCAATAACAGATGGGGACAAAATGAATCCCAGAAATGAGATCCTCTGTACGCCAAAAAGACACTTTGATCCCTTCACATACAGAGCATTCTCTCTCAAAATCTGGAATACAGATCGAACATGTTTCACATGATAGTCCCAGTCATTAGAAAAAATCAAGATATCATCCAAATAAACAATCAGAAATTTGTCCACAAAATCCCTGAAAATGTCATTCATGAAGGACTGGAAGACGGAAGGAGCATTAGTGAGCCCAAAGGGCATCACTAGGTACTCAAAATGCCCTTCAGGGGTATTGAATGCCGTCTTCCATTCATCCCCGTGCTTAATGCGAATAAGGTTATACGCCCCCCTGAGGTCAAGCTTAGTAAACCAAGTAGCGTTTTTCACCCTGGAAAACAGGTCAGAAATCAAGGGTAACGGGTATTGATAATTCACAGTAATATTGTTCAAGAGACGATAATCAATACACGGCCTTAATGAACCATCTTTTTTGGCCACAAACAAAAAACCGGCACCTAAGGGTGAAGAGGATGGTCTGATATGACCCTTCTCCAATGATTCCTTGATATAAGACCGCATAGCGTCATGTTCAGGTACAGACAAGTTAAAAAGGCGACCTTTAGGGAATTTACTACCCGGCACTAATTCAATAGCGCAGTCATAGCTCCTATGGGGAGGCAAGGATGCAGATTTACTTTCGCTAAACACATCAGAAAAATCAATCAAAAAGTCAGGAACATCCTGAGCCTGGGGGGAGGCAGAAAAAACAGGAGTGTTGGTATTAACACATTGGCAGCCCCAACTGGTTACAGACACAGATTTCCAATCCAAAACAGGATTATGAGACTGTAACCAAGGGAAACCCAGCACGATAATGTCATGCAGATTATATAGAACCAAAAATTTGCAGCACTCCTGGTGATCAGGTTCAACCCTCATTATCACCTGAGTAGAAAACTGGGGTTTATTCTCAGCCAAAGGGGTAGAATCGATCCCCAGTAGGGGAATAGACTTCTGTAGGGGTATCAAGGGAAACCCACAACGTTTAGCAAAATCATAATCCATCAGGTTAATAGCTGCTCCAGAATCAACGAAAGCCTGAGCAGAAAATGAGGACAGAGAACATATCAGAGTGACAGTTAATAAGAACTTAGTCTGAACACTACCCAAGACAACTGAGCGTGCAAAACGTCTTCCCCGCTTAGGGCAGACTGAAATAGCATGAGAGGCATCACCACAGTAGAAACATAACCCATTGCGCTTTCGAAAATCATGACGCTGTGCCCCAGACACCACTCTATCACACTGCATGGGTTCAGAAGCTGGTTCACAAGGCAACACCATTCCACGCATACTTCTCCGCTCACGCAAACATCTGTCAATTTGAATCGCTAATGACATAGAATCATTGAAACCAGAGGGGACAGGGAATCCCACCATAACATCCTTTACATTATCTGACAGACCCTTCCGGAAAAGGGCCGCCAAAGCGTCGTCATTCCATTTGGTCAGGACTGCCCACCTAAGGAATCTCTGACAGTATAACTCAGCGTCATCAAGCCCCTGATTTAATGCCAACAAGGCTTTTTCAGCTTGATCAGTGACATTAGGCTCATCGTACAATAACCCCAAAGCCTGAAAAAATGCATCAACATCACTCAAAACAGGATCCCCAGGTATCAGGGAGAAAGCCCAATCCTGAGGATCGCCGCGCAGGAGAGAGATGATAATTTGAACCTGCTGCGCTGCGTTTCCTGAGGACTTAGATTTTAAGGCAAAAAACAATTTACAATTATTTTTGAAATTCTGAAACTTAGCTCGATCCCCTAAAAACAAATCTGGCATGGGGATCCTAGGTTCCACAACAGGCAACCTAGCAAGATATGCAGCAATACTCTGAACCTCAGTGGCAAGCCGATCCACACGGCCAGACAACTGTGCAAACTCCATTGGGAGAAAAGATCCTCCCCAGCACCCAGAGATACAGAGGGAAAAAAAAAATGCAACAAACAGAAAAATATCTCTGACAACTCTGACAACCTTTTTCTTTCACAATATTTTTTCCCTTCTGTGAGTACCATACAATTTTCAATTTTTTGGCCGGTGATACTGTTATGTTTCGGTAGCTGAGGAGTGCAGGTAAAAAAGGCAATACACCAGAGCAGTTGGAATCTATGAGATTGCAGTACCCTGACTAACCACCACAACTAGAGGCAGCCGTGGAGCGTTCCTACGTTGGTCCTAGACGCCTCGTCACAGCCTGAGAAACTAACTACACCTAAAGATAGAAATAGGAAAGCTATTTGCCCCGGAGCAGAACCCCAAAGATAATAGAAAGCCCCCAAACATGTAATGGCGGTTAGACAAGAGGAAATACTGACACAGAAAGAAAATAGTATGAGCAAATGCTGGGGCCCAAACTATCTAAATAGAAAAGGATAGGAAGGGTACTTACTGCAATCCCAGAAAACCCTGAAAAGCACCAACTCTACTAATTTCAAAATCACCTGAGATCACACGACCTCTACCACCTAAATTAGTTCTCTGGTGTAACAAAATCAAAACAGCAGCCACTGAAAAAACTGGAAAAAGCAAAAGTACAAAACTCAGTGGCTGAACTAAACTGAGAGGGCAAAAGCCCCCGGAGGGGACCCTGAAGGCCCCCACAGAAGTGCAGGACAAAATGCAAAAATACAGCACAAACACTAAAGAAGAAAATGTCTTATCTGTTAGCAGGAGATGCAGACACGACACAGCAGGCTACAAGGGAAACTGGAAAGAAGGATTCAGACCAGAACAATTGATCACCGGCAACCCTGATGGGAAAATGACTCCCTTATATAAGACCAGTCAGTAACACCTGATTCCCAGTCCTCACAATCCTCACTAGCACCGCTTGTAACCACCAGAGGGAGCCTCTGCTCAGAACTCATCTCAAACCCATTCACAACACATGGTCTTGTGTGACAATGGCCGGAACCTGGTGGCAGCTCTGAGGCAAGGCGAGCTCACACATGTACCATGCCTGGGCCATGTGCTTTACCTCATTCAACATTTTCTCCAAAGCTACCCGTAGCTGCCGGATCTGCTTGGGAAATTACGCCACCTGTGTGCCCATTTTAGAAAGTCAGCTACACTTCAGCCGCCCGTGACATTCTTCAGCAATGTTTGCAGCTTCAGACTCATCGACTTGTGTGTGATATCCCCACGCATTGGAACTCTACTGTACACTCCAGATGTTGGAAAGGATTTGTGAGCAGAAGAGAGCAGTTGTTGACTAACAGCATCAACAAGGCCATCTGTATTCAGTTCAGACTCCACACATAAGACCTCTTTAGTGGACATGGATGTCAGACATATGTACCATCCTCTAAAACTTTGAGGACTCCACCAAGACAGTGAGCACCGATGTCGCCATAATTACCGTCACCATCCCGCTTCTCTGTGTTCTCATAATAATAATAATAATCAGTATTTATATAGCACCCATATATTCTGCAGCGCTATGTGCACACGTTGCGGAATTGCCATGGAAATTTCGGCGGCAATTCCGCACCTCCCTGCCGCGGGAAATACGCATATTATAGGTATGCGTATTCCCGCTAAAAACTAGCGTTTTGCAAGCGTAATTAGCTTGCAGAATGCTAGCGTTTTACAAGCGATCTGACAGGTTGGTCACACGAGTCAAACAAGTGTTTGACAAGTGTGACCAACATTTTACTATTGATGCCGCCGATGTCGCATCAATAGTAAAAAGATCTAATGTAAAAATAATAAAAAAATAATAAATAATGATATTCTCACCTTCCGGCGGCCCCCGCAGCTTTCCCGCCTCTCAGCGACGCTCCCGGCCAATCCCGTTCCCAGGCGTCCTTTGCGACAATCACCCCGATGACGTAGCATCACGCGAGACCGCTACGTCATCTGGGGTGATTCTCGCAATGCATTACTGGGAACGGGATTGGCCGGGAGCGTCGCTGAGAGGCGGGAAGGCTGCGGGGGCCGCCGGAAGGTGAGAATATCACTATTTTTTATTTTAATTATTGTTTTTACATGGATATGGTACCCAGGGCCTGGATGAGAGTCTCCTCTCCTCCAGACCCTGGGTACCATCCGCACATGAACCGCTTACTTTGCGCATGGTGGGCACAGCCACATGCGGAAAGTAATCGGTTCAATGCATTCCTATGGCGGCGGAATCGCCGCGGTTCCGCAAAAAAGAATGAGCATGCTGCGGATTCTCCCGCGATGCGATTCCGCCGCGGTAAAAACCGGCAGCATGTGCACAGCATTGCGGAATCCCATAGGCCATAATGAATTGTATTGTGTAAGCGGTTTTGCCGCGGTTTCGGCAAAACCGCTAGGAATTCGCAACGTGTGCACAGGCCCTAACAGTTTCCAACACAACAGTCATAAGTAACAACGTTAACAATAATAAAATAGCTAAATCTAAATAAAATGACCCTGCTTGTGAGAGCTTACAATCTACAATAAGGTGGGGGAGAAACAAATAAAAGGTGTGTATTTACAATAATGTATTTACAATGCTGGTCCAGCCATCTTGAGGGAGAAGGGGAATAAGTAAAGATAGTTAATTAGTTAAACACACACACTTACACATAAAATGACTTTGATCAGGGAATATGATAGTCTGCTCTGATCAAATGTGTTTAGAGGGAGCGCCTAAAACTTTGCAAGTTGTGGCTGGTCCTAATTTATTGGGGTAGAGCATTCCAGAGGATTGGCACAATGTGGACAAACTCTTTGAGTCGAGAGCGGGAGGTATGGATTAGTGCAGAGGTTAGTCAAAAGTTGTTTGCAGAGCGCAGCAATCGGCTACGCCAATAGACAGAAATGAAAGGGGAGATGTGAGGGGGTGCCGCACTGTGAAGAGCTTTGTGGGTGAGAACAACCTTTTTGAATTGGATCCTATCATGAATGGGCAGCAAGTGTAATGACAGGTGAAGAGCGTACACATCCGAGTATTAATTAGCCAGGTGGATGACCCTAGCTGCTGCATTAAGGATGGACTGGAGAGGGGAAAGTAGAGTGAGTGGGAGGACAATTAATAGTGTGTTAAACGCTCTCTACTCACAATAAAACAGGATGCATTGCTGTTGGAGCATGATGAGATGGAGCAAGGAACCATACAGGGTGATTACACACAGGCCAGCCTCATCTCATCCCAACGTGGATTGGGTGACATTGAGGAAGAGGAGGAGGAAGAGGAGAAAGAACAGGAGCTAGTTTCATGCGCTATAGATGATACTACATGCACAACTGTCATACCGTCTGTTTGGCGTGGATTGCCTGAGGACAGGGAGTAGGAGGAAGAGGAGGAGAGCATGATCAGTCGTCCTCTTGGTGAGGACACGGAAGTCTTGCCTGTTAGCAGTCTGGCACACATGGCTGAGTTTATGTTACACTGCCTTTCCCATGACCTTTGTGTTTTCAAAATTTTGGGTGACAGCCAGTACTGATTGGTGACACTTCTAGACCCATGCTACAAGGAGAACTTTATATCTCTTATTCCAGAGGCAGACAGGAGTACTAAAATGTTGCAATAAAAGAGGGCCCTTTTCATGGAATTATTAAAAAAATTCCCATTTGAAAACGGCAGCAGATGTCACAGTTTGTTGGACAACTGAGGAGTACAGGTGAGAGAGACACAACTCCAATCCAGGAGAGGCAGTGGAACACTGGCAAAGTTCTAGGAGATTTTTTTCAGACCCTACCATCCCCCTGGCCCAGAGGCGTGGGGTACTCACACAAGGAGTGCAAAGTTTTGGAAGATGCTGAGGGAGTACCTTGATGACCGTAACCAACATCCTCCATGATTCCTCTGTGCCTTATCAATATTGGGTATCCAAGTTGGACATGTGGTATGAACCGGCTCTCTCCTGTGCACGTGCGCTGTACTCACGGTCATGGAGTGCACGACGCCTCGCTTCCTGGCGGTCACTGGGCACACGGCGCTTCACTCTCTGCCACTCCCGCTCTTAGTGGCGGGAGCCGACAGGAACAGTCCTTTGTGGTGCCAGTGCTCTAAGGATGGAGCACGCTGCTCAGCCTCCTACACGCTGCTTGTACCTGCCAAAACTCTCTGCTGTCATGCGCGCTTTCTCTTGCCTCTAGGTAACCGGGTCTATCTGCTGCAGTCCGTCACAGCATCTGCACTTCGGGTGCATAGCACGCTGCCCCCCTTGCTACTTGCACTCCGACAGCGGGGGACTCACTCCTGCTTCATGCGCTTTTTCCCTCAGCTGCCGGCCGAGTTCCCTATCTAAACAAGGACCCTCTTCTTGGGTCATGTGGCCTGCCCGGTCACCTATTCCTTTCCCGGGAAACAGGGGACACAGCCTCGACAGTTCCGGACCCCGCGCAGCACAGGTACCAGCAGCACAGTCTTCCTCCTTACATATCTGTCCAATCAGTTCTTTAATGCAAGCATCATAGAAGGCATGTGATTTAATTTTCGAGTGAAAATTGTACATTACATCAATGCAAAACATGATACTAGTCTCATACTTCAAAATTTCGCTGGTAAATCCTTGCAACACACATAGGTTGTTTGTTCTGACATCTGTTACATCATTTGTGTGATAATAATTCATACCTATTTGCTTCATATTCATCTTACAAAGCCTTAGTAATATAATGTTCTAAAAGTGAAAGCAATTTGGTTAACTTGGTGGTAAGTTGGTAACTCATTTGCTAAGGTAATTGTAATCTTTACTATTTCTCCATTGCGTGTGCGGCTAACCACCTCATTGATCTTATTTAGTTTGTTTGGCAAGAATAGAACAGCTCCATCAAAACCACATGCTTTTCCTATTAATTCATCATGGTGGTAAAGTAGAGGTGACCTTAGGAATCTAAATTACATCTGTGGTCTGTAGTCAACATAGTACTGGGACAAGACCCACTGGGGTCTAGCAATCAATTTGACATAGTTTGTGCACAGCTGAATAGAATTGCCAGAAAAAAATAGATTTTGATTCTATGACATGTTAGATGGTGTTATGAGCTCGGTTGCAACAACTTTAATATATAATGGATTGCAACCGAACCCGGGGTCCGCGATGCAGTTTATGTCACTGCTGCCAAACACCCTTTGGGTAACAGGGTAACAACTGACAACTAAGGGATGAAATTAGATCTCACCTGTGTTACTTCACATTAGGGGAGATGTAGAATTAGCACTATCTCCGTTAACGTCACGGGAGATGTGCTATCGACTGGCGTAGATATAGCCCTGGTAATGGCACAGAAGCCACTTGCCAGATATTAGGTTTTCACTATGTGCTGCAAGCTGGTATAGATGTAGCCCTGTTGACGGCACAGAAGCTACGTGCCAGCCGCTAGGAAGTGCGTGCGACTAGCACCAGGCGTACATGCTACCAGCCGGCGTGAGGCCGGACTGAGCAACTCTCTGTTCAGCTTGGCAGGCGATGCCCAGATTACGCACCCAGCAGTCTGCTCAGGGTGTATGGCTACCCTATATTCGTAACAAGACTGCGTAACATTGGCTACCTGCCTGGCATAAGCTAAACCTGCCTGAAGGACCTGTGATAATTAGCCGAGCGAACTCTGGCATCGGCAGGTCCCGGAGAGCAAAGCTAGAGAGCATGTGGAGCCCAGATTCTGGTGCGTCCACACACGAGCACTGCCTATTTTAGTATGATCTGACCGCGCAGCTGACAGACAAGCTATTTAAGGGCTAAGCTCCGCCCCAGCCATCTCGTCAATCGCATCACCGATGTTGTCATCCGTGACCAATCAGGCGATGCCAGGTCAGAGGATCATCTGACATTAACCACCAATCATGGTTCGCCATGCTACTATTAACAAAGACCCTGGAGACAGCTTGTACTCTCTTGTACTGGCTAGGCATTGGGATTGACAGTGAAGCTAAGCACCATCTGCCTGGGCTGAAACCTGGATGGGGGACTACTGATGCCTCAGATCCAGGTTCAAATCCAGCCAACACCTAACATTATCCCCCACCTGATGCTCAAATTCCTCAATGAGCCAGGGGGCATGAATATGGTCCAAATCTTTGAAAAGACCCATAAAACTGGAGGCAAACTTAGCAGATTCCCCATGTCCTCTAATATTGCGAGACAGACCTTGTCGCCCTGGGATAATACGGGGCTTGGACAGAGATAATTGTCAACCGACTGTCTCTGATGGGACGATTTCTCTCTCGTACAAGATTGGACATATGTTTTAACACTAGAACTACTGATGGAGTCATTTTGACTCCTTTCGTTTTTTATTTCTCTTCTGTGACTACATTTTTCAGAATTCCGGCTTGAAACTCGGTGACTTTTCCTCAAATATGATGTGAAAAAAGATTTTGTGAGAATAAATAATTTTGGTGAAAAATTTGCGCGTTTTTTTCAAAATTTACCAAGAACTACTGAAGGGAGTCATTTTGACTTCCTACTATATTTTGAGGTCCTTTTGTCACTAAATATTGCTATAAAGTTTTGTGCATAATTTTTTCACTCTGTCTTATTTACCCTGATGTTCATATAGATGTAGTTCAATTTACATGTCAACTTTTCACATTTTCCTTGTGTTTTACCTGCTTGTATTACTGTGTAATGCTGAACAAAATAGCTTGTTTCCTCTAGGCTCTTATCTTATGCTAATTTTTGATTCATATATATTGACACATATAAAGAACTGTACGCTTGCAGAAGCATGCAGGAACAATAATTTACAGTTTACTCTATCTGATGAGGAGCTAGATGCATTCATTGCGATATTCTATGCTCGTGGAATATCTGGCACGAACCGTCACTCGATTAGCAGTATTTGGTGTAATGACGGGGAATACCGTTTTGCAAAGCGACAATGTCTAGGGACCGCTTTGTTGAAATTATGAGGTTTCTCAGATTTGATGAGAAATCTACTCGATCGGAGAGACTGCAAACGGACAAGTTTGCTCTATTTTCTACTGTGTGGGACAGGTTTATTGAAAATTGTATTGCGTGTTACAAACCTGGCCCATACATAACGGTGGATGAGCAACTTTTCCCAAGCAAAACTAGGTGTCCATTCACGCAGTACATGCCTTCCAAACCAGATAAATATGGCCACAAATATTGGCTAGCTGTTGATAAGGAGAGCAAATATCTGGCAAATGGCTTCCCTTATCTAGGCAAAGATGACACACGCCGTGCTGAGGACCGTTTAGCTGACCATATGGTAATGAAGTTATTGGACCCGTTTTTGAAAAAAGGTCGCAATGTTACAACTGATAATTATTTTACTTCAGTAAAATTAGCTAAACAGCTAAAAAGCAAAGGAACAACCATCGTGGGAACACTGAACAAGATAAGGCGAGAAGTGCCTAAAGAAATAAAATCCATGAAAGAGGAATTGTACAACACTAAAGTGTTTAGAAATGAAGACAATTTTACACTTACAGTATATCAAGGAAAGCCCAACAAAAATGTTGTCATTTTGAGTTCCGTCCATCCAGATGTTGTTGTTGCATCTGATTCCGCTAAAAAAACTCCAGAAACGGTAAAGTTTTACAATGAAACAAAATATGGAGTAGATGTAGTGGATCAGATGGCACGAAAATATACCACACGAACATGCACAAGGAGATGGCCTGTTCATGCATTTGAAAATGCCTTAGACTTTGCGGGTATAAATGCATGGATAATATTCAATGAGATAACCCACCAAAAAATGTCACGCAAGGCATTTTTGCAAACGCTTGTGAGAGAGTTGAGTGGTCCTTATGTCACAGATAGGGAAAAGGGTTCCACGTCCCAAGTTTCTACATGCTCAGAAGTGATGGTTCAAACAAAATTTTGCCAGATCAAAGAAAAGTGCAAGAAAAATAGATCTGTCGGCAATTGTAAGACTTGTGGTAAGTCTTTGTGTGGGCAATGTACTGCCATAAATCAAAGGCAATGCCTAAAATGCGAAACACCAAATGTTTAGAAGGTGAATTCTGCGCCATATTTTCATTTTTATGCTCCTCCACCTACATTTTCTCTGCTTTTTGTTCTTCAGTTGTTGTTTATATGTGTGCACTTGAATAAAAAAAATGTTTGAAAAACGTCTATTATAATTATTGTTATTTTCTGTAGAAAAATAAGAAAAGCAGAAAAAAACAATCAAAGCATTACTGTTGGATCTCACAATAATAATACATTACAAAAAATATAATTATTAATAAATAACCACAAATGAAACTCTAAAAATAAACGAAAACAAGCAAGGAGTCAAAATGACTCCTTTCAGTAGTTCTAGGCGGGGTCACGAGTCCAGTAGTCCTAGTGTTAATATCCTGAGGCCACCAATACGACCTTTGGAGAAACTTAGTGGTACGTTTGACTCCAAAATGACCTCCGGTTTTAAGGGCATGTGCCCAAGAGAGCACCTTATTTTGTAATTTAGGAGGAACAAACATCTTACCGGGAGGAAACTGGTCTAAGGTAATTGGTGCCACCGTCCGCATATCCCCAGAAGGCATGACATTTTTGGGCTCGTTACCGTCCTCAGTCGTATCTACAGGCAGGGAATAAACCCTACCGCGACAAGGCTCTGAACCAGGGACCAAATCAATTGGACGGTCATACGGTTGGTGAGAAGGCAAAGTCTCAGCAGACTTTTTGGAATGCTCAGGACGAGCGACCAGGTCAACAGACGGCTCTGAGACTACCCCTGGGTTGAAGCAATCATACACTGAGAAACACCATTCTCACCCCCAAAATTAATTTCCCCCGTGTTCCAGTTAATGTGTGGATTGTGACAACGTAGCCATGGAATGCCCAATAGCACCTCATTCGAACGTCTGGGAAGAATGAGAAAAGAGATATCCTCCCGGTGACCTTGAGGAAATGACATGGTGAGGGGAATCGACTGGTGGGTGATTTGCGTGTCTAACAGTGAACCGTTGATTGCCTTAATGTGCATTGGTTTGGGCAGTAACTCCATAGGAATGGCATGTCTCTGGGCAAAGGTTAACGATAAAAAATTGCCATCTGCCCCAGAGTCCACCCACGATTTGGCAGAAACCGCAGTTGCTTCGACGAGCAACGTCACCTCATACATTAGTTTGGAGGTAGAGGTCCCTGAATCTAACACACCTCCTCCAATGGTGGTTGGACACTCTCGTTCTCCCGCCCGCTTGGAACCCTTCTTATTGGGGTACTCCAAGAGATGTGTAGGAAGGGAACGAGGGGACCATTTCCTAGTCAGGGATATATCGCTAGGCTCAGGTTCTGTGTCTGGAACTGCGGGTTGGGAAATAGGTCTAGAACATGACGGTGCCAAAGGAAACCGAGGTTTAGAGGCCTCCAGTTCCAACTTGCTTTTTGCATGACATAACTCTATTCGGTTGGCTAGGGTCATTAACTCTTCCAGAGAGATTGGAATCTCCCTGGTAGCTAGAGCATCTTTTATATGCCCAGCCAGACCCTTCCAGAACACCGGGATTAGCGACGGTTCAGACCAATCCAGTCCTGCTGCTAATGTCCTGAACTGGACGGCATAGTGACTGGCGGTGGTCGAACCCTGTACCAATGCGAGAAGCTTAAGAGCCATATCATGTGTAACCTGAGGACAGAGGAACACACTTTTTAGGGTTCTAAGAAAGAGACCCGCATTAGCCACTACCGGATCATTCCGTTCCCACAGAGGAGTAGCCCACTCCAAGGCTTTGCGGGAAAGTAATGATATGACAAAACCCACTTTAGCCCTTTCAGAGGAGAACAGTGCCTCCATTATTTCTAATTGAATGGAGCATAAATTAATAAATCCTCTGCAGGATCTGCTGTCGCCAGAAAATTTTTCCGGGAGATCAAAATGCGGTAATGCAACTTTAGCAGCTGCCGCAGCATTCACAGCTGCAGAGTTTACGAGATTTGCTGCTTGTGCAGCTGCCTGAGTAGCTACTGCAGTGAGATCAGCAACTGGAGCTGCCTGCTCCAGAGACTTAACTCTGGCCTCTAGTCGCTGAATAAATTTTGATTTTATGACATGTTAGATGGTGTTATGAGCTCGGTTGCAACAACTTTAATATATAATGGATTGCAACCGAACCCGGGGTCCGCGATGCAGTTTATATCACTGCTGCCGAACACCCTGTGGGTAACAACTGACAACTAAAGGATTAAATTAGATCTCGCCTGTGTTACTTCACATTAGGGGAGATGTAGAATTGGCACTATCTCCGTTAATGTCACGGGAGATGTGCTATCGACTGGCGTAGATGTAGCCCTGTTAATGGCACAGAAGCCACTTGCCAGATATTAGGTTTGCACTATGTGCTACAAGCTGGTATAGACGTAGCCCTGTTGACTGCACAGAAGCTACGTGCCAGCCGCTAGGAAGTGCATGCGACTAGCGCCAGGCGTACATGCTACCAGCCGGCGTGAGGCCGGACTAAGCAACTCTCTGTTCAGCTTGGCAGGCGATGCCCAGATTACGCGCCCCGCAGTCTGCTCAGGGTATATGGCTACCTTATATTCGTAGCAAGACTGCGCCGCATTGGCTACAGGTTACGCGCCCCACAGTCTGCTCAGGGTGTATAGATACCCTATATTCGTAGCAAGACTGTGTCACATTAGCTACCTGCCTGGCATAAGCGAAACCTGCCTGAAGGACCTGTGATAATTAGTCGAGCGAACTCTGGCATCAGCAGGTCCCGGAGAGCAAAGCTAGAGAGCACGTGGAGCCCAGATTCTGGTACGTCCACACATGAGCACTGCCTATTTTAGTATGATCTGACCGCGCCACGCAGCGGACAGTCAAGCTAGTTAAGGGCTAAGCTCCGACCCAGCCATCTCGTCAATTGCATCACCGATGACGTCATCCGTGACCAATCAGGCGATGCCAGGTCAGAGGATCAGTTGACATTAACCACCAATCATGGTTCGCCATGTCATGGACATGCTCAGTGCAGGCATTTCTGGACTTAGGCTATAACAGCCGTCTCCTTCTGTAACCTATGCTTAAGGCTACTATTAACAAAAACCCGGAGACAGCTTGTACTCTCTTGTACTGGCTAGGCGTTGGGATCAACGGTGGAGCTAAACAGCATCGGCCACGGCTGAAACCTGGATGGGGGACCTCTGATTCCTCAGATCCATGTTCAAATTCAGCCGACACCTAACAGATGGATTGTCTAGTGGAAACACCCATACCATGGGAGTCATGTCTACGACCACTGCGCTCTCCAATTTACACATCTTGAAATCCAGCCAAAATGTTCAAATCTCTAGTTTGTGTTCTAGCAACTGTAGGGGCTCCTTATTTACCTTATTGTCAAACAAGTTCAGTATTAGTAGGTGATAGCTTGTCAGATTTAGGCCTAGGAACACCAAGCTTGGATGGTTGCCAGTCCTGGCCCCGTGCTCTCGCTCTGGTACTTCCAGTTATGATTTAATATTGAAAATTTCGCCTTCGTAATCCGCTGACAGAGTACACCACCGCCCAAGCATTCACCCTCTGCTCCTCATACTTTCTATCTGCACAGTAACTGACTCTAGCAAGAAGATGATGATGGTGGTAGTAGTTGGTGCATTTTAGCCCCAGTCATGAATCAGGCATAAGTATTTGAAACAGAACTCTTTTTACTGAAGGTAATGGGGCAAATTGTTATTTACAAACAGCAGTAAACAGAGGTATAGGATTACACTCATGGTTGATGATTGCGGTGTACCTGCAGACAGGCAGATCTTAGTCACTTCTGGTTTCATTAAGTCTGAATATCTCTTCTTCAGCACTGTGCTCTGTTTCTTCCCTGAGGTAATTCTCGCTCCTAGAGGTGCAATGGTAGTCTTCCTCATATGAAGACTGTTAACTCCCCTTTTCGTGCCAGTCAACTTTTTAAGCAAAGCCATAAGGGAGCAAGTAGGTAATTCCTTCAACTACAAAGTGGCCTCCTCTTACCGAGATGTCCGACCACCAACTGCCACTTCAAAGTTTAAAACTCTCTCCCAGTACTTGGCTCATCCTCCTTCTATGTGACATTTCAGCTGCAGTCATTGGATGAGTGCCCTGAAGCATTTTTCAAGAAAATTCTGCATATTAAAACAGCTGGGTCACCTTATCAAGCCTGGGAGGAGAACATGAACCCTTTTTATGCTGCCTGTCAGCAGGTCTCACAATGTATTTAAAACACCCAGTTCCCATAAAAATTCACAGCATTTAGATGACAACACACTATATATCAGGTATCCCATAGAAATGGCCACTTTGTGGAATACCACAGTAGCACACAGCAAAAACATTTCAATGTATTCCTGAAATGAAACAATTTTTACGCCACAGATAGTTGAGTCGTGTGACGAAGATAACACACTGTAAAATACGTGGCCTGTATTTGTTGATTTTTCATGCATAATAGTGTAACAGATGGAGGCCTGAAATGCCAGGTTTTTTAGCCCACAGATAGATATGATGTCTGACGGAGATAGCCTACTTTCAAATTTCTGGCCTGTATTTTCTGTTTTTTCGTGCACAATAGTGTATAGAACTAAGGTAACAGACAGCAAAAACACTTAAATGGAGGCCTGAAATACCACAATTTGTAGCCAACAGAGAGATGAGGCATCTGACGGAGATACTACACTCTTCAATATGTGGCCTGTATTTTTTTAATTTTTAACCCAAATAATGTATTGAACTAGGGTAACATATAGCAAATACAGTGGAATGGAGGCCTGAAATGCCACAATTTGTAGCCCACAGATAGATGAAGCGTCTGATGGAGATAGCCCACTTTCAAATATCTGGCTTGTATTTTTTGTTTTTTCCTGCACAACAGTGTATAAAACTAGGGTAAGACACAGCAAAAACACTTGAATGGAAGTCTGAAATGCCACAATTTGTAGCCCACAGATAGATGAGGTGTCTGACGGAGATACCACACTCTTCAATATGTGGCCAGTATTTTTCTAATTTTTATCCCAAAATAGTGTATTGAACTAGGGTAACAGACAGCAAAAACAGTGGAATGGAGGCCTGAAATGCTACAATTTGTAGCCCACAGATAGATGAGGCGTCTGATGGAGATATCATAATCTTCAAAATGTGGGCAGTATTTTTTAAAAAATTTTTCACAAATAGTGTATTGAACTATGGTAACAGACAGCAAAAACAGTGGAATGGAGGCCTGAAATGCTACAATTTGTTGCTCACAGATAGATGAGGCATCTGACGGAGATACCATACACTTCAATATGTGGCCTGTATTTTTTAATTTTTACCACCAAATAGTTTATTGAACTAGGGTAACAGACAGCATAAACAGTGCAATGGAGGCATGAAATGCCACATTTTGTAGCCCTAAGATAGATGAGGCGTCTGAAGGAGATAGCCCACTTTCAATATCAGGCCTGTATTTTTTGTTTTTTCATGCACAATAGTGTATAGAACTAGGGTAAGACACAGCAAAAACAGTTGAATAGAGGCCTGAAATGCCATATTTTGTAGCCCACAGATAGATGAGGTGTCTGACAGAGATAGTCCACTTTAAAATATCTGGCCTGTATTTTTTGTTTCTTCCTGCACAATAGTGTATAGAACTAGGGTAACAGACAGCAAAATCAGTGGAATGGAGGCCTGAAATGCTACAATTTGTAGCCCACAGATAGATGAGGTGTCTGACGATGATACCACACTTTTCAATATGCGGCCTATATTTTTTTAATTTGTACCCCAAAATAGTGTATTGAACTAGGGTAACAGACAGCAAAAACAGTGGAATGAAGGCCTGAAATGCTACAATTTGCAGCCCACAGATAGATGAGGCGTCTGACGGAGATACCACACTCTTCAATATGTGGCCTGCATTTTTTTAAATTGTACCCCAAAATAGTGTATTGAACTAGGGTAACAGACAGCAAAAATGGTGGAATGGAGACCTGAAATGCTACAATTTGTAGCCCACAGATAGATGAGGCGTCTGACGGAGATACCACACTCTTCAATATGTGGCCAGTATTTTTTTTAATTTTTACCACAAAATAGTGTATTGAAACAGTGGAATGGAGACATGAAATGCCACATTTTGTAGTCCACAGATAGATAAGGCATCTGACTGAGATAGTCCACTTTCAAATATCTGGCCTGTATTTTTTTGTTTTTTCATGCACCATAGTGTATAGAACTAGGGTAAGACACAGCAAAAACAGTTGAATGGAGGTCTGAAATACCATATTTTGTAGCCCACAGATAGATGAGGCGTCTGACAGATATAGCCCACTTTAAAATATCTGGCCTGTATTTTTTGTTTTTTCCTGCACAATAAATTATAGAACTAGGGTAAGACACAGCAAGAACAGTTTGATGGAGGCCTGAAATGCTACAATTTGTAGCCCACGGATAGATGAGATGTGTGACGGAGATAGCCCACTTTCAAATATCTGGCCTGTATTATTTTTTTTTACTCAGCTAAATTGTGTCAACAAGTTGGCTGTGACACAACAAAAAAAAATTCTATGGAGGTCTGAAATAGCACAGTTTTGAGCGCAATGATATGCGATCCGTGTAGCGGACAAAATATAGTGTAAAATATTTGCCCTGTAGATAAATATTTTTTTGGCAGCTAAGTATTTTTTGGGCAGCTAAATAGTGACAAGAAATTATATAAGACACTCCAAAAAAATTTAACAGTACCACAAAAATGTCACAAATTTCTGCGCACTCAGATGTGATGGCTGGGACGGGAAAAACTGTTTAAAATAGCTGGATTTTCATGCTGTAGTATGAAAAGGATCTGGCAGTGTCAACAAGCAAAAGGAGAAAAAAGGGGACTCTGGATTGCTTTGGAATAAAGTAATCAGGATTAAGATGCAAAAAAAAAAATTGCTGCCCACTGAGACCTGGGGTTATGTACAGTCATGGCCAAAAGTTTTGAGAATGACACAAATATTACATTTTACAAAGTCTACTGCTTCATTTTTTCTAATGGCAATTTGCATATACTCCAGAATGTTATAAAGAGTGATCAGCTTAACAGCAATTACTTGCAAAGTCAATATTTGGCTAGAAAATGAACTTTATCCCCAAAACACATTTCAACATCATTGCAGCCCTGCCTTAAAAGGACCAGCTAACCTCTTTTCAGTGATTGCTCCATTAACACAGGTGTGGGTGTTGATGAGGACATGGCTGGAGATCAATCTGTCATGATTAAGTAAGAATGACACCACTGGACACTTTAAAAGGAGGCTGGTGCTTGGCATCATTGTTTCTCTTCTGTTAACCATGGTTATCTCTAAAGAAACACGTGCAGTCATCATTCCAATGCACAAAAATGGCCTAACAGGGAACAGTATCGCAGCTAGAAAGATTGCACCTCAGTCACCAATCTATCGCATCATCAAGAACTTCAAGGAGAGAGGTTCCATTGTTGCCAAAAAGGCTTCAGAGCGCCAAAGAAAGACCAGCAAGCGCCAGGACCGTCTCTTAAAAGTGTTTCAGCTGCGGGATCGGGCTACCAGCAGTGCAGAGCTTGCTCAGGAATGGCAGCAGGCAGGTGTGAGTGCATCTGCACGCACTGTGAGGCGGAGACTCTTGGAGCAAGGCCTGGTCTCAAGGAGGGCAGCAAAGAAGCCACTTCTCTCCAGAAAAAACATCATGGACAGACTGATATTCTGCAAAAGGTACAGGCAGTGGACTGCTGAGGACTGGGGTAAAGTTATTTTCTCTGATGAATCCCCTTTTCGATTGTTTGGGACATCAGGAAAACGCCTCATTCGGAGAAGACAAGATGAGCACTAACACCAGTCTTGTCTCATGCCAACTGCTAAGCATCCTGAAACCATTCATGTGTGGGGTTGCTTCTCAGCCAAGGGAATCGGCTCTCTCACAGTCTTGCCTAAAAACACAGCCATGAATAAAGAATGGTACCAGAATGTCCTCCAAGAGCAACTTCTCCCAACCCTCCAAGAGCAGTTTGGCGATCAACAATGCCTTTTCCAGCATGATGGAGCACCTTGCCATAAAGCGATAACTAAATGGCTCAGGGAACAAAACATAGAGATTTTGGGTCCATGGCCTGGAAACTCCCCAGATCTTAATCCCATTGAGAACTTGTGGTCAATCATCAAGAGACGGGTGGACAAACAAAAACCTAAAAATTCTGACAAAATGAAAGCATTGATTGTGCAAGAATGGACTGCTATCAGTCAGGATTTGGTCCAGAAGTTGATTGAGAGCATGCCAGGGAGAATTGCAGAGGTCCTGAAGAAGAAGGGTCAACACTGCAAATATTGACTTGCTGCATTAACTCATTCTAACTGTCAATATAAGCTTTTGTTACTCATATGTTTGCAATTATTATATTTCTGTCTGTGATAAAAACATCTGTCAAACACACATAAAAACCAGAGGGCAGCAGATCATGTGAAAATATCATATTTGTGTCATTCTCAAAACTTTTGGCCATGACTGTAGATATGGTCAATATATCTAATAGGCAACAGCAGCAGACAGTAACGTAATGGACCCTCTTGATGTATGGAATGAAGTATGCCATATACAATTCTGCCTGCTACTGATATCTATATACCCACATACAGTGCCTGCATGCCTTGCACTGATATGTATATACGCACATACATTCCCTGCCTACCTAGCACTGCAGTCTATATACCCGTAATTAGTCCTTAGAAGGACTGTTGATTTAGCTGGATTAGTGTATTCTTTTATGGTATACCCACACTACCTGATAAACCCCCAAATCTTACCCTATCTCGGTAGTAGCTCTCCCTACACTAGCTGATTCCAGAGCAGACTGTGACGCGCATGGTGGCGCCAGGTCTCTTATACACCTGATGACGTGCGGCAAGCCAATCACTGTAATGCCACAACCAAGATGGCTGCGGCATTACAGTGTATGGCAGACAATCCCTGCATGTTGATTGGTGCTCTAAAGATCACCAAAAATGCAAGGCGGGGACCAGAGCACCAGGCGAATAATCCCGGAAAAGCTCGGCGCGCCGAGTACCGCGAGTACAGCAATGCTCGGTCGAGTAACGAGCATTACCAAGCACGTTCGCTCATCACTAAATGTGACCCTTTAAAGCAGGGCTGTGGAGTCGGAGCCGTGGAGTCAGAGTCGGTGCTCATTTTGGTGGAGTCGGAGTCGGTATAAAATGGACCGAATCCGGCTCCTAAAATATATAATAAATTGGTTACAGTCGTTCAATGCAGAATGTGCTGAATATTTTTTCATAGGAATTTGGGAAAGTTATGAAATGTCCTATAAATGGCTGTTCTATTCCTGATCTAAGGCTACATTCACACACAGCGTTTTGCTGCGTTTTTTGAGGATACGTTTTTCAGCTGCAAAAGCAGATCAGCTTTTTAAAAAACCGCATCACCTGAAAGGTTTTTGAGCTCATAGATAATGTTTTCAATAGCAAAAGCAGATTAGAAATCTGCTCTATCTATCTATCTATCTATCTATCTATCTATCTATCTATCTATCTATCTATCCATTTATCCATAGCTGTCTATCCATATCTTATCTGTACCAAAAAGAATGAAAGCCGGGTAGCACACAGACGAATACTCCATTTTTTTTTTTAGCACCAGTCAGGAACACTTCATAGCTGCCCAAAAGGATGCCCAGGACAGGCATTGCTCGTTTTCAGTAACACATCAACATCAATTGATAGTTGTAATAAATAGAATAAACATTCATCACCATATCTTCTTAAGGTGCAGGCTTTATTTTCAAGTGTAGGGGTGTGCAGTATGAGGTTCTGCAGCAGCTGAGGTGTGCACTATGAGGTTCTGCGGAACAGTATGAGGTTCTGCCCCCCCCCCCAGGTTTGATCCTGGCTACGCCTATGGTGTGAATGTAGCCTGAGGATCTAGGCTTTGTTTTAGCTGAGATAAGTCAGTGCTGCACTCCAGCACCAGTGAAGCTCCTCCTCTACAGACAAGGGTACAAAGTAAACACACTCAGAAAGAAGGAAGGCCTGCACTCATCTCAGAAGAATTGCTAGAGTGAACAGGATAACAAGATTAAGGTAATTACTTCTTAAAGCATATTTAAACTTTTAACAAACTGTGCAAAAATCAATAGTTCAGTATACTGTATGTTCTCTCTGTTTGCTTGATGCTTGTTTGTTTTTTCTTTGAGCTCATATACTTTTGGGAAGCTAGCTTTTATACAATATACATACAATATACAGGGAAAATACAGCAACAGGATTGATGAGGACTTATATGAGGACTTGTATAGGTATAGAAGCCAAAACATCAAGTTATTAGTTCTGTTATCAGTTTCTTTGTTCCTGGAGTATGATACACAACAAACTTGCTCCCTCCCTCCTCCCTTCTTCATAGACTGTGAAGCATTTAGTAAGCTGTACCCTAAGAAAAGCGTGAGATTGGAAATTCAAAGCAAAGCTATCTAATAACATATTTTACAAACTTTATATTTGGCATCTGTACTATTGATTTATGCAAAGTTTGTTTTATTTCTATCTAAAATTATACAGTGGGGAAAGTATGTATTTGATACACTGTCGATTCCCACCTACAAAGAAAGGAGAGGTCTGAAATTTTTAATCATAGGTACACTTTGAGTGAAACAGAATCTACAGGAAATGTCTGACCTCTGTAATTGCAAAGGTTTCTGTACCAAAAATTAAGTTCTGTTTTTCTATTGTATCAAATACGTATTTCATGCAATAAAATGCATATTATTTAAATCATACAATGTGATTTTCTGGATTTTTTTTAGTCTGTCTCTCACAGGTGAAGTGTACAATAAGCAATATATGTGGGAGTCGGAGTCGGTGTAAGAGAAATTGAGGAGTCGGAGTCGCAGGTTTGGCTTACTGACTCCACAGCCCTGCTTTAAAGTCCAAATGGCCTATTGCACTAATTATGCATGTATGTGTCGATTATATGGAAAGGTAGTAACAATGAAGTACAAGAATGGATCGAGCAATTAAATCACAATAATTTACTGCTGTATTTCACTCACAATGTTCATGACAGAACTATACCATTTTTAGACGTGTTAATAGATATAAATCCCAATAACAAAGCAATCAATCATCAAAACTATAGAAAGCCAGAAGCGGGTAATGTTTTGCTACGCGCAGATAGTATGCATCCAGCACATACAGTACGGGCATTACCATGGGTCAGTTTTTGCGCATTAGAAGGCAATGTTCAGATATAACTAAATATGAGGAACAGGCTAATCAATTAACAGCTAGATTAAAAGAAAGAGGGTATAAAATTATGGACATCAAGCAAGCGCGTATAAAAGCGGAAGAGAAATATGTAAAAAAAATTTTAGATAACAAAAATACATCTCCAATTAATAAGAATAACAAAATTAAGGAGGCATTGATTCACTACGAAATATTCTAAACAATATAATAAAATTGTATCCATAGTTAAACATTCATTGCCACTAATGTATGTTAATGAAAAATTACATGACAGTCAAGGACAAATGTATTTTTGTAGCCAAGAGAGGCAGAACAGTAAAACAATGCGTTGCTCCCATTGACAAAAGTAACATATCGAGTCAATGGTTAAATATGAAAGGAAATTATCGCTGTGGCAGAAATCGATGCCCAGCCTGTACCTATATGAACAACGGTGCTAAATATGTTATACCAGCTAATGGAACAAAAAAACATTGGATAAATTCATATATTAGTTGTACAACCACTAATGTGGTATACATGATAACCTGTAATATATGTAATATTAACTACATCGGTTCAACGATAAGGAAGTTATCCAAACGTTTTGCTGAACACCTAGGTGAAACACGACCGAATGCTACTAGATTATCTTCGGCGGTAGCACGACATTGTGTACAATATCACAGGGGTAGGACTGATAATCTTATATTAACTGGTTTAGAACGGGTGAAAAATCAGGAAAGAGGAGGTGATCAATTAAAGAAGCTTAGGATGAGGGAAGCGTTGTATATAATGAACTTTAACACCAGACAACCGTTAGGTATGAATAATAGAATGGATATTTCGTATATTTATTGATAATTATGCAATATAATTTATTAAACAAAATCAATATTTAAACAAAACGAAACATTATTACTAATATAATAAAATAAAATACAATGAATTATATTTGACATTTGCATATAAATAAAAGTTGCATAAAATATATTCATGTAATGCAGGTAAGCAGATTCACCGCGGAAGCATATCCATTACTATATTTTAATGATTAGATCAGCATCTAGACATCATTCAAAAACAAAGATGAATAGTATATAAATGGCATTGATACGGTTAATAGTGTGCTTGTAAAAGCGAGTGATGCTTGCTGAATGCATTAAGGAGTTTAGTAGTATTAACCAACCACACCTGAAGACTAATCATGTCACAGAAGGTGGTGAGTTTTGGAATTACTGGCGCTTATTTTAAAAGCTGGCGTCCGCGGTGAGCATGCAGCCTAGCAATTTGACAAAGCTCATTTTTGGAGCGAAACATGTAATTGCAACATGCACCGCAGCACCTACTATGCAAGCAAGCATTTTTAGCTGACAAGCGATTCAATAAAGGATTTTTTTACTTCATATGGAGCTGGATTGGATTTTATTATACGAACTTTCAACACGAAGCGGGGACGTCTCTGCATAATCCTTTGCTCCTGAGAAGGACTCCATCAACAGGGAGGTGAGCTGTGCATTTCTTTGGGGCGCAAGCCTCATTTTTTGTACTAATTATGCATGTCCATCCTTATTGGTTTATGTCAGATCACTAGAATTTTCTCTTTAAATTAATGTTTTACCTTATATCATAAGTCCACCTTACAGGCCACCAAACGTCTAAGCCATATAGATTAATGTAGGGAATTAATTATCATGAACATTTTGTTAATAATATTTTAAAAAGTCTTGAGATTGAAAGGCATCAATTTTAAAGAGAATCTGTCACCTTGGAAAACACTATTTACCTGCAGATATAGGGCTAATCTCTAGGTCAATAACAATACAATGCCGTACTGCTGAAAGTGCGGCCATTTGGAGAAAATTAACTTCTTTTCTCCTGGGAGCTGCCATCTTTCAGTTATGGGGTCAAGCACGGAGCGGCTACAGTTACTGCTCACAGCACCACTCACTAGTCTGTAAGTACACCCCAGCACTTTGATTGACATCTCACTCTGTATCATATTTGTCTGTTTAAAGCTGTCAAAAACAGTGCATAATTAATCACTAATAATCATGTTACCTCGATGAAATATTGTCATAAATTATTACTGTCTTATCAATGATTAATAAAAATTATACTTCAAACAATTTGGTTATAGGTACCATACAACTATATGAAACACTGGTTACAAGCAAAGCTAACTTGGAGGATTCTGAACAACTGTTAACTTTTTCTAACACTTTAAATTTACCTGAAATAGCCGCCCTTGAGCTTTATAAATATTTTTTATTTTTTCTAGAAAACTGACATTTTTATTAATTTAATTGATTGTTTAAATGGGTTGTCCAAGCACATAATATTGATGACCCATCCTTGCGATAGATCCGTATCACTTTGGTGTTGATCTGACACCTGGCACCACTATACTCGTAGATCATGTGTTATTGGCTCTGTCGATGGCCTGATGTAAACATTGAACAGAACATCTCCATTCTGTGTGTAGCAGTCACTGCCAAATACTGCAGATCACATACTCTTCTTTTAAATCATAGCTAATCTGTAGTACCTGACAGTGACTGGTACACATACCACTGTTCGGTGAGGATGCCATGTGTTGGACCACAATGAATCTAACATTGATGACTTATACAAGGGATAGGTAATCCATTTTTTATGCCCAGACAACTGTGATGGTGCGTGTGACCCCACTGCACCACACGTCGAATTTACCCTGGAGGGTGTGACTAAGCAACTGCTGTTGTTTGCTAGAGCCTTTGTTCGATAGGCTTGGCCACAGGTAGTTGCCTGGCCCTGCAGCTACTGACCCATGGGTCAGAGCAGGTATGCAAAGTACAGGAAGGCGAGACAAAAGCCGAATTCAGGGCAGGCAACACAGGTTCAGTATACATAGCCAGAGTCAAGAATGGAGAGGTCAGACAGATTGGGGAAAGCAAACTGGGTTGGTAACAGGAGAGAGAGATCAAACATTCACCAATACGGATACTTAGAGGCAGACTGCAACTAGTAGCTTAAGCTCAGGCAAAGGGTGAGGAGGGAGGAACTGCCTAATATATCCTTTTCCTGGCGGGAGATAGGCTGGGGAAGACGAACCCTGCAAGACACAGCAGGATTAAATTCCTATTGTCACATTGAGACATCAGGGATATTCAGCTGAGTTGGAAGTGCTGCATGAGGACTGACACAGGGAGGAGCAGAGCGGGGAACGCAGTGAGTAGGGCTCCACAGTGAGTAGGCGTGTGAGTCACCGGCAAGACAAAAGCTCTTTAAAGTGTTACAAGTAAGGGCTGGGTTCATATTGCGTTTAGAGCAGTCCGTTCAACGCATGCGTTAAACAGACTGCGCTAAAGCTACTCCTATTTTTGATCGCATTATGCGATCGCGCAAGTGATCTGCGCTAGCAGTGACGGACCCGCGAATGCTGCAGACCGCGTCCGAGGGTCTGTCACAGAATAACGGCACATCGCTAACGCATGCCGATTATGACATGCGTTATTGATGCGCCACGTTATGGCAGTCTATGGGTGCGTTAGCGCATCCATTACATAGCATTAATGAAAACCAGTAGTAACATGTACACTGGATATATCACTTCTGCGTTTTAAAAAAAAGAGGAGAAAAATTATTTAGCGCAACCTTCTATCGTCCAGCAATCAAGGAAACACAGTGCACAGAAGCACTGCGACAGCCAATGACTAAGAAACAGAGAGTTCTAAGGTTCAAAATGCGTAATAACTCCCAAGACTTGTAGACCTATTGCCTAACCTTTTTATTGAATATACACTGATGAAGATGTGTTTTAACAATTTTGGACTAAACATTAGAGATGAAAGAAGCCATGGATGAAATGGGTTTAACATGTTCGATGAACATACAGTAAAAGTTTGGTTCGGGTCCGAACTTGACCCCGGACCTGAAACCAATAAAAGTCAATGAGGACCTGAACTTTGGTGCTTTAAAATGACTGTAAAAAGGTCATTGTCAGTGCTAGGGAGATGCAAATGGCAGCTAAATGGGGCTAAGAGCAGGACAATTGCCCTGCAAACAAATGTGGATTGGGAAATGATTTAAAATAAGACAGAATAAAAAAAAAGATAAAATATAATCTTGAACCAGGAGGCGGAGGTCCAAGTGGAGGAAGTGGAGGAGATGGACATGGCGGGGTAGGTGGAATAGCTAGGGAGGAGGTATCCACTGTTTTAGTGGGATTCTTTTTGTTTGTAGTTAGGGAACAGAAAAAAAACAATGTAGAACCATGAGGCAGAGG
>JARQOD010000001.1:252839472-252915407 GCA_033576555.1 Oophaga sylvatica
GGGTGGGGTGATAATCTTATTTTAAACTGGTTTAGAACGGGTGAAAATCAGAAAGAGGAGGTGATCAATTAAAGAAGCTTAGGATGAGGGAAGCGTTGTATATAATGAACTTTAACACCAGACAACCGTTAGGTATGAATAATAGAATGGATATTTCGTATATTTATTGATAATTATGCAATATAATTTATTAAACAAAATCAATATTTAAACAAAAACGAAACATTATTACTAATATAATAAAATAAATACAATGAATTATATTTGACATTTGCATATAAATAAAAGTTGCATAAAAATATTCATGTAATGCAGGTAAGCAGATTCACCGCGAAGCATATCCATTACTATATTTTAATGATTAGATCAGCATCTAGACATCATTCAAAAACAAAGATGAATAGTATATAATGGCATTGATCGGTTAATAGTGTGCTTGTAAAAGCGAGTGATGCTTGCTGAATGCATTAAGGAGTTTAGTAGTATTAACCAACCACACCTGAAGACTAATCATGTCACAGAAGGTGGTGAGTTTTGGAATTACTGGCGCTTATTTTAAAAGCTGGCGTCCGCGGTGAGCATGCAGCCTAGCAATTTGACAAAGCTCATTTTTGGAGCGAAACATGTAATTGCAACATGCACCGCAGCACCTACTATGCAAGCAAGCATTTTTAGCTGACAAGCGATTCAATAAAGGATTTTTTTACTTCATATGGAGCTGGATTGGATTTTATTATACGAACTTTCAACACGAAGCGGGGACGTCTCTGCATAATCCTTTGCTCCTGAGAAGGACTCCATCAACAGGGAGGTGAGCTGTGCATTTCTTTGGGGCGCAAGCCTCATTTTTTGTACTAATTATGCATGTCCATCCTTATTGGTTTATGTCAGATCACTAGAATTTTCTCTTTAAATTAATGTTTTACCTTATATCATAAGTCCACCTTACAGGCCACCAAACGTCTAAGCCATATAGATTAATGTAGGGAATTAATTATCATGAACATTTTGTTAATAATATTTTAAAAAGTCTTGAGATTGAAAGGCATCAATTTTAAAGAGAATCTGTCACCTTGGAAAACACTATTTACCTGCAGATATAGGGCTAATCTCTAGGTCAATAACAATACAATGCCGTACTGCTGAAAGTGCGGCCATTTGGAGAAAATTAACTTCTTTTCTCCTGGGAGCTGCCATCTTTCAGTTATGGGGTCAAGCACGGAGCGGCTACAGTTACTGCTCACAGCACCACTCACTAGTCTGTAAGTACACCCCAGCACTTTGATTGACATCTCACTCTGTATCATATTTGTCTGTTTAAAGCTGTCAAAAACAGTGCATAATTAATCACTAATAATCATGTTACCTCGATGAAATATTGTCATAAATTATTACTGTCTTATCAATGATTAATAAAAATTATACTTCAAACAATTTGGTTATAGGTACCATACAACTATATGAAACACTGGTTACAAGCAAAGCTAACTTGGAGGATTCTGAACAACTGTTAACTTTTTCTAACACTTTAAATTTACCTGAAATAGCCGCCCTTGAGCTTTATAAATATTTTTTATTTTTTCTAGAAAACTGACATTTTTATTAATTTAATTGATTGTTTAAATGGGTTGTCCAAGCACATAATATTGATGACCCATCCTTGCGATAGATCCGTATCACTTTGGTGTTGATCTGACACCTGGCACCACTATACTCGTAGATCATGTGTTATTGGCTCTGTCGATGGCCTGATGTAAACATTGAACAGAACATCTCCATTCTGTGTGTAGCAGTCACTGCCAAATACTGCAGATCACATACTCTTCTTTTAAATCATAGCTAATCTGTAGTACCTGACAGTGACTGGTACACATACCACTGTTCGGTGAGGATGCCATGTGTTGGACCACAATGAATCTAACATTGATGACTTATACAAGGGATAGGTAATCCATTTTTTATGCCCAGACAACTGTGATGGTGCGTGTGACCCCACTGCACCACACGTCGAATTTACCCTGGAGGGGTGTGACTAAGCAACTGCCTGTTGTTTGCTAGAGCCTTTGTTCGATAGGCTTGGCCACAGGTAGTTGCCTGGCCCTGCAGCTACTGACCCATGGGTCAGAGCAGGTATGCAAAGTACAGGAAGGCGAGACAAAAGCCGAATTCAGGGCAGGCAACACAGGTTCAGTATACATAGCCAGAGTCAAGAATGGAGAGGTCAGACAGATTGGGGAAAGCAAACTGGGTTGGTAACAGGAGAGAGAGATCAAACATTCACCAATACGGATACTTAGAGGCAGACTGCAACTAGTAGCTTAAGCTCAGGCAAAGGTGAGGAGGGAGGAACTGCCTAATATATCCTTTTCCTGGCGGGAGATAGGCTGGGGAAGACGAACCCTGCAAGACACAGCAGGATTAAATTCCTATTGTCACATTGAGACATCAGGGATATTCAGCTGAGTTGGAAGTGCTGCATGAGGACTGACACAGGGAGGAGCAGAGCGGGGAACGCAGTGAGTAGGGCTCCACAGTGAGTAGGCGTGTGAGTCACCGGCAAGACAAAAGCTCTTTAAAGTGTTACAAGTAAGGGCTGGGTTCATATTGCGTTAGAGCAGTCCGTTCAACGCATGCGTTAAACAGACTGCGCTAAAGCTACTCCTATTTTTGATCGCATTATGCGATCGCGCAAGTGATCTGCGCTAGCAGTGACGGACCCGCGAATGCTGCAGACCGCGTCCGAGGGTCTGTCACAGAATAACGGCACATCGCTAACGCATGCCGATTATGACATGCGTTATTGATGCGCCACGTTATGGCAGTCTATGGGTGCGTTAGCGCATCCATTACATAGCATTAATGAAAACCAGTAGTAACATGTACACTGGATATATCACTTCTGCGTTTTAAAAAAAGAGGAGAAAAATTATTTAGCGCAACCTTCTATCGTCCAGCAATCAAGGGAAACACAGTGCACAGAAGCACTGCGACAGCCAATGACTAAGAAACAGAGAGTTCTAAGGTTCAAAATGCGTAATAACTCCCAAGACTTGTAGACCTATTGCCTAACCTTTTTATTGAATATACACTGATGAAGATGTGTTTTAACAATTTTGGACTAAACATTAGAGATGAAAGAAGCCATGGATGAAATGGGTTTAACATGTTCGATGAACATACAGTAAAAAGTTTGGTTCGGGTCCGAACTTGACCCCGGACCTGAAACCAATAAAAGTCAATGAGGACCTGAACTTTGGTGCTTTAAAATGACTGTAAAAAGGTCATTGTCAGTGCTAGGGAGATGCAAATGGCAGCTAAATGGGGCTAAGAGCAGGACAATTGCCCTGCAAACAAATGTGGATTGGGAAATGATTTAAAATAAGACAGAATAAAAAAAAAGATAAAATAATAATCTTGAACCAGGAGGCGGAGGTCCAAGTGGAGGAAGTGGAGGAGATGGACATGGCGGGGTAGGTGGAATAGCTAGGGGAGGAGGTATCCACTGTTTTAGTGGGATTCTTTTTGTTTTAGTTAGGGAACAGAAAAAAAACAATGTAGAACCATGAGGCAGAGGTCCAAGTGGAGGGGGAGGTTGAAGTGTAGGTGGACGTGGCATAGGAGGAGGAGGTAGCAAACACTGGTTTTGTTTTTTTATGTTTTTCTGGGGGGTACTCTGAAAACAGGTAGCATAATAATCTGCTGGTGACTGTCTGTGTTTATACAGGCCGTGTAACATTCTGCACTTTATTGGGTTGAAAACAATGAGGAGAGCATCATATAGGGGACGTGGCTGTGTTGCTGCTGGTGGTGTAGCTGCTGCTGGGAGAGAGTAGATCTGGCCATACTACCAGGGCTGTGGAGTCGGAGTCATGGAGCCGGGGTTGGTGTGCATTTTGGTGGAGTCGGTATAAAATGGACATGTGGAGCCCAGCTGCGACTGAATCCATATCTCCCAGAAGGGTGCACTGAAAGAATATACCATTAGAGGTCATTATACACATTCACACACGTTCACTTATCCCAAAGACCACCAGAGGGAGCTGCTTAGACATATAAAAGAAGTTGCACATAGGAAGTTTCAGTTAGTTCAAGTCAGTCAGTCTGCAGTAAGGTGAAGTGCGGAGCTGAGATTAGAGAGGCTGCAGAGCTATTCAGTTCAGAGAGTGGAGTCTAGTAAAGAGTGGAACAGAAACCACTCCAGCCTAGTCAGAGCTGAATCTAGGAGTGCAGCACAGTGAGAAAGCGTGCCGACGCTTAAAGAGCGGCGAAGAGGCAGCCCACCAACTGCCAGTGTGTGATCGTGTGAGGGCCCGGGTAGGCCGAAGGCGAGTGGAAAGAGCAGTAACAGGGGTAGAAAAGCCTTTACAGCTTACCTCAGCAAGTATTGACCGGACACCGGGGTCCGAGCCTATAGGGATCTCCACAACCCATTAGGAGAACACCGGAGTTCCTGGAGGACTACAAGTCCCAGGAGTACCACAGAGCTGATACGTAACCGGACCAGGAGGACGGAGTCCAGCAGTGCACTGCAAATAGAGACTGTGTACTTCAAGAAGGGGTCCAACCACAAGGTCAGACAGGTGCAAGACGGAGACCAAGTTAGGCCTAGCTACAAGCAGGTCAGGACTTTATTACCAAAAGGCAGAGAACAGGAGGCCACACACCTACTCAGTGGAGGAATCTGGATGTGCACCCTTCACCCTACAGTGCTCCGGGGAGTGCCTGCAACATCTTCAGTAAAGGTACCAAAGTGACTTATGTGTGTGTCTCCCTTATTACTCCTAACTGCCGGGTCCCCGTCTGTTCTGCACCCCTGCACATCTATCTGCCCTGAAGGATTTAGCCTTACTTGTGGAAGGCTTGACATCTAGCTGCACAATATTAACCCTTCAGTGGATCTGCATAGCAGCGCTGGTCACCCTGACCAGGTACCACAAGTGGCGTCATGAATTCCCCATTTCAATATTCATGTCACCTGTAAATATCCCACATTAAAAGGTGAGCCTCAGAGCCACGGACTGAGCTGTGTTGCCGTGACATCCCCCATTGTAGTCTATAGGCTCAGATCCGAGTTCCCATTGCTCTGGAGGGCGACTCAGACAGAGTCCGACTCCTAAAATATAAAGTGGGTACAGTAGTTCAATGCAGTTTGTGGTGTAAATTTTTTAATAAGAATTTGGAAAATTTGTAAAATGTATTATAAATGTGTGTTCTATTCCTGATGTATGGATGTGGTATGTAGTTGAGATGAATATGTGCTGCATTTTATGGACATGCTCAGTAGTGAGGCATGCTGCGGTGTCAGAGTCATGTAGTGGGAAATCAGGGATATTGGGGAGTTGTAGGTTTGGCTTACAGACTCCACAGCCCTGATTGCACAAATGAAACAAGTACCTCTGGTGCACGCAGGCATCAGAATCTTCTGCATAATTTTGTAGGTACGAGTACCGCTGGACGAAAAGTAAGGCCAGAACAAGTAGAGATGGTTTTAGATTGTTTAGCTGAGAGTGCCTTCAGTTCCTTTGCCTCACCTTCCACCTGATCCTCTGCTGAAAGCGCAAATTTTGCACCTGCGGCCCATTGGCATCTGTCTTCCACTTCACCTGCTTACAAATCAGGCAAGCAGTCTGATCCCCAAGTCATGCAGCAGTCACTTCTGTTTTATGATGACTCTGCTGTCTGTGGCTCTGTGGTCCATCCACCTGGACCTGGCCAACAATAGGGAGAAATTCAGTCCAACCACATGTTCTGTTGGAGTATGAGTACATGGGATGGGTAAAGCAAATGGTCAATGGATCACCACAGCACATCTCTGATGCTGATGAAACACAGGTGTCCAGTGCTACAACTTTCTATCCCCTTGAGAAAGCTAAAATATATCCAAGCGAAACGAGCGTCTGGGGTACTAGTGGGTCTTTTCTGATGTCCAATGCCTTTCCCTACATTGGTAAGTGTTGCCCCATTGCATTTATTTATAAATTTATGATGGTAATTGAACCTGTATCTGCACCTTAGTGCTATTGGAGCAACTTTTTACCGGGGCATTACTGCACTTAGCTGGCAGAGGACATCAGAATTTCTCCCCCTATTTGCCATTTTCCTTTGTATCGTGTCATGTTTGTAATTGTACTTATTGAGACTTCCTATGATTTTTTTCATAATGATTGAATAAAAATTTGCATTTTATCTTTATGCTCCGTTTTCTCCTTTTTCCTATCTAACATGGAGCTTTTGCTTTTTGATTCTTTTTGCGCTATTTAGCGCTCTAGCCTCTGCTAATATCATGCTACCTGGTTTGGTTACTATAACTTTCTGCTGTTTGTAGTCTGGCAAAGAGGACAGGGGTGAGGACTGGGTGAAACATCATGCCCAGGATTATTATTAGTAATTTTTTTTACAGCACCATTGATTCCATAGTGCTGTACATGAGGAGAGGTCACATACAAAACACAAATAGAAATTGCAATGAACAAACTAATAGTGACAGACAGGTACAGAGGGGAGAGGACCCTACCCTTGCGGCCTTACATTCTACAGGATAATGGGGAAGGGGACAGTAGGTTCAGGGGCTGCAACAGCTTTGGTGTTGGTGAGGTTGCAGTTGTTCTGAAGACATGGGTTTTCAAGTTCCGCTTGAAATTTCAGAATGTAGGGGATAATTGGATGTGTTGGGCCACAAAAATCTACAGTATGGGGGATACTCAGCAGAAGCCTTGCAGGCGATTGGATGAGGAACATATAATTGTGGAGGAGAGAAGGAAGTCTTGGTAACACCAACAGTATCACCAGCAAATACCCCCACACCATCACACCTCCTCCTCCATGCTTCACGGTGGGAACCAGGCATGTAGAGTCCATCCGTTCACCTTTTCTGCGTGCACAGCAGTATTCAAAGCAAAAGGTGGCTACTTTGAAGAACCTAGAATATGACATATTTTCAGTTGTTTCACACTTTTTTGTAAAGTGTAATGTATAATTCCACGTGTTGATTCATAGTTTTGATGCCTTCAGTGTGATTCTACAATTTTCATAGTCATGAAAATACAGAGAAATCTTTGAATGAGATGGTGTGTCCAAACTTTTGGTCTGTGCTGTATGTCCCAGTGTAGTAAAGTAAAATGATGGTTTATTT
Source organism: Oophaga sylvatica (assembly GCA_033576555.1). Lineage (NCBI taxonomy): Eukaryota > Metazoa > Chordata > Amphibia > Anura > Dendrobatidae > Oophaga > Oophaga sylvatica. The sequence goes on from JARQOD010000001.1 coordinate 252,846,605, forward strand.
TGTTGTGTTTTGAAGTACAAAGCTACTTCTTCTTCAGGAAAAAAACACGTCTATTTGAATATACAGCTGCACCCAAAAGGTGATAGGTGAACAAAGGAAAACACCTGTATTAAGTTAGACAGACTGTAGACTGAAATCAGAACCCAAATACTCACAGAAATGGTGTGTCTCCTGTGGCTCGGCAGACAGAGAAGCTGACCACAAAACACAAGCTCAAGGGATCAAATCCATGAGCATGACAGTTTCAACAACTTGTTGGAAGAGTATGTGTCCACAAGTCTTCACATACTGATTGATGGGTCTGGCACATTTAACTTCTGTGTCTCCAAACTCATGGCCTGAGTTTGCCCTTTGAACCTTTGAGGTGCTGACCTGCCCTGCGGAAAGTGTACTGTCCGAGCACGGCGTGAGGTGTGATCACAGACAGGTGCATGCGCCTATCAACAGCCAACGTTGGCAAGCTCACATTAAAATGAACCAGGTGTGATATACCAGCTGCACCCAGCCATTGTTAGACTGAACCGCACTTTGTTTATTCTATTTCCCAGTCACAATGTTTTGTGGCCTACCCAAATTTAAAAAAAAGAGGGTGCTTTGCAGAGTACACCCACACAGGCTGTTTTGCACAGTACCCACACAGGGGCTTTTTTCAGAATACTGACACAGGCTGCAAGGCTCATTCCCTGAAGAAGCCAGCAATGGCGAAACATGTCGGGGGGGGGGGGCAGCTGTATGCTTTTAGATCAGATAGTTCACCTTACTGTTAAACGCCATAAGAATGGTCCGCGGCCACCAAGGCTAAAATGCCAACAATAATCAATGTCCTAATAGTTGCAGACAGGCTCTACATGGGGAAGTATTGAATTAATGATTACCCCATAAAGGCTATTAGCCAGCTAAATTAATCATTATAATTCTTATAATGGAGGAATTGAACAATATCTACCCCCCATGTGAGACTGTCTATTTAACAGCAGATTTAAACAAAAACAGGGGAGAAACTCATTAATAATCACTTCTGGAATAATAGCCCTCAGCAGTTGAGATTGTATCAACATCTACACTGCATGAGGATGAAATATGATCACTAAATATGAGTATTATATAAAATAAGTACATCATACATTTATGTGGACTCTGTAATTTTAAATGAGCACTATTACTATTATTATAATTTAATCATATTTAAAAGTAATGTTTTATCAAATCTCAGAATCTTTAGTTAAGGTTTATTTGCCATTCGGCAATTTGTAAATGATCGTATTATACCCTACGCTGATTCTGGTTGAACTGTATCGGATAACCCGATGCCTCCCTGACAGTATTGCATGATGGTTAACTATGTGCCTGGATTTCTCAGCATTAAGAACACCAAGAAATAGACAGTTTTGAGGATCACAGATGCAGTGTTCAGGCAAAGGAAACTTAGTAAAAGAACAAAAAACAAGATAAAAGCAAAATGAGCAAATACCCACTTGGTTAACATAATTTTGATCAAAAAAATGTAAAAGCCACGGTGACCCTATTCAGGGCGGTCCTAACCTTTAGTATTAACACCTTACCATGTGTTTAATGACATAGCATGTATGTTAATAAGGGCCGAGAAGGATGGAGGCCCTGACTAAAGGACACCCAGCAGTGGGAGGCTACATAAACGTGATGTCCAGCTCAAAGAAAAGGGATGCCAAGGAAACTTAGTGCAGCAGATGAAAGACACGTCATTCTTACTCCTCTTTGAATTGGCATGAAGTGCCATTAGCAATGATATTTTTTGAAGTTTGGTCGCACCAAATATTGATATGATTTGCATTTCTCTTTTGTTCAAAATTTTACATTTTGTTAGTTGATAAAAATTAACTACTAACACTACTATTTCTAAAAGCATTCTTACCACATTTACCGCTTTTTTCCACACCGGCCTAAAGTTTTTGTACAGTATTGTATGTGAACTCTTCACATGTTAACTCCATCAAGGAGAAAAGATAAAGGGATCAACTTTGGGCTCTTCTTTACATGGCAACATAACAACAAGAGCAGTTGTGTCCGAGTGAGAGCTGTGCAATAATAATCCGTCATCATTTATCAAATGTAAAATTTCTTCCACAAGTTGTAAATGTTTTAGGCATTATATTGATTTGAAAAATCTACTCAGTTAACATTATAACATTATTAAGGCATGAGACATTACCTCGTAATGAAATCTGTTTGTTTTTTTGTTTTCTTGCAGACGTCGCTAATGCTACGCATTATGTATGATGCACAATACAGTTGCACAAAGTAATGCAGATTGTGCCTTGTGAGCAAAGCTTACAGCAGCACTACGACACGCTGGCAAAATGTAGAGTATGAGTATAAGAGAAATAAATAATTGTAATAAACCGATGCAAGGAATGGAAATAGTTACAGCATTTTCCCTGTAAGAACGAATAAAGTTTAAAGATTTCCTGCAGTGTAAACTGTGTGCCTTACCTAATGATTCACTTACCGTTTTTTCTCAACATGGTACAGATGGAATAACTGATTTTCAGATTTCCCTTTTCCTCATTATCGTTTGATGTGTGTATAAATTGTCTGCAGAAGGTTTCAATAGGGTATATCTATTTACACTGTCTAATTCTCAGACTGCGCCAATGTAGAATAGACAGTCTTAAAATGCGCCAAAGTTATCACAGAGGTTCTTAATATTTGATAAATCTGGCATATTTTTGCACCATCTACAATGTAAGCTTAGTTGCCTTTTTTTGTGCCATAAATGTTACCACAATTTTGGCACATTTTCTGGCGCATAGATTCGGAAAGCCACACTTCTTTCTAGTGAAACCAATGGCAAAATCATGAAAGTTTTTTGCTGCAAATTATGCCTAAATTACAACAGGAAAAATTACACATTTTAAATATCTTATATACAGATATTACATGTGACTATAACAAACATTTGGTACATTTATTGGATCCGTGCTTTTTTTGCCATGTCTGTATCTGTTCTAGAGGAAAAGGTTGTCACTGGGGATTCAGCTCCAAAGAGTCAGAATGTTGTTTTCTCTGATCTTGCAGAATCTGCTTCTAATTCTTTAGTCCATGGAAGAAAATTGCTGGTAACCACCTCCCTTTGTCAGTTTTGCTTGCACTGGAGTAGGTAAAAAAAAATTCTGGAATCGGAAGGTATAATTCAGGGGGATAAAGGGAATAAATAGCCTAGAGCAATAGTCTCCTAGCTGTTTCGAAATGACCATTCCCATCAGGGCAGACAGAAGTAGTAATTTTGCAACAGCTGGAGAGTGACAGGTTGCTGTAGGTCCATTTACCTGGAAAACTGAATCAGAACCTTCACACATTCAGTGTCTGGTGAGTTTTTTACCTCAGTATTTGTAAGCCAAAACCAGGAGAGGAACAATCACAGGAAAAGTATAATAGAAACACATCACCACTTCTGTATTTATCACCCACTCCAGGTTTTGGCTTACAGATACTGAGGTAAAAAACTCACCAAATACTGAACTTGTACCCGTGGCCTAATTACAGTTGGTATGAGGAAGAGCAATTACATTAAAAAAGCTACTGTACATAAAAGTTGGCGATATACTTGATTTCTATAGTATTTTCTCCAGTGGTTTCTGAAATTAAAGGCGTTGACCACTTCTCGAAAAACCCTTTATTAAATAGTATATTCCGAAGTGTAAAAGTAAGAATTAAAGATACTCACCAGGACTGTTCCAGTGATATCAGAGCTGGGGTTCCCCTGAATCTCTAATACCATGTGAGCGCTACAGTCATCACTGACCACTTTCTTCAGACATCCAAGTTTTGTCCAAAGGAAGTGTTAGCACAGCAGCCTATTAGTGACTGCTGATTATTACTTTGCCACATGAGCTGCAGTCAATGTCACACTAGCGCCAGAAAAAACAGTGCCAATATTGTTAGAACGGTGTCAGTGCAGAAGGTAAGTAGATGTCATTTCACTTTTACACTGGGGAATAGAGAATTTTAGAAGTCTTCTAACCACAAGTTATCAGACGTTTCCCTACGCTATTGATGGTGGACTTCCGGTGCCTTATATTATACTGTAATCATTTACATAAAAGCTTAAAATGTAGGTTTCACAAATGCATCACCGGAGGTAGCCCCTGCATCTATCTTATTACGTCCTGTAATTCATTTAAATATAACGGACAAATGAGGACTCTGAAGTAAAAGAGAGGAAGAACACAGTAAATGAGAATACCACAGTGCTAAGTGGGCATGCTGCATCCTATGATGATATGCTAGCCGTGGTGAATGAACATGACACATGCACTGTGGAATGATGATCTAAATTGCTTTAAGAAAGTCATAAACAAGTTGGCTGAAGGATTGAGTGTAGGAAGCAGAAAATGTCAATGTGACACAGGAAGGAAGAGGAGGACTGACTCATGGGGAACCCTCCATGACAACACTCTCAGGAACCACTCATGGTGTGCATCCATTCATTTCCACTATATAGGAGAGAACTCAGGAGCTTCATGTAGGAGAAAGGCTTGGTAAATCCTGCAGTGTAACTTATGACGTCAATCCAATTACTGCACAGAATGCCGAGCTCTTTATCCTAAAATAGAAATAGCATCTGGACTTCCAATGGGCTGCGATCAATAGAGTGTTCAATGCATACATGTAATCTTTAGAAATTCGTGAATATTAGACCTCATTGCTGGAAATCTAATACTCCACATAACTCCTAGACGTTAAATGTTGTGTATGACTGTGATAGAGGCACAATAAGTACCAGTTTTTAAAGATTATTTAAAGTGGTGTCCACTGAACCAGGGCCATCTGCATTTCTTAGTTTGGTATCCTCTGCCGAGCATCCAAGGTTCCTTTTGCACTTACTAGACCCCACAATATAATGATGTTGCGTGAGTTCTATTCCCTCTATAAGCAAAAAAAATGGTCAGCTCTAGTAGGAAAGGTCCCAAATTAAATATTTATCACAAAGTACTGCTTCCAGTACACCAATAGAACACCTGTTATAACTTGTAGACTATTGATACAGATAAACCAAGCAAAAGCATTTTTCTTCTACAGTTCCTTGCATCAGCACACATCACGGGCTGAAACTCTGCTCCCATCGAAAGGGTGTCTGCATGCCTAGCCAACATGGCCATGTGTATTGGGAGGTTAAAGTGGTAGCTGCTTGTGTGAGAGCTTTCTATGTATGGCTGGCTCACTTATGGCACTAAAGATGAATGCTAGGCTAGCCTGTGTATCTGCATAGGGCCTCTCCTTGTCTGACCGCTCTCTACTGTGTAAGGGTGGCTCCACTATGGCAGAAAACGCATATGCTTGGCCAATCTGTGCATGAGGCAGTCAGCGTGGTATCTACATGTCTGACAGCCCCACACTGTGTATGGATGGATCACTGATGGCAGAAAACATGCATGCTTGGCCAATCTGTGCATAAGGCAGTCAGCGTGGCATCTGCTTGTCTGACAACCCCATAATATGTATGGCTGGCTCACTTATGGCAGAAAACATGCACATGTTTTTCTATCCTGTGCACCTACATGGTGCTTCTGCTTGTCTGGCAGCTTTCTACTGTGTGTGATTGGCTCATTTATCACAGGAAATATGCCTCCTTTGCCAACCTATGCATCTAAAAAGGGCAGACAGTGGGGCATCTGCTTGTCTGGCAGCTCGCTACTGTTCATTCCTGGCTTTACTATACAATACCTTACTTACAGTACACAAGAAAACGTTAGCTATCTGACACATTTTAATAACATATCATTTCTAAATAATGTAATAATGAATGTTCCTTCTCCGTCAGAGCACACAGATAATGGCTTGGCTTCTACACTGCACCAGCGCGGCTTCTAATTGGCACTGCAGCATAATATGATGAGCCAGATAACGTAGTGTTTCCAATCATCCAGAATATTTTATTAATCTTAGGTGCCTTCTTTATTACTACCATAGTCAAATCCTCATTTAATGAATCCATTCACAGCCTGATGACAGCTGCTGTCACTTTTATTTAACAGGACACCCAATTGTGCTCTAAATAAGCTGAAATATTGGGAAATATAATCAACATCAACCTAAGCCATGCTTACACTGGAGCTTAAGCCTTTGTATGTGGGGATTTTTTTGACTTCTGCTTTGCAGCATTAATCATGTTACCGACAGAGCGCATCACCATGCCTGCAGTGTATCCTTTTTCATGCAGTAAGGAGAGGCATTATATTCTCCCTATGATGTGACAAATATCCACAACTGTGGTAGTGTCCCGCTGCGTGTCTGGGATGATTGAAGACACAACATCATTTGTCTTTCTGCCATCTTTTTTATGCACATTACAGCGGCTACATAGTGCAGAACAGTGGGTGTAATAATCATATAAATGTGGATTGCATTTAGAGATCCAGTATATCAGCATATGTTACTGCAATCTTCTTATGTTAGTGACAGTGTCTGCTTTAAATTGCATTATCATTGGTGCAGCTGTCAGTTTGCTCTTTTTACGTTCCCCGCAGCATGATGGATTACTCAGCTGCCGACATGATCACTTTCCTATTTGTTTTATTTCTGCTGAATTGCTTGGAAAGCTGAGCTAGTTTGTAACTTTTTTTGGCAGGGAAATTCTGGAAAATATATCATCTTCAGACACAGATCAGCAATCTCTGCAGTAATGTTAGCTCAGGGGAACATAGCGATTTGTACATAAAACAAGAAAAATATTAGATTTTCTACAGGTTAGCTAATCTCACTGTCACTGCCATCATAACCTTCCCATAGAGTTGTGACTTCAAGTCAAATAGACGAGGACTTGGTGGGACAAGAAAGCTGGGAACTGTGAGGTTGGAAGAAATGATGCTTCAAAGGGTTTTCCAAGTCAGGCCGCAATTTCAGCAGTGACTGTATCCTATCTAATCCTAATACCGGCAAGCAAAGAGGAATCCTAACAGTGGATACATTACACACTATTAGGGTTTGGTATCATACAGCCAAGTTGTTGCATGGCTCAAAAAACCCTTTTAAGAGAATTTCCAGAACACACTTAACATACTTTTTACAGGTAATTTCTTACAAATGTACAGTTTATATATATAAAAAAAAAAAAATTCAACAATCTATGACATTTACATTGCATTTTTGAGCACCTAAATAAATGGCTGTAGAAAAATTCAACATGTACAAGCAGTTTATTCAGGGCTGGCTACAGGTTTTCATAGATTATTTGGCAATAAAGGTATATTGGATCCACGCTGTTCTGAGGGTCTCACGGAAGCACTCAGGGAGCCCCCTCCCTGCGCGATGCTTCCATATACCCCCGGTACACCGCGATCTTGTTTGATCGAGGTGTGCCAGGGGTTAATGTGCCGGGAGCGGGTCCATGACCGATCCCGGCACTTAGTGCCGGGTGTCAGCTGTGATAATCAGCTGGCACCCGGCCGCGATCGGCCCCCGGGAGCGCATCCGATCGCATGGGACGTACTATCCCGTCCATGGGCAGATTGGCCCAGGTCACATGGACGGGATAGTACGTCTGATGGCAGAAAGGGGTTAAAAGGACTAAATTGGCTATCAATATATATTTGTAGTAGTACAGATAATAGTAAAAACACAGGACAGCTTCTTTAAAGTAAATAAGATCCAACAAATGAATAATCATCTTAGGCATGTTCAGTGTAAAGGTACTGCCACACTAAACAATCCCGCTAGCGATCACTATAACGACGCATACTAATGCGATCGCTAGCGGGATTGTTTCTATATCGCTAAGTGCGGCCACATTTAGCGATATAGTTAACGACGCTACCGCCGTTAGCGATCTTCTTAACGACTTTAGCGGTACAAAAGTACCGCTAAATCTAAGAAAAGGTGCCACACTAGCGATATATACTTACCCAGCGGGAGCGCCGACGAGAAAATAGGGTCCGGAACGATTCCAGCGACGAGCGAGATCACAGCAGGAAGCTCGTCGCTGGAAGCTGCCGCACACAACAACATCGCTAACGGGATCGCTAAATAGTGACGTTTTTTAGCGATCCCGTTAGCGATATTGTTCAGTGTGGCATACCCTTAAGAGATAGTGCCAGAAAGATAAAACTTATAAAATATGTATGTTTTTTACACATGACTTTGACAATAGAGCTAGTGCTACTGTCTTTTGCCTGACTGATAACAGCTCAGAGATGTGCTCAAGGAAAGAGATAAGAACATGCAGTATTTTTGTTTTGTGTCCTTCAGTCTGCAGACATCAAAGCTTCGCTAACATCAGTCAGTGCTCAACCAATTTCAATTCCAATAAAAGTATCTGTACATCTCATCAAACTCAGTCAGATTGACAGCTAGAAAAACCTTGAATTATCAGTAATTTATTTTCCATTTTCATCCTATTCAGAGAAAAAATAGCAAAAATTGATTCTGTATATATTGCATAAATACTATATCTGAATGTACATCTAAAAATTAACAAGGTCACAGCTCATACATTTTCTTCCAGCGAAAATTAGGAATAAATAGCCACTAGGCCTCCAAAATATTTCCTATTTCTCCATCACTTGACAACAAGTTGATTTTCTCACAAAGCCTAAGCGAGAGACATTTAGAGCGATTATCATCATTGCCCTATTTCTATCATGCAGTATGGTAGGAATCAAGCTGAATGATTCAGTTCCTATGACAACACAACCCTGACAAACTTGCTTTATTCCTCAGTATGTTGTTAAATGTTATTTGAATAAACCGAAAAAGGTTTTACTTGGGAATAAATCCTCATTACTGATTTGCCATGTGCAAGTGAGCTTTTTAATCAATAGCGGCAATGGTCCTCTCCATAGTTGCTTTTTTGGTATGCTTTAGTTACAACACATCTAAGGTTCTACTAGGCAGTGCTTATTGTGAGCAATGTGGACATAAATTCGATACTTTTAATTATTACAGAAGGATCTATCTAAAACAATGTCAGCCTATGAAAGGTTCAAATCTTTAAAGGGAATCTGTTGCCAGGTTTTTGCTATGTACTCTAGAATCATTGTCCCTTTCCCTACATTACACTGCTCTCAGATAAGGTAGCAAAACTCTTATGACAGATTCCCTTTAAAGCCATATGATTTTGCTTGAATTACAATCCATTGTCAAAGTAAGTCTTCGATCAGTAACCCAAAATATTCCTCAGATAAACAATATTGTAAAAAAGCATTAATAATGGAACACAGTCAGCAGACTACAGACAGTTGAAAGCATAGTATGATATGTACATCATACAGTTACATACCAAACAAAACATATAATCATAAAAATATTGTAAGTGGAGAAATGGAGTATAAGCATAAATATATTAAATATAGAGTGCATAAAGTTTTCTGAATACAAAGACTGCAAAGAAAATGTTCTATTCCAACTATATTACTGTGATGATGGATCATCATGAAGAAGTGTGGTATAGGTTGAAATGGAAATGGTTCTATTGGGATTGAAACTAGAGAAAGATAAGTAAGCTGAAGAAAAAAAAAAAAGCACATACGAGAAAACAATAAGCTCACCGGATTATATGATACCAAGAAGAATATATACAGGGGCATCTCACAAAATTAGAATATCATCAAAATGTTAATTTATTTCAGTTCTTCAATAAAAAAAAGTAAAAATCTCATATTATATAGAGTCATTACACACAGAGTGATCTATTTCAAGTGTTTATTTCTGTTAATGTTGATGACTATGGCTTACAGCCAATGAAAACCAAAAGTCATTATCTCAGTAAATTAGCATACTTTATAACACCAGCTTGAAAAAATGATTTTAAAATCCGAAATGTTGTCCTACTGAAATGTACAGGTCCTTCTCAAAAAATTAGCATATAGTGCTAAATTTCATTATTTTCCATAATGTAATGATTACAATTAAACTTTCATATATTTTAGATTCATTACACACCAACTGAAATTTGTCAGGTCTTTTATTGTTTTAATACTGATGATTTTGGCATACAACTCCTGATAACCCAAAAAACCTGTCTCAAAAAATTAGCATATCCTGAAAAGGTTCTCTAAACGACCTATTACCCTAATCTTCTGAATCAACTAATTAACTCTAAACACATGCAAAAGATTCCTGAGGCTTTTAAAAACTCCCTGCCTGGTTCATTACTCAAAACCCCCATCATGGGTAAGACTAGCGACCTGACTGATGTCAAGAAGGCCATCATTGACACCCTCAAGCAAGAGGGTAAGACCCAGAAAGAAATTTCTCAACAAATAGGCTGTTCCCAGAGTGCTGTATCAAGGCACCTCAATGGGAAGTCTGTTGGAAGGAAACAATGTGGCAGAAAACGCTGTACAACGAGAAGAGGTGACCGGACCCTGAGGAAGATTGTGGAGAAGGACCGATTCCAGACCTTGGGGGACCTGAGGAAGCAGTGGACTGAGTCTGGTGTAGAAACTTCCAGAGCCACCGTGCACAGGCATGTGCAGGAAATGGGCTACAGGTGCCGCATTCCCCAGGTAAAGCCACTTTTGAACCATAAACAGCGGCAGAAGCGCCTGACCTGGGCTACAGAGAAGCAGCACTGGACTGTTGCTAAGTGGTCCCAAGTACTTTTTTCTGATGAAAGCAAATTTTGCATGTCATTCGGAAATCAAGGTGCCAGAGTCTGGAGGAAGACTGGGGAGAAGGAAATGCCAAAATGCCTGAAGTCCAGTGTCAAGTACCCACAGTCAGTGATGGTGTGGGGTGCCATGTCAGCTGCTGGTGTTGGTCCACTGTGTTTCATCAAGGGCAGGGTCAATGCAGCTAGCTATCAGGAGATTTTGGAGCACTTCATGCTTCCATCGGCTGAAATGCTTTATGGAGATGAAGATTTCATTTTTCAGCACGACCTGGCACCTGCTCACAGTGCCAAAACCACTGGTAAATGGTTTACTGACCATGGTATTACTGTGCTCAATTGGCCTGCCAACTCTCCTGGCCTGAACCCCATAGAGAATCTGTGGGATATTGTGAAGAGAAAGTTGAGAGACGCAAGACCCAACACTCTGGATGAGCTTAAGGCCGCTATCGAAGCATCCTGGGCCTCCATAACACCTCAGCAGTGTCACAGGCTGATTGCCTCCATGCCACGCCGCATTGAAGCAGTCATTTCTGCAAAAGGATTCCCGACCAAGTATTGAGTGCATAACTGAACATTATTATTTGATGGTTTTTTTGTTTGTTTTTAAAAAACACTTTTATTTTATTGGACGGTTGAAATATGTTAATTTTTTGAGACAGGTTTTTTGGCTTATCAGGAGTTGTATGCCAAAATCATCAGTATTAAAACAATAAAAGACCTGACAAATTTCAGTTAGTGTGTAATGATTCTAAAATATATGAAAGTTTAATTGTAATCATTACATTATGGAAAATAATGAAATTTAGCACTATATGCTAATTTTTTGAGAAGGACCTGTATGTTCAGTAAATGCACTCAATACTTGGTCGGGCTCCTTTGGCATCAATTGCTGCTTCAATGCGGCGTGGCATGGAGGCAATCAGCCTGTGGCACTGTTGAGGTGTTATGGAAGCCAGGTTGCTTTGATGGCAGCATTCAGCTTGTCTGCATTGTTGAGTCTGGTGTCTCTCATCTTCCTCTTGACAATACCCCATAGATTCTCTATGGGGTTAAGGTCAGGTGAGTTTGCTGGCCAATCAAGCAAGTGATACTGTTGTGGTTAAACCAGGTATTGGTACTTTTGGCAGTGTGGACTAGTGCCAAGTCCTGCTGGAGAATGAAAGTCCATCTTCAAAAAGATTATCGGCAGAGGGAAGCATGAAGTGCTCTATAATTTCCTGGTAGATGGCTGCGCTGACTTTGGTCTTGATAAAACACGGAGTACCTGTAAGGGGGTGAGATAGAATTACCTGATTGCTTCCCTTCCTCTAATTGTTCTAAGTCTATTGATGTTTATATATGTTAATGTTGGTAATGTCTATGTAAATATTTGGGATACTGCTACATAGAAATATGTATTATCACCACTAGCTAATGGTTTTTCCACACTCTTACATGTGTTACCATTCTCTGTATACCTATGTATATTATGTTGTGTTCCTGTGTGTGATATTGTGTTGTAGGTAAGGAAAGTATAGTGCACCTTTCGGACACTAGAGGGGGGCACTTTAGTGTTTATCATTCTTAGCAGCTTAGGTTAAGTGTAGTTTCCTGGTTGACCACTAGATGTACATACAGTTCTTAGAGTAATATACAAGTCAGGACATGTTTAATGTAGGAGGGGCTGCGGGTAGTAGTGAGATAGGTTTTAGGAAGTTAGCTCAGATGGGGCCAGCGTGCCCAAGTGTCCACAAGGGCTTAGGCCTGGACAACTGGCAGCCACGCAACGTTTAAGGACAGCAAACCACGTTACCCACGGCTGCAGCATAGTCTCACAGTGGATGTAAACAGAGAGGAAAGATGTGGCGTCTTACCGCCTGGCACAATGCTTTTAAGGCAAGAGTTGGCTGGACCAAGGAACTGTGGGGAGCTGGAGCTTCGACGAGTTCGGTACAGATGGGCTGGATACTTCACCGGGGGCCACCAAACGTAGTGAAGGTGAAGCAGGCTGAAGGAAGTGTTATTATGGCTAGGTCAGGCCTGGAAGGAACTGGGGAGCATTCTAGGACGGTCAGGTCCAGGCGTGTACTGCACAGAAGTGACAGCAAGGAAGGGAGAGTAAAGGAAACGAATATAACACCTGTTGTGCCAAATGTGGATGTAATGTGTGAATAGTTAAGTAAAGAATGTGTTCAAGTTATTCTGTACTGTGTCTCCATTACTGGTGGTCTCAAGGAAAAGGGACCACCCATGCTTGGGAGGTTCCCAGGAGCAATGGAATTTGGAGATGCAGGTATGCCATAGGGAAGAACACAGTTTCATGTAGGGGAAGGGCTGGACATGGATGTTACCATAATCCAGGTCCCTTACATACCTAAACCAGAAGATGACATAGCTCCCCAAACCATCACTGATTGTGGAAACTTGACATTAGACCTCAAGCAGCTTGAATTGTGTGCCTCTCCACTCTTCTTCCAGACTCTGGGACCTTGATATCCAAGGTCTAGTGTGAAGCCTTTCCCATTCTTTCCCAAAGGCTGCAGCAATGTTCATATTTCTGTTCAGCCATTTTTTTTTAAAAAATGCACAACAAAAGATTAGTTCAACACCATTTCTCATCGACAGTGAACGTGAGTTTTCATGAAATCACGCTCACTTTGCTTGAATTGTTAAGCACAACAGATTTTCTTCACTAAGAAAAGCTGCAGAAAAATGCATTGTTTATGTTACATGGGAACATGACTTAAGGTCATAAGTAACATTTATCAAACTGCAGTCACATCTTCAAACTTCTTGGCTAACTTAGTGGTAGCACATTGTCTGGCTTGGCAGTGTTGCTCGCTGTAAGGCCGGCGTCACACTAAGGAGGAATACGGACGAGTGAGAGGCATGAAAACCACGCATTACACACGGACCCATATTTCTCTATGGGGCAGCTATGATCATGCGTATTTTTCTCGGCCGTATCTTACGGTGCGAGACACCCGCAGCATGCTGCGATTGTACGCGTATTACGCCCATTGTACACCAATGAAAGTCTATGGGTGCGAGAAAACAACGGATTACACACGGACCAGGCGTGTGACTTGAGAGAAATACGCAAGACTTCTGCAGCTCACAGGAAATGGTGCAACACATGCAGGAGGAAGCTGACACATGCAAATTAGCTCAAAAAGAGCACCTGACATCCAGGAAGAACGCCAGAGTCGGCCATGATGTCTACACTGATCAATGTGGAGATGTTGATTGTTTTGGTGCAGGAGAGGCCCGAAATATGGGACCAATGAGATGCACATTACGCAGACCACGCAAGGAAAGAGGCGGCATGGAGGAGCATCTGTGGCCATATGTTTCCACACTTTGGCAACAGCCCACGCAAGGAGCAGCAGCGAATCTGTAAGTTACTTGATTATTTTTGCAAACTTCTTAATGATCAGAGGGTATTTCTAGCACAGATTTTGCCCAAAAGCGTTTTTTTTTTATGGCGCAAAAATGTTAGTATACTTACATCCTACTAGGCCTCCATGACTATATTACGTGAATGTCGAAGAATTAGGCTTTGTGCAGCTAGCTAATTGATTACATTATATGTGTCATTGCAGTGGATGATGTTAAGAGAAGATGGAGAAGCATCCACGACCAGTACCGGCAGGAATGGCAGCAGAGGTCCAGGAGCGGGTCTGCGGCACCGACAAAAAGAAAATATGTCTACTTTGACAGCCTTGGCTTTCTGGCTCCTATTCTGGATCTGGGACCGTAAATACATACATCACACCACATAACACATATGCAGTTTAGGCTCACCTCTCCCACATGTTCTAATCCCCTTTCATTTCCCAACAGAACTCAATCCAACCTCACTGGAGGGAGACAGGCTCCGACTCAGAGGCCATTATTGACCCAGTTGGAGGAGGTGAAGAGGTGGCTGGCCCATCATCTGAACCTCCCATAAGCATCCCCCAAGGTTCCCAAGGAACACAGCAACCCCCTCCTCCTCTACCTGTACCAGAGGCACCAGCTGCAGCAGCATCCACCATTGGGTATGAAGCTGCAAACAGCAGCAGCCCCACTGTACCTCTGGGGGCCTCCCCCAGCCTGCTGCAATATCCCGCCATGGGAGAAGACGGCAAGACATCACTGGATCAGACACACGTAGGCATGTGGACACTGGGGTACTCAATTACCTTTCAAGGGCAGCTGTGGATGAGGGTGAGGAGGCCTATGCCCGTAGCCTTGCCCGCTACCTTCGTCCCCTATCCCGTGAGCTCAGGCTCCGTGTGCGAGGATCAATGCACATCCTAATTGATGCATGCACACCCCCCAATACCCCATATGAGGTGTTTGAATTCCTTGAGAGGTGGCAGCTCTCACCCCATAACCTTCTGCGCCTTGCCCCCCACCAAAATGTGCATGCTCAATTAGGAACTGATGATCTTCCTGCACGGGCGCCTACACCTCAACCCATTCCCCCACCCAACCAACCATGGCAACAACAGGGTCAAATGGCTGGCTATAATCTGACTTCCCAATATGGCCACTTGTACAGATCCAGTGTTGGAGGCTGGTCCCAACCTGGATGTGCTCAACATGGTCATATTGGGGGGTATGATTCTCGTGGGTATCATCTAACACAGGAATATAATCTCCCTTATCTGTATGGCAATGTGCCCACACACCAACCTGACCGTGGGCAGATGTTAGCTCAGGGCCCAGAAAATCCACCCCAACACGGTGATGGTCAAGGTGGTCATCCAAGCCAACCACACAGAGATGCTGGGAACCGCCAACCCCACCACCCACATACCACCAGCTGTGATGTTTTTATATACTTATATATTAGGATTTCAAAAGCATTTGTATTTTTTTGGATATTTACTTTAGACTCATGTTGTGCAAAAGAAATGTGCACTAATCTAGATGCATGTAAGAAACATATGGTTCCAATATGCTTTTGAGTAGGCATACTCAACGTTTGTTATTTTCATTATCTATTATTATTTATAGAAAAGTTTGTTATTTTTTACATTTATTTTTACACCATGTTGTGTAACGCATATTTGCACTCATCTGAATGCCTACAAACAACACATGGTACTTAGCTGGTGGGATATGGGCTAGGAGATAAGTTTTCTTTATATCTTATAATTTATACCAATGTTTGTTATTTTTTCCCCATCCATTTTAAACATTGTTGGCTTATGCATCATTGCATTATTCTAGTCTTAGAACCCAACCATATGGGGCAGATATGGTGCTCACTAATGTTAGTGAAAGTTTGTTATTTTGCTTATTTATCATTATTTATGGAAAATGTTATTATTTTGTTACCGTATATACTCGTGTATAAGCCGACCGTGTATAAGTCGACCCCCTAATTTTGCCACAAAAAACTGGGAAAAATTATTGACTCGTGTATAAGCCGGGTGTATAAACTGCCCTCCTGCTCTGTGCTCCCCCATTCTCCTCTGTACTCCCCCCCTCCTGCTCCGTCCTCCGCTGTGCTCCCCCATTCCTTCTCCGTCCTCCTGTGCCCCCCCTGTCCTGCTCCGTGCTCCTCTGTGCCCTCCATCCTCCCCTGTCCTGCTCCATGCTTCCCCCGTCCATCGATCTCCCCCCCGTCCTCCACGCTTCCCCGTCCACAGATCTCCCCCCCGTCCTGCTCCATGCTTCCCCCGTCCTGCTCCAGCTTCCCCTGTCCTCCTCCATGCTTCCCCCGTCCACCGATCTCCCCCCCTCCTGCTCCATGCTTCCCCGTCCTGCTCCAGCTTCCCCTGTCCTCCTCCATGCTTCCCCGTCCACCGATCTCCCCCCCCTCCTGCTCCATGCTTCCCCCGTCCTGCTCCAGCTTCCCCTGTCCTCCTCCATGCTTCCCCGTCCACCGATCTCCCCCCCTCCTGCTCCATGCTTCCCCCGTCCACCGTTCTCCCCCCCGTCCTGCTCGTGCTCCTTGTCCTCTCCTCCATCATACTCACCCCTCCCCGTGCCATCGCTGAGCAGTCTCTGCAATCCTGCGTTCTCCCCGTCTTCTTGCAGCTCTCCAGCACTGAGCAGTGATGTAATACCGCTCATTAAGGCCATGAATATGGAAGCCACGCCCATGGGAGTGGCATCGCGTCCATATTACATGACCTTAATGAGCGGGTATTACGTCACCGCTCAGTGCTGGAGAGCTGCAGGAAGACGGGGAGAGCGCAGGATTGCAGGGACACTCAGCGATGGCACGGGGAGGGGTGAGTATGATCCCAGCCACCGGCTCCTGCCGCGGCACCCCCTCCCCCGCTGGTTTCTGCCCTATGACTCGTGTATAAGCCGAGGGGGCATTTTCAGCACGAAAAAAGGTGCTGAAAATCTCGGCTTATACACGAGTATATACGGTATATTTTTATTTCATCCATGTTGTCAATTGCATATTTGCAGTAGTCTCATCTTATGAGCCAAACATATGGGTAACATATGGTCTTCACTGTACATAGTGAACGTTTGTTCTTTTTTTATATTTCCTTTCACTCACAATTGTCAAATGTATGTTTGCACTTGTCTAATGTGACTAATCCCACATATGGGTCACATATGATCAGCACTAGCCATATTGACTATTGTTTTTTGTCTTTATATACTATTATGTATAGAAACATTTGTAATTTTGTCATGCCTTATTTTGGTACTTGTCTAAGAATGCACACTTATACTATTGTGCTGTAAATACATATACCATATGAAGCAAATATGGTAGTCACTACCTCAAGTGGCAGTTTGCACATATAAATATCTATTTTTATAAAAAGCTTGAAGTCGTTTTTCATAAGTTGTTTGTACTGAACCACCAACACATCTGTTATGAGCATTAACACCAGACAGAGACTATGTGTACCAAAAAGTAGTTTACTTAAATACACACACACAAACATTACAGCATAGATAAGGCATCATCTTGCCATGTTGTAGTACCTTCAGGTGAGACAAAATATTGGGAAAAAATATCACGGGTTTTCAGTCCTGACAGTGGGCGACGTAAAGGGATGACATTGGGCGGAAGCATATCCCCATTGGTCACCACACTTTCACCAACATCAGATGGGCCACAATCATGCATTCGAATGAAATTGTGTAGGACAACACATGCTTTGATTACCTCATTGACGTTGGCTTCACTCAGCGCACACTCCACCAGGCGCCTGGCTCGTGATAGGCGCAAGTTGAAGATCCGACGACGGTGGTCAAGGTTTCGTCGTGGATATTGCCTCATGACATTCCTAGATAGTTGGAAGGCCTCATCCCCAACTACAACATATGCCACAGGTTCAAGATTGGAGCCAGGAAGTTGGCATACTGGTGGTAGGTCCAACTGGTTAATACGTAGCCGCCGACCCATAATGGAAGAATTAAAGACTCTAGAGTCTCCAGTTCTTCCATAGGCCCCAATGTCTACAATTATAAACCTGTAGTTACTGTCAACCAGGGCCAACAGCACAACAGAAAAATATTGTTTATAATTATAGAATTGGGACCCCAAGTTCGGCAGCTTACGCACACGGATGTGCTTCCCATCAAGGGCTCCTATACAATTTGGGAAATGGCATTGCTCCTCAAATCCCTGGCAATCCTTTCCTAGTCTTCCATCTTTGGCTCAGGCATCACCAGTTGATGAAGTCTGTCCCAGAGTTGTGAGCAGGTATCACGCACAGTGCCAGAGATGGTGGACCTCCCAATCAAAAACTCCAGATGGAGTGCGGCATAGGATATGCCAGTAGTTAGGAACCTACAAGTAACCAAATGTAGAGAGAGCAATCATTACACATGCACAAAGGTAGAACAAACGCACTATACATAACCGTTAAATCATTTAATTTACAAACAATCCTACGTTCTGTTAACCACAAGTCAAAGGTTTCTGTCATTTTTACATCCACATAATAGTTCTGGTAGTTGTAGGTATGTGATAGATTATGAAGAGATTTCAGCAACAGCCATAAGGGTAAATGCAAACTTGCGTGAAAACACATCATCAACAGACAGTATGTAGGTGAGGAATACATACCGTAGCGTAAGGAGAAGGCGCTCCTCTGCAGAGATAGCTTTCCGCATCCTGGTATCCTGGTAGGTGATCCCAGGGCGCACAATCTCCAGCAAAGCATCAAATGCGGGAATGGTCATCCGACAAAACAGAAAAAACTTGTCTGGATGAGTCCGCAGAGATGCATAAAGGCGGTGTAAATGGCCTTTAGTGAGGCATTGCCTCAAATGCGAATGCACCCACATTCGCCTCCTCCTCCGCGGATCAACGATCACTGGGTAAGGCTGCCCAAAGCGGCGGGACAAAACCCAATTGTACAACACTCGATCAGTTGGGGTGAACTGAAGTGTCAGACATGTTGGCAACCAAACAGCAGGACTCCAAGACAAGCACACCACAAAAATGGCAAGATTGGGTGTTGCAACCTGATGCAGAGCCAATAAATAGCCTTGCTGATGATGATTTGAATGAGTTTCAGGCCTAAAAACCATTAAATGTCCATTTTGCAAGGCAGCGAGAAAAATATGTTATATGGATGCCATATGTATTGCATACGGATGCTTACATGCGCAAAATACGCAGCCGCACCCTGACAACAGATGAAATACGGATTGTTGTGCAGGCAACATTTTGGCGTATTACGCTCGTACAATATGGTCCGTATTTTTCTACGGTGAGTGTGACGCCGGCCTTACAGGCACACTCAAGCACGTTAGCGCAGGCCTCCTCAGAGCTACCCTGCAGTATGTACTATACAGCAATCCTGTCACCACATTATCCCTACGGGCAAAAAAAGAGTGCTATATAATAGATCTGGCACTCGAGTGACTGGGCACCCCTTTGTCACTCTCTCACTTGGTCTTAACCCAATCAAAAGCAGTTTTGATCACAACATAGAGCACATTGGTCCATCTCCTTCCCAATTCCATGTGCTCAGAGACACAGGCAAAGCATACTTTTAACAATATGGCGACTCATTTTAAGAGACAACACAACCAAATAATTTTAGCACATAACATGGCACACAATAGTTTTGGCATCAATTTTCTATTAATAACTTATGTGAACAGCAGTATATAACTCTGTGGGTACTTTTTTACCTGAAAATAAAAATATTATCTCAACTTTACAGAGTACTGCAGATCTTGGTAAAAAGGATTGCGAGACAGTGAAAAGAGATTTGTCATCAGAAAAATGTAAAACATAGCTTTTATTCAGCTTGTTAAAATAGAAAGCTTCATATAAAAGGACAATAGTGCAGGTCAATATTAATAAAAACACCTACATGTTTCGATGTTAGTCTTATTCATTAGACCATGATGACAAGCCTCTTTTCCATAGGATCGAAATTCGCAATCCTTTTTCCTATGTGCCTCCATTAGTTGCTCTGACTTGATCCGTGCGCAGCTCCAGCAAACATTCCACCATTGGTCTGATTGAAATGATAACACTTGATTTGATGTCAGGTGTTAAAATCTCTCACCTAACAACAAGTGTAGCACCAGCATCTCTTTCTGTAGTCCTTCTCTCCCTGCAGAAACATCAGCGCACTCACCGCCAAGGCTCCTGTCCTGCACCTTCCAGGTCTGCTGCTGCCCTGGGTGCACACACTCCTAGCATGTCTCCAGGCACTGTGCTTAGAGCGCGCGTGCAAACACTTCCTCTTTCTTAATGGGGCTACCCGCAT
This sequence comes from Oophaga sylvatica, assembly GCA_033576555.1. Taxonomy (NCBI): domain Eukaryota; kingdom Metazoa; phylum Chordata; class Amphibia; order Anura; family Dendrobatidae; genus Oophaga; species Oophaga sylvatica. Next base: position 252,866,873 of record JARQOD010000001.1, read on the forward strand.
TCCTCTAAAGTGTCCCCAGCCAATAGCTGGAGGTCTGTTACTATTTAAACCGCCTCCTCCAACATGGAGGTACCTGTGCAATGTTGTGAGTTTGTTCCTAACATGCTTGTCAGTTCTCAGGTCCCTGTACAAGTACCTCAGCCAGTTGCACCCGCCAGTGGTCACCTCAACAGCAGCAGAGCCAGCTGAACCTGCCAGTGGTCACCTCAACAGCAGCAGAGGCAGCTGCACCCGCCGGTGCTCACTTCAATGGCAGCAGAGCCAGCTGCACCCGCCAGTGCTCATCTCTCTGTCAGCTTTCCTGTCTGCACCTGTGATTCCTAAAAATAACAAGACACATATCCTAAAATAAAATAAAAAATTTACTTTTTCAGCTCAGATCTAGTTTTCTTACCTGTGGTTCCTGTCATCTTCACTACCTGTATCTGTTAGACATTCCCCCGGGCCATTCTAGCTATCCTCCCCTAGGGATCAGCCGCCATCTACCCAAGGTTAGTCCTGGAGTAGCACCTGGATCACCTCCCTTGTCTCTCCACGGACTGTGGTGTCGTTAGCTGCTGTGTCTGTGGTCGGATTGGGTGAGGCTCCTAGTCACGCCTCTCCAGGTCTTCCTTGGGCTGTGGCACAGTGGTTCCACCACCTAGCCTGTTACATGAAGTAGGTTTTCATTTCAGTTATGACGAAGAGCTCTGATTAGGACATCTCCTAATGATGAACTGGTAAATATCCCATGTACCTTAGCTGGTTAGTTAAATGTTGAATGGTTCACAATGGAAAATATAGCATTATAGCCTTATATTTTCTATGGACATACATATGCAATGAAATAATTGTAGACTGCCTTTATTATAGCAGGATGCTTGGGGATAACCAAGGCCCTTGTAACCAGAACAGGACCTAGTAGAGTTAAGGCCAGACTACCGGATTGATACGCAATGACTCTTCATGGCATACAGATGGGAGAGAAAGTTCCATTTAATATCTGCTATTGTTAACTAATGAATATATGGATGTAAGGATTTATTATTGGCAAGATAACCTGTTGTAGATAACTTAAAGAGTATGGATTATGTACTACCTTCTTAATTATCTAGGTGGGTCTTGGGCTTTTTCGGACCATCTGTTCAAAACTGACCACTGTCAGGACTACCTATTATTCATATATACCATTGGAGGTACTTTTGCTTGTTTTATTGGGCCTACATGAGTGAGCATTGATTTTTGTTATTTGCCTACTTGAATAGGTAGTTTTATACTTTACTACTTGTGGACTAACATATAAATGATCATATTAATATATGATTTAAAGTTATACTTTATTTAAATTACATGGATTCCCGGTCACAGTTGATGTTAACTCAATCTGTTCAGAGCTCGAACACTTGCTCTGCCATGGCCTGGATAATTGAGTAATGAGGGAGGAAATCCAGCTCTGGGAACAAATTCTTCTTTATTCAAAATTCATATAGAGGATATAGGAGAGCATGAAGGCAAATAGATTAGCGCTGGCCTTGCGCAAACATTTACGTATTTCAGGTGAAAGCATTGACAGCGCTAATCTATTTGACTTCACGCTCTCCTATGTCCTCAGAGCTGGATTTCTGCCATCATTACTCAATGTTTTAATTAAAGGATTTTTCCGGTCAAAACTAATAAGTCTGCAGTCACTCTATGTGACTGCAGACTTATAAATACCACCAGTGCACGAACTTTGCACTGCAGGGATACGCCTCTTTCAGACCAGGGAATTTAGGGTATGTAAGAGTTATACCTACCCCTGGCCAGTGGGCTTGTATGGAATGAGGCCATACCCTCTAGTCAAACATGCCCATTGGCTATTCACGAAACTAGACGAGACGCGGCCTTGGCTCTATACAAGTGTATTGAGCAAGGCCGCGTCCACTGGCTGTGGGTATGTAGAATTTATACATAACCTCCTCTGTTTCCGGTCTGAAACCGGCGAATCCTTGCAGCTCACAGTGCGTGCACTGGGAGGGATTCATAAGTCTGCAGTCACATAGAGTGACTGCACACTTATCGATTTTGACCAGACAACACCTTTAACCTCTCACAATTTGCTGATACATTTTGGCTTTTTCTCCTAAGTCGTGTGCCAAGGCCCTTAAAATGGTCAATATTGATTTTTAGGATTGCTACATCCTATAGGTGGTACTAGAATTCATGTCCTCTTCCTCTCCAAAGAGGCTACTTGCATACAACAGTAATATAAATCTGTATAACACATAGAATTGTATCTGAGCGATAAGAAACCCAAATAAACCATAAGGCTTCCATCCACACCATACAGGCTGGTGTGGCACCCGTGTCTGTATTGCCACAAAATGCCTGCATGTGTGATATACTTTTATCTGTATTGCCAGCTATGGTGAGGGCTAAGTTCTCTGCTGTTATAATTGCACACATTTTACTCGCAAAGTGTGCACGATCCCTCAGAGGAGGGGAATGGTTTGAGTAGTTGTAGTTTTGAGGAAGAACTAGCATCATAGAGGTCCTGCATGTAGAGAGATGCAGAATGCTCTCTGCTAGGACAGCTGTATAAGGCAGGGTACCAGTCCCTGGAATACAGCGACTTCCAGAGTCTGTGCTAAACTGTGAGTCTGCTCAATCTTTATATAACTAGCAGAAGAGTGCTCATTGCCCAGGAGTTTAGCAACTGCATGGAATCAGGGACACTGTTTTAAGAATTAAGTGTTCTGACAGGATTCACGTTGCCTGCTTGCTGGAAGTGATCACTGATCTAATAACTGTTTATCTTGGACCCCTGAGGATCCAAAGAATTATTTGCCAGAAGTATAATTGGCAGCAGGAAAGCTACACAACCTCACTGAGTCGCCCGCCAGGGCCGTGGAGTACTCGGCACTGAGCCTGTTCACTTCTATGGGGGATGTCACGGTGACACAGCTCGGTCCATGGCCCTGGGCGCTCACTGAAAAGGGGAATATTTACAGGGGATTAAAGGTTTGTAATATGTTCGTGACGCCACCTGTGGTGCCTGGTCGGGGTGACCAGCGCTGCTGTATAGGTCCGCTGAAGGGATGGTATTGGGCAGCAAGGTGTTAAGCCTTCCACAGGTAAGGCTGGGTTCCTTCAGGGTAGATAAGTGTGTAGGGGTGCAGGATGGAGGAGGGGAGTTCGGCCATAGGAGTAAAAATGTGAGCACACACACAAAAGTCTCTTTCTGTACCTTTACTGATGGAATTGCAGGCACATCCCGGGATACTGGCAGGGTGAAGGATGCATGTCCAGTTCTTTCCCACTGAGTAGGTGTAGGGCCTCCTTACTCCTATAGTGTGAGTCTCTGACCTGTATGAAACGAGGCCTAACTCTGTCTTCAACTCTACACCCGGCTGACCTTGTGTAGGGCCTTCTCTTGAAAGAACACAGTCTCTAATGTTGCGCCAACCAGACTCCTGTCTTCCTGACCCAGTTACGTATCAGCACTAAAGGGCTCCTGCGACTTGTAGTCCCGCAGGATCTCCGGTATCTCCTACTGGTCGTGAAGAATCCAGAAAGCTCGGACCCGGTGTCCGGTTAATCAGAGTAGAGGTAAGCTATCAATGCTATTTCCACATCTGTCACTTTCTTCTTTTCTTCCACTCACCTTTCGTCCTACTCGACCCTCACATAAGCACACTCTGGGCGTAGGTAGCTGCTTCCTCTCTTTCTTCACCGCTCTCAAAGTGTCGGCACGCTTTCTCACTGAACTGAACTCGGTTGACTCAATTCTGACTAGGCTGGAGTGGCTTGCTTTCCACTTGTACTAGACTCACACGTTTGAACTAAGCTTGGAGCTGCAGATTTCATGTTCTTTCAACAACTGCTGTTCTCTCTCTCTCTCTCTTACTTCCTTCCAAGCTCTGCCTGGAGCTGCTATCAGTCTTCTCCGTCTGTCCTGCACCTGGCTTTGCAGACTAACTGATCTGTGCTCGCTCCTAGAGCTAACTCTCTACTTGCTTCACTCCAAGAGAACTAACAACTCTTCTCTCCTTCTCAGTACTGATCTACTCTCCACGTAGACTCAGACTAGACTCACTCCAAACTAACTACTCTCAGTGGCTTCACCATCCTTATATACACTGAAAAGGCTCCCTCTGGTGGCTCTAGGGATTGGTGAAGATGTGTGTATGCATATTGGGTCCTCTAGTAGTCATTACCTTCGGTGCATCCCTCTGGGAAATGAGATTCCAAGCGCAGCTGGGCTCTACATCACAGCAGAAAAACAGAACCCTCACCAGGCAGGTCTGAACAACACACTGTATGTGAATTGTATGGAAGCTTGTGGGACTGTTTGCAGAGCTGTAGTAAAAGATACAAACTGATCATCACGCTGTCTAATGCTGATTATTCTCTGCTGCACCATCCCTGCTTCAACTCTGCTGAAGCCAGCCCTAGTTGGTAAAGGGTTAATCATCTGGCACTGTCCATCACCACCTAACTCCCAGGGACCCTCATCACTGCCCAGCTATTCCAGGCCTAACATCCCAACTGGAGTCACAAACCTTTTTATTATTTTATCATAAACTCCAATAATTGACAAAGACTGGTGCATGCCCCCGACCGGACCATACCAGCACTCGGAACCGCCATGAATGCAGCGGTCCTGCTGTGGCAGAACACTGGCAAATTTCCCTTATATTATAATGACATCCCATAAAGGTCTCTTATACAGCAGCAAACGTCCACAGATGTCTCCCATATGACAGCACCAGCAGACAAGTAAGCAAATACAACTGCACTCTAAATGAGAAAAAGGTAGATATGATCATGGAATATATATATTTCTAACATCCCTACTTCTCTATAGTCTATATGTGTAAGTCTGAAGTACTTAGTTCACAATCTGATCAAATTTTGAGCCCATCTTTCAGTGACAAGGTGAGCCCACTAGAATGGAACCCAAACAGAGATACAACACACTCTCATGGCCCAGCCAAGAAATCCAAACGGCAGTTTGGATCTACCTCTAATCCAAAAAAATCTGGACTGTTGGGAGAAGTGCTTTTCCAAAAAAGAAGACAGTCATTTACCACCCAAAAGTGCACTGCAAAAAAACCTGAAATTGATAAGTATCACTTAGTATTATGAAATAAGTGTACAATTTAATGTTGCTGTGACTGCATTGTTATAGCATCCAAACAAATAAATATGGCTGTAAGGTGGCCATGGTGGTAGTTGTGGCAACGGGCTGTACTGTTCCCACACCCTGGCGCCCCACAGATAAAGCACAATGTCCTATTTGCTGCACTTGCAGCACCCGCAGCAGTACACGCACGGTTACGGTCAGAGTTTCTTCCAGTTCTGTCATTCTGGCTCCTGATTTCGCAGTTCCACAAAACACTTTGGAGTCACAGCCTTTTTCCAACAGTTCAACTTTACTTATCAAAAGGGCATTCATGACTTTGGCAGCACAATTCACACAGAGCCATGTATCCTGTACTTTCCCTGCCTTCCGGGCAGTCTATTCTCTCTGTAATCTCTCTTTCCTCCTGGCATTCACGGCTGTACCTCTAGTCAGACTATGCCATCCAGGCAGTCTCTTTGGACAGTCCGTGTCCCATCTGTGCCTTCCATGACAACAGCTACCTGTCAGCCCCTCATCTGTTTCCAATTGGGAAAGGTGCCAGGAGCCCCTTACTGCAGTCCGCAGCTTTATCCCCATGGCCTGTAACTGCACTACATGCACCCTGCCTTGAGCAGGCTGCCCAGGCTCCTTCTGCCTCTAATCAGGAAGTGCCTGTCCTATACCTCCCTGCTCTGTGCTGCTCTACTCTAACTCCTCCACACTGAATAACCCCTTGCTGCCTGTGCCTAAACCAACACTCTTATCCTATTCTCTATCTCTAATGAATGTGCCCCCTCTATTCTAATCCCCCTACGGTCCTATACTACTTCCTAATCTAACCCTAGCTCTATGCAGACATCCACATTACAGTACATGACAAATGCATCACATTGCAGTATACAATAAAACATCAATAAACGCTGAGGTGCCGCATGTCATCATGTGAACAGCGTCCAGTAGAGAGAAAGCACGTGAGGGTCCCTGCCACCTCCTTACATGGCCATAAACTGAGCAAGGTAAAGTAAAAGATATGTGAACATTGAATATGATTAGCACCTCTTCCGTTCAGCTCCGCCTACGTCTGCATGCGTCCTGCGCACCTATCTTTACCATTTATATGAGGAAAAATGCTAATGAACAATAGCAAAAGCATAATACATACAATAAATCTACACATATTATTTTATATTGTAATACTTTGCCATATAGGACCAAACTAAATGGAAACTATTGCAAAAAACGAAGCAAGAATTGGTGGTAAAACCACAAAAGAACGACCACAGATCCAAGTATATGTATATAAAGTTAGAAAATCTTTATTACATCATAAATAACACAGGTAGAAAAGTGACACATGCAATGGTAACATAAAAACGTCTGCGCCACCATGTATGATCACACTACAGCACTGGAAAAACTGGAGCCAAGATATCAATATACCTAAACAATCTTATATAGAAGAATATTTACATGTGCAATAATCAGTGCTCCATATCAGTATAGGGGATCCTAAACAGGACATAGATTTCATATACTCAAGGCATATGCCAAATTAACCGGAATCATGTCCATATACAATAGCTCACAATCATTGTGATTACATATATATATAGTGTATTGCATATAGGTCCAAAGGGACAACAGGAATCGGTCTCCCCATATTAAATCCACACCGATAAGCAGTGTATAGCTCATAGGTAAATGCACAGAAGCGCCATCCATATAAATGTATATACCTATTCAGGGTGTAGTAGTGGCGTGCTCCAGAAAGACCAGCGCGGTGTGCGTCTGCCCCGACGCATGTTTCGGATTTCTCCTTCGTCAGGGGGCGCCCTGTGCATTTACCTATGAGCTATACACTGCTTATCGGTGTGGATTTAATATGGGGAGACCGATTCCTGTTGTCCCTTTGGACCTATATGCAATACACTATATATATATATGTAATCACAATGATTGTGAGCTATTGTATATGGACATGATTCCGGTTAATTTGGCATATGCCTTGAGTATATGAAATCTATGTCCTGTTTAGGATCCCCTATACTGATATGGAGCACTGATTATTGCACATGTAAATATTCTTCTATATAAGATTGTTTAGGTATATTGATATCTTGGCTCCAGTTTTTCCAGTGCTGTAGTGTGATCATACATGGTGGCGCAGACGTTTTTATGTTACCATTGCATGTGTCACTTTTCTACCTGTGTTATTTATGATGTAATAAAGATTTTCTAACTTTATATACATATACTTGGATCTGTGGTCGTTCTTTTGTGGTTTTACCACCAATTCTTGCTATCTTTACCATTGAGTATGCAGGCCATTTGGATGTATGCGGATGCGTCCACATACGTCGTTTTGACGCTGCGCTGAACGCAACATGTTGCATTTTGCTGCGGTCGGCGCAGCGTCAAAACAACGCATGCGGACACATCCGCATACATCCACATGGCCTGCGTACCCAATGGTAAAGATAGGTGCGCAGGACGCATGCAGACGTAGACGTAGCTGACCGGAAGTAGTGCAGCAGTGGGCGGGGCTTAACAGGAAGTACGCAGCCCTCCGCAGCTCTGCCAAACGCAAATGTGAAACCAGCCATAGCGTTCTGAGTGTGGTTGTATTTGCACGGTTTGTATTATAGTTCAATGCATTCACAGCAACCTGCACAGATTTACAAATTTCATTTTTTTTGCCCCATATAACAGATACAGCACACAGTTGGTACCCAGGACATTGACAGCACTTGGACATCCCACAGAACAGTAATAGGCCACAAGTTTCATCTTCCCCTCTTCTGTCCTCCCTGGTGCTCTTCAACATTGATGAGTCACATTACTTCACAATGGACTTCAAGATTAGCCTTTCAAGAGCTCCTTTTATTAATTAAATGACAATCTGGACAATCTGCCATTTTTATTATTATTTTATTACTAGGTCGTGGTAGGCTACCTAAAAATATATTTAAATTGATTAAAACATAACTTACAGGAACATTTTGGAATTTAAATATGTATTAGTCTTGATATTTGTTTGGGATAATTATTATATTATTTGTGTTTTATTAATTTTGCTTTTTTGCTATAAAAGTCTTAAATAAAAAAATTCTATGAAAATTATAACAATTATTCACACTTTTTTAGTATCAGAAGAAAAATAATACAGATGAAAAATGTGTCAAACGAAAACATCTGTCAGGTGATGCTGTCAAAATGTGCAGCACTTCATTTGATATAAAAGCTTAGTTCTTTCTTACAAGCACAAGATGCTGCATGAGACGGAACAAAAGGTTGTAACTTCTGTCCTCTGTAGAGCAAAGCAAGTGTCACAGGGAGATGGAATATGTCTAAATCATTTCCATGACCATGCTACCAAAAATGTACCTTATTTTATATAAGTACAACTCCGTGATCTGTTTGCAAGAAATCTGGACGCTTACAGAAAACTCAACAAGGGAAACAAAGGCCTTGGCATTTACTGACTCCAGTGTTCAAAATTAGAACAATTTGTCATTGTTTCATCTAGGAATAGAAGTGCTATAAAATGTGCGGAATAAAATGACAAAGCTATTATGATAAATTCTTTGTTGATTTCCAATTGAAGACCTTTTCTATTGTAATGGCGTTTCTAGGATCTGCTGAACCAGTGCCTTGGCCACTTCATTTTCAGGATTGTGCGAGTCACTGGGAGTCTGTGATGGCATAACCTAGCAATATGGCATTACCATTTAGTATAAATTACTGCCGTATGAACAGCGCATTTTGGCACAATAAATGAGACTTATGAAATATTAATGGTGGAAAATGTTTAAGGCATTTGTTAAATTGTTTGGACACTTCCAAGAATTTTGCCTGTCAATGCTGATTTGCAGTTGATTACTGTGTAAAATGAACACAATCCTTTTGCAACATTCATTCTAAGTTTCTTAATTTGATGCAAATGAATGTCAAAAGATGAAACACAAGATGCATAGACAACCCTGCTGCATCATTTCATCTGCCTTCAGGTGATGCATTGGTCCTATGTGAGCTCGGGAGTCATTCAGAGACCTTCGGGGATACTGCTCCAGAATTTTTTTTGATGGTACAAAAAGTCCAGGAAGCTAATAATCAGGGCTAACAAACTATTTTGTTGACTTTCACAACCTGCCTGACTCTACTTTGATTTGATCTGTGTACCAACCTTCAGCCTGACCTCCTGAACCTTTCTTCTACTACTAATTCTTGAACCTGAAGCCAAGTTCTACTGTCTTAGAGCTGCTAATTGATCCTTTATTTAAAGCTCTGCACTTATCAAACGGACCAAGTAAAAATGAGGACTCTTACATTGCTAAATATGAATCTCTGCTCTAAGCACAAGAAAGCCCACTCCTACACCCCAGTGTTTTCTCTGAAAGATAAGACAACAATATATGACATGACACCATTACAGAAATATATCAACCAAATCTACTCTCAGTTCTCTAATGGTGCATTGACACTACTTTCAGACACCCGATCAGTGGCTCCATTGGGTCTTACATCTGAACCTCCGCAAAACGGGATTCAGGCGTATTCGCCGATGGGGCCATAGACTATAATGGTGCCAACAGAGCGAATATGTGCTCTGAAGTTTATTATTTTCAGGCATGTACGTCTACCTGTGGAAGACACTCAGACATAGTAGACTGAGTCTGGGTATTGTCACGGGTGTGTCGCTGCGAAGATCGTCGCGATTGCACACCCTGACTTCTCACAGCTGAGTCTCTGCTGCTGGGTGTTTTTCGGCAGTGAGAGAGTTAATTCTCCCTCTCTCTGTGCTGGACAAGACCAACCTCGCTCAGCTGCAATTAATGTTGCCATAATTGGTTTCCTTCAAATACCTGCCTGTCTGCTAGGGAAGTGTCGGTGAAAGCATTCATGCAGACCAGCAGAGCGGATCATATTGAGAAGTCTAAAGCTAAGATTACCTGTTGTGGTTTTCTCCTCTCCTCGCTTTATTATTTATCTCCTTACCCGTTGGTGTTCCCTCTGTAGTGGTAGTTTTGTATGCAAGGTGTCTTTTGTTTTACCCCTTGTACTGTCTCGTTTGTCTTATACTGTGAGTAGGCAGTTACCTTCCTGTTTCCCTGTGGTGGTAATCAGGGTCCTTCTCAGGACTAGATTACAGTGGTCAGGGATTCACAGGAGATAGGGTTACGCTGGCGGCCTGGACCTCTGTACCATCAACAGTACCTCCAGGTAGAGGGATTAGTCAGGACCCCAGCTTAGAGTCAGCATAGACCCCGGTCCTCCGGTATGCAGAGACAGCGTGACATTTTCACCGACCACTAAAGATTTTCTCCAGTCGCCATGGATCCAGTAGTCAGTCTAGCTCGGCAGTTGCAGAGTTTGTCCATGGAGCTGGCGGACGTTAAGTCCAAGGTTTTGTACCCCCCGGAGCAGGCCGGACCTGAACCTAAAGTAGCTCTCCCTGACAGATTCACTGGGGGGCGGAACAAGTTTTTTGCTTTCCGGGAGGCATGTAAATTGTACTTTCGGCTGCGACCTCGGTCATCTGGGAGTGAAGAACAAAGGGTGGGGATTGTCATCTCGCTCCTACAAGGAGACCCCCAATCCTGGGCGTTCGCTCTCCCCCGGGCTCCCCAGCTCTCCAGTCAGTGGATAGGTTTTTTGCAGCTCTGGGTCTTGTATATGATGACCCGGATCGGGTCTCCCTTGCTGAATCGAAGTTACGTAAGATACAGCAGGGAGATCGTCCGGCGGAGGAATTCTGTTCGGAGTTCCGTAGGTGGGCCACAGACACCCAGTGGAATGACTCGGCTCTTAGGAGCCAGTTTTGTCAAGGTTTATCTGACAAATTAAAGGATGTGCTGGCACAGTAAGACCCTCCCACGTCACTGGAAGCAGCTATGGCCCTTGCTATTCGTATTGACAGACGTCTTCGGGAGAGGTGCAGGGTAACTTCGCCTCCTGTGATGACTCCACCTTCCTCAAGGGTCCCTTATACGGAGGTTCCCCTGGTCACTCCAGAGGAGCCTATGCAATTAGGAGGGACATCATTCCGGGGGAGGGGATCGGTGGGGCGCCACAAAACAAGAAGTTGTTTCTTCTGTGGGAAAAAGGGACATTTTATTGGGGGATGTCCATCCCGTCCTTTGCAGAGTGAGAAGTCGCCGGAAAACTATTGATCCCAGATTGTGTGGTGGACGGCAATCTGGGAGTAAGTATTTCGTCCCTAAGTTCGTCTCAGTTTCTCGTACCGGCGGAGGTGGTGGTGGGTGCGAGAACTGAGAGGATATCTGTTCTTCTGGATAGTGGGGCCGGGGCTAATCTGGTGGATGCTCGCTTTGCCCAGGTTCAAGGTATGCGATTGAGTGTGTTGGCTAAACCCGTCCCCATATTCTCGATCGATGCCAGACCTCTCGGTCAGGGAAGTTTTTTGCAAGCAGTGCATAACATAGATCTTCAAGTGGGGGCGTTACATAAAGAACTGTTGTCTTGTTATGTGTTGGAGGGTCTTCCTACTCCTATAGTGCTGGGCCTTCCTTGGTTAACTAAGCATAACCCGGTTATTAATTGGCAATCCAGAGAGATAAGCCAATGGAGTGAATTCTGTAATAAAAACTGCATGAAAACGGTCATTAGTGCGGTCGCTCCTAGGGCCTTACCTCCATTTCTGGTGGACTTTGAGGATGTATTCTCTGAGAAAGGGTGTCAAGAACTACCTCCTCATCGCGAATATGACTGTTCTGTTAACTTGCTCCCTGGGGCCAAATTACCGAAATCTAGGTTGTATAACCTTTCTGGTCCTGAGAGACAGGCCATGAAGGATTATATTTCAGAGAGTCTGGCTAAGGGGCATATTAGACCTTCATCTTCCCGGTGGCCGCGGGGTTCTTTTTTGTGAAGAAAAAGATGGAGGCCTACGCCCTTGCCTGGATTTCCGTGAGCTTAATCGGATTACGGTCCGAGATCCGTATCCGCTCCCACTTATTCCCGATCTCTTCAATCAGATCGTGGGTGCCAAATGGTTCTCTAAGTTGGATCTTAGGGGGGCGTACAATCTGATTAGGATGAAGGAGGGGGATGAGTGGAAGACGGCGTTTAACACTCCGGAGGGGCATTATGAGAACCTTGTCATGCCATTTGGTCTGAGTATTGCCCCGGCGGTGTTTCAACACTTTGTAAATGACATCTTTCGCCACCTAATGGGACAGTTTGTGGTCATATATCTGGATGATATCTTAATTTACTCGCCGGATCTTGTGTCTCATCAGGAGCATGTTAGACAGGTGTTACAGATCTTGCGGGATAATAAACTGTACGCCAAATGGGAGAAGTGTGTGTTCGCCGTACAGGAACTTCAGTTTTTGGGATTCCTGGTGTCAGCATCCGGTTTTCGTATGGACCCTGGGAAAGTGCGGGCAGTTCTTGAGTGGGATCTGCCAGAGGATCTTAAGGCATTACAACGTTTCTTGGGGTTTGCTAACTACTACCGGAAATTCATTCGTAATTTTTCGTCCATAGTTAAACCTCTCACAGACATGACTAAAAAGGGACGGATTTTTCAAAGTGGTCTGACAAGGCTTGTCAAGCGTTTTCTTCTTTGAAAGAATGTTTTGCTTCAGCACCCATACTTATTCAGCCTGATGCGTCACAGCCGTTCATTGTTGAGGTGGACGCTTCCGAGGTAGGGGTGGGAGCAGTATTGTCACAAGGTTCGTCCCCTGGTAAATGGCATCCGTGCGCCTTCTTCTCTAAAAAATTGTCGTCCGCGGAGAGGAATTATGATGTCGGCAATAGGGAACTCTTGGCCATTAAGTTGGCTTTTGAGGAGTGGCACCATTTTTTGGAGGGGCAGTCCACCCGGTCACCGTCATTACCGATCACAAAAACCTGCTATATTTAGAGTCCGCTAAACGTCTGAATCCCAGACAAGCTAGGTGGTCGTTGTTTTTTACCAGGTTTAATTTTGTCGTCACATATCGTCCTGGGTCAAAAAATGTTAAGGCGGATGCCTTATCTCGCTGTTTCCCAGGGGCTGGGAACACGGAGGACCCGGTTCCGGTCCTTCAGGAGGGGGTGGTGGTATCGGCAGTATGCTCTGAGCTTGAGGAGGAGGTATTGGAGGCTCAGGGGGACGCCCCTGTAGGACCTCCAGGGAGACTGTTTGTTCCAGATCAGTTGCGACAAAAGGTGATCAAGGCACATCATAATTCAGCTTTGGCAGGACACCCAGGGAGTAAAGCAACTGAGGATCTCCTCTCGCGCCAGTTTTGGTGGCCTAACTTACGTAGGGAGGTGGTAACTTTTGTCGCCTCCTGCGAGGTTTGTGCGCGCTGTAAGACCCCACATACCTGTCCGTCTGGGACCCTCTTACCTTTGAAGATTCCGGAGCGTCCGTGGACTCATCTGTCTATGGACTTCATTACGGACCTCCCGCCATCTTCGGGTAAAACAGTCATACTCGTTGTAGTGGACAGGTTCAGCAAGATGGCACATTTTATCGCTCTTCCTGCTCTTCCTAATGCTAAAACTCTTGCGCAGGTGTTTATTGGGGAGATTGTAAGACTTCACGGGGTACCCTCCGATGTGGTGTCGGATCGGGGGTCTCAGTTTGTGTCCAAATTCTGGAAAGCATTTTGTACACGGCGGGGGATGCAGTTGTCATTTTCATCGGCTTTTCACCCGCAGACCAATTGTTATGTTTCGGTAGCTGAGGAGTGCAGGTAAAAAGTCAATACACCAGAGCAGTTGGAATCTATGAGATTGCAGTACCCTGACTAACCACCACAACTAGAGGCAGCCGTGGAGCGTTCCTATGTTGGTCCTAGACGCCTCGTCACAGCCTGAGAAACTAACTACACCTAAAGACAGAAATAGGAAAGCTATCTGCCCCGGAGCAGAACCCCAAAGATAATAGAAAGCCCCCAAACATGTAATGGCGGTTAGACAAGATGAAATACTGACACAGAAAGAAAATAGTACGAGCAAACGCTGGGGCCCAAACTAACTAAATAGAGAAGGATAGGAAGGGTACTTACTGCAATCCCAAAAAACCCTGCAAAGCACCAACTCTACTAATTTCAAAAACACCTGAGATCACACGACCTCTTCCACCTAAATTAGTTCTCTGGTGTAACAAAATCAAAACAGCAGCCACTGAAAAAACTGGAAAAAGCAAAAGTACAAACATCAGTGGCTGAACAAAACTGAGAGGGCAGAAGCCCCCGGAGAGGACCCTGAAGGCCCCACAGAAGTGCAGGACAAAATGCAAAAATATAGCACAAACACAAAAGAAGAAAATGTCTTATCTGTTAGCAGGAAATGCAGACACGACACAGCAGGCTACAAGGGAAACTGGAATAAAGGATTCAGACCAGAACAATTGATCACCGGCAACCCTGATGGGAAGGTGACTCCCTTATATAAGACCAGTCAGCAACACCTGACTCCCAGTCCTCACAATCACCACTGGACAGGCCAGCACCGCTTGTAACCATCAGAGGGAGCCTCTGCTCAGAACTCATCTCAAACCCATTCACAACAGTACCCCCCCCTTGAGGAGGGGTCACCGAACCCTCATTTGAGCAACCAGGTCGGTCAGGATGAGTTCTATGATACGCACGGATAAGTCTCCTAGCATGGATGTCCGAAGCAAACACCCAAGAATTGTCTTCCTGACCATAACCTCTCCATTTAACCAAATACTGGAGTTTCCGTCTAGAAAAACGAGAATCTAATATTTTCTCAACCACATACTCCAGATTGTCCTCAACCAAAACAGGGTCAGGAGGCACAGCAGCAGGAACCACTGGCTCAACAAACCTCTTCAACAAGGACTTGTGGAACACGTTATGGATCTTAAATGTCCCTGGAAGAAGCAAACGAAAAGAAACAGGATTAATAATCTCCATGATCCTATAAGGTCCAATGAACCCAGGCTTAAATTTAGGAGATGCTACTCTCATAGGAATATTCTTTGAGGACAACCAGACCAAGTCCCCCACTTTAAACCGAGGACCATCAGTCCTATGCCGGTTAGCAAACCGCTGGGCCCTCTCCTGAGAGAGGGACAACCTCTCCACTACCTGGTCCCAAATCAGTTGCATACGCTCCACAACAGAGTCAACACCTGGACAGACAGAAGCCTCCGTCTGTCCTGAAGAAAATCGAGGGTGAAACCCAGAATTACAGAAAAACGGAGACATCAAAGTAGCAGAGCTAGCCCTATTATTAAGAGCAAACTCAGCCAAAGGCAAAAAAGAGACCCAGTCATCCTGATCAGCAGACACAAAGCATCTTAGATAAGTCTCCAATGTCTGGTTTGTTCTCTCAGTTTGACCATTGGTCTGAGGATGAAATGCCGAGGAGAAAGACAATTGAACACCCAGTTTAGAACAAAAAGTCCTCCAAAATCTGGAAACAAACTGGACTCCTCTGTCAGACACAATGTTCTCAGGAATGCCGTGTAAACGAACCACGTGCTGAAGGAACAACGGCACCAATTCAGAGGAGGAAGGCAACTTAGGTAATGGCACAAGATGTATCATCTTGGAAAACCTATCACAAATTACCCAGATGGTGGTCATTCTCTGAGAAACAGGAAGGTCGGAAATGAAATCCATAGAGATATGGGTCCATGGTCTCTTGGGCACAGGCAATGGCATCAACAAACCACTAGAGCGAGAGCAAGGCTTGGAGCGAGAGCAAGTCCCGCAGGACTGCACAAATTCCCTGACATCACGAGACAAGGTAGGCCACCAAAAGGACCGACTAACCAAGTCTCTGGTACCAAAAATTCCGGGATGCCCAGCCAACGCGGAACAATGAATCTCAGACATCACACTCTTTTTCCACTGGTCCGGGACAAACAATTTTCCAACAGGGCAGCACTCGGGCCTATCCTCCTGACACCCCTCCAGAGCAAGTCTCAAATTGGGCGAGATGGCGGAAAGAACTACACCCTCTTTCAAAATAACAGAAGGATCAGATAACTCAGGAGAGTCCGCAAGGAAACTCCTCGAGAGGGTATCCGACTTAACATTCTTAGTGCCAGGAAGAAAGGAAACCACAAAATTAAAACGTGTGAAAAACAAGGCCCACCTGGCCTGTCTAGGATTGAGTCGCTTGGCAGATTCCAGATAGACCAGATTCTTATGGTCCGTAAGGACCACCACCTGATGTTTGGCTCCCTCCAGCCAATGTCTCCACTCTTCAAAAGCCCACTTCATGGCCAATAACTCCCGATTACCCACGTCATAATTACGTTCAGTAGGAGAAAATTTTCGAGAGAAAAAGGCACAAGGGTTACTTTTAGAGGTCTCTGGATCTTTTTGGGACAAAACGGCACCTGCCCCAATTTCAGAGGCATCAACCTCCACCTGAAATGGCAGAGAAACATCAGGCTGCCGTAGAACAGGAGCAGAAGTGAATCTCTGCTTAAGTTCCTGAAATGCAGAGACTGCCTCAGGAGGCCAATTCACCACATCAGAACCCTTTCTGGTCAAATCAGTTAATGGTTTAACAATAACCGAGAAATTACCAATAAATTTACGATAAAAATTGGCAAAACCCAAAAATCTCTGAAGAGCCTTTAATGAAGTAGGTTGGACCCAATCACAGATGGCCTGAACCTTGACCGGGTCCATTTCAATAACAGATGGGGACAAAATGAATCCCAGAAATGAGATCCTCTGTACGCCAAAAAGACACTTTGATCCCTTCACATACAGAGCATTCTCTCTCAAAATCTGGAATACAGTTCGAACATGTTTCACATGAGAGTCCCAGTCATTAGAAAAAATCAAGATATCATCCAAATAAACAATCAGAAATTTGTCCACAAAATCCCTGAAAATGTCATTCATGAAGGACTGGAAGACGGAAGGAGCATTAGTGAGCCCAAAGGGCATCACCAAGTACTCGAAATGCCCTTCAGGGGTATTGAATGCCGTCTTCCATTCATCCCCGTGCTTAATGCGAATAAGGTTATACGCCCCCCTGAGGTCAAGCTTGGTAAACCAAGTAGCGTTTTTCACCCTGGAAAACAGGTCAGAAATCAAGGGTAACGGGTATTGATATTTCACAGTAATATTGTTCAAGAGACGATAATCAATACACGGCCTTAATGAACCATCCTTTTTGGCCACAAAAAAAAAAACGGCACCTAAGGGTGAAGAGGATGGTCTGATATGACCCTTCTCCAATGATTCCTTGATATAAGACCGCATAGCGTCATGTTCAGGTACAGACAAGTTAAAAAGGCTACCTTTAGGGAATTTACTACCCGGCACTAATTCAATAGCGCAGTCATAGCTCCTATGGGGAGGCAAGGATGCAGATTTACTTTCGCTAAACACATCAGAAAAATCAATCAAAAAGTCAGGAACATCCTGAGCCTGGGGGGAGGCAGAAAAAACAGGAGTGTTGGTATTAACACATTGGCAGCCCCAACTGGTTACAGACACAGATTTCCAATCCAAAACAGGATTATGAGACTGTAACCAAGGAAAACCCAGCACGATAATGTCATGCAGATTATACAGAACCAAAAATTTGCAGCACTCCTGGTGATCAGGTTCAACCCTCATTATCACCTGAGTAGAAAACTGGGGTTTATTCTCAGCCAAAGGGGTAGAATCGATCCCCAGTAGGGGAATAGACTTCTGTAGGGGTATCAAGGGAAATCCACAACGTTTAGCAAAATCATAATCCATCAGGTTAATAGCTGCTCCAGAATCAACGAAAGCCTGAGCAGAAAATGAGGACAGAGAGCATATCAGAGTGACAGTTAATAAAAACTTAGTCTGAACACTACCCAAGACAACTGAGCGTGCAAAACGTCTTTCCCGCTTAGGGCAGACTGAAATAGCATGAGAGGCATCACCACAGTAGAAACATAACCCATTGCGCTTTCGAAACTCATGACGCTGTGCCCCAGACACTACTCTATCACACTGCATGGGTTCAGAAGCTGGTTCACAAGGCAACACCATTCCACGCATACCTCTCCGCTCACGCAAACGTCTGTCAATTTGAATCGCTAATGACATAGAATCATTGAGACCAGAGGGGACAGGGAATCCCACCATAACATCCTTTACATTATCTGACAGACCCTTCCGGAAAAGGGCTGCCAAAGCGTCGTCATTCCATTTGGTCAGGACTGCCCACCTACGGAATCTCTGACAGTATAACTCAGCGTCATCAAGCCCTGATTTAATGCCAACAAGGCTTTCTCAGCTTGATCAGTGACAT
This sequence comes from Oophaga sylvatica, assembly GCA_033576555.1. Lineage (NCBI taxonomy): Eukaryota > Metazoa > Chordata > Amphibia > Anura > Dendrobatidae > Oophaga > Oophaga sylvatica. Next base: position 252,885,198 of record JARQOD010000001.1, read on the forward strand.
TAGGCTCATCGTACAATAACCCCAAGGCCTGAAAAAATGCATCAACATCACTCAAAACAGGATCCCCAGGTATCAGGGAAAAAGCCCAATCCTGAGGATCGCCGCGCAGGAGAGAGATGATAATTTGAACCTGCTGCGCTGCGTTCCCTGAGGACTTAGATTTTAAGGCAAAAAACTATTTACAATTATTTTTGAAATTCTGAAACTTAGCTCGATCCCCTAAAAACAAATCTGGCATGGGAATCCTAGGTTCCACAACATTCAACCCAGCAAGATAGATAGCAATACTCCGAACCTCAGTGGCAAGCTGATCCACACGGCCAGACAACTGTGCAAACTCCATTGAGAGAAAAGATCCTCCCCAGCACCCAGAGATACAGAGGGAAAAAAAAAAAAAATGCAACAAACAGAAAAATATCTCTGACAACTCTGACAATATTTTTTCCCTTCTGTGAGTACCATACAATTTTCAATTTTTAGGCCGGTGATACTGTTATGTTTCGGTAGCTGAGGAGTGCAGGTAAAAAGGCAATACACCAGAGCAGTTGGAATCTATGAGATTGCAGTACCCTGACTAACCACCACAACTAGAGGCAGCCGTGGAGCGTTCCTACGTTGGTCCTAGACGCCTCGTCACAGCCTGAGAAACTAACTACACCTAAAGATAGATATAGGAAAACTATCTGCCCCGGAGCAGAACCCCAAAGATAATAGAAAGCCCCCAAACATGTAATGGCGGTTAGACAAGATGAAATACTGACACAGAAAGAAAATAGTACGAGCAAACGCTGGGGCCCAAACTAACTAAATAGAAAAGGATAGGAAGGGTACTTACTGCAATCCCAAAAAACCCTGCAAAGCTCCAACTCTACTAATTTCAAAAACACCTGAGATCACACGACCTCTTCCACCTAAATTAGTTCTCTGGTGTAACAAAATCAAAACAGCAGCCACTGAAAAAACTGGAAAAAGCAAAAGTACAAACATCAGTGGCTGAACAAAACTGAGAGGGCAGAAGCCCCCGGAGGGGACCCTGAAGGCCCCCACAGAAGTGCAGGACAAAATGCAAAAATATAGCACAAACACAAAAGAAGAAAATGTCTTATCTGTTAGCAGGAAATGCAGACACGACACAGCAGGCTACAAGGGAAACTGGATTAAAGGATTCAGACCAGAGCAATTGATCACCGGCAACCCTGATGGGAAGGTGACTCCCTTATATAAGACCAGTCAGCAACACCTGACTCCCAGTCCTCACAATCACCACTGGACAGGCCAGCACCGCTTGTAACCACCAGAGGGAGCCTCTGCTCAGAACTCATCTCAAACCCATTCACAACACCAATGGTCAGACAGAGCGTCTGAACCAGAGCTTGGAGACATATCTCCGGTGTTTTGTGTCAGAGAACCAGGAGGACTGGGCTTCTTTCTTGCCTCTGGCGGAGTTTGCTCTAAATAATAGGCGGAGCGAGTCCACTGGTAAGTCCCCGTTTTTTGGGGCATATGGTTTTCACCCCCAGTTTTGTACCTTCAATAGGGGGGGCTCTTCTGGGGTTCCTGAGGAGGAACGATTTTCGTCGTCACTTGCTTCAGTGTGGAGAGGAGTGCTGAATAATCTGAGTACTATGGGGAACCGATACAATCGTATGGCTGATAGGAGGAGAGTGTCTGGTCCGGACCTAAGTGTGAACGATCTGGTATGGTTGTCTACCAAGAATATAAAACTTAAGGTTCCCTCCTGGAAACTGGGTCCCAGGTTCATCGGGCCATACAAGATCAGTTCTATAATTAATCCGGTTGCATTCCGTCTTGACCTCCCTCCCACATTTAAGATTCATAATGTGTTCCACAGATCGTTGCTTAAGAGGTATGTGGCGCCGGTGATACCTTCACCTTTACCTCCTCCTCCTGTGGTGGTCAATGGTAACTTGGAGTTCCAGGTGTCGAGAGTCATCGATTCACGTCTGAATCGCCGGTCCCTTCAGTACCTTGTTCATTGGAGGGGGTATGGTCCTGAGGAGAGGATGTGGGTTCCTGCGTCGGATATTAACGCAGACCGATTGGTTCGGGCCTTCCACACTACTCACCCAGATAAACCCGGCCCTGAGGGTCCGGAGGCCCCTCGTAGAAGGGGGGGTACTGTCACGGGTGTGTCGCTGCGAAGATCGTCGCGATTGCACACCCTGACTTCTCACAGCTGAGTTTCTGCTGCTGGGTGTTTTTCGGCAGTGAGAGAGTTAATTCTCCCTCTCTCTGTGCTGGACAAGACCAACCTCGCTCAGCTGCAATTAATGTTGCCATAATTGGTTTCCTTCAAATACCTGCCTGTCTGCTAGGGAAGTGTCGGTGAAAGCATTCATGCAGACCAGCAGAGCGGATCATATTGAGAAGTCTAAAGCTAAGATTACCTGTTGTGGTTTTCTCCTCTCCTCGCTTTATTATTTATCTCCTTACCCGTTGGTGTTCCCTCTGTAGTGGTAGTTTTGTATGCAAGGTGTCTTTTGTTTTACCCCTTGTACTGTCTCGTTTGTCTTATACTGTGAGTAGGCAGTTACCTTCCCGTTTCCCTGTGGTGGTAATCAGGGTCCTTCTCAGGACTAGATTACAGTGGTCAGGGATTCACAGGAGATAGGGTTACGCTGGCGGCCTGGACCTCTGTACCATCAACAGTACCTCCAGGTAGAGGGATTAGTCAGGACCCCAGCTTAGGGTCAGCATAGACCCCGGTCCTCCGGTATGCAGAGACAGCGTGACAGGTATCTCTTCACTCTGTCAGCACCATTAAAGTCTATGGTCTCGTCTATGCATACGCCCGAATCCTGCCTTGTGAGGTGTTTGGATGAAAGCCCCAATGGAGCCACTGAACGGGTGTCTGAACGCAGTATGAAAGCACCCAAAGTCATACATCAAGACTACAACATGGAACGCTGAAAGATTGCTGCTGATATGCAAAGAAACAACCCTACACTCAAGTTTCAATTTCATCTTGGAGCAAACAACCAACTGAAGGATGAATTGATGTGCAGAGAGGTTCTAGAGTTTGTGGAAGATCTGATCCAACATTGTATCACGTAGACTGTCAACTACTACAAAAGCCTTAAGACCATATAGGTCAATCCTGGGTTACATGGTTAGTTCCTCTGACACCTTTCCCAACAGTCACTAAAAGCTTCTTTAAAAATAGAACACATTCATATTGGCTTAACATTATCTATCCTGTCTATTTTGGAGCACCATAAATAACTGTAAACCAATCTGTGATTGTATTGAGAATAATCCAACAGTCCTACTCTGCTACCTTGTGTGGAGACAACTTCTGTTGATTTCTGCATTACCAGTCCATGGTCATCTTCCTTTTTCCTATAAAATATACCTTAAGAGAGTTCAAACATACTCCATGCCATCTCACATCAAAAGTACTTAATAATCCCTTGTAAGACACTAAAAAGTTAAATGTACAAAGATAAAACAGCAACCTTACAGGAAATATAAATCTTTAGTTTCTTATTGTCGAAATAGCAATTCTGAAAATGTTATTTAAATAGCAGATCTGGCTATATTGGATCTATGCTCGTTATGCTTCAGTTAAAGAGAAAATACACAATAGTGGAGACAGTAGTAGCAAAAAAGACCATTAGCACAGCTAGTGGGGAAGGTGCACAAGTAGGTTCTCAAACCCTGAATATCATATAGGAGACTTGGCATACTGAAGTGATATAGTGGAAGAATTTAACGTTATCCGAAATACATACTGTACAGTAGTCACAACAAACGTTTCAGTCATCAATACCTTCATCAGTGTACTACAAAAAAATAAAATAAATAAACAACAACATAATAGAAACAAAGTAGACAAAGGGTAGATTGATATGAAAATTCAATCAGACGATAACCCACCTCAGAGGTACAATAGAAAACTGTGAGGATCTCACATATAGAGAATACTGGTTCTGTGGAAAAATAAATATAAAGTGAGACTAAAATGAAGTCTCAGTGTGGAGAGAGTGACATTTAAAGATTGTGGCGCACAACACCTACCAGATAAGATGGTAAGTTAGGTAAGGTGGTATGCCGGTGACCATATGCTGACGTATCTGTAGAAAGTATTAAATGGTAGCAAAACGTCAATATCATTGAATGGAACAAAAATAGCACAAACGCTTTATTATTTACCAGCATCAATATAGGAAAGTAGACCCGGAGGGTTGGAGGGAGGTGGGCATGACACTGGCAGGGAGGAAGTGACAAAAAGGACAGATGGGAAAAATTTTTTTAGGAAGAAGCAGGGGGGGGGGACTGGGAAGTAACATAGACAGAGGGGTCAGGACAACAAAAAGGATGTGAGAGGGGCTATACCCCTCTTTGACCAAGGACGTTCTTGACAGCAAGACACCCGCCATCATCGCTCCCCACACCATACAGGCCCCTTCTCCTTACCGGCATGGATGTGGTCTCCAGGCTCCAGGCGGCTGCCAGCTCTTACCCTCCAGGATGGCTTGAGGGGATTATTGAAGGTATCCTGGGGGGGGTGGCAGCGGTGGTGTCAGTCAGGGCCTGCCAGTGGCCGGGGAGAGATCAGGGCCGGGGTCCCAGGGTAAGTGTACGACGGGAACGTAGCAGTGGGTCCCAGGGCAAGGGGTGCGTCAGGCAGGTGCTCCGCCTTGCAGCCTGCTCCATCCACTGCGGACAGGGTGGCATCGCAGCATCGCGGGCCAGTGGGAGGGCACAGGAGAGAGAACCAGGCAGGGCGCGCAGAGCAGCAGCAGGGACAGGGTTCCGGGGGTTGCCGCCGGTGACCACGACAGGTTCCGCTTACCAAATGGCCAGGGAATGGAACGAGGGCACCCCGGCAGAGCAGGATAGCTGCGTGGCATGGGCGGCGCCATCTTGTTTCCTTTGTCCTTGGTCCTTTGTGAAGGACCCCAGGAAGCGGGCTGTCCAACAAGTCGCCTGTTGAAAAGTTAGTAACGAAGGGCTGTCCAGAGTTATGCCTGGGGGGAAGAAAGAGCCAGGAGAACAGCCTACAGGACCAGGCCCCCTGAAAGGCTGTCCCTGGACATGCCTGTTAGGATCCAGCAGCGCAGCGGCAGGAGTCCCTCTAGTGACCCCGGGGCGAGTAGTAGAAGGAGGCGCCGCCCCAGGGCAGATAGTGGCCCCATACAGCCCCACACAGCACCAGCACAGCCCTGCACATCACCGGCACAGCCCCGCACAGCACCGACAGAGCCCCGCACAGCACCGGAAGAGCCTGGCACAGCCCTGCACAGCACCGGCACAGCCCCGCACAACACCGGAAGAGCCTGGCACAGCCCCGCACAAAGACCTGCACAGACCCCCACACAGATATGTGAAAGGGGCCGCCGAGCAGGGCAGCACCCGGTCTCTTATACCCCTGATGATGCTGGACGGCCAGCCAATCAGTGCACGACCACAGCAAAGACAGTTGCGGCGTTTCATGGCCTGGCAGACAATCCCTGCAGCATGATTGGGTCTTTAAAGTCCTTCAAAAATGCTGGATGGAGACCCGAGTACCCGCCGAGTAATATCGGTGATACTCGGTGCTCGACAAGTACACCAAGTATTGTGATACTCGGGCAAGTACAGAGTAGTGGGGAGCACGTTCGCTCATCACTAGTGCTGATGAGTCGAATGTCGGGACCCTTTAAATTCCCACCCATCCCAGACTAGGTGGTTTCTCCTTTGGGCATTGTCCCAAAGAAGGAACCGAACAAGTACAGCATGATCCATTATCTGTCCTACCCACGTGGTGAGTCCGTCAACGACGGCATTGATCCTGAATTATGTACTGTCCTGTGCGCATCGTTCGACGAGGCAGTGAAATGGGTAAAAAAATGTGGAAAGGGGGTGCTGATGGCAAAAACTGATGTAGAATCAGCCTTTCAGTTATTACTGGTACATCAGGATTTTCAGCATTTGCTCGGGTGCTATTGGGAGGGGGAATATTTTGTAGACAGGTGCCTACCTATGGGATGCTCCCTGTCGTGCTCTTTGTTTGAGGCATTTAGTACATTTCTGGAATAGGTAGTAAAAGACATAATGGGGCTGGGCTTGTTGATCCATTACCTAGTTGATATTTGTTGTGTAGGCCCTGCGCATTTGGATGTATGCAATACTATCCTAAAAAGCCTGCTGTTTATCGCAAGGGAGTTTGTGGTCCCGTTAGCACCCGAGAAAACAGTCGGGCCAACGACGTGCATTTCTTTTCTGGGGATTGTGATAGATAGAATTCGGTGGGAGTTTCGGATTTTGGTAGATAAGGTAGAGGCCCTGAAAGCAGAGATAGGCAGGGTATTGAAGGTGAAAAAACTGACGCCACAGTCATTGCTAGGTAGCTTGAACGTTGCATGTCGGGTCATGTCCATGGGCAGAGTTTTCTTTAGGAGACTAGCGAGTGCAACAGCTGGTGTGAAGTCGCCTCATCACTATGTTTGGTTATCAGCGGCTAATAAAGCTGACCTGGTTGTTTGGGAGACATTTCTGGAGAAGTATAATGGGCGTTCATTGATGATGGAAGGGGTATGCTGTAATTCTGACATTGACCTATACACGGACGCAGCAGGCAGTTTTGGTTTCGGAGCATACTTTCAAGGGCAATGGTGCACGGCCAAGTGGCCAGAGGACTGGGTGCGTTCGGGGCTGGTCAGGAACATTGCGTTGCTTGAGATTTTCCCTATTCTAGTCACAGTAACACTATGGAGGGGGCATTTAAAAAACAAAAAGGTGTGGTTTAAGTGCAATAATATGGGTGTGGCAATGGCAATAAATAATATCACGGCATCCTCGCCGCCAGTAATTAGAGTGTTGCGCCAGCTGGTGTTAGAATGCTTGTCTATTAATGCTCATTTTATAGCATCTCGTATCCCGGGCGAATATAACTCAATAGCTGTCTCACTTTCTCATTTCCAATGGGAGCACTTTCTGGCTTTGGCCCCGGAAGCAGAAGAAGAGGGCCTACCCTGTCCTCCCAGACTCTGGAGTGTGGTATCAGGGTTGCCGAGCCATTGATCAAATCATCTGTAGCAAGTAGCACCTGGGCAGCTTATTTATGGACATGTGAGTCATGGGAGCAATGGTTGGGACAAGGGAGGGAGCAGATAGGGGTTTTATTGATGGGAATAAGGCGGGCGGCCGATGGTAAGTGGTCGACAGCGAAAGTGAACCAATTAGTTTCGGGGTTAGCGTTCGGGTTTAAAGTGACGAACAGAACAGACTTGACAAAGAATTTTTTAGTAAGACAGGCCGTTAAGGGTTTTCGGAAAGGGAAAGGCTGGAGGGATAACAGGCGGCCGGTGTGTTTCGGTCTATTGGGGAACCTAGAATTACAGTTAGAGGCGGTTTGCAGGTCATGTTTTGAGATAGGCCTGTTTAGGCTAGCATTCTCATTGGCATTTTTCGGGGCAATCAGGATAGGGGAATTGGTAGCACCAGGCAGAATGAAAACAGAGGGAATCTCAGCCGAGGACATCATGGCTACTCAGAAGGGATTAGAATTTTGGATCAGAAGATCAAAAACGGATCAGGTGGGGAAAGGAAAACGGGTACTACTAGGAAGAGTAAGAGGTTCTGTCATGTGTCCGGTGAGATGTTTCGAAGGATTCATGGCCACTAGGCCTCGACAGGGTAGACCGTTGCTGTGTGATGAAGACGGGTCCTTTTTGTTTAGGCACAAGTTCATTAGAGTGTTCCGGATGTGCTTGGTGAGGGCAGGCATAGACCCGGGCAATTATGCGGGACATTCATTCCACATCAGAGCTGCAACTGAGGCAGCAGTGGGAGGGTTCAGCCCGGAAATAGGCGATTTGGAAGATGGGACTCGCTATGATACAGATCCTACATATGACCCCATGGATATGAAGGAAGCATCCTTCCAGGGATGGGATATCTCACTAATTTTCTTTAATTTTGTTGCAGGACAAGTCCCAATCGTGATCTGGATCTTAGGACATTCCTTTGTATTTTGGAGAGCACAACGGTCTGACAGACGGGCGTACGGAAGACAGATGGGTTACGCAAGGTAAAGGGCGGTAATTAGGTGACTTGTGTATAGGGGTTTGACTTGGGGCGGGTACTTCATGAGTTTTATCGGGCAATGTACCTCCATAGAGCCACGGATATAGTTGTTCTACATGTGGGGGGCAATGACTTGAGATCTAGCTCGGGAAAAGGTCTGATCATCAACATCGAAAAGGATTTAAGGCGGCTGGGGTGGACATGTCCAAATATGAAAGTGGTGTGGCCCGACATGGTACCTAAAAAAAAATGGCAGGGGGCGCGATCAGTGCAGAAGATTAACAAGGCCCATATTAAGGTCAACAAGGAGATATCCAAATTTGTGGTACGGAACGGTGGAGTGGCAGTATAGATTCCACAGAAAAAGATTACTGGTCGGCAGACGGGATGCACTTGCATGGGGGATGGATTTCTGGATCGGGGCTTACAGGAGGGTATACGAAGGGCCACAGCATTGCTAGTTGGTGGGGTCTCGAAAACTTGAAAGGGGTCAAGATGCACTCGGTGTGGCGTTGGTGGGTCCTCGAAGCTGGTAAAAAATGATGGAATGGGGGATTCCTGCATTGCAGGGATTCCCTCCATTGGATGGTTATGTGGTGGTGGTGGTCTGGTGAGACTTGGGTGATATCCGGCGAGGAAGTCAAGGTCACACTATGGAGGGCACCCGACGATGGAAGTCGGGTGCACGGTAAAGATGTCGGTACCCAACAACGGAAGTCGGGTACAGGTTAACGTTGTGGAGGCAACCTCTTCCCTCCCTGCTTCCTAGCAGGAAAAAGACGCGGCTGGAAGTAAGGCTGGGAGGGAAGGGGCAATGCCAACGAAACAATCACCAGACCAGGACAATGGTACCTTCAAGGGCCCCACCAAGTGTCTTTAATTATTAATAAAATTGGCTGCTGTGGCCATTCATATCCAAAGACTAATGTTGTGGCGTGTCCTTTATTCGGAGACAGGGGAAGGGTATGCTGAAAAGGGGGGGTAGGTGTGCTGGGTGAGAGTCACGGGAGGTCGACCTTTTCAGGGTCAAGTAGCCGCCGGACGAGACCCGGAGGGTTGGAGGGAGGCGGGCATGACACTGGCAGGGAGGAAGTGACAAAAAGGACAGATGGGAAAAAAATTGGGGAAAAAGCAGGGGGGGACTGGGAAGTGACATAGACAGAGGAGGGGTCAGGACAACAAAAAGGATGTGAGAGGGGCTATACCCCTCTTTGACCAAGGACGTCCAGACAGCAAGTTTATAGCTAGCTCTAGCTATAAATACAATACTTTTAACTTGGAGATGGATCTCCAAAGATTCTATAGACTATTATGCCAAAAATTACCCTTTGCAGATACAGACACAAGGGTTCCTCAACCCTCAAATACTATACATCCCAAGTGCTTATCTATCACTAATCTAGGCCTATGTAATAAAAGTACTTATAGACCACCATTGGGCTCACATGCCTTAGAGACCTTTATTAAATTTGTTGATGATTCTTTCCAAAAATTAAGAAGTAACATAGACAGAGGTAGATCTCACTATCCCTCTAATCTTACCCTCCTTGATAGACAGGCACTCAGATCATTACAACAGGATAAGGTTCTTATCACTAAACCGGCGGATAAGGTAGGTGCCATCGTGGTAATGAACAAATCCCTTTATATACAGAAGACACAGCGCCAATTAGATGACACCTCTATCTATATGAAACTTCCCAGGGATCCCACTACTCTCATTCAGGATCTAATTAAAAACACTTTGGAGAAATATGCTACTAAGGGTGTTCTTGACTACAAAACATGTGAGTTTCTTACTAAGAAACATCCCATCGTACCTGTGTTTTACATACTCCCGAAAATTCATAAAAATTTACAAAATCCACCGGGGAGACCTATAGTTGCCTCAACCGAGTCCATATTATCTCCTATCTCTATATACTTAGAGAAGGTTCTTACACCATTAGTCAAACAGACCACATCATTCCTACTGGATACAGTAGTATTTCTCTATCATTAAGAATATTGGAACCTTACCAGAGAATACCCTCCTTGCTTCCTTCGATGTAAAGGACCTATACACGTCAATACCTCACACCAATGGCATACAGTCTATACGCCGTCTCCTATCCATATCTAATATGGATCCTGACCAGACTGACCTTTGATGTGAACTCCTCCCTATTGTCCTCACTAGAAACTTTTTTCTATTTGAAGACACTTTCTACCTTCAAACAAGAGGCACAGCAATGGGTTCTAACGTAGTGCCCCCTTATGTTAACTCATACTTGGCCCATTATGAATATAGCCTCATTTACACCAATGACCTTTTCCGCTCTAATGTCATCATGTGGAAAAGGTACATTGATGATATATTCTGCATTTGGAAGGGTAATCTTGACTACCTGAACAACTTTTTTCTTTTTTTCAAAATCTCCTGGCCAGGACTGGATTTCACAATGACTCATGATCCACACCGGATCAGTTTTCTGGATACTATGGTCATCAAAGACAGCTTAGGCCAACTATCCACAGACCTATACTCCAAACCGACAGACCGAAACAGCTTTCTTCATTATGACCGTTTTCATCTGACAAGAATGAAAAATTCCATACCTAGCTCCCAAATACAAAGGGTTAATAGCATTGTTTCTAACCCCTCTTTACAATCACAAAGAGTTGATGAAATGAAATCAAAATTTTTAACCAGTGGTAACCCTCAACATGTGGTTTATACACCGGCATCCACAACCAGGGTTCCAGGTAACAAGACCACAAATCGTATTCCTTTTGTACTTAGCTACCACCCATCAGCATACATTATTCATAAAATAATTCAAAAACATTGGCACATCCTGGGGATGGCCCATCCGGACATTGAAGCATTTAAAGTACCCTTTCTTCCCCGTTTTAAAAGGGCACGCAGTCTACGTGACACTCTGATCATGGCTGATATAGGTTCCTCATGAACACAAATGACACAATTTCTACATAATCCAAAATTAGGCACTTTTCTGTGTCTAAATTGCAACCAATGCAATAATGTTCAAAAAGGCGACACTATTTACCACCAACATACAGACAAAAAATATACCATTAATAATTATTACACTTGTGATTCTAGTTTTGTTGTGTAAAATGTCCTTGCTGTTTGTTATATGTTGGTGATACGACTCAGCCAATAAAAGACCGAATATCCAAGCACAAGTCGACTATTCGGTGTAAAAATCTTTTATTACCCATTTCTCAACACTTTGTCTCCAGAGGCCACAACGTGTCACAATTAAAATTTCAAATCATTGAACACATTCTATCTCCCTGCCGAGGAGTCAATCGCATTAACATACTGAAGCGTAGGGAGGCATATTGGATACATGAAATGAACACATTGGCACCAATAGGCCTTAATAGGGACTATGACCTACAATATTTATGTAATGTCCAATAAAGAACTATTCTCCATTTGATGTTTGAATGTTATGCCAATTGTGCCAATTTATCATGTCATTGCATTACCTTCTTTTATTAGAAGAATTTGTATTTTGGAGTTTAGTATTATATATCAATATTGACATATTTATCTTTCTTACAGAGTCGCCTATACTGAACACTCTTCTTCCATGACCTCCTTTCCTGGAGCACTGCGTTATATCTGATCCTCCCCACGAATCCCATAATTAGTCCACTGCTATCCATCTCCATAAGCTTCTCCTGCTCAGTGAAACGCAAGCCCCAGTATTCTTGGAACGCACATCACTCCAGTTCAGGTATAGTGGAACACAAAATTCCATCACTTCCGGTCACTGACACGCACGCGTCACTTACGGTTCTGTCATTTCCGGTTCCACGGCACTGCATACATTGTGAAATGCGCGGCATCATATAAAAGGACCCCATTACCCATTATTTGCACCTCGCTGACTAGCGGTGGACACCTCGTCACTAGGACATACATTCCTATATTGGTGCTGGTAAATAATAAAGTGTTTGTGCTATTTTTATTCCCATCAATGATATTGACGTTTTGCTACCATTTAATACTTTCTACAGATATGCCAGCATATGGTCACCGGCATACCACCTTACCTAACTTACCATCTTATCTGGTAGGTGTTGTGCGCCACAATCTTTAAATGTCACTCTCTCCACACTGAGACTTCATTTTAGTCTCACTTTGTATTTATTTTTCCATAGAACCAGTATTCTCTATATGTGAGATCCTCACAGTTTTCTATTGTACCTCTGAGGTGGGTTATCGTTTTATTGAATTTTCATATCAATCTACACGGTCCAACTACATGATTATATGTACAACCATCTATATATAACCTATGGGGCAGCGATATTGGATATGCCTGCTGAATTACTTTATATACCATTACTTTGACCCTTTATTAACTTTGACCATATTGTATATACTTTGTTTCTATTATGCTGTTGTTTATTCATTTTATTTAGTTTTTTTTGTAGTACACTGATGAAGGTCTTGATGACCGAAACATTTGTTGTGACTACTGTATGTATCACATTAAATTCTTCCACTATATCACTTCAGTGTGCCAAGTCTTCTATACAATAGTGGAAACAAACACAATAAAGGTATGCTCATACTTTTTTTTTTAGGCCGGGATCACACATGCGAGTAAGTTGTCCGACACTCGCATGTGAAATCCCAGCTCTGGCGCCGGCACTCGGGAGTGGAGTGCGCGGCTGCATGTATTTCTATGCAGCCGCTCGCTCCACTCCCGAGTGCCGGCGCCAGAGCTGGGATTTCACATGCGAGTGTCGGACGACTTACTCGCATGTGTGATCCCGGCCTTACAGTGATTAAGAGCGCCAAATTTTCTAGTAGACACTGCTTCAGGAAACTCTCCTTCTTTGTGGTAAGTGCACATGGAGTCCTTTTCAGGTGGATTCCGCATGGAATCTGCCTGAAAAAGAATTGCAAAAGCACCTCATAAAATTAACATAATATATAGCAATTTCAAAACAACATTGCTTTGCACATTCTGTCCTATGTCAATCCTTTTACCAGTTTCAGGGTTCGGGAACCAGCTGGGAAGCTCCCTGCTCTCTGTAATGGAAAAACTGCTGACTTCGCATGGGAAGCCTTGACAGCTGCATTGGCATCTAATAGATGCTCTGTGCACATACCCTCGGAGAGTTTTGTTTTTTAGAGAAGTTTTGCATTTCCTGAAAATTTGAAGTGTTTTTCCAAGCATTTTGGAAGGTCTTTTTTCCCAAAACTGTTTTTGCAACCTTTTCATTGAACTGTGCCTTCTTTACAGCTTTTTGAATTAAAGAGCTGCTTCAAAGAATTGACATGTACTTTCTTTTGTCCAATCAGTCATTTTTGAGAGCCTGAATTATTTAAAAGATGCTCAAAATCCTGAACATATGAACAGCGAGTAATTTTTTCCATATAAATGCATAGGATGATTATTCTGAGTGTTTTGTGAGAGAACTTTTTCTGGCCTTTTTTAGAAGCAGAGCCAGTCAAAAAACAACGAAAAAGAGAGTGTGAACATACCCTTCGGCCTCAATCTCATGTGTCTTAAGAATCAGTAAACCACAGTGTAAACTTTAGCTTTTCTCCGGAAGTAGTTTACATCCTAAAACAAATTCATGCTTATTCCATAAAATGGTGCTGGGTGGCTAGGAGATGGGTCAAGCTAGCAGACAAAAATAGAGTTATGCATAAGAACCTTGTATCTCATGAGTGTTTTGTGAGAAGTGAATTCTTATCAATAAATTGTATGTCTGACTGTAACTGTTGCATTTTAGAAGTAATATACCATTGGTTTAGTATGCAGTCAGACCACATCTGGGGAAAATCAATTGACGTATACATGGTTGTGGGCTAATACACTTGATCTGCCTGGCCCCTAGAGCTTTTCTCACAAGGGTGAGATTGAAGCCTAATGGTATGTTCATACAGATTTTTTTTTAAATAGATTTTAAAAACATGGTTCTGCTCCAAAATCCACTTCAAATACTCTTTAAAGCTATGTGCACCCAGAGTCTTTTTGCTGAATTTGATGAGTTTCTACTCAGGTTCTGCTAAAAAAAATTCCTTGAAAAAACTGTGTGCACATAGCTTAAATAACCTTCTCACTGACATGGAGAGAAAAACTACTATGTGCACTGTAGAAGCATTTTCCCATTTAAATCAATAGGGAACTTAATTGAAGAGTATTTAGAGCAGTTTTTGATGTGGATTCTGGAGCAGAAGCCACCATAAAATTTACATCACAACCTAATCCTTGCTGGTTGAGGCCTTATGGAGTTTAAATTGCTCTGTTTCTATCAATTGCTAGGTTAGTTTTAAAAGGTAGTTGATAGGGACATTGAGAGTTAAGGGTATGCCACACTAAACAATATCGCTAACGAGATCGCTAAAAACGTCACTATTTAGCGATCCCGTTAGCGATATTGTTCAGTGCGGCAGCTTCCAGCGACGAGCTTCCTGCTGTGATCTCGCTCGTCGCTGGAATCGTTCCGGACCCTATTTCATCGCTGGCGCTCCCGCTGGGTAAGTATCTTATCGCTGTGTGGCACCTTTCTTAGCGATTTAGCGGTACTTTTGTACGCTAAAGTCGTTAAGAAGATCGCTAACGGCGATAGCGTCGTTAACTATATCGCTAAATGTGGCCGCATTTAGCGATATAGAAACGATCCCGCTAGCGATCTCATTAGTATGCAACGCTAACGAGATCGCTAGCGGGATTGCTTAGTGTGGCAGTACCTTTAGTGTTTGGAACTAACACAGGGACAAGAAATAGTGTCCTGTTAGAATGTCAGATAAGGCTTGGAGTGAATAGAGAATGAACCTAATGTCCAATGTGAGCCGTGCCACATTGTTGGGTGTCCTTAAGAGAGAGGAGACCAAAAGGAAGAGATAGCGAGATCCGAGCTGAAGTGACTGAAAGAAAGGGCGATCAAACGTAGATGGGTCCTGGGAGATGCTGACTGTCACAATTCCTCCACCTCAGACTGTCTGGGACTCAGTGATGGACAGCTCTGTCATCCTATTCTGTGCTGGGGCATGCTGAGCTGTCAGGTCAAGTGAGCTGTCAATCAAACCACTATCTGACACTGGGAGGTTCAGAAATTTCCACATTCCATTTCCCTTTGCATATACTTCCACAGGTGCTCCCTGTTCATAGTAATTGCACTGCTATTTAGGTGCGCTGTCAGGCCCAATCACTGCCAGTCAAAAGCTTTTGTTCTCTGGTGTGTGTTTGCCTGATTCCTGTGCTGTGAGTTCTGATCTACTGCTGCTGACCTTTAAATATGTTCTGACTACCTGTTTGTTATTGTCCTTTTTCTTCTGATCTACTGCTGCTGACCTTTTGGACGGTATTCTGACTACCCGTTTGTTATTGCCCCTTTGCTTATCCGCTATTTCTATTCTGAGCCTGGAATGTGACCTGACTTATGCCTTCGTCTTGTCCTTTGGTTACTATGTGCCCACTTGGTACTGACTCCGAAACATCCAACTTCTCTTCCTCACGGCCTAGCGTAACAAAACCTAGCAATAAGAGCTAGAAATTTAAGACTCAAAGAGGTAACAGGCCTAGACAGGACTGAGTGGGAGGGATGAATAGATTATCCCGGGCAGAAGTTCCAGAGCGTCAGCAATAGAGAAGATAAGTATGGCCATACTGGCACCATAGCTTACCTAAGGAGAGCGAACATGCAGAACCGCAGGTTGAATCAAGGACTCTTGCTAAGCATAACTGTAGTGTCAAGCTAAGTTGTGGTGAAGTAGTGAGAAACAGTGAATACAGAGGACAAGTAAAAAGAGTAAGGAACTGAAATTGTGTGGAAAATGATCTGAATTTTCAAGGAAACATGCATTAGGTTGTGTACCAGCTCTTGTAAATATTCCCTATCAAGTTGCCGTTTAGTAAAAGTTTATTTTCGAATGGTGGTCTCACTCAGTGAATTGTGACAAACCAAAGTTATCGATTACATGTGGCCTGCATGAGCATAGAGTCCTCACAGCACAAGTCCACACACCCAGTAAAGACCCCTACTTTCATGTGCCAGGATCTACAAGATGAATATCTCATCCACGGCTACTGCCCCTCTCCACATTACAGACTAGCAAATTACTGCTCTAACCTGTTCCAAGGTTTGTCTTTTCTGGTCCGAACACAACTCCGCACTATTATTGTGAAGCTGTCAATTAAAATAACTATGCAGATAAGTTCTACGTTGGCAAAGCCCGTTAATCTTGATATTTGTAAATAGAATTTTCCTCAACACTCCTCTGGCACTAGCATGGGTAGGACGTAATCAAGCGTTGGGTGAGCCATGGCATCATTCAGTAATGGGAGTTGCATGCATGTGCACACACTTTACAGAAACAATAGTGGTCAGGAAATCATGGCTTGCATCCCAAGCACTGCAGCCAATTGGGAATCTGCCAGGGGGACAGAAAAAAATAACATTAGCCTGCGGGCCAGAGATTCCCCACCCCTGATTTATTGAAACTGCAATACACCTATTAATATTCAAATATATCATAAAATATTTAAACAATATCACCAATGCATTGAACATAATAAGTTTCCATAATGACATTACCTCAAGTATTCTTGTAGGCCAATGGCATTTTGGTCATGACTAAGCACCCACACAACCTTCAAGCATGGATAGTGTGGCAGATATGATGTCATAGCAGCAAGAGAAAGAAGAATTTTGATGATAATTGTTTTGCAATGTTTATTGTTTTACCGGTTTCTTAAAGCCTGGAAAATTCTTTATTGAGCCTCCTTATAAGAGAAAAAAATAGGTATTACATATTTCCATATTTAACTTAGTTTTAGTGTGCTTGTCACAATTAATTTTGTTTTCCTTGCTACAGATATTACTAGATGTTATTACTCTTGCCAGGGGTAAGAATATATTCCAGGTTCTGTGTATATCAGCTGTTTGTATATGCGCAGCTTTTACATTTAAGCATTAATGCAGACTCAGTTTGATCCCAAGGGTAGTAGCATTTTTATACATTACAAAGCTGTCAGAGATGCTTAATATATTTTCTGTATTTTATATTATTATGGTGCATTGAAAGATAAATACATCTCCTAAAAATGATTCTAGCAAAAGATAAGAGGCACCTGCACACAAACCGTGGGTGGAATGGATAGTATTTTCTAAATGTTATACTGAATTTCTAAATGTTATACTAAGTGACTTTTTTAAATGCTTAGGAAGCCTTTGCATGTGTTTTTTGTTAATTATTCTAATTTACTGAGATAATGACTTTTGGGTATTCATTGGCTGTAAGCCATAATCATCAACATTAATAGAAATAAACACTTGAAATGGATCACTCGGTAATCAGTCTATATATAATATATGAGTTTTACTTTTTTATTAAAGAACTGAAATAAATTAACAATTTGATGATATTCTAATTTTGTGAGAAGCACCTGTAGAAGAGATGCTCACAAACCTTCTAACAGTCCAGAATTTCTTTGTTAATCTCATACACTATATCTGGATCAGAGGCAGAAGAAGGAACTAAAAGTCAATAAAGACTATGTTGCTCACCAGAAAGTCCTCTGACCTGACTGGTCTATGCAAATAAGAAAAACAGCCACCAGTCAG
Organism: Oophaga sylvatica; assembly: GCA_033576555.1. Classification (NCBI taxonomy): domain Eukaryota; kingdom Metazoa; phylum Chordata; class Amphibia; order Anura; family Dendrobatidae; genus Oophaga; species Oophaga sylvatica. The sequence goes on from JARQOD010000001.1 coordinate 252,902,832, forward strand.
CTGGGTGCATAACTATATCCAATGAAAAAAGTTATGGGTCCTTCAATTAAAAATATCCTTGTCCTTATTGAGATATCATTAAAAGATCACATCAGGGTAGTCAGTAACTGGTTGACGCGTTTCGGCAAAAGCCTTAGTCGTAAGAAGGAACTGTCTTGACTGAAGGAGAGAATTTGTTGAGAAGCAGAGGGCAAAGTAGGGAGATATGAAAGGCATTATTAATTTTTAGCATGACTGAATTAATTTTCTGAAGAATTTGAAATGGGACAATGAAAGTACTAGCCAACTTTTTAGATAATGGTATCAGGTCAACAATGTCTATTTGCACCTTTCGTTATTTGCCTGCAGACAAATTGGAATGTACCTCCGTCCAGATGTTATGTACAGTACAGACCAAAAGTTTGGACACAACTTCTCATTTAAAGATTTTTCTGTATTTTCATGACTATGAAAATTGTACATTCAAACTGAAGGCATCAAAACTATGAATTAACGCATGTGGAATTATATACTTAACAAAAAAGTGTGAAACAACTGAAAATATGTCTTATATTCTAGGTTCTTCAAAGTAGCCACCTTTTGCTTTGATGACTGCTTTTTACACGCTTGGCATTCTCTTGATGAGCGTCAAGAGGTAGTCACCGGAAATGGTCTTCCAACAATCTTGAAGGAGTTCCCAGAGATGCTTAGCACTTGTTCGCCCTTTTGCCTTCACTCTGCAGTCCAGCTCACCCCTAAACCATCTCGATTGGGTTCAGGTCTGGTGACTGTGGAGGCCAGGTCATCTGGCGTAGCACCCCACCACTCTCCCTCTTGGTCAAATAGCCCTTACACAGCCTGGAGTGTTATTTTTCGGTAGCTGAGGAGTGCAGGTAAAAAAAAAAAGGCAATACACCAGAGCCGTTGGAATCTATGGGATTGCAGTACCCTGACTAACCACCACAACTAGAGGCAGCCGTGGAGCGTTCCTACGTTGGTCCTAGACGCCTCGTCACAGCCTGAGAAACTAACTACACCTAAAGATAGAAATAGGAAAGCTATCTGCCCCGGAGCAGAACCCCAAAGATAATAGAAAGCCCCCAAACATGTAATGGCGGTTAGACAAGAGGAAATACTGACACAGAAAGAAAATAGTATGAGCAAACGCTGGGCCCAAACTAACTAAATAGAAAAGGATAGGAAGGGCACTTACTGCAATCCCAGAAAACCCTGAAAAACACCAACTCTACTAATTTCAAAATCACCTGAGATCACACGACCTCTACCACCTAAATTAGCTCTCTGGTGTAACAAAATCAAAACAGCAGCCACTGAAAAAACTGGAAAAAGCAAAAGAACAAAACTCAGTGGCTGAACTAAACTGAGAAGGCAGAAGCCCCCGAGGGGACCCAGAAGGCCCCCAAAGAAGTGCAAGACAAAATGCAAAAATATAGCAATAACACAAAAGAAGAAAAAATCTTATCTGGTAGCAGGAGATGCAGACACGACACAGCAGGCTACAAGGGAAACTGGAATGAAGGATTCAGACCAGAACAATTGATCACCGGCAACCCTGATGGGAAAATGACTCCCTTATATAAGACCAGTCAGTAACACCTGATTCCCAGTCCTCACAATCTTCACTAGTACCGCTTGTAACCACCAGAGGGAGCCTCTGCTCAGAACTCATCTCAAACCCATTCACAACACTGGAGGTGTGTTTGGGGTCATTGTCCTGTTGAAAAATAAATGATCGTCGAACTAAACGCAAACCGGATGGAATAGCATGCCGCTGAAAGATGCTGTGGTAGCCATGCTGGTTCAGTATGCCTTCAATTTTGAATAAATCCCCAACAGTGTCACCAGCAAAGCACCCCCACACCATCACACCTCCTCCTCCATGCTTAACGGTGGGAACCAGGCATGTAGAGTCCATCCGTTCATCTTTTCTTTCACAAAGACACAGTGGTTGGAACCAAAGATCTCAAATTTGGACTCATCAGACCAAAGCACAGATTTCCACTGGTCTAATGTCCATTCCTTGTGTTCTTTAGCCCAAACAAGTCTCTTCTGCTTGTTGCCTGTCCTTAGCAGTGGTTTCCTAGCAGCTATTTTACCATGAAGGTCTGCTGCACAAAGTCTCCTCTTAACAGTTGTTGTAGAGATGTGTCTGCTGCTAGAATTCCGTGTGGCATTGACCTGGTCTCTAATCTGAGCTGCTGTAAACCTGCGATTTCTGAGGCTGGTGACTCGGATAAACTTATCCTCAGAAGCAGAGGTGACTCTTGGTCTTCCTTTCCTGGGAGGTCCTCATGTGACCAAGTTTCTTTGTAGCGCTTGATGGTTTTTGCAACTGCACTTGGGGACACTTTCAAAGTTTTCCCAATTTTTCAGACTGACTGACATTCATTTCTTAAAGTAATGATGGCCACTCATTTTTCTTTACTTAGCTGCTTTTTTCTTGCCATAATACAAATTCTAACAGTCTATTCAGTAGGACTATCAGCTGTGTATCTACCAGACTTCTGTACAACACAACTGATGGTCCCAACCCCATTTATAAGGCCAGAAATCCCACTTATTAAACCTGACAGGGCACACCAGTGAAGTGAAAACCATTCCCGGTGACTACCTCTTGAAGCTCATCAAGAGAATGCCGAGAGTTTGCAAAGCAGTCATCAAAGCAAAAGGTTCCTACATTGAAGAACCTAGAATATAAGACATAATTTCAGTTGTTTCACACTTTATGTTAAGTATCGATGTGAATACTTTTCCGTCCAATGATGACAAGAGTATTCTTAGAGTGATACCTTTATTGGCTAACCAGAAAATTATAAGTTTACAAGCTTTCAGAGCACAGGGGCTCCTTCTTCAGGCAAGATTTTGTTAAGTATATACTTATATATATATACTTTTGTTAAGTATATAATTCCACATGTGTTAATTCATAGTTTTGATGCCTTCAGTGTGAATGTAAAATTTTCATAGTCATGAAAATACAGAAAAATCTTTAAATGAGAAGGTGTGTCCAAACTTTTGGTCTGTACTGTATGTGTTATGAAGTGTAGCAACTCACTCGGGAAAATAGGTAACACACTAAAAACTGTTACTGACCTTGCTGGTTCCTGTACAGAGTAGAGATCCTGACCCTGCAGTGCCTAGTGGTTCTTGCTTGATTTGAGATATCCCTAACCAAATACTAGACAATGACAACTCCAACCTATGCTGTATGAAAGGCCATCAAGCACTTCACATTATTCCTAAAGATCTGGAGGCCAGAGCAGAGTGCAAATTACCTACAGCAGGAAAAATGTGCTGAAATAGGAGGACATCCCACAGTGAGTAAAACAAACAATGAAATACAAAATAAAAAGAATTAAGTACATATGGTTAGAGTATATGCCGCCTACTTCCTAAAAAGAAAGGGACGATAGGTGCAGGGTAAAGAACATAAACAGCAGGCTTTCACTGACTGGCTTAAACTACAGCAGTATGGCTGGGCATCCAAATGAGACTATTACCAGCAAGAAATACCAGCAGGGGGAATGTATGTAAAGTCACACAGGTGACTAAGTGATAGGGTTGACAAATAAGTAAATGAAAACACATGTTACCCTAAAATGACTGAAGCAAGGATAACAGAAACTAAACTCCCAGAGAAAAGGTTGTTGTGGCTCAGCAGACAGAGAAGCTGACCACAAAGCACAGGCTCAAGGGTTCAGACGCATAACAGTATGTTCCAAAAAGCACTATTCTCAGCAGGAAGCAGACTTTTTGATGCAACTGTCAGAAAAAGACTAGTTTCTCGACCACACACTGTAACAAATAGAAATTACCCAAAAGACTCTGGAACTGAATTTTTATGGGCAAAATCAGCATTGATGGGAGAAGGAAAACAATTTGTAGATTATCCTCCCTGGACTAATTAATTCTCTCAATCTGCCCATTACTTTGGGGATGATTTTTAACATCTTCCACTGTAAAAAAAAAAAAAACCTGGAAACAAATTGCACACCACAGTCAGAGGAGAGGGAGAATGTGGAACCAGAACAGTTCTTTGAAAAACACTTGGGCCAAATATGAAGCAGATGGCAGTCCTGAGAAATCAAAACGAGACATGTTGAAGAAATGATCCACTATGACCTAGATAGTAGTGAACCCTTGTGCCTCAAGAAGATCTGTAACCAAGTGCAAAGAAATTTCAGTGCACGAATCTTGTGGTATAGGTAGCGACTGAAAAGAACCAAGATACACGAAACATGAGAATTTGAACTGCACCCATTGAGGGCAAAATACTATTAATTCTTTGACATACTGTCTCCATTTTGGCAACCGGTAGAAATGAGAAATATAATCATAGCCGAAATTCTTGGACCCCTTGAAATATTTCCAGAAAATCAAGTATTTCTACCAAAAATTATTGCAATTACACTTGTTTTGTTATATAAATGTATGTGAGGAACTCAGCCGGCCGCCACACGGTAGCCCGGTATCACAGCTTCTGATACCACCGCCGCTACCAAATGTGACGGACGATCCCTTTACCTCCCACGTCACCAATGGGACGTAACTCCACAGGTACAGCTCTCCGGCGCCCCCCTTTGTCTCTCAGGTCAGTAAGCGAACTGCACCTAGAGCAAATGGCTGCCGGAGAAGGTGTCCTGCTACCCACTGGGTATTCTAAGATTCGTGATCAGAGTAAAAGCATCAGCCCAAGATTAATTTTATGGTTTAATTTGCCTTAAGGGCGCACTAGATAATTACAGAAATATACAGTAAAGCTATACAACGTAATTACAATGGAATGGCAGTCAGAGTAAAAATACAACAATAATGTACAAGGCTTAAAGGTATAAGCTATGGATCAATATTACCGGGTATTATGGTCATGGGAAGGCCTTGGCTCTGCCATTCCCAGGTACAGTCTTCAGTTCCTGAATAGTCCCTTGGTCTTTCCTAGACCATCTTCTTGGCTTCTGTGTGTGAAATGGAATGAGACCAGCAGCCTGGTCATGGCTAGTTCTTAGACCTGCTAGGCCCATCCCCATTGCTTTGAAGCACGCATATTAATTGGCCTGCAATTCATATGGAGCAGGAAACAATGCCTGAGCTTGGGCTATTTACCATACGACTGACCATCTCATTCAGTCACTGGCCTAGACTAATTAGCATGTAAAGGCCTATTGATTCCTAGTGGACATCAAAACCTGTCGTACTGGATATGCTAATAGGCAATGTGTAGCTAAAAGTCTGTGGCTGTGTGAACTGACAAAATGGAGGCTGGTACAGGCCCTATACAAAATGGCGACAACCTTTTCCTTACACCTCCCTGCTTTTGAGGGCGCTAGGGGGTATCACATTCCTGTGTTCCCCCGTGCGCCCTACCGCACCCTCTCTTTGGCTAGGGTGGTAGATCCACGAGGATTTCTGACTCTCTGTCCTCTCCTTCCTCTGGAAGGTTGCACACTGGGTGAGCATAAGCCTCCCGCTCATGGTGGGCCTTCATCATGTTCACATGGAAGGCCTTCCTCCTTCCACGGGCGTGGTCCAGGGTGACCAGGTAGGTGACGGCGTTGGTATGGACCCTCCCAGGCCGCCTGAAGCTTGTTTTGTGGTACGGGGACCAGTACCCACACCTTTTGACCCACCTGGTAGGTCCGCTCACAAGCATTCTGGTCGTACCATCGCTTCTGGTCAGCCTGAGCTTGGGCCATATTGTCATGCACCAGCCGTGTCAAGGCCATCATTCGGTCCCGGAAGCGCACGACATACTCAATGACCGACACTCCAGGGGTGGCTAAATCCCCTTCCCATGCTTCCTTCACCAGAGCAAGGGGCCCCCGTACACGTCGCCCGTACAGGAGCTCAAAGGGGGAGAACCCCGTTGAGGCCTGTGGAACCTCCCGGTAGGCAAACAGCAGGTGTGGGAGATACCGCTCCCAGTCTCTCCCGTGGGAGTCGACCAACATCCTCAGCATCTGCTTTAAGGTGCCATTGAACCGCTCACACAAGCCATTGGTCTGTGGGTGATACGGGCTGGCCACCAGATGTTGCACCTGTACCTGCTTACAGAGAGACTCCATCAGCTGCGACATGAACTGGGTCCCTCGGTCGGTGAGCATTTCCTTGGGAAATCCCACTCTGGAGAAAATCTCCAGTAAGGCAGTGGCCACTTTGTCGGCCCGAATGGACGACAAAGCTACCGCCTCCGGGTACCGGGTGGCATAGTCCACTACCGTTAGTATGAAGCATTTCCCGGAGCGGCTGGGAGTGGACAGAGGTCCAATGAGATCCACAGCCACCCTCGAGAAAGGCTCTTCGATGATGGGCAGAGTTACCAGTGGGGCTTTGGGGCGCGGCCCCGCCTTCCCCACCCTCTGACAGGTGTCACACGAACGGCAGTAGGCTATCACCTCGGTCCTCATTCCAGGCCAGTAGAAATGCTGAGCTAGCCTGGCCCTGGTTTTAGTGATCCCTAAGTGTCCGGCCATTGGAATCTCGTGTGCGATCCGCAACAATTCCGCCCTGAACGGATGGGGCACCACTAACTGTCGGTCCCTGGGCCACGCCTCCGGTGAACCCTGCTGGACCATTACCCGGTACAGCCGTCCCTGGTCCCAGACCACTCGCTCGCGGTCGGACTCCAGGGGAGGCTGTGCCGCCTGTTCCTTGAGAGTCTTCAGGCTAGGGTCAGCTTCCAACGCTGCCTGAAATCCCTGACTAGATATGGCAAGAATTGATGAAACTGCCCTGTCCTCTGTCAGTTCCCCGGGATCTGTCTCCTGGCTACTGTCTGACTCGGCAGCCACTTGGTCAGAGAGGGGGAAACCGTCGGACCTCCGCGAGGCTCCTTGGGCTTCAGCGCTCCCACTCCTGGTAACAGTGGCCACGACCGCTGAGACCACGGGTAGCGCCTGCTTTCCCTCCTCCTCTGACCAAGTCGCCGGGTCAGGCAGACTTCCCTGACTTCCTGACATCCCGGATGTGGGGAACTCCTGACCTGGGGTCCTACCTGGTGGCTCCTCTCCCGGGACACCCCCTCCCCCCATGGCCTGTTCCTCTTCCTGCAGGGGCCCTAGACTCAGCAGGCTGGATTCACTTAGGGGCCCTACACTGCCCATAGCAGCCCCTCCCTCCACCTCTGAGCTCTCCCCTACAGCCTCCTCACCTGTCCTCACTGTGAGCCCTGTGTGTGTAGTGTCAGTGCATGGCTTACCATCAGGTTTCACTCCCTCCTCCACTGTTGGAGGCACATTCAATACATTAACATTAGCATTCACAGTAGAGTCATGACATTCTTGGGGAGCCGGACTTGGGGGTTCAGTGGCCACATACTGGGACACTAGCCGCCCCAAATCGGTCCCAAGCAACACATTTGCAGGAATATTCGGCGTTACTCCCACCTTCCGCATCCCCCTCCCGGCACCCCAATCCAAATACACCTTGGCAACGGGCAGCGCCGGTTCAACGCCTCCAATTCCGGAGACGGAAAGGGTTTTCCCAGGTACCAAGTCTTGAGGGGACACCACCTCAGGGCGTACCAGGGTTCGTTCAGCGCCTGTGTCCTGCAGTCCCATGACCGCTGAGCGGCCGATGGTGACGGGTTGGTAATTGTCTAGGGACCTCCCACCACCCCCTCCCACACACAAAACAGTGGACGGTTTCTGGGACAGGGATGGGGCCTTCTGGCGCTGGGGACATGCAGCCTTAAAGTGTCCTGGCTGATTGCAATTATGGCAACGTCTGGGTTCTGTTCCTGGCCTGGAGAGGGCAGCAGGGGGGTACACCCCTTGCACTCTGGGGCTGGATATGGGGCTGGGGCAGGATTGGGCTTACCCCCCTCCAGGTGCTGCTGGCAGGCTTCTTTGGCTCCGGCGCCCTGTTGTTGGCATACTCGTCTGCCAGGGCGGCTGTAGCAGAAGCCCCCTTTGGTTTCCGGTCACGGAGGAACTGCTGGAGGTCTTCTGGGCAGTTCCACAAAAATTGCTCCACGACAAACAGTTCCTGGACCTCCTGGCGGGTAGTGAGCTCTAGACCCGAAGTCCAGTGCTCCGCAGCTCTCAACAGGGCCCGCATGTGGTCGGTCCAGGTGTCCTTTGAACCCCGCTGCAGGCTCCTGAACTTCCTGCGGTACGACTCCGGGGTGAGGTTGTAGTGCTGGATCAGGGCCCGCTTGATGCTGTTGTAGTCCTGCTCCTCCCCGGCAGGTAAGTCCCCCAAAACTTCCAGGGACTTACCCCTCAAACGGGGGGTCAGGTACCTTGCCCACTGATCCGGGGCCAGATGATGTTGGAGGCATGTCCTCTCAAAAGCCAGCAAAAAGGAATCCAGGTCTCCATCCTTTTCAAGCAAGGGAAAGTCCTCCGCCCGGACCTTGGGAGCCCTTGTCTCCGGTGGGCCTGGTGCGTCCAGTGGGGGCCTGTGCTGAGCCATCTCCAGTCGGTGCCGGTGCTCCGCAGCTTCACGGCGTTCTGTATGCTCCCGCTCCGCTGCTCTCTCTGCTCTCTCTGCCGCTGCTTGCTCACGCTCCGCAGCTTCACGGCGTTCTGCTCGCTCACGTTCTGCTGCTTTCTCTGCCGCCACCAGGAGTCTGTCATAGGCGGCGTCATTACCAGCCTCGAGCTGTGCCATAGCCGCTTGGAAGAGGGTCTCCGATCTGGACAGGCTGGGACGGGCAGGGGGTGGGCAGTCCACTGTGAGACTGAGCACGGGGGTCGGGCTCCTTGGGGAGCCCTGGCTGAGCTCCAACTCATCGGTATCGAACCCCTCATAGGCCACAGCATTGGCCTCCCCCTTTGCCCTACTCCTGGTGCCTTCCGCCATCTTGGGAACCTTTGGTTACTGAAACACAGCTGCAACCCTGACCTTGCACACAACTTGTTATATTTACACTCTGACCGTCTAGTGCTGGGCTGACCTTAAGACCCCAGCAGTGAAAGTACTGCTGGTAGTCTCTAGTGTCTGGGAGTAGGGGTCCCACGCACACTATTACTCTGATCCCACCGCTGCCACCAATTTGTGAGGAACTCAGCCGGCCGCCACACGGTAGCCCGGGTATCACAGCTTCTGATACCACCGCCGCTACCAAATGTGACGGACGATCCCTTTCCTCCCACGTCACCAATGGGACGTAACTCCACAGGTACAGCTCTCCGGCGCCCCCCTTTGTCTCTCAGGTCAGTAAGCGAACTGCACCTAGAGCAAATGGCCGCCGGGGAAGGTGTCCTGCTACCCACTGGGTATTCTAAGATTCGTGATCAGAGTAAAAGCATCAGCCCAAGATTAATTTTATGGTTTAATTTGCCTTAAGGGCGCACTAGATAATTACAGAAATATACAGTAAAGCTATACAACGTAATTACAATGGAATGGCAGTCAGAGTAAAAATACAACAATAATGTACAAGGCTTAAAGGTATAAGCTATGGATCAATATTACCGGGTATTATGGTCATGGGAAGGCCTTGGCTCTGCCATTCCCAGGTACAGTCTTCAGTTCCTGAATAGTCCCTTGGTCTTTCCTAGACCATCTTCTTGGCTTCTGTGTGTGAAATGGAATGAGACCAGCAGCCTGGTCATGGCTAGTTCTTAGACCTGCTAGGCCCATCCCCATTGCTTTGAAGCACGCATATTAATTGGCCTGCAATTCATATGGAGCAGGAAACAATGCCTGAGCTTGGGCTATTTACCATACGACTGACCATCTCATTCAGTCACTGGCCTAGACTAATTAGCATGTAAAGGCCTATTGATTCCTAGTGGACATCAAAACCTGTCGTACTGGATATGCTAATAGGCAATGTGTAGCTAAAAGTCTGTGGCTGTGTGAACTGACAAAATGGAGGCTGGTACAGGCCCTATACAAAATGGCGACAACCTTTTCCTTACAATGTATAATTGTGTATTTTGGAGCAACACAAAAAATGAGAAAAAAAAAGGCAAATTGGACATAATTTCACACAAAACCCCAAAGATGGGCCAGACAAAATTGTTGGCTTCTTTCCAAATATGTGGGTAAACAACTTTGTTTCAAGCATGTGATGCTCATTTAAACTCACCTGTGGCAAGTAACAGGTGTGGGCAATATGAAAATCACGCCTGAAACCAGATAAAAAGGGGAGAAGATGACTCAATCTTTGCATTGTGTGTTCGTGTATGTCACAATATGCATGGGGAACAGAATGATGAGAAGAGAACTGTCTTAGGACTTGAGAACCAAAATTATTGAAAAATATCAACAATTTCAAGGTAACAAGTCCATCTCCAGAGATCTTAATTTTCCTTTGTCCACAGTGTGCAACATAATCAAGAAGGTTACAACCCTTGGCACTGTAGCTAATCTCCCTAGATTTGGATGGCAGAGAAAAATTCATAAACGGTTGCAACGCATGATAGTCTATTGGTGGTTAAGCAGCCTAAATCAAGTTCCAAAGAAATTCAAGCTGTCCTGTACGATCAGGGTGTATCAGTGTCAGCAAGAACTATCCATCAACATTTGAATGAACTGAAACACTATGACAGGAGGCCCAGGAGGACCCAACTGCTGACAGAGAGGCATAAAAAACCCAGACTGATGCTTGCCAAAATGCATGAGTAAGCCAAAATCTTGATGGGAAAACATATTGTGAAAGATGAGACCACAAAAGAGCTTTTCGGTAAAGCACATCATTCTACTGTTTGCTGAAAATGGAATGAGGTCTACAGAGAAAAGAACACAGTACCTAAAGTCAAATATAGTAGAGGATCCAAGAAGTTTTGGGGTTTATTTGCTGCTTCTGGCTTTGGGTGTACTGACTGTGTGCAAGGCATCATAGAATGTGAAGATTACCAAAGAATATTGGGTTCCAATGTAGTGCCCAGTGTCAGAAAGCTGGATTTGTGTCCTAGGTCATAGGACTTCCAGCAGGTTAATGACCCAAAACATACATCAAGAAGCACCCAGAAATGGATGGAAACCAAGCTCTGGAGAGTTTTGAAGTGGCCAGCAATGAGTCCAGATCTAAACCCCATTGAACACCTGTGGAGAGATCTTAAAATTGCTGTTTGGAGAAGACATTCATTAACCCCTTTCTGTCATCCGACGTACTATCCCGTCCATGTGCCCTGGGACTTAATGCCCAGGGACGGGATAGTACGTCATAGGCGATCGCGGCCGGGTGTCAGCTGATTATCACAGCGGACACCTGGCACTATGTGCCAGGAGCAGTCACGGACCGCTCCCGGAACATTAACCCCTGGCACACCGCGATCAAACATGATCGCGGTGTACCGGGGCACAGATAAGCATCGCGCAGGGAGGGGGCTCCCTGCGTGCTCCCCTAAGACCCTCAGAACAGCGCGATGTGATCGCGATGTTCTGAGGCCTTCCTCCCTGCAAGACCCCGGATCCAAGATGGCCACCGGATCCTGCAGGGAGGCGGCTTCCTCAGCGCCTGCTCTCAGCCTGCAGCAGTGCCTGTGAGATCGCTGGTCTCACAGAGTGCTGTGCACATTGTCAGACCAGCGATCTGGTATTATACAGTAATGTCCCCCCCTGGGATAGTAAAAAGTAAAAGTAAAAAAGTAAAAAAAAAAAGAAAATCACAAGTGTAAAAAAAAAATTCCAAAATAAAGGAAACAAAAAAAATATTCCCCAATAAATTCATTTCTTCCTGTAAATAAAAAAAACAAAATAATAAAAGTACACATATTTGGTATCGCCGCGTCCGTAACGACCCGCCCTATAGAACTGTCCCACTAGTTAACCCCTTTAGTGAACCCCTTAAAAAAAAACAAAGCAAAAAATCAATGCTTTATCATCATACCGCCGAACAAAAAGTGGAATAACACGCAATCAAAAAGACCAATATAAATAAACATGGTATTGCTGAAAACGTCATCTTGTCCCGCAAAAAACGAGCCTCCATACAGCATCATCAGCGAAAAAATAAAAAAAGTTATAGCTCGCAGAATAAAGCGATGCAAAAATAATTATTTTTTTATAAAATTGTTTTTATTGTATAAAAGCGCCAAAACATAAAAAAATGATATAAATGAGCTATCGCTGTAATCGTACTGACCCGAAGAATAAAACTGCTTTATCAATTTTACCACACGCGGAACGATATAAACGCCCCCCCAAAAGAAATTCATGAATTGTTGATTTTTGTTCATTCTAACCTCCAAAAAATCTAAATAAAAAGCGATCAAAAAATGTCACGTGCTCAAAAATGGTACCAATAAAAACATTAACTCGTACCACAAAAAAGTAAGACCTCACATGACTCTGTGGGCCAAAATATGCAAAAATTATAGCTCTCAAAATGTGGTGATGCAAAAACTATTTTTGCAATAAAAAGCGTCTTTCAGTGTGACAGCTGCCAATCATAAAAACCCTCTATAAATAGTAAATCAAACCCCCCTTTATCACCCCCTTAGTTAGGGAAAAATAATAAAATTAAAAAAATGTACTTATTTCCATTTTCCCATTAGGGTTAGGGTTAGGGATGCATCTAAAGTTAGGGTTAGAGTTGGGGCTAAAGTTAGGATTAGTGTTAGGGTTGGGATTAGGGTTAGGGGTGTGTTAGGGTTAGGTTTGTGGTTAGGGTTAGGGTTAGGG
>JARQOD010000001.1:252915507-252965749 GCA_033576555.1 Oophaga sylvatica
TTTTCCATGCGGTGAATGTAATGTGTGTGGTTTTTTGATGAGCACTCACCGCTTTATCAACCCAGCTGATTCATGTGAATATCAGCTTAGGGACTGCATCAATTGCAAAACGCATAATATTGTGTATGCGCTGGTTTGCTCTTGTTCCAAGGTGTACGTTGGCCAGACGTCCCAAGAATTACATAAACGTGTGCAGCAGCACACATCTAACATCAACTTGGCTAGGTTTGACTCCATACTATTCAGAACACTCGGTGGACGCCGCACACAGGTGTCGGCGCCCGCTGTAGTGATTGCAATTACAATTGCATTATAATAAACAGGGTTGTTTCATTCTGGGTTACTTCCCCTGACGAAGCTGCAGTCGGTAGCGACACGCGTTGGGCACTGTGGGCAGAGTACAATTCCACTGGGTAATTATAATGTGATTTATCCATTTTTCTTAATATGACTTGCATGAGAAAAAAAACTTTTTTTCTGATGATCACAGGATTGCTCTTACTTGGCCTTTTGGCTGTTTTTCATTCATTTCATATACACCATTGGCATATGCGATTTACCTATGAAAAATGTAGATGTTTGGCTATATATATTCTGTGATGAATTTAGATATATGTATTGATCTGTTTAATTCATTATTTAAGTAGGCCTTTTGGTCTTTCTAAAATTCCTATTATATATATATATATATATACATATATATATATATACATATATATATATGTATATATATATATATATATATATATATTATTTCTCCTGTAAGTCTTTGATACTTTAAAAAAATAATACAAATTGTATCACGTTTGTATCAATCTTTGTGCTTTGGGGAATATATATTGTAGTTGGGATATACCATACATATATTTATTATATATGCAGTTAATTGTTAGAATATATTTGTATATTTTTGTATCCAACAATTAGCTCTATATATCCACTTGCCCACATTTCTCTTCACTTGTTTTTAATATTATTTTAACTTGCACTTTTTTCTGACTGGCATTTGTATGTCTAATAAAGTCATTTCTATTTATGAGATCTGCTGTGAGTGCATGGGCGTACCCACCGTGGGGCGTGGGGGGCAGCTGCCCCCCCTAGAAGCAAGGGCTTGAACAGTGCTTGAACCGGCCCGTCTGCCCCGCCGACTTTGAACTGACAGTTCAGTGCCTTGCGGCCTTCCATATGCAAACACAGGCGACGTGATCGTCATCATGCCGCCTGCACGCCCTGATGACGTCACGCCGCCTGTGCCAGGAGAAGACGGAGTCCAGAGCGCGCTTCTTCAGAGCAGCGGGGGATATAGGTGAGTACTGGCATTTATTTTTTTTTGACACCGGGCCCGGCCTATGGGGGATTATGCTGCCTATTGAGGGATTATGCTGGCTATTGTGGGATTATGCTGCCTATGGGGGATTATGCTGGCTATTGTGGGATTATGCTGCCTATGGGGGATTATGCTGGCTATTGGGGGATTATGCTGCCTATTGGGGGATTATGCTGGCTATTGGGGGATTATGCTGGCTATGGGGGATTATGCTGGCTATGGGGGATTATGCTGGCTATTGTGGGATTATGCTGGCTATGGGGGATTATGCTGCTATTGTGGGATTATGCTGCCTATGGGGGATTATGCTGGCTATTGGGGGATTATGCTGGCTATGGAGGATTATGCTGGCTATTGTAGGATTATGCTGCCTATGGGGGATTATGCTGGCTATTGGGGGATTATGCTGGCTATTGTGGGATTATGCTGGCTATTGGGGGATTATGCTGGCTATTGGGGGATTATGCTGCCTATGGGGGATTATGCTGGCTATTGGGGGATTATGCTGGCTATTGGGGGATTATGCTGGCTATGGGGGGATTATGCTGCCTATTGGGGACCTATGCTGCCTATTGGGGACCTATGCTGTCTATTGAGGACCTATGCTGTCTATTGAGGACATATGCTGCCTATTGGGGACTATGCTGCCTATTGAGGACATATGCTGTCTATTGAGGACATATGCTGCTTATTGGGGACTATGCTGCCTATTGGGACCTATGCTGCCTATTGAGGACATATACTGCCTATTGGGGACCTATGCTGCCTATTGAGGACATATGCTGCCTATTGGGGATCAATGCTGCCTATTGGGGACATTTACCTGCCTATTGGGGACCTATGCTGCCTATTGGGGACATTTACCTGCCTATTAGGGACTCTCGCACCACACCAGTCTGAGCCTGAGCTAAAAGCGGAGTTGCGCCAATATGTGCACTGATGAGGATGAAATGATATGGATTGGCAAGGCTGCAGTGATGGGCAGTGTCTCTGTGTGGGCAGTTTTATTGCTGGTATATTGTTTTTGTAGCGCTGTATATATATTGGTATTTTACTAATAGCAATTTGGAATCCCTAGGAAATAATGATATCAAGAAAGAGAAAAATTGCTTCACTTGTGACAAATATGGAACCGAACATTGACCATCTCATTAGCCAAAAGCAGGCCCATAGTTCCTATTGAAATACCAGTAAGTTTGTTGATTTTTAACTTTACTTGTTCTTTATTTTAAGTATTGTATTTGTTCCTGTTTATTTTTATTTTTTTTACTTCAAAATAAGAGTGTAGTATATGGTGTATACAGGGTCATACACATCGTGTGCGGTATATAGAGTATATATACAGTACACTGCTGTATTATACTTTTCATATACAGGTTATAATGCCACTTATTCTTTGTATAGAGGTGAGTGTGCCATGTATAATATATGGTATATACAGCGTAGTGTCGCATACACTGCTGTATTATACAATATGCAACAGTTCTAATGCTCCATACCTAATATGCAGGATAATGTACAGTGTATATGATGTAACCTGTATAAGATGTGACATTGGCTTGCCCCCCCCCCCTAGTTTTGATCCTGGGTACGCCCATGTGTGAGTGTGCACTTTTTCTGCGCTTCTTTCTTTCTTTACACATACATGCTGTGGTTCAGTCATGCCAGGCTCAAGAAGTCAAGTGACAGGCAGATTATAATACTGTGCTAGTACTGCTGCTAATGTCAAAAGAAAAATAAATCAACACTGAACAAGTAAAATAAGACGCCAAGTAGGGAAGCCCAGCAATCAACATATATTGATGATGCACAACACAAGATTACAGAGAAATTAGTTCTGTCCTTCAGAGGCATGACTGTTGGGAGAAATGCTGGAGAAAATGTTCTAGGTATAATAGATGAAGAAACCATCTATGTTGTATAGTTCTATTCAATCATTAAATCTCTTATCAAGAATCTAAAAATAATTGTGTGTAATTCTGCATTTCCTTGCATCTTTATCACCAGCCTTACTCTTGGAGAGCTGCAATCTAAAGAAGTGTTTTTTACATACTCTTTACTGAAATGATTGTTGAAAAGTTCCATTAATTTGGCATCCTAAGTATTTTAAAGAAACTGAGCTTTCCCACGATTTATATTAATTTGCTACTAACTTTTTAAGCATCCTGATTATCCAGAATTATAAGGGTTGTCTCAAGTTTGGAAGTTATGGATAGGGAATAATTTCACGATCTTTGGGACCATAACCGATCCCGAGAACCTCCAGCTGAATGAATGAGTGGTTGATCATGGAACACATCTGCTTCATTTATTCTTGAAACAGTTGTCTGAAAACTAACTGAATTTAATATGATTCTCTATGTATTTAATGGAAAAAACTAAGCACATTTGTAGTATACTTCAATTAAAAAACACCTACCCTTCCTTCTCTTAGTATCTGTATTTTTTTTCCTTACTTCAGATTATGTTCCGACATCAGAAATAATGCACAGGAGATCCTCAAACAAGACATCAGGGTTCTGGCTCTGTGGTCACTGCTGCAGCTGTTGTCTCCACCCTAAAATGGATCATCATCAAAGTCAGACCTTTCAGGGGCTAGGCTATTCTCTGCTAAACTGACCATGCGTGAGTTGTCAAAACTAACGCATGTTCAGTATACTGTCCCTGCTTGCCGATGTGCTCATTTTATAACGCACTGACTGTGCGCTCCCTCACCGGTCGGCAAGAAAGCGCTCTCTTGCCGGTTCATCACTAAGAGTGCACTAGTAGCATATGGTCTCCCACTTTTTAATTTTTTTGTGTGCTTTTATTAAATTTTTGTGTTGTTGACTAATAAAGATTAATATAATTGCAGAATCTCTTGTATCTTCTGGTTCTTTGGTACAATCCTGTCAATATGATTGCCACTTGCAGATTTAAGCAAATGTGTCCAAATTTTACAAAAATTCGAATAGCATTAGCATTAAAACAATTTTATCATCTCTAATATACAACATTTAATATAAAATGTATCAGTCCCTAAATGCCTAAAATATAAATCAGTTAGTTATCAGATGATTAGAAGATGTCTGTGGAGAGCATCTTAGGGAATCAGTAATTTACTCTTTGCGGTTATAAATATCACCATGCCTAAGTTCAAACAAATATCTGAAGCTTTCAGAAAAAAAGAAGGTTGTAGATGTCTAGAAGTTTTGACTTAAAAATCTAATTATAATTACTTAAGTATCTCATTATCACAGAATCAGACATAAATTCTTCACTGTCCCAGAGGTAGTTTGATAGTACCACTAAATCTGCCAAGGAGCAACTTAAAAAAATACTCAAAATGACTCACAATTTGGAATTAAATCTCTGACTCTTTCAAGGACTTAAGTAGATGACAGGCATCCTTTATCAGTAGTGATGAGCGAGTATACTCATTGCTCGGGTAATCTACGAGTATTTGGAAGTGCTCAGAGATTTAGTTTCTGTTGCCGTAGCTGCATGATTTGCGGCTATTAGGGTTGAGCATTCCGATACCGAAACCCGAGTCCGATACCTGAAATCCAATGTAAGTCTATGGGAACAAAATATCGGAATATTTTAAATTCCGATATTTTGTTCCCATAGACTTACATTGGATTTCAGGTATCGGACTCGGGTTTCGGTATCGGAATGCTCAACCCTAGCGGCTATATGACAGCCTGAATACATGTGGGGATTCTTTAACAAACAGGCATTCCTCACATGTATTCAAGCTGTCCAGCAGCCATAAATCATGCAGCTGCGGCAACAGAAACTAAATCTCCGAGTATTTCCAAATACTCGGAGGCCACCCGAGCATGCAACAAGTATACTCGCTCATCATTATTTATCAGCTGCCGATGTTGGATTTGAAAGTAACTCAAGGTCCAGTTTACCTACTTCATGATATAATCAGTCATCACTTTACACTGAACAGATGTTCCAACATATCTACCATTGAATCCACTTTATTGTGACATTGCAAATTGGGCAGTGCTCACACAGACAGTTCTCTTTTTGCAAAGCTTGGAGGGCATGCTTAGCCCCGTAAGAAATATTGAAATGAGCAGTCACTTTCCTGGTCATATTTTTTTCCAAAGTTTTGTAGGATTAAATTTAGTATGTACAGATTGCAGCGAACATGAGTTACTTTTCCCAAATAATGTGCAGCCAAAACGTTACAGGCATTACGACAGTGGTCAGTTGCAGAAGACAGGGAGCCATCCAGTGTGAGATTTGCTGCTTGACACAGAGTAGCAACTCATCCACTGTATGTGTCTTCTTGCCCATGCTCACAAGCTGTAGACTTATGACTGTTAATTTGCTTTCTGTAAATGCTACTCAATCAGGGTCATCATTTAGGAGCTCAAGGGCTTTAACGAACGAGACAAATTTGGGGTCACCCTGCAGCAGGGAAATGAAAAACACTGAATCTCACACATGCTGACTCTCGGTACAAGGCAATTGTGTGCAGCATTTGAAGAATAGCTGACAATTTTTCCTAAAGGTGAAAGCAGTCATCAGACTGGCCGGTCACCCTGCAGCAGGGAAATGAAAAACACTGAATCTCACACATGCTGACTCTTGGTACAAGGTAATTGTGTGCAGCATTTGAAGAATAGCTGACAATTTTCCCTAAAGGTAAAAGCAGTCACCAGACTGGCAAATTCACTTTGGGTTCTGAAGTAGTCAGTAGTGCTGAAGCAGCTTGGGCCTGGTGGTTTCATAATATCCACACTGCAAGATTCTGAACCAATTGGTAAGGCCCTACATTTGATTAACCATAGTAGGCTTTTGATCAAAAGTGTAAAGGCAAATTATATTGTCACTGAGGTAGTGATTGTGATAGCCTGGTCAAAGTAATTGGTTGGCAAAAACGTTGTTGGAAAGCTACATCAAAACCAGGGGCTCACAAACAGTATAAAATCATCATGAAGAAGAGTAGTCAAAATACAGGCCAAGGACAGGAAAAAAAAGCAAAGCCAAAGAAATCATGCTATCAACCAGGAAGAAAAGATATAACTAATAGCCAGGGATGACTGTGGTTGAAATAAATCAGGAGGAGCCCCACCCTGGCTCCACCAAAGAGCTAACTAAATCTTACTAATGCGATCACAGTAGGATGGATTTTAGAGATAAAATCCCGCGATCCCAACATAGTATTAACCCTTTATAAATCACTGGTGAGGCCACATCTAAAATATGGGATCCAGTTTTGGGCTCCACATTTTAAAAAGGATATTCAGAAGTTAGAGTCAGTTTAAAGACGGGTAACTAGAATATTACAAGGGATGGAAGGTCTCTCATATGATGAAAAAGTCGGGCTTGTTTAGCTTAGAAAAAAGACGCCTTATGTATAAATATAAGTGTGGTCAGTGTTATGAATGTGCTAGAGATGGTTTCTGAGCAGAGGCTCCCTCTGGTGGTTACAGACAGTACTGAACCTTTCAGCGAGGCGTGGCAATCAGGGATCACGGACTGGTCTGATGTAAGGGAGGTTCCCTCCCATGATAGTGGCCGGTGATCAATTGTTCTTGTCTCAATTGTGGTTCCTGGTTCTTTTGGAAGTTTGCTGGAGTCTTGCCTGCATCTCCTGCTTTCAGATAAGATATTTTTTGCTTTTCTTTTTGTGCTTGCTTTTTGCATTGTTTTCTGCACGTTTGTGGAGGTCAGCCAGGTCCCCTCCTGGGGCCTGAGCTCCTCACAGTTTATCTGCAGCCACTGTTATTGGCTCATTTGCTTTTTCCTGTTTTTTCAGCGGTTGCGGCTTGGTTTTTGTTCACACTGAGATCTGATTTAGTGGGTGGCGAGATCGTGTGATCTCAGTATTTTTGCAATCAGAATTGTTGGATTTGTGTAGGGTTTTCTGGGTTGCAGAAAGTAATCTCTCCTGTCCTATCCTATTTAGTCAGCTTGTGGCCCCAGCGTTTGCTCAGTCTATTTTCTGCCTATGTTTGTATTTTCATCTTGTCTAACCGCCATTATATGTTTGGGGGCTTCCTATTTTCTTTGGGGATCTGCTCCGGGGCAGATAGCTTTCATCTTTCTGCCTTTAGGTGTAGTTATCTCTTAGGCTGTGACAAGGCGTCTAGGATCAACGTAGGAACGCTCCACGGCTACCTCTAGTTGTGTCGTTAGTTTAGGAATCTGCAACCCATCAGTTACCAACTTCTCAGGTGTTCGGCTGCCCTGCTGTTGTTCCTGTCCTCCTCAGCTACCGAAACATAACATATCACCGGCCCCAACTGAAAATTATATGGTACTCACAGAAGGGAAAAATAGTGTGGAAAGAAAAAAGTTGTCAGAGTTGTCAGAGATTTTTTTTTCTTTTTTTTCTGTCTGTTGCATTTTTTCCCTCTTTTTCTCTGGGTGCTGAGGAGGATTTTTTTTTTTTCTCAATGGAGTTTGCACAGTTGTCTGGCCATGTGGATCAGCTTGCCACTGAGGTTCGGAGAATTGCTACCTATCTTGCTGGGTTGCAGGTTGTGGAACCTAGGATTCCCATGCCAGATTTGTTTTTGGGGAATCGGGCTAAATTTCTGAATTTCAAAAATAACTGTAAGTTGTTTTTTGCCTTAAAGCCTAAGTCCTCAGGTAACGCAGCGCAGCAGGTTCAAATTGTCATCTCTCTCCTGCGCGGCGATCCTCAGGATTGGCCTTTTTCCCTGACACCTGGGGATCCTGTTTTGAATGATACTGATGCATTTTTTCTGGCTCTGGGGTTATTGTACGATGAACCTAATGTCACTGATCAAGCTGAAAAAACCTTGTTGGCATTAAATCAGGGTCTTGAAGACGCTGAGTTGTACTGTCAGAAATTCCGAAAGTGGGCAGTCCTGACCAAATGGAATGATGATGCTTTGGCAGCCCTTTTTCGGAAGGGTCTGTCAGAGAATGTAAAGGATGTTATGGTGGGATTCCCTGCTCCCTCTGGTCTCAATGATTCTATGTCATTGGCTATTCAAATTGACAGACATTTGCGTGAGCGCAGAGGTATGCGTGAGATAGTGTGGCATTGTGAGCCAGCTTCTGAGCCCATGCAGTGTGATAGAGTGACTCCTGGGGCTCAGCGTGATGAGTTTCGAAAGCGCAATGGGTTATGTTTCTACTGTGGTGATGCCTCTCATGCTATTTCAGTCTGCCCTAAGCGGGGAAGACGTTTTGCACGCTCAGTTGTCTTGGGTAGTGTTCAGACTAAATTTCTGTTGACTGTTACCCTGATTTGCTCCCTGTCCACATTTTCTGCTCAGGCTTTTGTTGATTCAGGAGCAGCTATTAACCTGATGGATTTTGACTTTGCCAAACGTTGTGGGTTTCCCATGATACCTCTGCGGAAGTCTATTCCCCTACTGGGCATTGATTCAACCCCTTTGTCGGAGAATAAACCACAGTTTTCTACACAGGTGATAATGACGGTTGAACCAGATCATCAGGAGAGTTGCACATTTCTGGTGCTGTATAATCTGCATGACATTATTGTACTAGGTTTCCCTTGGTTACAGTCTCATAATCCTGTTTTGGATTGGAAATCTGTGTCTGTGACCAGTTGGGGCTGCCAATGTGTTAATGCCAACAGTCCTGTTTTTTCTGCCTCTCCCAAGTCTCAGGATGTTCCTGACT
The DNA here is from genome assembly GCA_033576555.1 of Oophaga sylvatica. NCBI lineage: Eukaryota > Metazoa > Chordata > Amphibia > Anura > Dendrobatidae > Oophaga > Oophaga sylvatica. Next base: position 252,924,458 of record JARQOD010000001.1, read on the forward strand.
TTTTGACAGATTTTTCAGATGTATTTAGTGAAAGTAAATCTGCATCTTTGCCCCTCACAGGAGCTACGATTGCGCTATTGAATTAGTGCCTGGTGGTAAATTTCCTAAAGGTTGCCTTTTTAACTTGTCTGTACCTGAACACGATGCTATGCGATCTTATATCAAGGAGTCATTGGAGAAGGGTCATATCAGACCATCCTCTTAACCCTTGGGTGCCGGCTTTTTCTTTGTGGCCAAAAAGGATGGTTCATTGAGGCCGTGTATTGATTATCGTCTCTTGAATATGATCACTGTGAAGTATCAATATCCGTTACCCTTGATTTCTGACCTGTTTTCCAGGGTGAAAAGTGCTACTTGGTTTACCAAGCTTGACCTCAGGGGGGCGTATAACCTTATTCGCATTAAGCACGGGGATGAATGGAAGACGACGTTTAATACCCCAGAGGGGCATTTTGAGTACCTAGTGATGCCCTTTGGGCTCACTAATGCTCCTTCCGTCTACCAATCCTTCATGAATGATATTTTCAGGGATTTTGTGGATAAATTTCTGATTGTTTATTTGAATGATATCTTGATTTTTTCCAATGACTGGGACTCTCATGTGAAACATGTTCAGACTGTGTTCCAGATTTTGAGAGAGAATGCTCTGTATGTGAAGGGATCAAAGTTTCTTTTTGGCGTACAGAAGGTCTCATTTCTTGGATTCATTTTGTCTCCGTCTGTTATTGAAATGGACCCGGTCAAGGTTCAAGCCATCTGTGATTGAGTCCAACCTACTTCATTAAAGGCTCTTCAGAGATTTTTGGGTTTTGCCAATTTTTATCATAAATTTATTGGTAATTTCTCTGTTATTGTTAAACCATTGACTGATTTGACCAAAAAGGGTTCTGATGTGGTGAATTGGCCTCCTGAGGCAGTCTCTGCGTTTCAGGAACTTAAGCAGAGATTCACTTCTGCTCCTGTTCTACGGCAGCCTGATGTTTCTCTACTGTTTCAGGTGGAGGTTGATGCCTCTGAAATTGGGGCAGGTGCCGTTTTGTCCCAAAGAGATCCAGAGTCCTCTAAGAGTAACCCTTGTGCCTTTTTCTCTCGAAAATTTTCTCCAACTGAACGTAATTATGACATGGGTAATCGGGAGTTATTGGCCATGAAGTGGACCTTTGAAGAGTGGAGACATTGGCTGGAAGGAGCCAAACATCAGGTGGTGGTCCTCACGGACCATAAGAATCTGGTTTATCTCGAATCAGCCAAGCGACTTAATCCTAGACAGGCCAGGTGGGCCTTGTTTTACACACGTTTTAATTTTGTGGTTTCTTTTCTTCCTGGCACTAAGAATGTTAAGGTGGATGCCCTCTCGAGGAGTTTCTTTGCGGACTCTCCTGAGTTATCTGATCCTGCTGTTATTTTGAAAGCGGGTGTAGTTCTTTCCGCCATCTCGCCCAATTTGAGACTGGCCTTGGAAGAGTGTCAGGAGGATAAACCTGAGTGCTGCCCTGTTGGGAAATTGTTTGTCCCAGACCAGTGGAGGAAGAGTGTGATGTCTGAGATTCATTGTTCCTCGTTGGCTGGTCATCCGGGAATTTTGGTACCAGAGACTTGGTGAGTCGGTCCTTTTGGTGGCCTACTTTGTCTCGTGACGTCAGGGAATTTGTGCAGTCCTGTGGGACTTGCTCTCGCTCCAAGCCTTGCTCTCGCCCTAGTGGTTTGTTAATGCCATTACCTGTGCCCAAGAGGCCATGGACCCATATCTCTATGGATTTTATTTCCGACCTCCCTGTTTCTCAGAGAATGACTGTTATCTGGGTAATCTGCGATAGGTTTTCCAAAATGATACATCTTGTGCCATTACCTAAGTTGCCTTCCTCCTCCGAATTGGTGCCTTTGTTCCTTCAGCACGTGGTTCGGTTACATGGCATTCCGGAGAACATTGTGTCTGACAGAGGAGTCCAGTTTGTTTCCAGATTTTGGAGGACATTTTGTTCTAAACTTGGTGTTCAATTATCTTTCTCCTCTGCTTTTCATCCTCAGACCAATGGACAAACCGAGAGAACAAACCAGACCTTGGAGACTTATTTGAGATGTTTGTGTCTGCTGATCAAGATGACTGGGTCTCTTTTTTGCCTTTGGCTGAGTTTGCTCTTAATAATAGGGCTAGCTCTGCCACCTTGATGTCTCCATTTTTCTGCAATTTTGGGTTTCACCCTCGATTTTCTTCGGGACAGGCGGAGGCTTCTGTCTGTCTGGGTGTTGACTCTGTTGTGGAGCGAATGCAGCAGATTTGGGACCAGGTAGTGGAGAGGTTGTCTCTCTCTCAGTAGAAGGCCCAACGGTTTGCCAACCGGCATAGGACTGATGGTCCTCGGTTTAAAGTGGGGGACTTGGTTTGGTTGTCCTCACGAAATATACCTATGAGGGTTGCATCTCCAAAGTTTAAGCCCAGGTTCATTGGACCTTATAAGATCATGGAGATTCTTAATCCTGTTTCCTTCCGTTTGCTTCTTCCAGGGACATTTAAGATCCATAACATGTTCCACAACTCCTTCTTGAAGAGGTTTGTCGAGCCAGTGGTTCCCATGGCTGCGCCTCCTGACCCTGCACAAAGGTTAATAATGGCCCCATAAGATGCTCCATAGAATAATATGCTCTATATGCTGCTCCATAAAGGTTATGGCCCCATAAGATGCTCCATAAATGTTATGCCCCATATGATGCTCCATAGATTATGCCCCCCTAAGATGCTCCATAGATTATGCCCCATATGATGCTCCATAGATTATCCCCCCATATGATGTCCCATAGATTATGCCCCCATATGATGCTCCATAGATTATGCCCCCCTAAGATGTCCCATAGATTATGCCCCCATAAGATGCTCCATAGATTATGCCCCCATAAGATGCTCCATAGATTATGACCCCATATGATGCTCCATAGTATAGGTCCCATATGCTGCCGCTGCTGCTGCAAAAGAGAAAAAAAGGACATACTCACCTCTCGTCGCTGGGGGCTAGATGCCGGTGTCCTGAGCAGACGCGCTATGGGGGACAGGTGCCGGTGTCACTGCTCGCTCAGGGCCCCGGCACCTGAGATATTCACCTGTCCCCGGTCCACCGCTGCGCGCCGCTGTCTTCCGGGTCCTCCGGCAGTGAATGCTCAGGCAGAGGGCGCGGCGCGCACTAACTGCGTCATCGCGCCCTCTGCCTGAACATCACAGCCAGAGGACGAGGAGATCAGAGCGTTGCGCAGCGGTGGACCGGGGACACATGAATATCGCATATACTCACCCTCTCTGGCACGTCTCCGCAGCCCCCCTGCTTCTCCCGGTTTCCGGCAGCTATTCCTTCCTACAGCGGTCACGTGGTACCCCTCATTAAAGTCATGAATATGTGCATATTCATGACTTTAATGAGCGGTACCATGTGACCGCTGCAGGAAGGAGCCTGAGATTGTGGGAGAAGCAGGGGGGCTGCAGAGATGCGCCGGCAAGGGGTAAGTATGATCTGACACCCGCGCTCCCCCTCCCCCGCCGACCCGCGCTATATGACTCGCGTATAAGCCCAGAGGGGGACTTTCAGCCTTTAAAAAATGGCTTGAAAATCTCGGCTTATACGCGAGTATATACAGTATTTGTTTGATTTCAGTATGATTTATCATTATGTCTACTGATTCTCCACCACTAGATCACCAGGGTTAACGTGTTCTGTACTGCTACAGGCAGTCCAATTTGTGGCAATGGTGTCTATGATGCCCATAGTATATTTTTTAAAAATGTACCCCCCATGGGGAAATGTTTGTCAGCCCATGCACTTCGTGTTCGTGTATGGGCGTTCCGCTCCTTAACATTGGGCCTAGTTTTTAATGAGGCCTTCATCAATGTCTCCTCATTCTCCGTCACTATACTGACGGCTATACTGTAAAATCACACTTACAGGTTTAATAAAGAATAGAAAGAATACATATACACACATAGAATACATATATATATATATATACATATATTTATAGTTCATACACTTCTACATAGTATAATAGCCGTTAATTCAATTGCCGGCTTCTGTAAAATTACATAACCCCACATGAAATGACACATGGTTTACATACAGTTAACCATGTCATTTCATGTAGTTTGATATATGGTTTTCAATAACAATTACATGAGTGTATGTGTGCAAAATTTCATACATGTAGTGGTTAATTAAATGTGTAAATTTGTTGAAAAAAAATGCATGGGCTCCCGCGGTATTTTTGCCACCAGACAGGGAAAGCCAGCGACTGAAGAAAGATATTAGTAGCCCTGAGAGGGACCATTTTTTGTGCCCCCCGGCTACTAACATCTGCCCCCAGCCACCCCAGAAAAGGCATATCTATGATTAGATGTGCCTTTTCTGGCACTTAGCCCGTCTATTCCCATTGCCCTGTAGCGGTGGCTAATGGGTTAATAATGGGTTAAGGCCACCTTGCTACTGGAAGGTGACTTTAAGCCAGGTTAATAATTGAGAGTTGTCAATTAGATAATTAGACGGTAATCAGTTCAGTTCAGGTCAGCCGGGGACTCCGCACAGCATCAGTGACATCAGAGGGAGTCCCCGGCTGACCTGAACTGAACTGATTAGTGTGGGAAACATTCAATTAAGCTTCCCAGCTAATCACTTCCTCTCCTGTCAGCCGGGAGATGAGCTCATTCATTCGGGGTTTACATCGAGGCTGCAGCATTAGCTCCGGTCCCCGCTGTAAAAATGTTAACCCTTTGTGAAGGATTGCATCGTGGGACGTGACTGAGCGCCGGAGAGGTAAGAATAATGTTGTTTTATTATATTTTTTTTTATTACAGGAGAACAAGGGCTTCGCAAGGATTACCAGTACAATAAAATATGGTCAAAAAATGTGTCTTTATTTAATTAAAATGATTTTTAATTAAAGTGTGTGTGTGTTTTTTTTCATTTCATACAATAGGATTAATAATTGAGAGTTGTCTAATTGACAACTCTCAATTATTAACCTGGCTTAAAGTCACCTTTCAATAGCAAGGTGGCCTTAACCCATTATTAACCCATTAGCCACTGCTACAGGGCAATGGGAATAGACAGGCTAAGTGCCAGAAAAGGCGCATCTAAACATAGATTTGCCTTTTCTGGGGTGGCTGGGGGCAGATGTTAGTAGCCAGGGGGGGCCCAAAAATAATGGTCCCTCTCTGGGCTATTATTATCTGCCCCCACTCACTTTCTTTCCCTGTCTGGTGGAGAAAATACCGCGGGAGCCCATGCATTGTTTTTCAACGAATTTACACATTTAATTAACCCCTACATGTATGAAATTTTGCACACATACACTCATGTAATTGTTATTGAAAACCATATATCAAACTACATGAAATGACATGGTTAACTGTATGTAAACCATGTGTCATTTCATGTCAGGTTCTGTAATTTTACAGAAGCCGGCAATTGAATTACTATGTAGAAGTGTATGAACTATAAATATATGTATATATATGTCTCAATGACATATATATATGTATTCTATGTGTATATATCTATTCTTTATTTTGTGATTTAAAAACTATCATTTGGATCCATTATATGTCGGTTTTGCTAGCCACCGACAAAATCTCACCAGACGGATGTCAAACGGATGTGAAACGTACGCTCAGATGTGACAAAATCGCATCCTTGCATTCAAATCGGATGACAGACGGATCAATGTTCAGGAAACATTTGTGCGATTATCGGCCGTCAAAAACGGTCCGATTTTTTAGACGGTGTGTGACTCCAGCCTTATGGAAAAGGTTGAGGTGTACCCCACAGGGAAATTGTTTGCCAGCCCATATGGGCATTCCAAGTGTAGGAGACCCGCTCCTTTAAATTGGGCCTAGTTTTTAATCAGGCCTTCCTCCATGTCTCATCATCTGCTGCCAGTAGATCACCAGGGTTAACGTGTTCTGTGCTGCTACAGCCAGTGTTGAATTCCTAATAAGGGTGGGTGGTTACGCTGGGCGTAAAATACTTGTTATGGAAAAGGTTGAGATGCACCCCACAGGGGAAAATGTTTGCCAGCCCATACACTTAGTATATGGGCATTCCAAGTGTAGGAGACCAGCTCCTTTTTAATGGGACATTTTTTATGAGGCCCTCCTCCATGTTTCTTCCAAGGAGGGATTGGGATTATTGGGGTGCATATGACTTGGTAGCAGGGCAGGCCTTGTTGTCAATGCATAAGAAAACAGAATGGGAGTACAAAATGAATAATGTGAAGTGGATTTTCCTTGGCCCATCCAGTACCTGGGTTCAAAGGCTTATTGGGGTGCATATGACTTGGTAACAGGGCAGGCCCTGCAGTCAATGCATAAGAAAACAGAATGGGAGTACAAAATGAATAATGTGAAATGGATTTTACTGTGCCCATCCAGTATGCGAGTTCAAAGGCTTATTGAGGTGCATATGACTTGGTAGCAGGGCAGGCCTTGCAGTCAATGCAAGAAAAAACAGAATGGGAGTACAAAATGAATAATATGAAGTGGATTTTCCTGGGCCCATCCAGTACCTGGGTTCAAAGGCATATTGGGGTGCATATGACTTGGTAGCAGGGCAGGCCTTGCATTCAATGCAACATTTTTTATGGTAGCCATCCTGGACATCTCGTGAAAGGGGTATTGGGGTGCGTCGTAATTCTTGGCAGCCCATCCACTCACTGCATAGGCTTTAACAGCTTAGGAGACCCACTGTTTAATAATGGCCCTTTAAGCAGATTAATGCTGCCTGATGCCCCTGTAAAAATAGGCACTGTGACTTTAAGAGTCCCTCCTTCATAAATGAAACAAGATCTGTCTGCTTATGTGTCACACACCACATGGCCAGCTAGGGTTGTTAAATGTTACAATGACATTTCCCAGTGAATGCATTTGTTTTGGTTGAAAGCAATATTAAAGTTGAAAAATGCTTCAAAAACACTGCATCTGAACATAGTCCAAGTGGTGGAGGAACATTTTGGTCTGGGGTTAATTATTTTGCCTTATATACAAGTCATTAACTTGGAAAGGATGCACCTTAACATATTTCCCTGCAAAATCTGTTTTGGTTTCGTTTTGGTATGTTTTTTGGTGCACCTGTAAAAATGGCATGAAGCGGAAGACACAGCACGGCGGTGGAACAGGGACAGTTGAATATCGCATGGCTCCCCCCATCCTCCCCGTCATACTCACCCCCTCCTGGTGTGGTCTCTGCACTTCTTGCATCTCCGATGGTCTCCGGTGCCCGCAGCTCCTTCCAGTGTTCAGCAGTCATGTGGTACTGCTCATTAAAGTAATGAATATACGCTCCATGCCTATGGGAGTGGAGACGTGTGGATATGCATTACTTTAATGAGCGGTACCACATGACTGCTGAACACAGGAAGGAGCTGCGGCACCAGAGACCATCTGAGAAGCAGGGAAGTGCAGAGACCGCACCAGGAGGGGGTGAGTATGATCTGACAGCCGCCGGCTCCTGCGCTCCCCGCCTATCCCCTAGGACAATGACTCGAGTATAAGCTGAGAGGGACACTTTCAGCCTAAAAAATGGGCTGAAAATCTCGGCTTGTACTCGAGTATATACGGTAAATGTTTTAGAGTTTTTAAATAATGTTATGAGTGAGACGAATGTTTACTTTCTGTGTGACTTCTACGATGTTGTTCACACCTGTGTCTTTAAATTCCATTTCTCTGTTCCGTTGCATAACTTTGGCTTTTGCTCAAAAAAATTGAATGAAAAATGTTAGTGTCAAAGTTCCCAAAAAATAATGACTGAATCAGATTGGTTGTGTGGTAATTGGGCAGGCATCAGAAAAGAACCAGGAATGGGAATCCTCTGTCCTTGAAAGCAGAAGGAATTGTGCCCTTATTTCACAACTCAGTGACATGTTACTGTCAAGATTATTTATCTGGCTGGACGAGGCTCTATATTTAGCAGACGTGAGTGAATAAAGCAGATGTAAGAGCAGAGATCAGTTTTAATCTAAATTTCTGCAGAATCGACCAGATCCACATCAAACATATTTTACTAAGTTTGATCTTAAATCCTTGGAGGAGGGTCTTCTGTCCAATACTGGTGACTTATTATTACATCTCCTATATATTAATACCAGTGCATTTGTCTGGTGTTTCGTTACGACATCTTGGTCATATGAGAGGATCACACATCCTTATTTACAGGGAAACCACCTGGCTGCTTCATGGAAAATAAGATCTGTTAAGTGGAAAGAAGCTATAACATGGGTTCAGATAACAGTTAAAAGTGCCTGTCAGGCTGCTTGGTACTGACACAGTTTTCACGTAGCTGCACAAAGCCTCAATACAAATGCTGAAGAAGTTGTACTGGAGATCACATTTCAGTCTGGAGATTTTATTTATTATTCATTTCTGATATTCAAGGATCTTCCCAACTGCAGATTCTAACAGTACAGTCACTGGCGGTGAGTACCGTGATATTTGTAGCATATGAAATAATGTATGCAGCCATATATAATATTACCAAACTTATAGAGAAGTCGAAGATCACTGAGAAGGCTAAAGATAAGAGCAACTAAACTTCTGTACACTTGGCGACATTAGATTTTTAATGAAGTGGGTTTTTTAATGTCTTACTTTGTTACGCACTATTCTGCACCTACCATTGATGTATTTTAACTTAAATTTTTCAAATCTGACGTGTTTCATTTTACGTGGGAATAGCTCTGGAACGTTTCGTGACACATTCTACTTTATGTTATTGGTAAGCATAAGTCGATATGTTTTTCATTTATATATGAAAATATCTGCAATTTAATCGATTTTCAAACTTTGAATGTTTAGCCTTAAATCAGACAGTTATACTACACAAAATAGTTAATAGTTAACATTTATCAAATATGAACTTTTCTTTAAACATCCTTTTATGTTAGGATGTTAGAAGGTTTTACATTTTTTTTCAAGGAAATTTACAAAATATATATTTTACAAACCTATTCAGTTTTGAAGTATCTATCAGGGTCTATACATTGGACAACCTCCAAATATGATACCCATTTAAAAAAACAGTACCCATCAACGTTTTCGATAGGACCCATTGAAGCGCAGGAGGCGCAAAACAGCCGTCGTCCAGAGTGTATCTCGTGAGTACCTTCCTGCAGGCATGTTTTAATCAAGAGTACCAATAAAGGAAGTTTTTCCAAAGAAACAGTGAGTGCAACCAGTTTTCTTCTATGGACATTATTTGCACAGCTTTTTTCATGGTTTGCACCCGGTCACCCAGGGGCAAGGTGTAAATCACAGTCAGCTGTTCAGCTAGCCACAGGTGTTACAGTGGTGTCGGTTTTCTTTCTGTTACTGCGACTTCCCATCAACGTATTCACCACCGCTGTCAGGAAGTTTGATAACCCGTCAGGTGCTTTTCAGGAATTAATGCAAAGTGAAATGAAAAATGATATTTTTTTCCACTGAAATGTTACAAACAGGCTAATAATATAATATTTTAACAATATTATTATTAATAATAATAATAATTAATAATAATTTAACAACGCTGTAGTGCAGCGGTAGCACCCTGTGCAGTGATGAGGCAGTGACCCAGCAAAGTTCAAAGGAAATGTTCAACTCAAAAAAACACAGCACACAATATCCTCTGGATTGCAGCCAAGAAACATATCCTCTGGATTACAGTCACGAAACATGCCAGTCCACCTCCTGGGACCACTTACCGTGGGTGACTGCACCACCGTGTTAATGTTCTACTCACAGAATTTCACAGTACACGATATTCTCCGGATCGCAGCCGGGAACCATATCCTCCAGTTTACAGTCACTAAACACGCCAGTCCTCGCCTGAACAGTTGCTGTGGGCAACTGCACCGCTGTGTATGTTGTGGGTGCCAGGCTATTCAGCTGCCTTGGCTGTTTGTCTCTGCTGACCTGTGTTGCCTCACAGAGCTGGAGCGCTGCAGAGCCTTCTGCACTGTACTCCTCCAAACACCAGACTGACACTGAACACACAGCGACCCCTACATGTAACACCAGTCACGGCCTCACAACGCGAACAATACTTGACCTTCAATTGCCATGACCACCATCGGTGAATACACAATTGTGATCTCAGGCTTCTAATAGAATTAAAGCAGGACCTCCTCCCTGTTTTAACCATATAAATAACAGTCATTATTGAGAGTCTCATCATGACTGATGCAGCAGAGTGTCAGCTGTTGTGAACAGCTGACACCCAATCACATTTTCACCGATAGGGGTATGTTAGTTTTTTTTTTATCAGGTCAGTACAATAATGTCTTGGCAATCATTAAGGGGTTAAAAGAATAATGCAAATGGCCAAGAGTTAGTTACTTTCAAGCTTGTTGAAGCCACCACTGAACTACATTGCCCAGCATGCATACAGATGGGCAAATGTAATAGGAGTTTATTCTATTCAGTGTGCCTCCTTCCTCCACATGCATTTTATATCTGCTCGGTTACGTATGCAGGATTTTGTAAAGGGTTGTAATAGAAAATAACATTTTTGTGCCTCTCTTATCATACTGCCCTGCAATTCTGCCACAAATTAATGTGCACTGGTAAGGAAATAAGGTAATAATATTCCACTTTCCTTGATACTTTTCCATCATACAGCAATAGGTCAGATCCTACCAGGTTACAGCAAAACTAAACAGGCAGCTGTGTGTCATCAGCATGACTAGTGGGGCAGGTAGTGTATTGGGAATCTTCAGCACGTGCTGCAATTTACACTTTGTTCTATGTGCATACTATGGATGTGGCTAAAGTGGAAACCAAGTCTAAGAGCGCAGGTAAACGCTCACATCTTAGATTGTTGGTGTGCAATTGTTCATCTTCTTGTCAAATATTTTTAATTTTTTAAATAAAGGAATTCATTTTATGTAAACCTGGATCGGAAGCTGTATCTTTCTTTCTTCTCCTGCATAAAGTGGAAATGCCTAGGGATGTGAATCAATCTCTAGATATTCCTCACTTCTACAAATTGGCAGTGTTTTTAACCACTAGTTTGTCAGAACTGGTCAAACCCTACTCCTGGCTGTATGGACATGCAAGAGCAGCTTGTACCCTTTCTTGTAGTGCTAATGCTGCTGCACTAGAACAGGTCGCTTCACAATTGGTAAACATTTGTCTCCAGGTCTCCAAGCGGTAAAACAGTAATGACAGCAAGCTGCTCTAGCCTGTCCAGGCCAACCAGGCATTAATATCTCTCCCTTGCACATGACCCTATATCTGCTTATAAATGACTATTTGAACATTGAGTTTATGTATAAAATGCATATACATATAAACATTCCTGTCAAACTCACCCACCACTGCCCTCGTCTTGCAATTTTGGCTCCACCCCAGCAGTGCGGTTTCCCCAACCTTTCATTGCTGCCTTTTTGTTGGGATCCCTGGTACTGACCTTAGTGGACATATGTGCTCCTCCTCAGCCACAGGTCTGTCTCCCTGGACTTCTTTAGGACCCTAATGCCATTGCTCTGTGCCTGTGCAATACTGCTCCTGTATAGTGAAAAACTGTTATTCTATTTTGACTACTACTTTAGTGAACTCTTTTGCTCCCCTTGTCTATCTGTCCGCTGCCTGCGCTGACATTTTGCCATCTACTATGGAGAGGGAACCCCATCTACCCTGACTTAACCTTGACCTATCTGGCAACTCTTCACATCTTCTGCTTTGGTACCACACAATGAAATCTTCTGTCCAGCACCTGCTGATAATGGAGACTACACTGACTGTATGGACCTTTGGATTCCCAGCAGCAAAAGTCTACAGCTCTGGCAAAAATTAAGAGACCACTGCACAGTTTTATAAAAATCAGCTTCTCTACATGTCTGACAGCCTTTCCATTCCAGTGTCAGTTGAATTACAACCAGAGGACACCTCATTCTACTTAATGTGCTTATGATTAGGTGATCACCTAAACCAAATCTTATTTAATGAAGGAAAGTATAAAAAACACTGCTGTGGTGTTCACAATCCTCTTGCAATAGGACAAGCTGTATAGCAAAACAAGTGCTAGTAATATCCCAAAAGTAATAGGAATGAAAAAATAACTTTTAACCAGGCCAAAGGAGTTGAAAATCTTGAGTGAGGAAAAGAAGGGCTCAATTCTGGCTTTTCTAGTAGAGGGATACAGTGAGCATCATGTTGCCTCTATCCTTAAAATTTCTAAGACGGCTGTCCATTACAACAAGGTCAAGCAGCAGACATTGGGGACAACGAAGCTACAGACTGGCAGAGGGCAAAAACGAATCTCCACTGACCGGGATGACCGTCATCTTATTCGAATGTCACTCAGCAACCACAGGATGACATCAAGTGACCTACAAAAGGAATGGCAAATGGCAGCTGGGGTGAAGTGCAAGGCAAGAGCAGTTTGTAACAGGCTCCTAGAGGCAAGGCTCAAGTCATGTAAAGCTAGAAAAAAGCCTTTCATTAATGAGAAGCAAGGTAGAGCCAAGCTGAAGTTTGCCAAAGACCATAAGGATTGGACCATAGAGGACTGGAGTAAGGTAATCTTCTCTGATGAGTCTAATTTTCAGCTTTGCCCTACACCTGGTCGTCCAATGGTTAGACGGAGACCTGAAGAGGGGTATAAGCCACAGTGTCTTGCACCCACTGTGAAATTTGGTAGAGGATCGGTGATGATCTGGGGATGCTTCAGCAAGGCTGGAATTGGGCAGGTTAATCTTTGCGAAGGACGTATGAATCAAGCTGCATACAAGGTTATCCTGGAAAAACAGTTGATTCCTTCTGCTCAGGCAATGTTCCCCAACACTGAGGACTGGTTTTTCCAGCAGGACAATGCTCCATGCCACACAGCTAGGTCAATCAATGTGTGGATGAAGGACCACCACATCAAATCCCTGTCATGGCCAGCCCAATCTCCAGACCTGAACCCCATTGAAAACCTCTGGAATGTAATCAAGAGGAAGATGGATAGTCACAAGCCATCAAACAAAGAAGAACTGCTTACATTTTTGTACCAGAAGTGGCATAAGGTCACCCTAAAGCAATGTGAAAAACTGGTGGAAAGCATGCCAAGAAGCATGAAAGCTGTGATTAAAAATCATGGTTATTCCACAAAATATCGATTTCTGAACTCTTCCTGAGTTAAAACATTAGTATTGTTGTTTCTAAAAGATTATGAACTTGTTTTCTTAGGATTATTTGAGGTCTGCAAGCACTCCATTTTTTTGTTAATTTGACCATTTCTCATTTTCTGAAAATAAATACAAAATTTATTGCTTGGAAATTCGGAGACATGTTATCAGTAGTTTATAGAATAAAAGAGCAATTTACATTTTACTCTAAAACATACCTATAAAGAGAAAAATCAGACAAACTGAAAATTTTGCAGTGGTCTCTTAATTTTTGCCAGAGCTGTATATCTGTGTATAGGGATGAAATGGGTTTAACCTGAGAATCCTCTATACGCGTTTCTCAATTTAGCCAAAAACCAAATCCTTTGCAATCTATGGGGCCCAAATCTTCCCTTGTTGGCAATTTTCTATCTGTAGTATCTTGCATGGGGGCTTACAGCACTAAAAATAAAAAAAATAAGAAATTAAAAAATTGTTCATCATGCAGATTTCTGCACAGTGACGAAAACGGCACAGAGCTTGTTTTTCTTGCAGTAATTGGTTGCCTTATGTGCAAACACAGACCCACTGCTTTCTGAGAGGAGAGATCACTGCATAAAAGCTAATATGGCTGACATGAAGCAACTTTCAGAATATAGAAGTCTGAAGTAGAAACCAATGGATTTATAATATTTAGGTGTACTCATTTACTATACAGATGGACAGAAGACCATCGTTGAGTGTTCTTTAACCCCTTTCTGCCATCGGACGTCCTATCCCGTCCATGGTACCTGGACCTGTATGACCACGGACGGGATAGTATGTCCCATGCGATCGGACGCGCTCCCAGGGGAGCGCGTCCGATCGCGGCCGGGTGTCAGCTGATTATCACAGCTGACACCTGGAACTATGTGCCAGGAGCGGTCACGGACCGCTCCTGGCACATTAACCCTTGGCACACCACGATCAAACATGATCGCGGTGTACCGGGGGCACAGGGAAGCATCGCGCAGGGAGGGGCTCCCTGCGTGCTTCCTGAGACCCTCAGAACAGCGCGATGTGATCGCGCTGTTCTGAGGCCTTCCTCCCTGCAAGACTCCGGATCCAAGATGGCCACGGGGTCCTGCAGGGAGGCGGCTTCCTCAGTGCCTGCTGAGAGCAGGCACTGAGAAAGCCTGCAGCACTGCCTTTCACATCGCTGGTCTCACAGAGTGCTGTGCACACTGTCAGACCAGCGATCTGACTTTATACAGTAATGTCCCACCTTGGGACAAAGTAAAAAAGTTAAAAAAAATGAAAATCACATGTGTAAAAAAAAAATCCAAAATATAGGAAAAAAAAAATATTCCCCAATAAATTAATTTCTTCATGTAAATAAAAAAACAAAACAATAAAAGTACACATATTTGGTATCGTCACGTCCGTAATGACCTGCCCTATAGAACTGTCCCACTAGTTAACCCCTTTAGTGAACCCCTTAAAAAAAAAAGCAAAGCAAAAAATCAATGCTTTATCATCATACCGCCGAACAAAAAGTGGAATAACACACGATCAAAAAGACCGATATAAATAAACATGGTACCGCTGAAAACGTCATCTTGTCTCGCAAAAAAACGAGCTGCCATACAGCATCATTAGCAAAAAAATAAAAAAGTTATAGCTCGCAAAATAAGGCGATGCAAAAATAATTATCTTTTATATAAAATTGTTTTTATTGTATAAAAGCGCCAAAGCATAAATAAATGAGGTATCACCGTAATTGTACTAACCCGAAGAATAAAACTGCTTTATCAATTTTACCACACGCGGAACGGTATAAACGCCCACCCAAAAGAAATTCATGAATTGCTGATTTTTGTTCATTCTAACCTCCCAAAAATCGAAATAAAAAGCGATCAAAAAATGTCATGTACTCAAAAATGGTACCAATAAAAATGTAACTCGTACCGCAAAAAATAAGACCTCACATGACTCTGTGGGCTAAAATATGCAAAAATTATAGCTCTCCAAATGTGGGGATGCAAAAATTATTTTTTGCAATAAAAAGCGTCTTTTAGCGTGACAGCTAAAACCCGCTATAAATAGTCAATCAAACCCCCCTTTATCACCACCTTAGTTATGAAAAAATAATAAAATTAAAAAAATGTATTTATTTCCATTTTCCCATTAGGGTTAGGGTTGCGGCTAAAGTTAGGGTTAGGGTTGGGGCTAAAGTTAGGGTTGGGATTAGGGTTAGGGGTGTATTAGGGTTAGGTTTGTGGTTAGGGTTATGGTTAGGGTTGGGACTAGGGTTAGGGGTGTGTTGGGGTTAGGATTGGAGTTAGAATTGGGGGGTTTCCACTGTTTAGGCACATCAGGGGCACTGCAAACGGAACATGACCCCCATCAACGTCTGCATTCCAAAACGTTATTACTTCCTTTCCAAGCCATGCCGTACGCCCAAACAGTTTCCCCCCCCACATATGGGGTATCAGCGTACTCAAGACAAATTGGACAACTTTTGGGGTCCAATTTCCTTGGGAAAAATCAAAAATTTGGGACTAAAAAATCATTTTTGTGGAAAATTGTTTTGTTTTTTTTCACACCCAAGCATTATAAACTTTTGTGAAACACTTGGGGGTTCAAAGTGCTCACAACAGATCTAGATAAGTTCCATAGGGGGTCTAGTTTCCAAAATAGTGTCACTTGTGGGGGGTTTCCACTGCTTAGGCGCATCAGGGGCTCTCCAAACGCGACATGGCGTCCAATCTCAATTCCAGCCAATTTTGGTTTGAAAAAGTCAAACGGTGCTCCTTCCCTTACGAGCTCTGCCCTGTGCCCAAACAGTGGTTTCCCCACATATGGGGTATTGGCGTACTCAGGAGAAATTGCACAACAACTTTATCTGTCCATTTTCTCCTTTTACCCTTGTGAAAATAAAAAAAAGTTTGTAAAAGATCATTTTTGTGACTAAAAAGTTAAATGTTCATTTTTTCCTTCCACGTTTCTTCAGCTCCTGTGAAGCACCTGAAGGGTTAATAAACTTCTTGAATGTGGTTTTGAGTACCTTGAGGGGTGCAGTTTTTAGAATGGTGTCACTTTCGGGTATTTTCTGCCATATAGACCCTGCAAAGTGACTTCAAATGTGAGGTGGTCCCTAAAAAAAAATGGCTTTGTAAATTTTGTTGTAAAAATGAGAAATCGCTGGTCAAATTTTAACCCTTATAATTTCCTAACAAAAAAAAATTTTGGCTCCAAAATTGTGCTGATGTAAAGTAGACATGTGGGAAATGTTCTTTATTAACTATTTTGTGTGACATATTTCTCTGTTTTAAGGAATAAAAATTTGAAGTTTGAAAATTGCAAAATTTTCAAAATTTTCGCAATATTTGCATTTTTTTTCAAAAATAAACGCAAGATACAGTACAGACCAAAAGTTTGGACACACCTTCTCATTCAAAGATTTTTCTGTATTTTCATGGCTATGAAAATTGTAGAATCACACTGAAGGCATCAAAACTATGAATTAACACATGTGGAATTATACATTACACTTTACAAAAAAGTGTGAAACAACTGAAAATATGTCTTATATTCTAGGTTCTCAAAGTAGCCACTTTTGCTTTGATTACTGCTTTGCACACGAAAAGGTGAACGGATGGACTCTACATGCCTGGTTCCCACCTTGAAGCATGGAGGAGTTGGTGTGATGATGTGGGGGTGCTTTGCTGGTGACACTGTTGGGGATTTATTCAAAATTGAAGGCATAGTGAACCAGAATGGCTACTACAGCATCTTGCAGCAGCATGCTATTCCATCTGGTTTGCGTTTAGTTGGATCATCATTTATTTTTCAATAGGACAATGACCCCAAACACACCTCCAGGCTGTGTAAGGGCTATTTGACCAAGAAGAAGAGTGTTGGGGTGCTACGCCAGATGACCTGGCCTCCACAGTTACCAGACCTGAACCCAATCGAGATGGTTTGGGGTGAGTTGGACCGCTCACCTCTTCAATTTTGAATAAATCCCCAACAGTGTCACCAGCAAACACCCCCACACCATCACACCACCTCCTCCATGCTTCACGGTTGGAACTAGGCATGTAGAGTCCATCCGTTCACCTTTTCTGTGTGCAAAGCAGTAATCAAAGCAAAACGTGGCTACTTTGAAGAACCTAGAATACATATTTTCAGTTGTTTCACACTTTTTTGTAAAGTGTAATGTATAATTCCACATGTGTTAATTCATAGTTTTGATGCCTTCAGTGTGATTCTACAATTTTCATAGTCATGAAAATACAGAAAAATCTTTGAATGAGAAGGTGTGTCCAAACTTTTGGTCTGTACTGTATATCGAAGAAATTTTGCCACTAACGTGAAGTACAATATGTCACGAGAAAACAGTCTCAGAATTGCTAAGATCCGTTGAAGCGTTCCAGAGTTATAACCTCATAAAGAGACAGTGGTCAGAATTGTAAAAATTGGCCCGGTCATTAACGTGCAAACCACCCTTGGGGTGAAGGGGTTAATATTTAGCTTGAGGTCTGCTTTAGAGGGAAAACTTCATGAGGATTTTATACCTCAAACTGATGACATATGTCTACAGGCACTTTGAGGTTGATTACATTCCTACCTTGATTGTAGAAATCTATTTTGATATTTCTCAGCAATCCAACTTTTTGCAAAGGAGCTGCAAGTGCTTGGGTTGAGGCATTGCACTTGTAGCTCTCTTGCCCTCCCTTGCTCTAATCCCCATCTGCCACCTGCCAATTGTGTCGGACTAACAAGTCATTATTCTTTCAGTGACATGCCTCCCCTGACCAATATCTCTCACAATTGCCGTTAGTGCCTGTAGCGGTGCACTCACAGATCAACTCACTGGTTCTAGGAATATCGTATGTCATGAGGTCCTTACTGTTCATGTGTTGCCCCTTGCACTAATGGTGCTTGCAAGGGATCTAAGTCAGGGAAAGGAAGTTACTGAATCAAGTGCGACCTGTCAGTCTGACACAGGAGGCAGATGGGAAATAGGGAGGGAGGCAAGAGAACTGCAAGTGAAAAGTCTCACCCTAAGGCAGGGGTCACACTTGCAACTGCAATGCGAGAAACTCACGCGAGTCTCTCGCCTCAATACCCTGCACTCGGAACCGGAGTGTGCGGCGGAATGTATTTCTATGCAGCTTAATGCTACGGTCTGAGTGCCGGATATTGAGGCGAGAGACTTCTGTGAGTTTCTCGCATTGCAGTCGCAAGTGTGAATCCAGTCTAAAAGAACTTGTGGTTCATTTGCATAAGAATTCAACTCTGGATTGCTGAAAAATGCCAAATTAGGTTTTAACAATCAAAGCTTGCATTTCACTGGCTTCAAAGTGCCTGTACATACATGACATTATTCTGAGGTACAAAATCCTCATGACAGGTTCCTTTTCAGGCCTTTCATGGTCAAAATTAAATATGTTTTAAACATTTTCAGAATTGAATTTTAATGGCAGCATTTTAGGTTACATATAACATATTAAAAAAGTCTTATTAATTGAGAAGAGCAAATTAAAAAAAAACACATTAGTTTTGCCATACGTTCTTTGGAGTTTGTTTTTTACATCATTCGCCATGTATTAAGTAGCACATTAGCTTTAATCTACTGTTCATTCCAATTATGATAACACAGTCATCCTTTTTTCTTTTTTTTTTTTTACATTTTATTATTATTTTCATTTTTCAATCATTTGTTTGCTATATTCTGGGAACCATAAGTTCTATTTTACAGTCGATGGAGGTTTGGGAGGGCTTGTTTTTTTTGGGGGGAGACTGGTTGCTTTAATTGATTTCATTTTGGAGTACAAAGCACATATGGATTAATTTTTATTCCTTTTTTGGAGGAGGCATGCACAAAAAAGTAATTTTTCCACTTTTTCAATGACCTTCATTGTGAAGGATAAAGTGTTCACTTTACAATGAAGTTATCTTATGCATGAAAATAAAAAAGGTGCGTGGCACTCCGTGTGGTTGGTGCTCAGGTAGGATTCCACTCCAAAATAATACTATGAGTAACCCGGCATCCAAATGTTAGATGATTTATTTATATATCATACAACTCACTGTTACACTATGACGTTTCGGCCATGCAACATACCTTCATCAGACACTAGTATATACTGTACACAAAATAATATTTCTTTACAAACATGAAAAAAAGGTATACAAAAAATTCAAAAATGTGGATACATAAGGAAAAAAGACACAAAATGTAACAAGAATATTAGTAGTGTTAAATTATGCATAGAGAAAAATGCAATCAGTCTGCAGAATACACAAAGCAAAAATACTTCATATCATAGGAAAATAAAGAAGGGTTTTCCCAACAAGAATTAAGACAATGGAGGAACATGATAATTGGGCTGCAGGTCTTTCTAAAGGTAGATAGTTCTGTCAGTGTGATATGAGATATTCGCTAATAGGAGGCAACCACATCATCCTCGGAGCATAAGGAATATAGAACAAATTGAAATAAAAAAGAAATGAAAGAGAAGACAACATAACTACAAAGTTCTTACCGAATTGGGGAAAAAAAGGAAGCTTCATTAAATGGCAGTGTCAGTGTGATAAGGCATATGGGTGCTAGAGTAAGGCGCTGTGATTTACTGTCTTACCTACTTTTTATTTAGTCCTGGTTATGCACCACGCCATATTGGAGTGTATAATGTGTCCGGATACAGAAGCTGGAAATGATGTCGCCTAGCAGGAGAATCTTGGTAGGATGTATGTCACCAGAAGCGGCATATCGCTACTAGCGATCTCATGTTAGAAATCTGCCACTCAGCAGGGGCTCCGGCTAAAAGTAATTTATAAAGCGCGTTCAGAATGTGTAAAGACTGAATTAAAATAATTAGGTGGATTAACCAGAACGAGGTAAATAAACAGAGAAAAGGAGACAGGAATAAGCAAAGAAAAATAAGGAATATATACTGAAAAAAATCATAAAGTAGAAAAAGATGTAAAAATTAGTAAAAATGAAGAAAAAATAAAAAATAATAATAATTAACAATAAACAAAAAAAATTAAAGAAAAAATTAAATAAAAAATAAAGAATAAAAAATACCAAATTTCAGAGGTCAGAACAAAAGAAAATACATTAGAGAAAAAAAGGTACCCGTCCGTGGCATGGATGATGATGAAGCCTTTTAATTAGTCTAGAAAGAAAGGAATGCAAAATTAATAGCATGTTAGATAAAACTGGAAATTTCATAGTCTGTTACTCCCAATAGGTTCTAAAGTCTGCAGGGTGTGGATCCAGTAGGATAATATACAGTGAAGGAAATAATTATTTGATCCCTTGCTGATTTTGTAAGATTGCCCATTGACAAAGACATGAACAGTCTATAATTTTAAGAGGTAGGTTAATTTTGACATTGAGAGATAGAATATCAAAAATAAAATCCAGAAAATCACATTGTATAAATTACATAAATTTATTTGCATTTTGCAATGAGAAATAAGTATTTGATCCCCTACCAACCATTAAGAGTTCTGGCTCCTACAGACCAGTTAAACGCTCCTAATCAACTCGTTACCTGCTTTAAAGACAGCTGTCTTACATAGTCACCTTTATAAATGACTCCACCCCACAGACTCAGTCAGTCAGACGCTAACCTCTATAACATGGGCAAGACCAAAGAGCTATCTATGGATGGCAACATCATGCTTTGGGGCTGTTTCTCTGCAAAGGGACCAGGACGACCGATCTGTGTACATGAAAGAATGAATGGGGTCATGCATGATGAGATTTTGAGTGCAAACTTCCTTCCATCAGCAAGGGCATTGAAGATGAAACATGGATGGGTCTTTCAAAATGATAATGATCTTCCAAGCACACCACCAGGGCAATGAAGGAGTGGCTTCATAAGAAGCATATGAAGGTCCTGGAGTGGCCTAGCCAGTCTCCAGATCTCAACCACATAGAAAACCTTTGGAGGGATTTGAAAGTCCGTGTTGCCCAGCGACAGGCCCAAAACATCACTACTCTAGAGGAGATCTGCATGGAGTAATTGGTCAACATAACACCAACAGTGTGTGGCAACCTTGTGAAGATATAGCCTATTGGAAACAGTATTCTATACATATAAACTTAATATTCTTTATTTTAATAAGTGTTGAAAGTTTTAAAAAGTGCACGTGCAACAGACAGACAACAATTAACAAAGACCACACAGACAAAAGTATTTTTTACACAAGACAATACAGACTACTGCGGCTGCTCAAACCACTATGGCCTAGAGACCGGGCAGTTTTTTAGAACCATAGAAAAAAAATTTTTCACAAGGGTAACAGAAGAAATTGTGACGCGCACCACACTGAGGTGGTACCAGGGCTATGGGGTACTCGGAGCCGAGCCCATGGAAGTCTATGGGAGTTGTCACTGGCAGCGGGACTCGTTCCGTGGCCCTGGCGGTCATGCAATGGGGGATATTTACAGGGGATTATAAGGATAGGTAGTTTGTGACGCCACCTGTGGTGTCTGATCAATTGGACCAGCGCTGCTATAAGGATCTTCACAGGGGATGTTATGGGGCAGCTGGGTGGTAAGTCTCCCACAGGTGAGACGGGTCCCTGGAAGTCTATGGTGATGATGCAGGGTGTAGGTAATAATTCAGTCACACACAATGCAGCTTCTTTTCATACCTTTTACTTGTAGATGTTTCAGGCAGGTCCCGGGGAGCTGGTCGGGGTGGAGAATGCACATTCGGGATAACCGCTGAGCAGGTTAGAGGCCTCCTTTACTTCATATGTAGGTGAGTCCAAACTTGCATAAAGCAAAGTTAACTCTGCAATCTCCAGCTTTTCTCAATAGCTGTAACGCCCGGCTGACATTGTGGTGGAGCCTTCTATGTCTCTGATTATCAGATGTTGAGAGAACTAAGTCCTTCTATGCTTGGCCTAGCTAAAAGTCCTTGTGCCCCCTGACTCCGGTTACGTATCAGCGCTTAGGGCTGCTCTCTGCGACCTGTAGTCCAGATAGCCTCCGGTTTTCTTGTTACTATGCTTGAAACACTAGCAACGCTTCGGACCCCGGTGTCCGGTGATTTAGTGCAGGTAATCCAATACCTGAAGCACTTCTCTCTGTCTTCTCCACTGTGCCTTCGCCCTGCTTCCCGCTCTTAACATAAGCACTTGTAGCTTCGATGGAAATGTCAGCTTTCTCCAGAGCTCACTGATCCGCTCTCAGTATCCTCCAAGTCCAGACTGGACTGACACTGAACTGCACTGTCCTAAGACAGGAAACTGACTCAATGATCTCAACCGTCCTGAGACAGGAAACTATCTGGGGGATGACTCACTCCTGAGCCTCCCAGAGCTTGACTGACTCACTCTGTCTGAAGACAGGAAACAGACTGGGGGGGATGACTCACTCCTGAGCCACCCAGAGCTTGACTGCTGACTGCTACGTGTCACTACCTTTTATACCCCTGTGGGTGTGTCTGAAGTGTGAGTGACGTGAATGAATATCAAGCGTTGCGGTTACCTTCCTGTGCATTTTCCTGGATTTGTGTGTGCCTGGCATAGCTGGGCCACACATCCCCCCTTGATTAAACACAGCACTCCCGGGCTGTAAAAGAGAAAAAGAAAACATTTTTGTTTCACATATAACATTAACATTTTAACTCATCCCATCCGGGAGGTGAGGATTCTTGAACGTTACAATTTGTACATTAGAAAAAATACAAAAGTATCAAAAGTATCAAACATTCTCATAAATACTAGACAAATTCTTGTGGAGGACCCGCACCAAAAACCTCCCACGTGGGTCCTGGGTGGGCTGCAGGACTTCTGACTGCAGACCTCACTCTAGGCCACACCATACGGGTTTTTCTTCAGAGGTAGATAGCAATGGTTTTGTGTAAAACCAAGATAGTACACCGTGGTGCAAACTATTTACATTAAAGTTTTTGGGCTGGCACAGTCCACAGCCTCGCAGTCCTTGCATGAGAAAAGACACAATTCAAATAAAATCATTAATTCTTCACTTTCACTGTTAACTTTCTAAACTCTTTACCCAGCCGGGCATTCTATTTAAATATGTAAGCTATGTAACATTTTCATACATATCAATAAAAGACAATAAAGTGCAATTTGGCAAAACTTCTTCTTCAAAAACTTTTTACATTCCCTCAGGTGCAGTAAACCCCTGTCTGGGTCCTACTGATTTTCATTTTTCTTGTAAACTTCAATAACGTCTTCCACTCCTGGGGCTGGAACGACGCGGTGTTCTTTTGAACGCATAACAAACAAGTCATGGCCTGCTATCAGCGTTTGAGTGGCCACATTTCTCATTCTAACGGTGGACCCAACGGGTACTTCTTTTCTGTAGGACGCCGATTGCGTCGCTGCAGGGGCCACAGTAACTTGCGATGCAGATTGGGTCACTGATTGCGATACAGATTGCGATGAGTACGCACGGGGCGATGCTGGTGCATGGCCTAGTGTTGTGGGAGCCCGGGACTGGGACGCTGCGGTATTGTATACGTTACCGGCGTCGGGGACGGGGTCTCTGACAATGGAAACATTTAGGGCATACCATCCCTTTAAACCCCAGTGCCGGGTGTAATTAACGATGTCCCCATTTATCAGATCCCTTCCCGGATGACCGATGGGCAGGTGGGATTCCACATCCCGGCGGCTTACAAAGACCCCCTGATAGAGGCCCGGTTCCCGAATAAAGCCCCAGCCCTTGCGGAGTTGAAATTCGGTGACGCACCCCTGACGCCGCGGTTCCCGTCGGGTACCTTTATCTTGGCGGACGGTTTCTTTATCAGCGAAGAACTTTTCATGCCATTCCTGTCGGTCTCGCTGTAACTTTCTCTCTTCCTCCTGCCGTTGTCTCTCTTTCTCGCAGTGTTGCCAAGCATTTCCGGTTTGGAGGTCGTAAGTCACATCATCCAGACGCTCCATCTCGTCCCAGTCGATTTCCGGCAATGATGGCTGGGACCCCTCCGGTGTCCTTACCGGGGAATCGCCTTCTGCTACGGCCTCCTGGCCTGGCTGGCACTCCGGAACGGGCAGGGCCTCCTCAGCCTCCTTCTCCTCCACCTCCGCATCGGTGGGACCAGGTACAGCACTTTTGGGGGCAGCCTCCGGTTTCTTTTTAGCCTTCCTCAGCAGGGAACTTGGAAAATCAGGTGACGGCATTATGCTTGTGGGAGAGAGCACTGCGTCCCACAGCAGCCGCTGTGTCTGGGCACGCCAGCGTCTCTCTGTCTCCTGCAAGTCTGCATGACGCTGGATTAGTCTTCTGAGCACCGCATTTTCTTTCTGCAGCTCCAGCATAGCGGGGTCAGTGTCCCGATCTGGGGACAGCTCCGGCACAGGCAGTAAATCCTCCGGTAAGCAGGGTTTGTACGCCTCCGCTCCTCCGCACAGATTCTCCTGTCCTTCCGCCATCTCGTCCCAGGCCAGACTATAGTTTCCATCAGGAACTGTCTGGTCTCTTCCGTGGAGGCGGGATTTACGTCTCCTCCTCTTTGCATAGAAGATGAAGAGGAGGCGGATTTCCTTAGCAGTGGGGCAGGACCGCACATTATAGTAACATTTTGAGAGGGCGGCCATATCTTTCGCGCCACAGGGGGGGTACACGCCCACGAATGCACGCCCACCTTCTTCACCAGCGCCTCAGGGCGCCAATATGGCGGTAAAATGGCGGTATTTGGCGCCAAAAGTGACAAACAGTCTTTTTCGCATAAAACAGTTCAATAGGCACACAGGACTCACAAATTTTGCAAGTTTCGCATCCTGTTCGTGACGCCAAAAAGAATGACGCGCACCACACTGAGGTGGTACCAGGGCTATGGGGTACTCGGAGCCGAGCCCATGGAAGTCTATGGGAGTTGTCACTGGCAGCGGGACTCGTTCCGTGGCCCTGGCGGTCATGCAATGGGGGATATTTACAGGGGATTATAAGGATAGGTAGTTCGTGACGCCACCTGTGGTGTCTGATCAATTGGACCAGCGCTGCTATAAGGATCTTCACAGGGGATGTTATGGGGCAGCTGGGTGGTAAGTCTCCCACAGGTGAGACGGGTCCCTGGAAGTCTATGGTGATGATGCAGGGTGTAGGTAATAATTCAGTCACACACAATGCAGCTTCTTTTCATACCTTTTACTTGTAGATGTTTCAGGCAGGTCCCGGGGAGCTGGTCGGGGTGGAGAATGCACATTCGGGATAACCGCTGAGCAGGTTAGAGGCCTCCTTTACTTCATATGTAGGTGAGTCCAAACTTGCATAAAGCAAAGTTAACTCTGCAATCTCCAGCTTTTCTCAATAGCTGTAACGCCCGGCTGACATTGTGGTGGAGCCTTCTATGTCTCTGATTATCAGATGTTGAGAGAACTAAGTCCTTCTATGCTTGGCCTAGCTAAAAGTCCTTGTTCCCCCTGACTCCGGTTACGTATCAGCGCTTAGGGCTGCTCTCTGCGACCTGTAGTCCAGATAGCCTCCGGTTTTCTTGTTACTATGCTTGAAACACTAGCAACGCTTCGGACCCCGGTGTCCGGTGATTTAGTGCAGGTAATCCAATACCTGAAGCACTTCTCTCTGTCTTCTCCACTGTGCCCTTCGCCCTGCTTCCCGCTCTTAACATAAGCACTTGTAGCTTCGATGGAAATGTCAGCTTTCTCCAGAGCTCACTGATCCGCTCTCAGTATCCTCCAAGTCCAGACTGGACTGACACTGAACTGCACTGTCCTAAGACAGGA
The DNA here is from genome assembly GCA_033576555.1 of Oophaga sylvatica. Lineage (NCBI taxonomy): Eukaryota > Metazoa > Chordata > Amphibia > Anura > Dendrobatidae > Oophaga > Oophaga sylvatica. The sequence goes on from JARQOD010000001.1 coordinate 252,950,279, forward strand.
AACTGACTCAATGATCTCAACCGTCCTGAGACAGGAAACTATCTGGGGGATGACTCACTCCTGAGCCTCCCAGAGCTTGACTGACTCACTCTGTCTGAAGACAGGAAACAGACTGGGGGGATGACTCACTCCTGAGCCACCCAGAGCTTGACTGCTGACTGCTACGTGTCACTACCTTTTATACCCCTGTGGGTGTGTCTGAAAGTGTGAGTGACGTGAATGAATATCAAGCGTTGCGGTTACCTTCCTGTGCATTTTCCTGGATTTGTGTGTGCCTGGCATAGCTGGGCCACACAATTGGACCCGAAAAGTTGTAGTCCAATTTGTCCTGAGTACGCCGATACCCAATATGTAGGGGTAAATAACTGTTTGGGCACACAGCTTGGAAGGGAAGGAGCACCGTTTGACTTTTTCAATGCAGAATTGGCTGGAATTGAGATCGGACGCCATGTCGCGTTTGGAAAGCCCCTGATGCGCCTAAACAGTGGAAACACCCCAATTCTGACTCCAATACTAAGCCTACCACACCCTAACGCTAATCCCAGCCCTAACCATAACCACATACCTAACCCTAACACACCCCTAACCCTAATCCCAACCCTAACCCTAATCCCAACCCTAATTTTAGACCCAACCCTAACCCTAACTTTAGCCCCAACCCTAACTTTATCCCTAACCCTAATGGGAAAATGGAAATAAATACATTTATTTTATTTTTTTATTTTTCCCTAACTAAGGGGGTGATAAAGGGGGGTTTGATTTTCTATTTATAGCGGGTTTTTATGTTCAGCAGCTAAAAGACGCTTTTTATTATCCATATTTTGGCCCACAGTCATGTGAGGTCTTGTTTTTTGCGGGACGAGTTGACGTTTTTATTGGTACCATTTTCAGGCACATGACTTTTTTGATCGCTTTTTATTGCGATTTTTGGTAGGCAGAATGAACAAAAAACAGCAATTCATGAATTTCTTTTGGGGGGGGAGCGTTTATACCGTTCCGCATGTGGTAAAATTGTTAAAGCGGTTTAATTCTTTGGGTCAGTACGATTACAGCGATACCTCATTTATATCTTTTTTTATGTTTTGGCGCTTTTATACAATAAAAACTATTTTATATAAAAAATAATTATTTTTGCATCACTTTATTCTGAGAGCTATAACTTTCTTGTTTTTTCGATGATGATGCTGCATGGTGGCTCGTTTTTTGCAGAACAAGATGATGTTTTCAGCGGTACCATGTTTATTTATATTCATCTTTTGATCGTGTGTTATTCCACTTTTTGTTTGGCAGTATGATGATAAAGCTTTTTTTGCCTTCGTTTTATAGGGTTCACTAAAGGTGTTAACTAGTGGGACAGTTTTATAGGTTGGGTCGTTATGGGAGCGGCAATACTAAATATGTGCACTTTTATTGTTTAGATTTTTTAATTCAAATATTAATTTATTGACAGAATATTGTTTTTTTTATTATTTTTCATTTTTTTAATATTTTTACAATTATTTTTAAAAAAATTATTTAATTCTTACTTTTACACTGTGTCTCATTATGGGACACTCATTTTCTGCAGGCTGATCCCTTATATGGCAAGAAATCTGCATGCCATATAAGCTGTTAGCGATGCATGGATTTTACACTGACCTCAGAGACTTCCTGGTCATCACGGCGCATGACAGGAAGTCTCTGAGCTCTGGTAACCCTGATGTCATCATGACAACATTGGGTTACCATGGGAGCAATCGGGACCCCACGTCACGATGCTGGGTCTCCATTCCAAAGGCAGAGGGGCTGTCAGAGCTGACAGCCCTTCTGCCTGCTCCAGAAAGCTGCGATCTTGTTTGATCGCAGTGTTCCGGATGGTAAAGTGCCGGAATCGGTCCGCGACCGATCCTGGCACTTGCTGCCAGGTGTCAGCTGTGAGAATCAGCTGACACCCGGCCGCGATTGGCCGCGCTTCCCCCGTGAGCGCGGCTGATCCCGTCCATGGTCATAAGGGCCCAGGTCACATGGACAGGATAGTACATCCCAAGTCAGAAAGGGGTTAATGACCAAATACTTATTTTCCACCATAAATTGCAAAATAAATATTGTCAAATCAGACAAGGTGATTTTCTGGATTTGTTTTCTCATTTTGACTCTCATTGTTGTGGTCTACCTATGATGTCAATTACAGGCCTCTCTCATCTTTTTAAGTGAGAGAACTTGCACAATTGGTGGCTGACTAAATACTTTTTTTCCTATATATCTATATATATAGATATATATATATATCTATATATATATACAGTGCCTTGCAAAAGTATTCGACCCCCTGGAACTTTTTAACCTTTTCCCACATATCATGCTTCAAACATAAAGATACCAAATGTAAGTTTTTGGTGAAGAATCAACAACAAGTGGGACACGATTGTGAAGTTGAATGAAATTTATTGTTTTTTTTTAATTTTTGTGGAAATACAAAAAATGAAAAGTGGGGCATGCAATATTATTCGGCTCCTTTACTTTCAATGCAGCAAACTCACTCAAGAAGTTCATTGTGGATCTCTGAATGATCCAATGTTGTCCTAAATGACTACTGATGATAAATATAATCCACCTGTGTGTAATCAAGTCTCCGTATAAATGCACCTGCTCTGTCTCAGGGTTCAGTTTGAAGCACAGAGAGCATCATGAAGACCAAGTAACACAACAGGCAGGTCCGTGATACTGTTGTGGAGAAGTTTAAAGCCAGATTTGGATATAAAATGATTTCCAAAACTTTAATACAGTAAAGATGTGTATCTTCGTACCGTGTTAGCCAGTAGATAGAAAAATATTTAGAATTGAGAGTCCTCAGTGGTTGATACCTTTTAATGGCTAACTGAAAAGATGGTAACTAATTGCAAGCTTTCGAGACTACTCAGGTCTCTTCATCAGGCAAAGACTAATACAAAATCTGAAGAATCACATATTTATACACAACACAGCACAGAAAAAATGCAATAGATGAGACAAGTGACGTGAAGCAGAATTGTCATTATGGGAGAGGGATGAACAGTTGTGGCAATAAATATTGGACTAGTTCATAAATAAGGAGTGTGAAAGTTTTATTGTCCTCTGATTGGGGTCTGGTAATGTTTTGTGATGTTCTCACAGGGTCTTTGATGCAAATTCCTTAATTGATGTAATAGGCCATAAATCCATGTGATAGGTTCATTCCAGCATTGAGAGTGTCAAAGGTCACCATCAATTTGTATTCGCAAATTCTCCTGTGTCTCTGAGATGTGAAATCAAGCATCCAACATCAGTGCCCAGGAGAGAAAGGCTATACAGTCTCTGAAAACCAACAAAGAAATCATCATTAAACCTGCTGACAAGGGAGGTGCAATAGTCATGATGAACACATCAGACTATATGAAGGAAGCAAACAGACAACTTACAGATACACGCTACTACAGAAAACTGGAGTCGGACGCTACACAGGACTATTACAAGGAACTAAGCAAGTTGGTATCTTGTCTGCCTGACAAATCCATAAGAGCCGATGACCTGATACCAGAGAGTCCAAGAACAGGGACATTCTACATGCTTCCCAAAATCCACAAATCTGGAAATCCAGGAAGGCTGATTATTTCATGTGTGGACACCCTTACTGAGCAGGTATCTGGATGGGTAGAGGGCATTCTTAAACCCCTGGTAAAGGATACACCCAGCTACATTCAGGACACAACTGACCTACTGAATAAACTAGCGGCAATAGGTCCCCTACCAGAAGGAACCATCTGGCCACCATGGATGTGGAATCTTTGTACTCTAATATCCCACACCAGGATGGATTAAATGCCTGCAAAGTCTTCATGGAAAACACCGAGAATGATGCTGATTCTGTGGTGAAACTCACAAAATTCATCCTCACCCACAATTACTTTGAATTTGACAACAAGATCTATTTACAGGAGACTGGCACAGCGATGGAAGTAAAATGGCTCCACAGTATGCAAATCTTTTCATGGCCAAGCTTGAAAGCGACTTTCTGTCCTCATGTCCCATCAGGCCTCTGGCCTACTACCGCTACATTGATGACATTTTAATCATCTGGACGGAGTCTGAGCAACAGCTAAAGATGTTCCATGAACAGTTCAATCAATTTCATCCCACCATCAATTTAAACACTCAACTACTCCAGCACTGAAATTAACTTTTTAGACACCATCATTAAGCTAAAGGACAATGAAATAGAAAACATCCCTGTATCAGAAGCCAATCGACCGTCCGACATACCTTAAATGGGACAGTTTCCATCCAAAACACATAAAAAACTCTATTGTCTACGCCAAGCCATCAGATACAACGGTATATGTTCCAACCCCATGGATAGAGATGAACACCTTGGTCGCCTTAGAAAGACCTTTTTAAATCAGGGCTACCATCCAAGAACAATTGAAAACCAAATTACAAGAGCCACCAGAATATCAAGGAATCACCTGCTACATTAGAAAACTAAAGAAGAAAATAACCGGGTGCCTCTAGTGGTCACCTACAATCCAAATCTGGAGATGCTAAGGGGAGCTGCACGGAAACTACAACCTTTACTACAAAAAGATGCCTGATTACAATCCATATTTCCAGACCCCCCACTACTGTGTTTTAGGCAACCCCCAAATCTAAGAAGCATCATTGTCAGAAGTTCCCTGTCCTCTCCAACAGCTGCAGGAACCTTTCCTTGCAACAAGAAGAAATGCAAACCTGTCCATCTATAATGACCACGGACAAGATAAAGATCCCCAACTCACATCAGGACTACAAGATCCCAGGTACTTTCAGCTGCATCACATCTAATGTGGTGTACCTAATTATATGTACTAAATGTCCAACTGGGGGTCTGTATGTGGGGGATTCAGGGCAAAAACTTAGAACAAGGATGAATTCTCATCGCCACACAATAAGAGAAAAAAGAATGGATTTACTGTGGCCAAACACTTTTGCATCCCCGGTCATAGCATGTTGGACATGAAATTACTTGTACTGAAAGGTGATTTCACATCTCAGAGACACAGGAGAGTTTGCGAATACAAATTGATGGTGACCTTTGACACTCTCAATGCTGGAATGAACCTATCACATGGATTTATGGCCTATGACATCAATTAAGGAATTTGCTTCAAAGACCCTGTGTTATGATTTGGTAGCTGAGTAGAGCAGGCAAAAACGGCAATACACCAGAGAGGTTGGAATCTACTGGATTGCAGTACCCTGACTAACCACCACAACTAAAGGCAGCCGTGGAGCGTTCCTACGTTGGTCCTAGACGCCTCGTCACAGCCTGAGAGGTTAACTACACCTAAAGATAAAAGAGGAAAGCTATCTGCCCCGGAGCAGATCCCCAAAGAACATAGGAAGCCCCAAACATGTAATGGCAGTTAGACAAGAGGAAATACAGACACAGACAGAAAATAGTAAGAGCAAACGTTGGGGCCCAATCTGCCTAGAAAGAAAAAGGATAGGAAGGACATTTACAGCAATCCAAAAAACCCTAAAAAATACCAACTCTACTAATTGCAAAAACACCTGAGATCACACGACCTCAACCACCTAAATTAGTTCTCTGGTGTAACAAAACTAAGCCGCAGCCACTGAAAAAACTGGAAAAGGCAAATGAACAAATAACAGTGGCTCAGATAAACAGAAGGGACACAAGCCCCCGGAGGGGACCTGGCTGACCTCCACAGAAGTGCAGGGAACAATGCAAAAAGCAAGCACAAAAATAAAAACAGAAAATATCTTACTGAGAGCAGGAGAAGAGGCAAGACTCAGCAAACTTCCAAGTGAACCAGGAAACACAGTTGAGACAAGAACAATGATCACCAGCAACCATGATGGGAGGGAACCTCCCTTATATAAGACCTGTCTGTAACTCCTGATTGCCAATCCTCATTGAATGGTTCAGTACTGTTTGTAACCACCAGAGGGAGCTTCTGCTCAGAATTCATTTCTAACACATTCACAACACCCTGTGAGAACATCACAAAATATTACCAGACCCCAATCAGAGGACAATAAAACTTTCACACTCCTTATCTATGAACTAGTCCAATATTTATTGCCACAACTGTTCATCCCTCTCCCATAATGACAGTTCTGCTTCACGTCACTTGTCTCATCTATTGCATTTTTTCTGTGCGTGTTGTGTAAAAATATGTGATTCTTCAGATTTTGTATTAGTCTTTGCCTGATGAAGAGACCTGAGTAGTCTCGAAAGCTTGCAATTTGTTACCATCCTTTCAGTTAGCCATTAAAATGTATCAACCACTGAGGACTCTCAATTCTAAATATTTTTCCAAAACTTTAAACATCCCAAGGAGCACTGTGCAAGTGATCATATTGAAATGGAAGGAGTATCATACCACTGCAAATCTACCAAGACCCAGGCCATCTTTCTAAACTTTCATCTCAAACAAGGAGAAGACTGATCAGAGATGCAGCCAAGAGGCCCATGATCACTCTGGATGAACTGCAGAGATCTACATCTGAGGTGGGACAGTCTGTCCATAGGACAACAATCAGTCGTTTCACTGCACAAATCTGGCCTTTATGGAAGAGTGGCAAAAGAAAGACATTTCTCAAAGATATCCATAAAAAGTGTCATTTAAAGTTTGCAACAAGCCACCTGGGGACACACCAAACATGTGGAAGAAGCTGCTCTGGTCAGATGAAACCAAAACCAACTTTTGGCAACAATGCAAACGATATGTTTGGCTTAAAGGCAACATGCTCATACCTGAACACACCATCCCACTGTCACACATGGTGGTGGCAGCTCATGGTTTGGGCCTTCTTTTCTTGAGCAGTGAAGGGAAGATGGTTAAAATTGATGGGAAGATGGATGGAGCCAAATACAGGACCATTCTTGAAGAAAACCTGTTGGAGTCTGCAAAAGACCGAGACTTGGACGGAGATTTGTCTTCCAAAAAAGACAATGTCCCAAAACATAAAGCAAAATCTACAATGGAATGGTTCACAAAAAACTTTAGGGTTAGAATGGCCAAGTCAAAGTCCAGACCGAATTAATCGAGATTCTGTGGATAGAGCTGAAAATGCTGTTCATAAACGTCTACATCCAACCTCATGAGCTCAAGCTTTTGCCAAGGAAGATGGGCAGAATTTCGTCTCTCGATGCAAAATGATGAGACATACCCAAGCGACTTCAGATTTTAATGCAGCAAAAGGTGGCGCAACAAAGTATTAAGTAAAAGGGGTAAATAATATGCCGGCCCACTTTTCAGTTTTTTTTTTTTCCACAAAAAATTTTAAAATAACCAATAAATTTCTTTAACTTCACAATTGTGTCCCACTTGTTATTGTTTTCCAAATTAGTGTTGAGCGATACTGCTCGATATCTAAAAATATCGGATCGGAATGGTATCCGATTCACTAAAAATCGGCGATCCCCGATACCGATACGGAAGCCCATGTAAGTCTAGGGGAACCAAATATGACATTAAAAAAAAACCATTCTTGCCTTGTTGGTTAATTGTCTAAAGGGGAAAAACAACAAAGAGTAATGTAGAATGTTTGGGGGGGTTTTGAGGGAATAAAGGCTCTTTTGTTTAACCAATGCATTGGAATAGCTTTAATAATTTTTTTTTGGGAAAAATACGTTTGGATTGAAACAAATTGACAATGTTGTTAACCTTTTTTCTATTTTGGCAAAAATGTAGTTTCACAACTTCCTTTGCTCTTCATTTTTAACTTTTCACACTTTTCCTTCATAATCTTCAGCAGCATCATCTTTCTCATAATTATTCTCATCTTCACCTTTTAATTTTCTTTAAACTTCTTGCTATTCTGTTTTTTTAATTATCTATTGTTTTTATTAAAACTATTAATCTTCTTATATTCAAATTCTTCATCTTCTTCCTCTTCATCTTCTTATAATATTCTTATTTGTGACGAGATTCTGTACTTGTAATCTGTAAAAGTATGAATTTTTCATTCTTCCGTTCTTGCTGTCACAAAAGATTTTAAATTACAACGTATTTGTCCGTGTTCAGTTTAGCCTGCGCGGACATTTTCCGGGGGCACACGAGGAGGAACGGACTCACCCCCATACAGCTTAGTCTTCTTCGTTAAAATTTTTAGAGCATATATTTTGTCTTCTTTTGGTCTTATACTTCATGTTTTTGCTTTTGATCTTTGCTTATTGTTCTTCTGTCTCTTGTTCTGTTTTTGTAGTTTGTCTTAACCTTTTTGTCCTGTTGGTGATTTCTTCTGGGTAATCTTTTATTTTTTTTTGTGATGGTGTTCAGGGTGGTTGGCTTCATGTCGGGGTCCTTTTTTGTCGTCATCTTCTTCTGGGTGGTCTTTAAGGGGTCTAATTTCCGGAAAGCTGCGTTATGGAACCGGGGGTATCAGATGAGCAAGAGACAAGGAAGTAACGAGGGCCAAACTGACTTGCTGGAACCGGAGGGGCAGCAGAAGGAAAAGAGGCAAGTCACAACCGGTACCAGCTGACGTTACTGGACAGGTTACTAGAGGAGGTCCTGTGCTCAAAGCATACAAGGACCAGCAGACGTTGGTGGAACTCGGATAGGAGAGGAGGACCTAGGCCAAAGGCAGGGGAGAACCATTGAGGTACGGACCCCGGAGGGTAGAAAGGAAAAGAGGCAATGCACAACCGAGTACCAGCTGACGTTACTGTGACAGGTTACTAAGCAGGGGTCCTGTGCTCCAAAGCACTACCAAGGACCAGCGACGTTGGTGGAAATCGGATCGGAGATGGAGGACCTAGGGCCAAAAGGGAAATGGGGAGAAACAGTTGCGGTACTGGACCCCGGAGGGTAGCAGAAGGAAAAGAGGCAATGTCAACCGAGTAAGCTGACGTTATGGACAGGTTTATAAGCAGGAGGACCTGGCTCCAAAGCAAACCAAGGACCACAGAGTTGGTGGAAATCGGATCGGAGATGGAGGCCCTAGGCAAAAGGCACTGGGGAGAACAGTTGACGGTACTGGACCCCGGCGGTAGCAGAAGGAAAAGAGGCATGTCACAACCGAGTACCAGTGAGTTACTGTGACCGGTTTAAGCAGGAGGTCCTGTGCTCCAAAGCATACCAAGGCCAGCAGGTTGGTGGAACCGGGGTATGGAGATGGAGGCATAGGCCAAAGGCCTGGGGGACCGTTGACGGTACTGGACCCGGACGGGTGCAGAACGCACCATGAAAATGTAAGTTGACAGGCGCAAGCCGTCCGCAGTTACCGAATCCACGTCCTAAAATGGGTGCTTGTCCTATTGTACAATGGAAACAGCCTTTTTTAATATCCCAGCACCATAGGAATACCTAAACTGAGGTACCTAGGTCGGCAACCCGAATGAACACGACAGAAATTATTGGAGGTAATTGAGTTCAACTGCCAGGAAACGCTGTGTGCTGTAACCAGGCTGGCCGGAGTCAGTCCCCCCCAATTACTTAGAGCAAAAAATGGCGGTGTTGTAGCCCAGGGAGTAGAGTTCAGGTGGTAGAAAGAGAACATAACCCGGAGACAGGAAAACGTTGCCAAACAGTTATTTAATCTGAAAACGGACAGGCAAATTCAGGTGAGATCCTCCTTGTTCATTTTCAGAAAGTAAGCGTAAAATTCTTGAGGTAGTCGCTGCGACGGTCTGTTAATAACCCCCTGCAGCACTAAAGACGTGCTCAGATAATTCAAATGGAGCAGGGCAAGCCGACCTCCAATGCTTTCTGGCTAAGCTTGGCCATGTATCCAACTTAGAGACCCAAAATTTGAAAGGGAAGAGGGGTTCTGGGAGTACCTTAGAGGGAAAGCCAAATAGTTGCACCTCTTCGGAAATGTTTCTTCCTGGTGATGGAGCCTCTGGATGGTGTAACCTTGTGGCGCTGTCAAAAACTTCGCCACTTTGTAACATACAGCTCTTGCCCTGTGCAGAGGGCGCTGCTTGTCTCCCTCTTGTTGTAGAGGTGTTACACTGCCTCGAGCACAGAGAGCTTTGTAAAGCAGACCCAGCAGCTCTCTCGGTGGAAGGACAACAGTATGGATTGACCGTGTGTCTTGGTACCTGATTTTCGGTCCGTTCCCGGTTGATGGGTTTTGTAAGTTGTCCGGGTAGCGAGGGTCTAGGGGGTGTACACCCAATAATTGACGTGGTGAGAAATGGGGCGATGCGGCGGTGTTTCTCGGCATGAAGATGAATCAACCTGTGTTGCAGACTCCCAAGGGCCCAACAAAGGCTGCCTTGGAAGAGGCGCATCTCTGCCTCCTTGTCACCCCACCCTCACTCTAATATGACTAGAGCGTTGTGTCCCTCCCTCTGTAGGGTTTCTTCCTCTCATTGACTCCTCCTCTCCTCATCCTCCTCACAAAGTGAGCCCGCCCAGCCCTTTTTTGAGGAACACATGCGGACTGTCCTGAAGGTAATTGAATTTTTGTCCTCATCCTCCACCTTTCCAAAAACCTCTTCCTTTAGTGCTTTCAGTGATTTTGAACAGGCAGTAAGGGGGACAGTCATGCGACTAGTGATCTCTGCCTCGCCATCCGCGTTGAGACATAAAAACGCACGCAAAAGGTCGCAGTGCCCTTCATGAGGCCCACTCAGTTGTGGTGAAGTGTGAACGGCGCAAATTGCGAGGATTGCGTGTTGCAGCTGATCTCCATTCTGCTGGCTGCTGCTCACAAAAAACGCTCCAAATATGTAAGGGGAAATTTCCACTGGTGGGTACGTCCATATGATGCGATTTTTAGGAAGGCAAAAATCTGACTTGCAGAGTGCAATGCGCGATCTGGCCATGCTGGAACGTCACAAGTGAGCCCCACTCAGGGGACCTTGTGCAGCAGTGCATCAAGCCCGGATAGTCCCTCAAAAAACTCTGCCGACCAAGTTGAGCACATGTGCCAGACATGGGTATGTGAGTGAGGTTGCCAAGGCCCAGAGCTGCACCGATTTCGCCATTGTAACATACCAAGCCTGGCGGAGATTAGCTGACAAAAACCACCGTCGCTTCCTGCCGATGGATCCCAGAGCTCCTGCGTGTGTGGCTTCGATTCCCCCCCCATGGAAAATTTAAATTTTAGGACGGCCTGTTGACGGGTTTTGGGCCCGGCTGTGTATATCGGTCGAACAGGTAAACGTTCCGGGCATGTGGAGGTATACGTGACGGCTCGGCAGCGATGTTTGAGGAAATGGGGGTGGAGGAGGATCAAGTGTACAGACTGGATTCCTGCAAAAACCTTGGAGTTGGAGAACAGTACAGGCCACTGGCAAGTTGTACCCGGCTCCCAACATTGACCCCAAAGGGAAATGAGGGAAAGGTATCGTCCCTGGCCATGGGTATGGTCCACGCATCGTGGTCAGGGGACCCTTCTGGGCGTTTAGTAGGCATGTTTAATGTTTCCCTCGACTGTTTTTGCAGAGCGGGACGGCTTGCCTGCTGAAATAAAATCGGCTTGGCACTTAATTGTGGGATGCCAATGCCATTAAGTTTCCCGAAATGTCAGTCTCCACCAGCTGAATGACAGCATTTAAGGGACAGGAGTTTTGCAATGCCGCATTCAGAGCCTGTGTGTGGGGTTGGTTTGCCGGTTGGCCCTTTTATCCCATGCCTGTGGTACGATGGCTGTTTTGTGGTTCTGGGAGTGTGACGATGACTGTGAACTTGCTGCTGTGGGTGAATAACAGTTTGTCTATGGAAACAGTGACCGAGGTTCTTCCATGGAGATCCTGTGAGGAAGCCGAACCAGGTGTGTGTGAGGGAGGTAGAGGCTCCAAAGACCTGAAGATGAGGTGCTGCTGTAGTTGGCCTACATCTCCCGTGTGTCTTTGTAACTCGCTACGTGTTTTCCGTATATGTTACTATTTGTGGTTTGGTTATGATATTTTTCCTCTTTAACTTTTTTCTTACCGTTGCATTGAACATAGCAAATATCATTACAAGTCGTCAAAAAAGGACCACGCAGTGCAAGTCATGGGAGCGCCAATTTTGACATTTGTAAGAGAATGCTCCCAAAGTGCCCAAATGGGGGGAACAGGCAAGCAGCTGGCCTACCTCTCCTCCTTTTGTACCGTTGGGCCATCTTTCTCAGGTGCTCCCACCACCTTCCTGTTGCTCCGCCATGTTGGGTCCGGACTTCTCATCTCCACTCCCTCTTCAACACCTGTGCTGGTGGTGGTTGGGCGCACCATGCCCAAAAAACCGGCACTGAGTTCATCATCATCATGAGATGCGTTTGCGGTGTGTGTCTATCGGCATGGGCCCCCGCTCTTCATATTGAGAGAGACACAAACTGTTGGGGAAACACGCATACCCCTTTTTCAAATTGAGAATTTCTGCTTGCCTGGCCCGTGTTTGCGGGCCAAAAGATTCTGAGAACAGAAGCAGAGACCAGCTGGCTCCTGTACAGAACTTTGATGCCTGGGCAATTTGACAGGGGTGAACAGCGATGGTTGCTCAACAGTGTTGTGTTTGAGAGGAGGTGGAAGGGAATTTTAAGTTTATGCATTGGCTGCACCCCAACCAACACGGTTCAATTTGTTCTTCCCGCGAGGGGGGCATGCCGAGCTCTACCAAAGTGCGCAAAAGGAACGCTCACAGGGATAAATGGTGGATGCTTGTCACTGGGGGGGCAGCAGCCACAGAATCCCCCCGTTCCCCTGTGAATCACGGCCACGACCCGTGCCTTACCACTGATTCTTCATTTGGTAGATTGATAAGAAAGTCAGAAAAGTTATAAGGCCTAAGTGTGGTTTTTCCCCAGAGATGAAGTAAACATGAAACACAATGTTCAAATTGTAAAGGCTACCCTTGCTATTTTTTTGTGTTTGCAACAATTTTTTGGTACGGATGGGGGGGTCCATAAAAATTTATTTTTTTAAAAGGAAAAGGAGCAAACCCAATTGGGGGGGAAAAAAAAAAGGATGAGGCATGAGACCCCAGCAGGTAAAGCAGCGTGCTTGAAAGAAAGGACGTGTGTGCCTAAAAAAATAAAAAACCAGAAAAGTGAACTGAAACACAACGTTCACAATTTGAAGGTATCCTTTTTACTTTTATTTTTTTAAAACCAATGTATTGGATCGGAGAAAGCCTCACACTAATAGATTATATTTTTTTTTAAAGGGAAGGGCAAACCAATTTTGGAGAAAATAAAAGGATGAGGCACTGAGCCGAGCAGAGTAAAGCAGCAGTGCTTGAAAAAAAACTGGAGGTGAGTGATAAAAATAAAAAACACAACAAGTAAAGAACAATTTCCCAAAATCTGTAAAAGGTCCCCCTTTGTCTATTTATAGTTTTTGAACCAATGTATTGGACGGTGGAAGGGTCCACTAATAGTTTTTTTTTAAAGGAAGGGGGCAGAACCAATTGGAGGAATAAAGGATGGGCACTGAGCCCGCCCCGCAGGTAAAGCAGCAGTGCTTGAACAAAAAACGGAGGTGATGTGCATCAAAAAAAAAAACACAGACTGAAGAAAACACTGAAACAAAAATTTTTCAAATTTAAAAGGCTATCCTTTGTCTATTTATAGTTTTTAAAAACCAATGTTTGGGTAGGGAGGAAAGGCGTAATAATAGTTTATTTATTTTAAATGGAAGGAGCAAACCCAAATTTGGGGAAGGAAATAAAGGGGATGAGGCATGGAACACGTCAGCAGAGTAAAAGCCGGGGGCTTGAAAGTAAGGAGGTGAGTGCATCAAAAAAAAAAAACACAGACTGAAGTAACACGAAAACAATGTTCAAATCTGTAAAAGGCTACCCTTTGTTACTTCTAAGTGTTGAACAATGTATTGGATGGAGGAAAAGCGCGTCACAAAAATAATTATATTTTTTTAATGGAATGGAGCGAACCATTGGAGAGAAAAAAAAAGGAGGGCATGAGACACTCAGCAGAGTAAAGGCAGGCTTAACAGTAAGGGGGGGTTGCACTCAAAAAAAAAAAAACAGACTGAATAACACTGAAACAAATGTTCACATTGTGAAGGCTCCCCCTTTGTTATTTATAGTTTTGCAACCATGTAGGATAGGGAAGCGGTCACCAAAATTTAAAAATTATGGGGAAGAAAATGAAGAAAAAAAAAGAGTCTGGAGGAACGTGCAGATGTAAAAGCTTGCATGCAGACAAACTGCGGGGTCCCCTGATCACACACACTTGAAGAGCTGTTAAAACAAACTGGGGGCAAAGGAACTTTAACAGCGGTTGGGTGTTACTGCTCACACACTAAAAACCAATTTAACTGTCCCTCAGATACCAGCAGCGTTCGTCCCTAAATGTTCCAGCACGTGAGTAAAAGGCGGCGGCGCCTTTTTTAGTGCATTCAAAATTTTATTTTTCCCCAATCACACCATCCATATTAAAGGGCCCCCACAGTACAGGGGTGCCCAACTTCTTAGGGGTTCCTATTGGTGAAAAATACTTTCCTCTCAAAGAATTATGGGAACTTCTTTTTCCCGGTATACGAATATGGAAAATATCGAAACAAAGTATCGAAAAGGCCCTAGAGCTAATATCGGGGGGGAACCGAATTGCGGTACGTATCGCTAACATATTCCCCCCCCAAAAAATTTAATTTTGGTATTTTTGTTTGCAGCATGTATGTGAGAAAGTTGAAAACGGGGGGCCAATTTTCCAAGGCATGTATATTAAAAAAATATATTTAATAATTTTATATTATTATATATTTTTTAAAATAAAGTTTTTTTAAATTTTTTTAAAAATTTCAATGGGAAATGGGGATGCAAATGTTTTGGCACCCGCTGGTTTGAACCCCATTAGCCTTCCCTTTTTCAAGTTTCCGGCTTGTAAATGGGGGTTTTTGCCCGCCGGTCTTTTAATTCTTTTTTGAGGGTTTTTCATCCATTCATCTTTGGAAAAATTTTCCCCTTCTATAGACTCCTGGGTTATCTTGCATGCCCTTATTTTTTTGGTCGCCCCCGTTTTAATGTTTTTAGATCAGGGGTGGGAAGGCCCTTGTAAAAAATTTAGTTCCTTTGAGGGAAATTTGGATTTTTACATTGTTTTTGGATCATTATCCATTTGTAGAAACATCCTCTTTCTTCAGCTTTTTAAAAATGGTTTTGTTTGATCAAGAATTTTTGATATTTATTGCAAAAATCTATTCTTCCCCTTTACCATGAAATGTTCCGTTCCCCTTTGGGTGCAAACCCCAAAAAAAAAAAATGATTTTTCCCCTTCGTTCTTTATGCTTGGCGAGTGTTCTGTTCCGAAATTTGGGGGAAAAATTAAGTTAAATGATCCTTAAAATGGTAAAGTTAAGATGACTTTTTTTTTTTGATTTTGGGAAAATAAAATATATTGTCTTTTTTTACATTTTAAAAATGCAAAAAAAAAAAGTAAAATGCAATTTTTTTGGACCCTTGGGAAAATTTTTTTTGGGTAAAAAATTTACCAAGGTTTTCAGACCTTAATTAGCCTGTTGGTTTAGGCTGGTTCACTATAAAAGGAAAAAGCCAGGTGAGCATATTTACCAGATTT
>JARQOD010000001.1:252965849-253007383 GCA_033576555.1 Oophaga sylvatica
TCCCGTCACTGCCAGTACTTCCATCAATGCCTGTAAGCCCCTCACTATTGGTACTCCCGTCACTGGTGGTACTCACGTCACTGCGGGTGCATTGATATAGGTAGATAACCCACAAAACATAACCTCTCCAGATACCCTCATCAATACTCACTCAGATGCCTGCGGAACTGGGCCTGGATCCTGGCGACCCTCTCGCTGGAGCGGTACTGTAGGTCCGCCATTTTTTTTCTGATCTGGCTAGGGGTCCGCTCCACCCCAAAGTGTCTCAATAGTCCCCTTCTTATCTTCCGCAGGACCAATTTCTTGTGGGCCATTGGATGCGCCACAGGTAGCCTGCACTTATAGTCCCACCTGTCACTTTTATGGATCAGGTAGCGTAATTCGGCATCACCCCACGGGGCACTGCGTTGCCTACCTATCGCCGCCATTATCTCAAACAATGCCGCATGAAGGACGCCAGCGTCATGACGTCACAGCGTATGTGCATTAGCAATTGCGACGCGAGACTCTATTGTGACCGCAGCAGCCATGCGATCACTTTGCGATCGCAATGGCGTCTCATGTCTGTGTGTGGGATGAGCACCATGCTGATAACCGTCACTTTGCGATCGCAATGGCGTCTCATGTCTGCATAGCTGGGGCACCACGCTGTGAGAATCGTCACTTTGCGATCACAATGGCGTCTCATATCTGCATAGCTGGGGCACCACGCTGTGAGAATCGTCACTTTGTGATCGCAATGGCGTCTCATGTCTGCATAGCTGGGGCACCATTCTGTGAGAATCGTCACTTTGCGATCGCAATGGCGTCTCATGTCTGCATAGCTGGGGCACCACGGTGTGAGAATCGTCACTTTGCGATCGCAATGGCGTCTCATGTCTGCATAGCTGGGGCACCATGCTGAGAATCGTCACTTTGCGATCGCAATGGCGTCTCATGTCTGTGTGTGGGAGGAGCACCATGTAGATAAGCAAGTGCGACACAAAGGGTTCCCTGTTATGATTTGGTAGCTGAGGAGAGCAGGCAAAAAATGGCAATACACCAGAGAGGTTGGAATCTACTGGATTGCAGTACCCTGACTAACCATCACAACTAAAGGCAGCCGTGGAGCGTACCTACGTTGGTCCTAGGCGCCTCGTCACAGCCTGAGAAGCTAACTACACCTAAAGATAGAAAGAGGAAAACTATCTGCCCCGGAGCAGATCCCCAAAGAACATAGGAAGCCCCAAACATATAATGGCGGTTAGACAAGAGGAAATACAGACACAGACAGAAAATAGTATGAGCAAATGTTGGGGCCCAATCTTCCTAGAAAGAAAAGGATAGGAAGGACACTTACTGCAATCCAAAAAACCCTAAAAAAATACCAACACTACTAATTGCAAAAACACCTGAGATCACACGACCTCTACCACCTAAATTAGTTCTCTGGTGTAACAAAACTAAGCAGCAGCCACTGAAAAAACTGGAAAAGGCAAATGAACAAATAACAGTGGCTCAGATAAACTGAGAGGAGCACAAGCCCCCGGAGGGGACCTGGCTGACCTCCACAGAAGTGCAGGACAAAATGCAAAAAGCAAGCACAAAAATAAAAGCAGAAAATATCTTATCTGTTAGCAGAAGATGCAGGCAAGACACAGCAAGCTTCCAAGTGAACCAGGAACCAAAGTTGAGACAAGAACAATTGATCACCGGCAACCCTGATGGGAGGGAACCTCCCTTATATAAGACCAGTCTGTAACACCTGATTGCCAAACTTCACAATCTTCATTGAATAGTTCAGTACTGTTTGTAACCACCAGAGGGAGCTTCTGCTCAGAATTCATTTCTAACACATTCACAACAGTACCCCCCCCTTGAGGAGGGGTCACCGAACCCTCATTTGGGCAACCAGGTCGGTCAGGATGAGCTCTGTGATACGCACGGATCAGTCTCCTAGCATGGATGTCCGAAGCAAACACCCAAGAATTGTCCTCCTGACCATAACCTCTCCACTTAACCAAATACTGGAGTTTCCGTCTAGAAAAACGAGAATCCAATATTTTCTCAACCACATACTCCAGATTGCCCTCAACCAAAACAGGGTCAGGAGGGCAGCCATAGGAATCACTGGCTCGAAAAACCTCTTCAATAAGGACTTGTGGAACACGTTATGGATCTTAAATGTCCCTGGAAGAAGTAAACGAAAGGAAACAGGATTAAGAATCTCCATGATCTTATAAGGTCCAATGAACCTAGGCTTAAACTTAGGAGATGCAACTCTCATAGGGATATTTCTTGAGGACAACCAGACCAAGTCCCCCACTTCAAACCGAGGACCATCAGTCCTATGCCGGTTGGCAAACCGCTGGGTCCTCTCCTGAGAGAGGGAGAACCTCTCCACTACCTGGTCGCAAATCTGCTGCATACGCTCCACAACAGAGTCAACACCTGGACAGACAGAAGCCTCCGTCTGTCCCGAAGAAAATCGAGGGTGAAACCCAAAATTGCAGAAAAATGGAGACGTCAAAGTGGCAGAGCTAGCCCTATTATTAAGAGCAAACTCAGCCAAAGGCAAAAAAGAGACCCAGTCATCTTGATCAGCAGACACAAAGCATCTCAGATAAGTCTCCAATGTCTGGTTTGTTCTCTCAGTTTGTCCATTGGTCTGAGGATGAAAAGCCGAGGAGAAAGACAATTGAACACCAAGTTTAGAACAAAAAGTCCTCCAAAATCTGGAAACAAACTGGACTCCTCTGTCAGACACAATGTTCTCAGGAATGCCGTGTAACCGAACCACGTGCTGAAGGAACAAAGGCACCAATTCGGAGGAGGAAGGCAACTTAGGTAATGGCACAAGATGTATCATTTTAGAAAACCTATCACAAATCACCCAGATAACAGTCATTCTCTGAGAAACAGGGAGGTCGGAAATTAAATCCATAGAGATATGGGTCCATGGTCTCTTGGGCACAGGCAATGGCATCAACAAACCACTAGAGCGAGAGCAAGGCTTGGAGCGAGAGCAAGTCCCGCAGGACTGCACAAATTCCCTGACGTCACGAGACAAAGTAGGCCACCAAAAGGACCGACTAACCAAGTCTCTGGTACCAAAAATTCCGGGATGACCGGCCAACGCGGAACAATGAATCTCAGACATCACACTCTTTTTCCACCGGTCTGGGACAAACAATTTCCCAATAGGGCAGCGCTCGGGTTTATCCTCCTGACACCCTTCCAGAGCCAGTCTCAAATTGGGCGAGATGGCGGAAAGAACTACACCCTCTTTCAAAATAACAGCAGGATCAGATAACTCAGGAGAGTCCGCAAGGAAACTCCTTGAGAGGGCATCCGCCTTAACATTCTTAGTGCCAGGAAGAAAGGAAACCACAAAATTAAAACGTGTGAAAAACAAGGCCCACCTGGCCTGTCTAGGATTAAGTCGCTTGGCTGATTCCAGATAAACCAGATTCTTATGGTCCGTGAGGACCACCACCTGATGTTTGGCTCCCTCCAGCCAATGTCTCCACTCTTCAAAAGCCCACTTCATGGCCAATAACTCCCGATTACCCACGTCATAATTACGTTCAGTTGGAGAAAATTTTCGAGAGAAAAAGGCACAAGGGTTACTTTTAGAGGTCTCTGGATCTCTTTGGGACAAAACGGCACCTGCCCCAATTTCAGAGGCATCAACCTCCACCTGAAATGGCAGAGAAACATCAGGCTGCCGTAGAACAGGAGCAGAAGTGAATCTCTGCTTAAGTTCCTGAAACGCAGAGACTGCCTCAGGAGGCCAATTACCACATCAGAACCCTTTTTGGTCAAATCAGTCAATGGTTTAACAATAACAGAGAAATTACCAATAAATTTACGATAAAAATTGGCAAAACCCAAGAATCTCTGAAGAGCCTTTAATGAAGTAGGTTGGACCCAATCACAGATGGCCTGAACCTTGACCGGGTCCATTTCAATAACAGATGGGGACAAAATGAATCCCAGAAATGAGATCCTCTGTACGCCAAAAAGACACTTTGATCCCTTCACATACAGAGCATTCTCTCTCAAAATCTGAAACACAGTCCGAACATGTTTCACATGAGAGTCCCAGTCATTGGAAAAAATCAAGATATCATCCAAATAAACAATCAGAAATGTATCCACAAAATCCCTGAAAATGTCATTCATGAAGGACTGGAAGACGGAAGGAGCATTAGTGAGCCCAAAGGGCATCACTAGGTACTCAAAATGCCCCTCTGGGTATTAAATGCGGTCTTCCATTCATCCCCGTGCTTAATGCGAATAAGGTTATACGCCCCCCTGAGGTCAAGCTTGGTAAACCAAGTAGCACTTTTCACCCTGGAAAACAGGTCAGAAATCAAGGGTAACGGATATTGATATTTCACAGTGATATTGTTCAAGAGACGATAATCAATACACGGCCTTAATGAACCATCCTTTCTGGCCACAAAGAAAAAAACGGCACCCAAGGGTGAAGAGGATGGTCTGATATGACCCTTCTCCAATGACTCCTTGATATAAGACCGCATAGCGTCATGTTCAGGTACAGACAAGTTAAAAAGGCGACCTTTAGGAAATGTACTACCAGGCACTAATTCAATAGCGCAGTCATAGCTCCTATGGGGGGGCAAGGATGCAGATTTACTTTCGCTAAACACATCAGAAAAATCAGTCAAAAAGTCAGGAACATCCTGAGCCTGGGGAGAGGCAGAAAAAACAGGAGTGTTGGCATTAACACATTTGCAGCCCCAACTGGTTACAGACACAGATTTCCAATCCAAAACAGGATTATGAGACTGTAACCAAGGGAAACCTAGTACAATAATGTCATGCAGATTATACAGCACCAAAAATTTGCAACTCTCCTGATGATCAGGTTCAACCCTCATTATCACCTGAGTAGAGAACTGGGGTTTATTCTCAGCCAAAGGGGTAGAATCAATCCCCAGTAGGGGAATAGACTTCCGTAGGGGTGTCAAGGGAAACCCACAATGTTTAGTAAAATCAAAATCCATCAGGTTAATAGCTGCTCCCGAATCAACAAAAGCCTGAGCAGAAAATGTGGACAGGGAGCAAATCAGGGTAACAGTCAACAGAAATTTAGTCTGAACACTACCCAAGACAACTGAGCGTGCAAAACGTCTTCCCCGCTTAGGGCAGACTGAAATAGCATGAGAGGCGTCACCACAGTAGAAACATAACCCATTGCATTTTTGAAACTCATGACGCTGTGCCCCAGAAGCCACTCTATCACACTGCATGGGTTCAGAAGCTGGTTCACAAGGCAACACTATTCCACGCATACCTCTACGCTCACGCAAACGTCTGTCAATTTGAATCGCTAATGACATAGAATCATTGAGACCAGAGGGAGCAGGGAAACCCACCATAACATCTTTTACATTCTCTGACAGACCCTTCCGAAAAAGGGCTGCCAAAGCATCATCATTCCATTTGGTCAGGACTGCCCACTTTCGGAATTTCTGACAGTATAACTCAGCGTCTTCAAGCCCCTGATTTAATGCCAACAAGGTTTTTTCAGCTTGATCAGTGACATTAGGTTCATCGTACAATAACCCCAGAGCCAGAAAAAATGCATCAACATTACTCAAAACAGGGTCCCCAGGTGTCAGGGAAAAAGCCCAATCCTGAGGATCGCCGCGCAGGAGAGAGATGACAATTTGAACCTGCTGTGCTGCGTTCCCTGAGGACTTAAGTTTTAAGGCAAAAAACAACTTACAGTTATTTTTGAAATTCAGAAATTTAGCTCGATCCCCTAAAAACAAATCTGGCATGGGGATCCTAGGTTCCACAACCGGCAACCCTGCAAGATAGGAACTTCAGTGGCAAGCTGATCCACACGGCCAGACAACTGTGCAAACTCCATTGAGAGAAAAAAAAATCCTCAGCACCCAGAGAAAAAGAGGGAAAAAAAATGCAACAAACAGAAAAAAAAAAAAAAAATCTCTGACAACTCTGACAACTTTTTTTTTTTTTTTTCACACTATTTTTCCCTTCTGTGAGTACCATATAATTTTCAGTTTGGGCCGGTGATACTGTTATGATTTGGTAGCTGAGAGCAGGCAAAAATGGCAATACACCAGAGAGGTTGGAATCTACTGGATTGCAGTACCCTGACTAACCACCACAACTAAAGGCAGCCGTGGAGCGTTCCTACGTTGGTCCTAGACGCTTCGTCACAGCCTGAGAGGCTAACTACACCTAAAGATAGAAAGAGGAAAGCTATCTGCCCCGGAGCAGATCCCCAAAGAACATAGGAAGCCCCCAAACATGTAATGGCGGTTAGACAAGAGGAAATACAGACACAGACAGAAAATAGTATGAGCAAACGCTGGGGCCCAATCTGCCTAGACAGAAAAGGATAGGAAGGATACTTACTGCAATTCCAAAAAACCCTAAAAAAAGGCCAACGCTACTAATTGCAAAAACACCTGAGATCACACGACCTCTACCACCTAAATTAGTTCTCTGGTGTAACAAAACTAAGCCGCAGCCACAGAAAAAACTGGAAAAGGCAAATGAACAAACAACAGTGGCTCCAGAGGAACCGAGAGGAGCCCAAGCCCCCCGGGGAGGGGAACCTGGCCAACCTCACAGAAATGCGGAGAAAAATGCAAATGGCAAGCACAAAAACAAAAAACAGAAAATATCTTATCTGAGAGCAGGAGAAGAGGCAAGACTCAGCAAGCTTCCAAGTGAACCAGGAAACAACGTTGAGACAAGAACAATTGATCACCGGCAACCATGATGGGGGAAAACCTCCCTTATATCCAGCCAGTCTGTAATTCCTGATTGCCAATCCTCATTGAATGGTTCAGTACTGTTTGTAACCACCAGAGGGAGCTTCTGCTCAGAATTCATTTCTAAAACATTCATTACAGATAACCATGGTTAACAGAAGAGAAACAATGATGCCAAGCACCAGCCTCCTTTTAAAGTGTCCAGTGGTGTCATTCTTACTTAATCATGACAGATTGATCTCCAGCCATTTCCTCATCAACACCCACACCTGTGTTAATGGAGCAATCACTGAAAAGAGGTTAGCTGGTCCTTTTAAGGAAGGCCTGCATTGATGCTGAAATGTGTTTTGGGGGATAAAGTTCATTTTCTAGCCAAATATTGACTTTGCAAGTAATTGCTGTTAAGCTGATCACTCTTTATAACATTCTGGAGTATATGCAAATTGCCATTAGAAAAAGTGAAGCAGTAGACTTTGTAAAAATTAATATTTGTGTCATTCTCAAAACTTTTGTCCATGACTGTATATGTCACAATGACATATATATATATATATATATATATATATATATGTATTCTATGTGTGTATATGTATTGATTCTATTTATTAAAGCTGTCAGTGTGATTTTACAGTATAGCTGGGGATGAATTGCCGGCTTTTCTAAAGGACACCGGTGCGATTTAATCGCAAGTCACGCGTGCGGTCCGTTTGTAATCCGATTTTTCATCGCACCCATAGACTTGCATTGGCGATAGTCAACCCACAATCGGTGACAATCGCAGCATGCTGCGATTGCATTCGCACGTTTAAAACGGACCACAAAAAATCTGATACTGGGAGCTGCTCCATAGATTAACATTGTCCGACTGCAATGTGATATTTCATCGCATTGCAGTCGTCCGATTTTATCGCCAGTGTGACCCCGGCCTTACTCCTTAAAGGGGCATCATACTTTTTTAGATATAGCAGAATCAATCAGAATAGAATTGATAACTAATATTCATGCCATGCACAGAGATAGAAAAGAGGACATAAAAAACCTCTATAATTCAAATTTTAAGTTTCTTTAGAAAGAGGTGAGTCAGGAATAATTCTCAAAAAATTGTCAGATTCTTCATAAATCTAAAATAAAAAAAATACAACAAATTGATATCATGTAAAGGTTATACTATGTAGATAAGAGTTCACCTATACTAAGAACAGGAAGGCAATTGCAATTCTTTAGTTTTGAAAAGCTTAACCCTATCCCCTCCACGTCTCATTGGGAGTACCTTTTCGACTATACAAAATTTAAGATCTCTCTCCATATGGCCCTTTTCTAGAAAATGTTTAGAAACTGGTAAGTCAGATTTCTGTTTCCTGGCTGTGTATCTATGGTGGTTAATGCAAGTCTTGAAGTCTTGAAGTCCCATGTGGTTTCACCCACATACCAAAAGAGGACATTCAAGTAAATAAATGCTATCATCAGCATCACTATTTTGGTCATCTACATGCTGGAGCACACTTTGAGTAGTCTGCGTGAGGAAGTGGTGGTCCCAGAGGAAGAGGTGGAAGCAGAAGAGGATGCAGAAGGGATAATATCTCAAATTTTCGGACATTCATAGCACAGACAGGTGCCATGGAAGGGTGGATTACAGCGATCGAGGGGTGCTCGTGGTGCCAGACAATGTGTTAGTGAAGGTGCAGGGGCCCAGGAACAAATGGAGAGAAGGACGAAGTTATGGATGCCCAACAGTCAGGAGATGAAGAGGATAATGATCCCCGCTCTGTTGTGCATGTTTGGCGGGAGCGGACAGAGGAGGCAACCTTCAGTGTTACCTCTCCACCAGCACACCATGGACTTAGACCTCTTGGAAGCGCCCAACATATGTGCGCCTTCTTGCTGCATTATCTTAAACATGACTACTGGGATGCCACTCTGTTAGAGCCACGGTACAAGAGTAAATTTAGCCACATGCTGGGGTATCGAAACACTCTTGTAGAAAATCTTAAGAGTGGTTTCCCCAAGACAGTAGTGAGGCACACAGTGTGCATGTTAGTTCTAGACGTCCAACCTTGGGAACGTCAAGGCGTCATCACAAAAACATTAGCAGCAACAGCAGCAGTGTAAGTGGCATAATCAATTGCTTTGGGTCGTTTCACACATTTTTTAGACAAGGTCATGCACCAGCAGAACAGAGTACAAGTCTGATATGTTGTGAACAACTGGAGAGGATGGTGTAGGAGTATGTTAGGCTGGGTTCACATTGCGCTAGGTGAGTCCGTCTAACGGACACGTTTTTAAGTACCCAAAACGCAATGTAACGGACATTGCGATGCATCCATAGACTTGCATTACTATGACGCATAGTAACGCATGTCAAAATTGGCATGCGTTAGCAACATTCCATTTTTTTGTGACGCACCTTCCAACACGGCCTGCAGCGTTTTCAGGTCCGTTGCAGCTAATGCAGGGATAACGGAAGCATTTATTCTGCCATAGAAGTCTATTGCTAATGCATCCAGACACAAATGTAGCAAAAATGTACAAATGATACCATACGTTGGATTTCGTTAATGAGGCTTTTCCTGGTGTTCATGTGACAGGAAATAGGATTTCAGAAATTTTGGAGCATACACTCTGCAGGAAACGCCAGCTACACAGTGTATGCATCTTGTGATCAGCCTGAATGAATGTAAGTACAAATCTATATATAATAAGCAGACAAATGGATGCTTCAAGAACGGACATCAAAATGACATAACGCAGTCACATGCGTTAACGCAAGCGTTAACGTCAAGCCAAATTTACACTAAATTTGGGTCATTTCAGAACATTGTACTAAATGCAGTGTGAACCTAGCCTTAGGGTTAGGGTCTTTTTTAGAGAAAAAACCCAAGAGTGGACCCTCTGGGACGTGGCTCCAGAGCCCCCGAGGGCGAGCGGACCAGGTGAGACCACCCCCTATACAGGGAGTGTTAGGAGCAGGTCCAAGGGAGGTGGAACCAGAACAGCCGGAGCCAAAGGGGTGACTCAGGGCAGAGCAGGAAGGTCTGAGACAGTGTTTCTCAACTCCAGTACTCAGGATCCACCAACAGGTCATGTTTTCAGGATTTCCTTGGAATTAATGCTTGAGCAGGTGATAAAATTATCACCTGTGCAATACTATCACCTTTGCAATACTAAGGAAATCCTGAAAACATGACCTGTTGGTGGGTCCTGAGAACTGGAGTTGAGAAACACTGGTTTGAGACCACAGGAATGGCAACGGCAGGGTGGGTACACAAGAACGGAAGGTACCAGGGAACCAGAGAAATCTGGGCAGACGGAACCAGAGCTGTAGGGAAGAAAGAGGAAACACAATGAGGGAGATGCAAAGGGACAGTGCTGGAGATATGAGCACACAATCGAAGACATGAAGAGACATAGGATGAGCAGGCACAGCGGAGATACTGGACAGACAGGAACGGCTGAGAATCAGGAGTAACAGGCATGGCTGGGGCACAGGAGTGATGGCACAACTGAGACACAGGGCAGGCACAGCGGGGACACAGGATAGGCACGGCTCAGACACAGGATAGGCACGGCTGAGACACGGGCAGGCACGACTGAGACACAGGGCAGCACGGCTGAGACACAGGTCGGTAAATATGAAAAAGGATGAACGGCCCCCTCGAGGAGGTAATGCCTTTCCTCTAAAGGCAATTTTATGGCTAGTAGTTCTCAATCCCCAATGGAGTAATTGCGTTCGGGGGGAGAGAAGGCTTTAGAGAAGAATATGCAGCTGACCAATCGTCCGGAGGCGGATTTCTGTAAAAGCACCGCTCCTGCTCCAACAGACGATGCGGCAACCTCTAGGATAAATGGCTTGTTGGCGTCTGGTCGATGAAGCACAGAGGCCATAGCAAATTCTTGTTTCAGGGTCAGAAAGGTGTTCTCAGCCTCAGAGGACCATAGCTTGAGGTTGGCTCCCTTGCGAACAAATGCAGAAATTGGCTTAGTCAAGGAGGAGAAATGAGGAATAAATTGCCTATATTAGTTGGCGAAGCCAAGAAAGCGTTGGATTGCCTTTACTCCAAGGGGACGTGGCCAATCGAGGACAGCAGACACCTTCTCAGGATTCATCCTCAGGCCGGAATCCGAGATGATATACCCAAGAAAAGGCAGAGAACGCTGTTCAAAAACGCACTTCTCCAACTTGGTGAAAAGATGATTCTCTCTTAGACGTTGCAAAACTTGACGAACGTCCCGTCTGTGGGCTGATAGATCCGGAGAAAAGACGAGGATGTCGTCCAAGTAAACCACAGCACTAGAGTAGAGGAGATCCCGAAAAATGTCATTCACGAATTTCTGAAATACCGCAGGGGTGTTGCAAAGGCTGAACAGCATAACCAAATACTCATAGTGCCCGTCACGCTTGCTGAATGCGGTCTTCCACTCATCCTCAGCGTGAATTTGGACCAGATTGTAGGCCCCACGAAGTTCAAGCTTAGTAAACACTCGCTCTCCTCTCAAGCGGTCAAAGAGCTGTGGGATAAATGGTAACGGGTATTTGTTTTTTACAGTGATGTTGTTCAAGCCTCTGTAGTCAATACATGGACGAAGGGAGCCATCTCTCTTCTTTACAAAGAAGAAGCCCGCGCCGGCAGGTGAAGAAGATTTCCGAATGAAGCCTTTAGCCAGATTCTCCTGAACGTACTCCGACATCACTCCGACATTGCTTGAGTCTCCGCAGGCGAAAGAGGATAGATTCTTCCTCTAGGAGGGACGGCACCAGGAACGAGGTCAATGGGGCAGTCATAGGATCGGTGCGGAGGAAGGTTCTCGGCCTCCTTTTTGTCAAAGACGTCCAAGAAGGAACAATAAACGGATGGCAACGCGGAAGAGACGGAAAGGGAATGGGAAACACCTACGGGAAGCACCGGCAGCAGACACTGCCCCTGGTAAGAATCCCCCCAGCGCAGAATATTACCATTATGGCAATTCAAAGTGGGCTCGTGGGTTCGCAACCAGGGAAGGCCGAGAAGGATTGGATGAGAGATGCCCGCTAAAACATAAAATGCAATCTTCTCTCTGTGTACAGCCCCTACCTGAAACTCTACTATTTGCGTGACCTGGGTAATAGTCTCCTGCAAGGGTTTACCATCTACAGATGCAAGGATATGAGGATTTTCTAAAGTCCTCACCGGGACCGAAAATTTAATAACCTCCTCGAACCTAATAAAATTTCCGGCTGCGCCTGAATCCACATAGGCTGTGACAGAAAAACGTTTACCACCAACATGCAGTAGGACAGACAGAGTGAGGGGTAGAGAGGTATCACACACACCTAGGAAGGCCTCTCTTACCTGGCCTAGGCAAAGGAGTTTTCCGGACGTTCTGGACAGGCTCGGAGAAAATGGGACGCACTCCCGCAATAGAAGCAAAGGCCCCGGGTGTGTCTCTCCTTACGACGCTGCTCAGATAGCTTAAGTTAGTCCACTTGCCTCAGCTCTGGCGCAGAGGCAGAAGAGGATGTCCCGGGCCGAGGACTGGAAGGTGGATGGGTGGACGGAGAAGGACGAGGAGGTTTTCTCTCACGAGCACGCTCCTGGAAGTGAAGGTCAATGTGAGTGGCCAGAGAAATTAGATCTTCCAAGGCAGTTGGGGTGTCGCGGCCTGTCAACTCATCTTTTATACGCCCTGAAAGACCTCACCAGAAAGCTCCTACAAGTGCCTCGTTGTTCTAGCCTAAATCAGAGGATAGGGTACGAAATCGGATGGCATACTGGCCAACCGACAGGGGCCCCTGGTGGAGGTTAAAGAGCGACTACATAGTAGAAGCTAGGCAACCCGGCTCATCGAATACCCGACGACAGCTGAGAGACCACAGGGTCGTCACGCTCCCAGAGAGGATTGACCCATGCCAAAGCGTCTCCCTCCAGATGGGAAACAATGAAGGCTACCTTGGCCCGATCCGTGGGGTATTGCTGAGGTAGGAGCTCGAAATGGAGACGGCATTGGTTAAGAAACCCCCAACATAGTTTAGGGTCACCATTGTACCGGGGGGGGTTTCGCCAAACGAGGTGGAGGGTGGGGAGTAATGGCTTCAGCAGAAGTCGAACGGCCGACTGTAAGGAGAGCAGACGGTCGTTAACCGAAGCCATATAACTAAGAATATGAGCCTGGGTGTCTCACTGCTAGGCCAACTTCTGTTGTAGATCAGCAAGCTGAGAGGCGTTCCCCGGATCGGAAGTCTGGAGTGCGGAGAGTCGCGAGTCCATGGACTTCATAAAAGACATGATACGTGTTTGATTCTCCAGTAAATATACAAGCTCCTTCTGGGCGGCCGAGGCTCCACTGGGGTCCATGGCTGATTATACTGTTAGGGTTAGGGTCTTTTTTAGAGAAAAAACCCGAGAGTGGACCCTCTGGGTCGTGGCTCCAGAGCCCCCGATGGTGAGCGGACCAGGTGAGACCACCCTTTATACAGGGAGTGTTAGGAGCAGGTCCAAGGGAGGTGGAACCACAACAGCCAGAGCCAAAGGGGTGACTCAGGGCAGAGCAGGAAGGTCTGAGACCACAGGAATGGCAACGCCGGGGTGGGTACACAAGAACGGAAGGTACCAGGAAACCAGAGAAATCTGGGCAGACGGAACCAGAGCTGTAGGGAAGAAACAGGAAACACAATGAGGGAGATGCAAAGGGACAGTGCTGGAGATATGAGCACACAACCGAAGACACAAAGAGACACAGTACGAGTAGGTACGGCGGAGATACTGGACAGACAGGAATGGCTGAGACTCAGTAGTGACTGGCATGGCTGGGGCACAGTAGTGATGGCACGACTGAGACAGGGCAGGCACGGCGGGGACACAGAATAGGCACGGCTGAGACACGTGGCAGGCAGGGCTGAGACAAGGGGCAGGCATGGCTGAGACACGGGCAGCACGGCTGAGACACAGGGCAGCACGACTGAGACACAGGGCAGGCATGGCTAAGACACAGGGCAGCACTGCAGAGACACAAGGCAGGCACGGCTGAGACACAGGGCAGCACGTCTGAGACACAGGACAGGCACGGCTGAGACAGGACAGGCACGGCTGAGAAACAGGGCAGCACGGCCAAGACACAGGGCAGCAAAAGGTAAGGGGCCTAGGGAGAGGCAGACGCCAGGCGCAAAGACGCTTGGCGCAACTGCAGAAGATAATCAGGCGTCTTACCTGCATAGACGCCGGCAAAAATACCCGGTGGGCACCGCCATATTGGGGGCGGAGACACCAGGTTACGAGCTCCCAAGCACCCTTGCAGAGGAGAGGGTGCCACTGCGCCAGCGCGAAGCACAGACGCGGTGAGACCCGAAGTGGGCGGTCGAGGAACGGCACGGGACGGCAGCGGAGACACGCCGGGGAGCGGGGACGCGCTGGTGAGTACCGGCGGCGTCCGTGACAGAGTATCTGGAGCTTAATATCAATGCAATCATCGGGCTGGACCCTTTTGCATTTTGGTCTTCAAAAATGTTCAAAAATGGAATAGTGGCCTGAGCTCACCTGTCACGCCTTGTCGGTTTTGTCGTGCCCGGCAGCCAGCGTTCTCTCAGAACGTGTCTTCAGCGCTGCTGGTGGTGTCCTGATGGATAAGCACATCCGGCTGTACCCTGAAAGTGTAGATCGACTAACTTTCATCAAAATGAACAAGTCATGAATCTTCAATGACTTTTGCATCCCCAGTCGCAGACTGGGCAGACTAGGTGATGGTGTTGTTTTTAGTGTCATGCATTGATCTTGTGTTTTATTGCAGTCTGTGCCATCTTTGTCATGGCTTCTGTGCCTGCTGTTGCTACTGCTACTGATGTTACAAACAATTTTTTGAAATGTGGAGACTCCAAGTTGGGTCTCTATATTGTGAGTTGCTTGTCATGGAAGGGTTGTCAAAGCCCCATTATCCCATTATTACTCTGGAAGCATCAATATAACTTATGTACCATAGCAACAAAATAGAAAATTTCAACATGATCCTTTTTATAACAATACATCTATGTTGCTTGCTTGGATATAGTTGGATCTATCGCAAATATTCAATAGAAAAAGAGTGGTCATAAAGACCAAAAAGACGACCACAGATCCCAGAGTACTAAAAAGGTTGGATAAATCTTTATTACACAATTAATCAATGGACAAGTGCACAATAAACAACAGTGACAATGGTGAGGTGCAATACCGGTTAAAGCCACGCACCAATGGAAGTACACAACTGGTCTACCTGACTAATACATGACATTCTGATTACTCACAAAATTCCATAGTAGATGAATAGCATCTTTAACACTTGTTAACATAGATTTACAGAAATATCACGGATATATAAGAAAGCTCTCATTAGTGCAGCTAGTTACAGACCAGCTCAGAGTACAAGTTCATATTCTGCATATGCTTTAAAAAATGTACCACAACGTGCCGATACAAAATAAAAATGTCTTGCCTATTATGAGTATAGAAACGGCACAGTCAATATCAGAGCCAGCCTGTAAATAGCTCAGAGCCAATAAACATAGCTTGCTAGTGCATATAATATATCCAAAGTGCCGATATAAAACACATGGTATTACCTCCTGTGGGTGTAAGAGCGGCACAGTCAGGGTACGTTAGGCCAGTGCGTGTGCCCCAACGCACGTTTCAGATGCTCGTTCTTCGTCAGGGGGCGAAATAGATGCCAGTTTTCCTGGCGTCTGCCCCCGCTAATTTTTGGAAATATTTGGACTCCAAATTGTGTCTACCAGACCAGCAGGCCTACACTTATGTTCAGTGAACTAACTGTGTTACTATCATTAAATGTTTCTAACAATAGTAGTCTACGAAGCTGATATTTGCGCCACTTGAGTGTGGCTGAGCAGAAAAGCAGTTTGAGCTGTTGTATGAGGTATCAGGGCTCCCAGCACAGCAAACCTACACCAGTCCCTCACCCATCTCTTAGATTCAACTTCATTTCAAAGCTGTAGATATTGGCCCAGACCAGTCTCATGCATGACCCGTGCCTGACTGCTGCGCCATTATAACGTTTCTACTGTGATTTCTACTTTTGGTTCCACTTTTGTGATGTCTGACCCTAACTTTTTGGAAATGCTTGTTCTCCAAGTTGGGTCTCCTTCATGTGTGTTGCCTTAATTTAGCAAGGCCCTCAGAGCACCAGGCCTACACCTGTAACTCAATCCACCTGTTACTGATCAATTTTTAACCCCTTCCCCACATGCACTGTACTAGTATTGCTCTGCGGGAGCTGCGTTCCCGCAAACAGCAGTACTAGTACGGTGCCACAATCGCGCGGCCTCACGGTGAGCTTGGCGGCGATCGCGTGCGGGTGTCAGCTGTGACAGCTGACACCCTGCAGCAATGCCCACGATCGGTGCTAGCACTGATCATGGGCATTTAACCCCCCTGATGCCGCTGCCAGTAGTGACAGTGACATTGAGGGGCATCGCACAGAGAGGGGGCTTCCTGAGCGCTCCCACCGGAACAACGCGATGCAATCGTGTTGTTCCGTTGGTCTCCATGGAGACCCCCGCTCCAAGATGGCCGCGGGGTCCTTCTGGACCCGCAGAGCATCATCAGTGAAAAAATAAAAAAGTTATAGCTCTCAGAATAAAGTAATCATTATTTTTTATATAAAATAGTTTTTATTGTATAAAAGCGCCAAAACAAAAAAGATATAAATGAGGTATCTCTGTAATCGTACTTACCCGATGAATAAAACTGCCGTATCAATTTTTCCAAACGCGGAACGGTATATACGCCCCCCAAAGGAAATTCATGAATTGCTGGTTTTTGTTCATTCTGCCTCCCAAAAATCTGAATAAAAAGCGATCAAAAAATGTCATGTGCCCGAAAATGGTACCATTAAACCGTCAACTTGTCCCGCAAAAAACAAGACCTCTCATGACTCTGTGGGCCAAAATATGGAAAAATTATAGCTCTCAAAATATGGTGATGCAAAAACTTTTTTGCAATAAAAAGCGTCTGCTCAGGAAAAATTGCACAACAACTTTTAGGGTCCAATTTCTCCTGTTACCTTGGGAAAATAAAAAATTGGGGGCGAAAAGATCATTTTTGTGGAAAAAAATATTTTTTATTTTTACGGCTCTACGTTATAAACTTCTGTGAAGCACTTGGGGGTTCAAACTGCTCACCACACATCTATATAAGTTTATTAGGGGTCTAGTTTCCAAAATGTTGTTAGTTGTGGGGGGTTTCCACTGTTTAGGCACATCAGGGGCTCTCCAAATGCGACATGGCGTCCGCTAATTATTCCAGCATATTTTACATTCAAAAAGTCAAACGGCGCTCCGTCCCTTCCGAGCCCTGACGTGCGCCCAAACAGTAGATTTCCCCCACATATGGAGTATTCTCATGCTCAGAAGAAATTGCGCAACAAAATGTATGGTCCATTTTCTCTTGTTATCCTTGCGAAAGTACAAAAAATTAAGTCCAAATGAAAATTTTTGTGAAAGAAAAGTAAATGTTTATTTTTTCCTTCCACATTCCAAAAGTTCCTGTGAAGCACCTGAAGGGTTAATAAACTTCTTGAATGTGGTTTGGAGTACCTTGCGGAGCGCAGTTTTTAGAATGGTGTCACTTTCCGGCATTTTCTGTCATATAAGCCCCTCAAAGTCACTTCAAGTGTGAGGTGGTCACTAAAAATAATGGTTTTGCAAATTTGGTTGTAAAAATGAGAAATCGCTCATCAAATTTTAACCCTTATAACTTCCTAACCCAAAAAATTTTTTGTTTCAAAATTGTGCTGATGTAAAGTAGACATGTGGGAAATATTATTTATTAACTATTTTGTGCGATATAACTCTCTGATTTAGAGGCATAAAAATTAAAATTTTGAGAATTGCAAAATTTTCTAAATGTTCGCTAATTTTCCATTTTTTTTCAAAAATAAGCGCAAGTCATATCGAAGAAATTTTACCACCAACGTAAAGTACAATATGTCATGAGAAAACAATCTCAGAATCAATAGAATCCATTGAAGCGTTTCAGAGTTATGACCTCATAAAGTGACAGTGGTCAGAATTGTAAAAATTGGCCTTGTCAGGAAGGTGAAAACAGGCTAAAGGGGTTAAGCTAGAAATGCTGGTCTAAGCCCTGTCCCATGTATCCATGCTGCGCAATTATACTATTTGTACTCTGGGTTGCTACTTTTCCTGCTGTCTGATCCTAATTTGAGCTGTTTTGGCGCTTTTCGGCACCCCTGAAGTTGTCTGTTTGTTTGGCTTTTGCCTCCCATTAAATTCAATTGGGTTTGGTTATCTTCAGTCAACTGTTCGGCGAATATCTGGAAGTTCGCTGATCCGAACCAAACATTGAAAGGTTTGCTCATCTCTGATGATGATGTGATTTGACTTTTTGTTCTCTTTTTTTTCTTGTTGGTACTTTGTACTAGTACTACTTTATGCCTCAATCAAGCCAATTAAAGGTGTTTTGCAAATAAAGATTAATAATTTTATAATAAAAAGTTCTGTAGTTTTCTAGTATTATTGTATTTCTGCCCTTATTATTACAAAAAAAAAATACGGTAATTGTTTTTGTAGCCTGGAAGCCTAGCTGGACATAGTTTATACCACAACTGAGGGTTCGTGACAATATGCTAATCTAAAAATCTGTCCTTACAAGTGAACTATTTGAATACATTTATTTACATAGAAATGAAAATTAGTTCATTAAAGCACCACTCCAGTGGTTTTTTTTTTCACCACTGGAGTGGCGCTTTACATGTAGGCCCCCGGTCATATACTCACCCTCTTTGTCTTCACCGTTTTTTCAGCACCACTCCGTTAGCGCTGCGCTATCTTGTGTGCGCAGCTTCTGACTGGCTGGAAGTCAGAAGCTATGTCACAAGCTCTCAATGCAAGTGTATGAGAGGCAGAACGAGGCTTTCATAGACTTGTATTGTAAATTGACCTCTGCGCCACTCCATGATACACTGGATCAGGTCACTTTTCACTGGAGTTCGATGGGAGCGATGCTGGAAAATTATGAAGGCGGCAGGTGAGTATGAGACATGGGGCAGTGCAAATATATTTAAAGCATCACTCCAGCAGTGCAATTAAAAAACCCGCTGGAGTGGTGCTGTAAAGTAATCTTTTGTGCGTTGAACAATTAAATATATGGGCTACCATGGAATCCAGGGGCTAACTGATGGCCCTTGTAACTGCCATAGAAGAACTGCAATTTTCCAGGGGCCCAAGAGGTAAGAGGACCCATTCATTTCCTCCTCCAAAACAGGTGAAATTGTCCATTATGATGAGCTATTGGACTGGAAAAGACCCATATACTGATCTTGCACAGGGGCCCTCTTCTGTGCAAAATTTAATATATAAAATTATTGAAACTGTACGTTAAACATTAAACCAAAAAAAAAATCAAAATGGTAGAATTGCGACTTTTCAGCTGCCGTACTTCC
Organism: Oophaga sylvatica; assembly: GCA_033576555.1. NCBI lineage: Eukaryota > Metazoa > Chordata > Amphibia > Anura > Dendrobatidae > Oophaga > Oophaga sylvatica. Next base: position 252,985,028 of record JARQOD010000001.1, read on the forward strand.
CACAAAATATGCAATAAAATGTGATCAAGATGTGATATGTACACAAAATGGTATCAATGAAAACATCAGTTCAGCCTGAAACAAAACAAGTCCTTATACAATACTATGAATAGAAGAAATTAAAATTTACAGAGCAGGCCTAAAAAAATTCAGACAAACAATATTTTAATGGTAAAAAAATAGCCAAGCTTATTATCTCCGCAATCACACTGACCTGGAGAATCATGTTTCCAGGTAATTTTTACAGCACAATGAATTTTAAAAGAACTAAACTCCAAAAAACTATAGCTGAATTGCTCTTTTTTTACTCCAAAATTCGCCACACTTGCAACTTTTATCGCACTTCTAAGTAAATTAGATGATTAAATGGTATTATTTAAAACTATAATTTGTCCCTAAAAAACCCCTGATACGGCTATGTCGACAGAAAAATAAAAAAGTTATGACTCTTGGAACAAGGGGGGGGAGCAAACAAAAAATGATTGGGTCATCAGGGGATTAAAGTTGTTTATATCACTTTCTAATGAAGGACCAAATATATCTGTTGTTTCATGTCCCCAAAACAACATTACATCTGTTACCATATGGAATCTAACCCATCTACAGTGTTTTTTCACTAGTACAAGTAGTGCCGCAGCAATATATTTTAGTAACATTTATAGCATTAATAGACCTTGAAAGTCCAGAATATCTGATAATCCTCTCAAAAATGGTTGTGAAATAAATTAACAAGGATAGAACCTCTCCAAAAGTCGACTACAATTAAAAGAAACCTGTCAGCATTGACTTGCTATTTAGTCTGAGAGCAGCATAATATAGGGCAAAAGACCCTGATTCCAGTGATGTATCACTAACTAGGCGTTGTGCTGTGGTTTCAATACAATCAGTAATTTATCAGCAGGAGATTATCAGTACAAGACTAGGTCTCACATGCAGGTCTGTCCAGCTACTCTGTGTAACCACGCCCCCAGTACTGATTGGCAGCTCACTAACAATGCACAGTGTACACAGGAAGCTGCCAATCAGGGGGTGTGGTGGGGTTATACACAGTTTAGCATTCTGACCACTGTTACATCTACAGCAGATAAAACAAAGATTGTGTTAAAACTACAGCAAGCAGTCTAGTAAGTGATACATCGCTGGAACCCCCAACCCGCCGGGGTTTTTGGGGGTTTTCCCCGACAGGGTGGGGTTTTTTTTCCCCGCCTTCCTTTTAACCCAAACCCCTTTTCCCCCATGGGGTTTTAAACGGGGTTTTGAAACCTTTCCCAAAAAACAAAAATTTTTTTCCCCCTTTTGTCCCGTTAAAAAAGTTTTTAAAAGGGCCCCCAAAAATTTTTTTTCCTTTCCCCTTCCCAACCCAAAGGTCAGTTTCCGGGGAAAAACCCCTTTTTTGGATTTTTTCCTTTAAAGGATTGGGATTTGGGGGCCCCCTTTTTTTCCTTTTAAAAGTAAAAATTTTAAATTTTTTTAAAAAAAAATTTTAAAAAAATTTAAAATTTTAATGGAAAACCCCCCCCCCCAAAGAAACTTTTTTTCCCCAACCCCCCCCCCCCCAAAAAAATGACCCCCAAAAAATTTTTTTCCCCCTCCCCCTTTTAAAAACCCCCAAGGGTTTTTTGGGGGTTTGGGGTTTAGGGGGGAAAATTTTTTTAAAAAGCCCTGCCCCCCAAAACCCTTTTTTTGGGGTTTTAAAAAAGGGGCCCCAAAAAATTTTTAAAAAAATAAAGACCCCGGGGCAAATAAAAAGAAATTTTTTTTTTGAATACAAAAACAAAAATTTCCCCCTAAAAACCCCCTAATTTAAAAAAATTTTCAAAAAAAAATTTTTTTCTTTTTTTAAAATCTAAAAAATTTTAAAAAAAAGGCCCCCAAAACCCTTTCTGGGGGTCCCTAAAGGGCCCCAAAAAGACCTCACTAGTGCCAAAAAGGGTTTTTTTTTAAGGTTTTGGGGGGTTTTTAAAACCAAATGGGCCCAAACCCTTTTCAAAATTTGGGGAAAAAATTTAAAAAAATTTTTTAAAAAAAACAAAAAATTTTAAAAAAAATGCAAATTTTTTCCCAAAAATCTTTTTAAAAAACCCCCGGGGGCTTTATAATGGAAAAAATTTTTTTTAAAAAAAAATTTTTAAAAAACTTTTTTAATTTTCCCCCCCCCCCTTTTTTGTTGGGAAAACCCCAATTTTAACCCAACCCCTTTACTTTTAAATTTTTTTTAAAAATTTTTTTTAAAAATTTTTCCCCCGGGGGGGGGGGAAATTTTGGGGGCCCAAAAAAATTGGGTGAAGGGGGGGGTTAAATTTTTGGGGAAGGGGGGGAAAAATGGAAATTTTTAAAAATTTCCCCGTTGGTTTTATTTGGAAAAGGGGTGGGGTTTTCAATTTTGGGGCTTTTGGGCGGGGGGTTTGCTTTTTTTAAAATTTTCCCCTTTTGCAAAAAGGGGGGGCGTGCTCCCCCCCCCCTTTTTTTTCCCCCGGGGGACCGCGGAAAGGGGCCCTTTGGGGTCAACGGGGGGGGGGCCCTTCAAAAAAACCCCCAAAACCCCAAGGAAAGGGTTTTAATTTCCCTTTACAAACCCCCCCGGGGGTTTTGGGGGGGGGAATTCCAGTAAACCCCAAAGAGGGGAACCCCTTTTTTTCCCCCCTTCCGGGGGACCCCCCCCGGGGCCCCGGGCCCCCGAAAGGTTTTTTCCCGGGGGGAAGTTTTTGGGGCCCAATCCTTTTGGGGGGGGGTTTTGGTTTTCCCGCTCTTTCGGGGCTTTTTTTGACTCCATTCTTTTCCCCTGGGGGTTGGGACGACCGGGGGCCTTTGCCAGAGGAGGGGGAAGGCCGGGGGTTTTTGTCCCGGGGGGGAAAACGATAATCTCCCCCCCGGCCCCTTTTTTGGGCCGGGGGGGCGTTTCCGGGTTTGGCTCCCCCTCCCAATCCCGTTTCCCCCCCGTTTCCCCGGGGTGGATCGGGAACGGTACTTTGGGGGGCACCCCCCCCGGTTTTGCCCTTCGCCTTGGGCAGCGGATTTTGGGGGTTTTTTTTAAAACGTGGGGGTTCGTTTGGGGGGGGGGGAAAACCCCTTTGGTTTCCCAATTGCCCTTCAGCAGGCCCCCGGGCTTCTCTTTTTTCCCCTTTTTGGCCAGGTTGGAACATCTTTAGGGTTTTTTTCTCCTTTTGAACCCCCAAAAACGCCTGTTGCGGTGCAGGATGGATAGCCCCCGCCCCGGGGGAAAACTTGGGGGGGGGGCCCGGGGGCCCCCCCCTTTCCCCTCCCGGGCCCCACTGGGGGGGGCCCCAAGTCCTGCCCCTTCTTGTTCCGGAAGATTCTTTCTTTTGCGGGGGGCATTGGGGGTTTTCTTCCGTGGAGGTGGGGTTTGGTCCCCTTTTCCCCCCAGGGAAGGTGGGGAAAAAGGGGGGGGAAAAACCCCCCTTTTTTTTAGGGCAGGACCCCCCGTTGTAGTAGCACTTTGAGAGGGCAGGGATTTTCTCGCGCCACAGGGGGGGGGGCGCCCCCCAAGGGGACGCCCAACCCCTTTTTTTCAAACGCCCCCCGGGGGGGCGAATAATTTTTGGGGCAAAAAAAGGCGATTTTGGCGCCAAAAGTGCAAACAGTCCTTTTCCAAAAAAAAAAATTTCCCCTTTTTCACGCAGGGCTCGCAAATTTTTTTGAGTTTGGTTTTTCCCGTTGTTACGCCAAGTTTAGTTGTGTGAAACCCCCCCCAATTTTTTGGGGTTTAAAAGGGGGAAAAAGGGGCTCAGAGCCGAGCCGTTGAAGTCTATGGGGATTGTTTTTTGGTAGCTGTGGCTCGGGGGTTTTTGGCCCCCCCGGTTCCCCCCGATGTTGGGGGGGGGAAAAATTTTCAGGGGATTTGGGTTTTTTTTACAGTTTGGGGGAAACCCCTGTAAAATTCTGGTTAAAATTTTTTTCCCCCCCCTGCTGTTGGGGGTTTTTGGGGGGGATGGTGATTTCAGTAGTTTTTGGGGGCCCCCCAAAAGGGGGGAAAGGGGCCCAATGGGGGATTGAGTGTGGAAATCGGAGTGCGGTTTTTAAAAAACCCGTCTCACACGGGGGGGCGTTTTTCTTTCCTTTTCTTGCAAAAAGTTAAAGGGGGGGGGCCCCGGGAGGCTGATCCACGGGAGGGTTTTTTTAGGCAGGGGGGCCCCCACAAGTTAGGGGGGCCCCCTTTTTCTCCAAAATGGGGGGTGCCCCAAAAAAACATGAAAGCGTAGTTCCCCCTAAAATTTTTTTTTAATGCTTGCGTCCTGCCCGTAAACTTAGTTTTTGGGGCCCCCCAAAGGGGCGCCTTCTTTTTCAGCTCCCCCCTTTGACCCCGAGTCCCAAGGGGTTTTCGGGCCCCGGGGGGGGAAAAAGGCCGCCCTTTTGGGGGAAAAAAAAAAACACCCCCCCAGGAGGGAAAGGGGTTTCCCCCAAAAAAAAAAATCAAAAATATTGGTTTCCCTTTTCCCGGGGGTTTTAAAAACCTTTTTGCCAAGGGGGAAAACCCCCCCAAAAAGTTCCCCCCAAAACCGGGGCCAGGAAGCCTCCTGAAAAGAAAAACCCCCAAAGATGGAAGACTTTCTGGGTTAAACTTGTTTTTTTCCCCTTTAATGTTTGTGGGAGTTTTAAAACAGCTTGCCCGGGGTTTTGGTTATTAAAAAAAACCTTTTCCGACTTCCCCTTTCCAAGCTGATGAGATAGCGATTGGGGCTCCTTTTCCCCCCCGTGCGGGGCTCTTCACTGTAGCCCCGACGCAGACTTCCCGCCCCTTTTGCCCGAAGACGGGAAATAGACTAACTGATAAAATCACCTACACTTTTCCTTTTTTACCACCCCCTTTTTGTTTTACCCATTTTCCCAAAAAGGGTTGTTTTATGTGTTTTTGGTAAATTTTCAATTGAGCATTAAGCCGTTTTCCTCGCCTTCCCCCTCTCCGGGGGGGTTTTGCGGGTCCCCCCCCCCAGGGCTACACACTACTCTCAGATTACATAGCAAAAAACTGCTGACATATTCCTTTAAAATTTTTAAAATACCCCAAATTTATTTTTTAAGAACTTCATAAAATTTTTTTTTTTTTTGTTTTCTTTTCCCGGATTTTTGATTTTTTTTTGGGGACTTTTTTTGGAAATGAATTTTTTGGGGTTTTTGAACTATCAAATGTTGGATTTTTTGATATTTTTCCCCTTTTTTTTAAAAACAAATGAACTTTTTAAAAATTTTTAAAACCCTTTTTTTTTTGTTTGTGTATTTTTTCTAATGTGTGCAGGAAAGTTAGGTCTGGGGGTTATTACTAAATTTTTCTTTTCCCCCTTCCCTTGGGGGAAAAATTTTTAAATTTCCCCCTTTGGGTTTAGAAAAAATTTTGGGGGGTTTAAATTTTAAAAGGGCCCCCCGAAAAAATTGTGGGGGAAAGGTGGCTGCTGATGGAAGGTCTTTAGTATTCCCCCCCCCTTTTTTGTCTGCTTTATACAGGGTTCAGTTCAAAAAGGTTTGGGGTTCCTTTTTGGGGAGTGTACACCAACGTTTTCCAAAAGGGGGTTGCTTTTTTTTTTTTTCCCCTTTTTTGTAAAAAAAGAACCCCGCAATTTTCCCCCGGGTTCATTCAAGGTTTAAAATTTTTTTTTCCTGCTGAGCCAAAAAATTTTGGTGAAATTCTTTGGGGACCAAAACTTTTGAAAACTGAAGTTTTGTACTTTTTGCTCTATACAGTTTTTTAAATTTTTTCACTAAAAAAGGAGGTTCCCCAAAAAAAATAGGTTTTTAATATTGGGCTCGCAGATGGAGATCCATTTTTAAACACCCCAAAAGGGAAATTCCCTTTTTTAATAAAAAAGGGTCTGTTACTCGACTTTTTGGGCACAAAAAAAAAATATTTTAAAAAAAAGTTGGCCTAGATTTTTAAAATTGTAAAAAAATTTTTGGGGTTTTTTCAGACTTTTTTTGTTTGATTAAAACCCCCTTTACCCCCCAAGGGGGGGTTTTCACTTTATTTTTCCCCCGGGGGCCCAAATTTTTTCTTTTTGCCCCCTGTTCTTTTTTTGGGGTTTTTAAATCTGAAGCTTCAAAAGGGTTTCGCGAAATTTTGGGATGGGTTTTTTTGTGGGATTTGTTTTCCCTTTTTGAAAAAAAATTTTTTTGTTACTTGCGTTTTTTTTTTGAAAAAAAAAAAAAAATATGGCGAAAATTTTTTTTCAATTTTGCAAATTTTTAAATTTTTGAATTTTTTCCCCCTTAAAAAAAGAGAAATTTGTAAAAAAATTTTAGAAAAATTTTTTTCCCAAAAATGTCTTTTAATCAGGCCCAAAAAATTTTTGGGCCAAATTTTTTTTGTTGGAAATTTAAGGGTTTTTTTAAAATTTTACCGGATTTCTATTTTTAAAAAAAAAATTTACAAAGCCTTTTTTTTTTGGGGCCCCCTCTCATTAAAAACACTTTGAGGGGTCTTTGGCGAAATTACCCCAAAAATGAAACCATTCTAAAAAATGCACCCCCAAAAAGGGATCAAAACCATTCAAGAAATTTTTAAAAACCCCTTTGGTGTTCCGGAACCCAAAGAAAAGGGGAAGGGAAAAAAAGAATTTTTAAAATTTTTGCCCAAAAAAAGATTTTTTACAAATTTTTTTTTTTTTTCCCAAAAAGGGGAAAGGGAAAATGGACGATAAGGTTGTTATGAAATTTCTTTTTAGAAAGCCTACCCTTGTGGGGGAAAACCACGGGTTTTGGGGCCCCGGCGAGTTTAAAAGGGGAAAGGGGCCCCTTTGACTTTTTCAAACTAAAATTTTGGGGGATTGAGTTTTTACGCCATGTGGTTTTTTGGGGGGCCCCCCGGGCCCCCCAAAAAAGGGGGGAAACCCCCCCAAAAATGACCCCTTTTTGGGAAAATGCCCCCCCAAAGGGATTATCTAGACTTTGTGAGCCTTTGAAACCCCCCAAATGGGTTTTAAAAAAGTTATAATGCTGGGGTGAAAAAAAAAAAAAACAAATTTTTCCCCAAAAAAAAAATTTTTTAGCCCCCAAAATTTTTTTAAATTTTTTTAAAAAGGGAAATTTGGCCCCCCAAAAAATTGTTGTCCAAAAATTTTCCGGGTTGGGAAACCCCCCTTTGGGGGGGGGGGAACTGTTTGGGTGCACGGCGGGGTTTTGGGAAAAGGAAAATAGAAATTTTTGGGAAAAAGCAGAGTTGAGGGGGGGCATGTTCCGTTTGAGTGGGGCCCCGATGACCCAAACAGGGGAAAAAACCCCCCCAAAAAGGGGCCCCTTTTTTGGGAAAAAATACCCCCAAGGAATTTTTCTAGATTTTGGTGAGCATTTGAACCCCCAGTGTTCACAAAAGTCTTAATGCCCCGGGGATAAAAAAAAAAAATTTTTTTTTCCCAAAAAAATTTTTCTTTTAGTCCTTAAATTTTTATTTTCTCAAGGGTAAAGGAGAAATTGTTCCCCAAAGTTTTGGGCAATTTGTCCCGAGACGTGATCCCCCTTTGGGGGGTGGGCCACTTTTTGGGGGCTGGCAGAGGGTCGGAAGGGGAGCACCATTTGACTTTTTCCAACCAAATTGGTGGAATTGGTTTGGGGGCCATGTTCTTTGGGGGAGCCCTGATGTGCTTAAAAATTTTAAACCCCCCCCAAAAACCCTTTTTTAAAAAATAGACCCCTAAGGACTTTTTAGATCTTTGGTGGCAATTTAAACCCCAAAAATGCTTCACACAGTTTTAACGTAGAGCCGAAAAATTTTTAAAAAAACAAAAATTTTTTTTTACAAAAATGATTTTTTCCCCCCCAATTTTTATTTTTCCAAGGGAAACCAAGACCCCAAAAAATTATTGTGAAATTTTTTTCCTGGGGGCGTGTACCCCATATTTTGGGGGGAAAACATGTTTGGGGGCATGGCGGTTTGGGGGAAAAGGGGGCCCTTTTTTGATTTTTAAACGCAGTTTTTGGGGGGCCCATGTCGGTTTGGAGAGACCCCGTCTCCCCAAACAGGGGAAAACCCCCCTATGACGTTTTTTTGGGGAAATTTGCCCCCCAAGGAATTTAAATTGAGTGTGGTGAGAATTTTTTAAACCCAGGTTTTTCCCCTTTAAAATTTATAACTTTCACCCCTTAAAATAAAAAATCTTTTTTTTTTTTAAAAAAAAGTTTTTTTTTCGCCCCCAATTTTTTTTATTTTCCAGGGTAAAAGAAAAAATTTTGGGGAAACCAAAAGTTGTTTTTGTCCAATTTGTCCCGGGGGTTTTCCCCGTTTTCCCCAAAAATGGGGGGGGAAAACCCAAAACGGGTTTTTTGGGCCCCCACGGTTTCAGGGTGGGGAAAGGGAAATTTTATTTAAAAAAAAAATTTTTTTTTTTTTGGTTTTTCCCCCAAAATTTTTTTAAAAGGGAAAGGTTGGGGGCCTTTTCCTTGTTCCAAATTTGGGGGAGGGCCCCCGGGGGAAATGGCCCCTTTTTAAAGGGGGGGGGAAAAACCCCAACAAGGGGCCCCCAAAAATTTTTGGCAATAGCCCCAAAAAGGGGAAATTTTTAGATTTTTTGGTGAGCACTTTGAACCCGAATTTTTTTAACGAAGTTTTTATTTTACAGTTTTTAAAAAATTTTAAAAAATTTTTTTTTTTTTTTTTTAAAAAAATGTTTTTTTTCCCCCCCCAATTTTTTTTTTTCCAAGGGTAACAGGGAAATTCCCCCCCAAAAGTTGTTGCCCAAATTTTCCCCCTGATTTCGCGGATACCAAATGTGGGAAAAAAAGGAAAAAAAAAAAGGGGTTTTCACGTTGGGGGGGAAAGGGGGAAGTAGTGTTTTTTTGGATTGCGACTTTGTTGGGGGGGTTGGGGGGGCGTCGGGTCGCTTTTTGGAACCCCCCCTGATCCCCCCCTTTTAAAAAAACAGGGGGAAACCCCCAAAAAGTCCCCTTTTTTTGGAAAATAGCCCCCACAAGGAATTATCTAGATGTGTGGTGAGCGCTATCCCCCCAGTGCAAAAAAGGGGAAGTTTTAAAATTTTTACAGCCGTAAAAAAAAAAAAATATTTTTTTTTGTAAAAAAAATGTTTTTTCCCCCCGTTTTTTATTTTCCCAAGGGTAGCAGAAGAAATAAAAAAATTTTTGCAAAAAAACCCCTTTTTGTGGTCCAGTGTAGGGGTGATACCCTTTTTTTGGGGGTTAAAAACCCCTTTTTGGGAAAGAATTTTGGGAGAGCTCAGAAGTGAAGGAGCACCTTTTTTATTTTTTTTAAAACAAAAATTGGGGTTTGGAATTAAAATTTTAGCGTTTTTTCCCCTTTGGGGGAGCCCCTGAGGGGCCCCAAAACCCCAAAACCCCCCCAAATTTTAAACCCAAAAAACCCCATCCCCCCAAAACCCCTAACCTTGCCCCAAACCCCCAAAAACAAACCAAACCCCAACAAAACCCCCCCAAACCCAAAACCAAAAACCCTTTCCCCCAACTTTAGCCCCAAACCCTTTTCCCCAATTTACCCCCAACCCCAAAACCCAAAACCCCAATGGGGGGAAAAAGGAAAAAAATTTTCTTTTTTTTTAATTTTTTTTTTTTTCCCCCCTTAAAAAAAGGGGGGGATAAGGGGGGTTTGTTTTTTCTGTTTATTGGGGGGTTTTTTTTTTTGGCGTTTTCCCCCTAAAAGACGCTTTTTTTTGCAAAAAAATTTTTTTCATCACCTTTTTTGAGAGCTATAATTTTTGCATTTTTTTGGCCCCCAAAAGGGGTTTATTTTTGAGGTCTTTTTTTTTTGCGGGCGTGTTGATGTTTTTATTTGTTTTTTCCCCCTTTTTAGAAAAAGACATTTTTTTTTCGCTTTTTTTTTTCGTTTTTTGGGAGGGTTTTTAAAGAACAAAAAAAGCAATTTTTTTTAAAATTTTTTTTTGGGGGGGGGGCGTTTTTTCCTTCCGCGTTTTGGGGTTTTAAAAAAAAAAAAACAGTTTTATTCTTGGGTCAGTTCGATTTTGGGATACCTTTTTTTCATTTTTTTTTTTTGGGTTTTATAGAATAAAAAAATTTTTTATAAAAATAATTATTTTTTTTGCATTTTTTTTATTCTGCGGCAAATTTTTTTTTTTTTTCCTATGATGCTTATGGGGCTTTTTTTTGCAAAGACAATTTGACTTTTTTCCCCCGGTACCTTTTTTTTTTTATGGGTTTTTTAAAAAGCGTTTTACCATTTTTGTTCGGGGGATGAGTTTAAAAATTGTTTTTTGTTCTTTTTTTTTTTTTTTAAGGGGTTCACTAAGGGGTTAATTGGGACAATTTTATGGGGGGGTCTTTAGGACGGCCGATAAAAATAGTGAAATTTTTTGTTTTTTTTTTTTTTTTATTTCAGGAAGAAGGGGTTTTTTGGGGGGAATATTTTTTTTTTTTTTTTTTTTTTTTTTTTTTTTTTTTTTCATTTTTAATTTTATTTTTTAAAAACTTTTTTATTTTCCCCCCCAGGGGGGACTCCGTATTTTTCGATCGCTGGTGTCGTGTCCAGCACTCTGTCACACACGAGAACAGGATAGATGCAGGCTTCTCAGTCCCGTCTCGGCGGGGATGAGGTGCCGCCTCCTCCAGGCCCCCCGGGGCCCTTTTTGGGGATCCGGGGGCCTGGGAGGGAGGAACCCCCCGAAAAGCGGGGATACTCGCGTGTTGGGGGGTTGGGGGGGGGGAAAAGGGCCCCCCCCCTTTGCCGATCCTCCCGCCCCCCCTACCCGCGATATTTTGACGCGGTGTGCTGGGGGTTTAAATTTCCCCCGGGGAGCGGTCCGGACCGCTCTGCACCATTTCGGGGGCAGCTGGGGAAAAAAGCTGCCCCCCGGCGGCGATTGGGCTGCCTCCCCTCGGGGAGCGCATGATGCTTGGTACACCCCGCCCCCCGGTCACGGCCCCCGGTTCCCGGGGGAGGGGAAAATTTTTGTGATGCAGTAAGGGGTTAATATAATCAAAAAAAATTTTAAAAAAAAATTTGCCCCCTTTTTTTAAGTTTTGGGGGGTCACCCAAAAAGGGGGCAATTAAAAATTTTTAACAATAAAATAAGGGGGGGCCAGCTCGCTGTTTTTTAGCCTTTTTCCCCCTACGGGAAATAGAGCCCCAACAGAGTTTGGGGGGGGGGGGAAATTTTTTCCCCGATCACTTGATTTTTGACGCTCCCCCTTTTGTTTCTTTGAAAACCCCCTTGCCGAGAAGTTTTCCCCTTCAAAATGTTTTTTTGTTATTGGGAATAAAGAGATTTATCACGCAAAATTGCAAAGATTGCCGCAAAAAAAAAAAACTTTTTTGTCCTTTTTTTCACACCCCTTTTTATCTTTGGGGGCCAAAGATTTTTTTTTTAACCTTTTGGGGTTTGTGAACTTTTTCCCCAAAAGTATAGGTTGTTTAGAGTTCTTTTGCTTTAATCAATGAGAATTTTATGGTGGGGGCACGGAGGGTTTTTTTTCTGGACTCTTCCAAAAAGGGGCCATATTTGTGCAGGTATTTTCCAAAGGGTTAGAACATGTACAACAATGCCCAAAAACTTCATGTCTGCTAAATCTTTTAAATATTTTTTGTATTAAAGGGGGTTTTTAAAATTTCCCCCCTAGCAAACCTTTCCCAGCAGCTTCCTGAAAATTTGCTTGTCTTCCAGTGTAAATTTTGGGTATGTGCAGTTTCTGCAACCCCCCCAAAAAAGGGGTGCTTTTTTTGAGGAACACAACACAGGAATAACAAGAGCGCTCAAGGTGCCACAGTACAAAAAGGGGGGCGACTACCCCAAGTCGAAAATGTAAAAAAGCAAATTTCCAAGGGCTACAATGGTTCGGGGGGAAAAACAGAAGTCGGGGGTTTGAAGTGGTATAAAAAAAAGTAAGACTTTTTGGGGTACAACCCCAAATCAGAGTTTCCCGGGGGAAAGGGGTACAGGACGGAAAACCCAAAACGGTCCGAGAAAACCGACATCACAAGTACACAAATACAGGTAGTGGGGGAAAGGACCCAAAAAAGGAAAAAAGATCAAGGCACTAGTTTGGGAATTTTTAAGTTTAGCTGACGGGGCCCGCAACTGCAGGGGATGAAAAAAGCCAGCCAAAGGGGAAAAAACCCCCCCCCGACCAGTCCAAGAGAAGACACAGAAAAAAACCCCTTTGGGCGACATGCACCAGCCCATTTGATTTTCCATGTTCTTTAACTGCCATTTCTTAATTATTTTTAATGGGATAGGAATTTAAAAAGCTTTGTATCTTCTTATAGCCTTCCCCGTTTTGGGCCTTCTCCTTTTTATTTTAGGGGTGCTACCCGTGCTTAAAAGAACCCGGGGTTCAGTTTTTTGCATAAAATTAAGGAGGCTACTTTTTGTAAATTGGTAAATATGCTCACCTGGATTTCCTTTTATAGGGGAACAACCCCTAAACCAAAAAGGCAATTTAAAGGGCTGAAACCTTTTGGGCCAAATTTTTGAGCACAAAAATTTTTCCAAGGGTGCCCAAAAATTTTTAATTTTCCCCCTTTTTTTTTTTTCATTTTTTAAAAAGTAAAAAAAAAAACATATTTTTTTTATTTTGCCTAAAAAAACAAAAGAAATAAATATCTTTTTAAATTTTCCATTTTGAGTTTATTTTATTTTAAAATTTCACCCCCAAATTTTAGGAAACAGAAATCTCGCCAGTTTTAAAAAACGAGAGTGGTTAATCAGCCTTTGGTTTTTTTTGAGCCAATGGGGGGGAACCCTTTCAGGGGGAGAAGGGAAAAATAGTTATGGTTTTAATGGGAAAAAAACAAATTCTTGATCAAACATAAAAACCCTCGTAAAAAATGAAAAAAAGAGGATGGTTTAACCCAAAGGGTAATGATCCCAAAAAAAATGGGCAAAAACCCCAAAAGTTTACCCCAAAAGGGGGCAACGAAGTTTACAATGGGCCCCTTCCCCGCCCTGATTGAACACAAAAAATTGGGGAGACCTCAAAATAGCGTGATGCAAAAAAACCCAGGAGTCTTTTTTGAAATGGAAAAAAAATTTTTTTTAAAAAAGAATGGGAAAAAAAACCCCCCAAAAAAAAAAATTAAAAAAACCCTTTTTTTTTACAAAAACCTTTAAAAGGGGTGAAAATTGCAAAAGGGAAATGCTAATTGGGGGTTTTAAACCGCAGGGTTTCCAAAACATTTTCATCGGCCATTTTTTCCCCCCTTTTTTAATTTTTTTAAAAAGTAAAAAATACATTTATATTTTATATATATATTTATATATATTTATTATATATTATTTTAAAACAGGGCCCTTTGGGAAAAAAGAATTGGGCCCCCCGGGAACTTTTCAACTTTTCTCAATACATGTGCAAACATAAAGATCCCAAAATTTTAAAATTTTTTTGGTGAGGGAATATTTTTTAGCGAAAAAAAACCCCGCAATATCGGGTTCCCCCGATATTGCTCTTCCCCTTTCGTTTTTTTGGGGTTTCGAAAATTTTCCCCTATATCTTTTTTGGGAAAAAGGGAAATTTCCCCCATAATTCTTTGGAGGAAAGGGGATTTTTTCAGCCAAAGGAACCAAAAAATTTTGGGCACCCCTGTACTGCTGGGGTCATTTAATATGGAGGGGTTTTTTTGGGGATGAAAAATGATGCGAATGCACTAAAAAAGGCCCCCCCGCCATTTTAGCGCCCATTTGGTGTGAATTCAGTTAGGGAAGAACGCTGCTTTTGTACTCTGGGGGGCAGTTAAGATTGCGATTTAGTGTAGTGGGGGCTGTGGGGGGCTACCAAAACCCCGCGAAAAAATTTTTCCCCTTTTCCCCTGCGTGTTGTTTTAACAGTCTGCAAGGGTGTGTGAGGCAGGTGCGCTGCGTTTGCTCGGGCATGCACGTTTGTCTGTGGGCATTGCAGGGCCCCCTCACAGACCCCTTTTTTTTTTTCTTCATGAATTTTCTTGTGCCCATGCTTTTAAAAATTTTTAGTGTGACGCGCTTCCTTTTTTCCCCAATTTTAAATTGGTTCAAACATTTTAAAGTAACAAAGGGTCCCCTTTCCCCAGTTTTAAAAACATTTTGTTTCAGTGTTCACTTTCAGTCTTTTTTTTTTTTTTTTTGGGGTGCACATCACCCCCGTTATTTGTTAAAGCCTGCTTGTACTTGAAAAAAGGTGTTCTGGCCTCACCCTTTTCATTTCCCCCCAATTGGTTCGCTCCTTCCCCAATTTAAAATAAATATAATTTTTTTGTGTGACGCGTTCCCCCTTTCCCAATTTTTTGGGGTTAAAACCCTTTTAGAAGTAAAAAAGGGGGTTTTACCCCTTTCACGTTTTTTAAACATTGTGTTTCAGTGTTCATTCGTCGGGTTTTTTTTTTTTGATGCACTCCCTCCTTTATTTTGTTCAAGCACTGCTGCTTGTCTTGTGATTTTTTGTTCTTTTGCCTACCCTTTTCTTTTTCCCAAATTTGGGGTTTCTCCCCCTTTCCCTTTAAAAAAAAAAATTTTATTATTCGCGTTCCCCCTTTACAATACTTGGGGTTTGAAAAAAATTAAAGTAGAAAAAGGGCCCCTTTAAAAATTAAAAAACATTTTTGTTTTTCAGTGTTCACTTCAGTCTGTGTTTTTTTTTTTTTGATGCACATCCCTCCTTTTACTTGTTCAAGCATGTGCTTGACTCTGCGAGCTGTTCAGTGCCCCCCCCCTTTTTTCATTTTCTCCAATTGGTTTGTCCATTTTTTTTTTAAAAATAAATAAATTTTATTACGCGTTTCCCCCCCCTTTTACCAAATACATTTTTTGCAAACACTTTTTGGGTAGACAAAGGATAGCCTTTAAAAATTTTGGGAACTTTGTTTTAAAAATTTTTTCATTCAGTCTGTTTTTTTTTTTTTTGAGTGCCTCACGTTTCCATTTCTTTTTTCCCCACTGCTGCTTGTTTTTCCTCGGAGGTGTCTCAGTCCCTATCCTTTCTTTTCCCCCCAAATTTTGGGGTTTCCCCTTTCCATTTAAATAAATTAATCTTTTTAGGGGGGCCCTTTCCCCATCCGATCCAATCTTTGGGTTTAAAAAACACTATAAAATGGGCAAAGGTTTCACAGATTGTAAACCCTTTGTGTTTCTGTTATTTTTTTTGTTTTTTTATTTTTGATGCACATCACCTCGTTATTTTCGCATGCTGTTTTTATTTTTTTTGGGGGTCTCATTTGCCCACCCTTTTTTCATTTTCCCCAAATTTTGGTTTTTTTTTTCCCCTTTTAAAAAAAAATTAATTTTAGTGTGAGGCTTCCCCCGATCAATACATTGGTGCAAAAAAATAAAGGGAACAAAGGATACCTTTCAAATTGTAAAGTTGTGTTTCAGGTTCACTTCATTGGTTTTTTTTTTTTTGGTCCCCACCCACGCCCATTATTGTTCAAGACTGCTGTTGTCCTGGGGTGTCTCTGCCTCATTTTTCTTTTCCTAAATTTGGGGTTCTGTCCTTTCCTTTTAAATAAATATAATTTTTAGTGGACGCTTCCACCCCGTACCCAATATTTTGGGTTGAAAAAAACACTATAGAAGTAGCAAAGGGGGAGCCTTTAAGATTAAAAACATTTTTTTTCAGTGTTCACTTCATCTCCTCTTTAAAAAACCACACTTAGGCCTTATAACTTTTCTGATTTTTTTTAAAAAAACCCCCCCAAGTGAAGAATCAGGGGAAAGGCAGGGTGGGGGCCCCGGGGGTTTTTCGGGGGGGAAAAGGGAAAGTGGGGTTCGGGGGCTGCTCCCGCCCCCGTGACCGCCCCCCCAAATTTACCCCGGGGGTTTTTTCCCCTTTTTGCGTTTTTTGGGGTAGGAGCTCGGCCCCCCCCCCTCGCGGGAGAACAAATTGAACCTTTTTTGGGGTTTTGGGGGGGCCCCCCCAAAATGCATCATTTCCCAATTTCCCTTTCCCCCTCCTCTCAAACAAACTTTTTGAGAACCCCATCGTTTTTCACCCCTGTCAAATTGCCCAGGCAGCAATTTTTTTAAAAAGGGGGCCCAAGCTGGTCTTGTTCTGTTCAAAAATCTTTGGGCCCCAAAAACACGGGCACGGCAAGCGCATTCAAAAATTTTTGAAGAAGGGGTATGCAGTGCCCCCAAACAGCTGTTTTTCTTAAATTTTGAAGGGGGGGGTGAGCCACCCCCGTGACACCCCCCGCAAAACCCCTCTCTGATGATGGGGAGACTCGGGTGCCGGTTTGTGGAGCTGGTGTCCCCGGACCACCAACAGCGAGGTGTTGGAAGAGGGAGTGGATTTGGAAGTCCGGGGACCCAACTGGGTGAGCAACGGGAGGGGGGGGGAGAAAGTTTCTGAAAAAGGGGCCCCCCCCAAAAACGGTACAAAAGGGGGGGGGGTTTGGCTCGATCGTTGCTTACCTCCTTTGGCATTTTTTGGGGAGCATTCTCTTAAAAATGTCAAAATTGCCCCCCCATGACTTGCCCCCGGGCCCCCTTTTTTGACGACTTGTAATGTTTTTTGCTATGTTCAAGGGCAACGGTAAGAAAAAATTTAAAAGGGGGAAAAATATCAAAACCAAACCCCACAAATATGTAAAATAAAAAGGCAAAGAAACGTAGCGAGTTACAAACAATGGGGGTGGGGCCAAACCCTACGGGCCCCCTTTTCATCTTAAAGGTCATTTGGAGCCCCCCCCCCTCCCCAACACACGGGTTGGGTTTTAAACAGGATCTCCAGGGAAAAAAACCCCGGGTCACTGTTTCCATAGCAAATGTTATTCCCCCCACAGCAGTTTTTTCACAGTTTTCGTCCCCCCCCAAGACCCCCAAAACAGCCATGGTACACGGGCATGGGATAAAAGGGGCCCCCCCGGGGCAAAAACACAAGGGGGTCTAAAGGGGATTGAAAAACCCCTGTCCCTTAAATGTGTCTTTCGGGGGCGGGGTGGAGATGACATTTGGGAAAAATTAAAAGGGCTTGGCTCCCAAAATTTATAATTTTGCCAAGCCGATTTTATTTCAGCGGCCCCCCCCCCCGTCTGAAAAAACTGTGGGGGAAAATTTTTAAAAAACATGCCTATTTAAACGCCGCAGAAGGGTCCACCGCCACGACGTGGACATACCCATGGCAGGGACGATATTTTCCCCCTCACTCCCCTTTGGGGGGTAAAATTTTGGGGACCGGGTACAATTTTTCCCAGGGCCTGTATGTTCTAAACCCCCAAAAGGGATTGCGGAATCCGTCAAAAAACCATTGACCCTCCCCCACTCCAGTTTCAAACATCGCTGCCGAGCCGTCAGGGTTACCCCTTTTTCCCGGACGTTACCTTTTTGCGCCCCGATATGACCCCCCCGGGGGCCCAAAAACGTAAACAGCCCCCCCTAAAATTTTTTTTCCATGGGGAATCGAACCCACACACGCAGGTTTTTGGGGGTTTCCATCGGGGGAAAAGGGGGGGGGTTTTTGTCAGTAATCCCCCCCCCGGGCTTGGTTTTTTGGGGAAAAGGGAAAAAATTGGGGGCAGCCTGGGCCTTGGAAACCCTCACTCCCCATACCATGTTGGACATGTGTCAACTTGGTGAAAAAGGGGGTTTTTTGGGAGGGACCCCCCGGCTTGATCCCACTGCTGCAAAGGTCCCTTGGTCGCTCACTTGTGACTTTCCCCGCATGGCCAGATGGAAAATTGCAGTCTGAAAAAAAATTTTTCGTTTAAAAAAACATCGATCATAGGGAGTCCCCCCCAGGGGGGAATTCCATTACATTTTTTGGGGAAAGGGTTGTGTGAGCAGCAGCCAGCGAAATGGAGTATCAGCTGAACAAAAAATCCCTCGCAATTTCCCCCTTTTTCATTTTTAAAAACCACCCCTTGGGGGGGCCCTTTTATGAACCCCCTTGGACTTTTTTGCGTGGTTTGGGTCTAAAACCGGTTTGGCGAGGCAGATGATCACTAGTCAGCATAAATGTCCCCTTACCCCCCTGCTTAAAAATTCAAAAAAAGAAAAAAAGGGAAAAAGAGGTTTTGAAAGGGGGAAGGTGGGGGAGCAAAAATTTTTTTCCCCCTTCGGGACAGTAACGCAAGGGGGGTTCCCCTAAAAAAGGGGGGGCCCGGCTCATTTGTGAGGGGATGAGGGGAGGAGGAGTAATGGGGGAGAAAAAAACCCCTACGAGGGGGGTAAAAAAAGCTTAGTCATATTAGAGTGGGGGTGGGGTGAAAAAAGGGGAGGCAGAGAGGGCGCCTCTTCAGGGCACCCTTTGTTGGCCATTGGGAGTCTGCACCAGGTTTTTTTCTGCTTATGCCGGGGAAAACCGCCGCACCCCCAAATTTTCAAACCCCACGTCAATTATTGGGTGTACCCCCCTAGACCCTCGTTTACCGGGACAACTTCAACCTCACACAGGAAAAACCCGGGACCGAAAAATCAGGGTACAAGACACCCCGGTTTGGGGAATCCTATTTTTTTGTACTTCCACCGAGAGAGCTGCTGTCTATGTTTTACAAAGCATCTCTGTGCGTCGAGGCTTTTTAACCCCTCTACAACAAGGGGAGACAAGCAGGGCTCTGCGGGGGGAAGAGTGTATGTTACAAATGTGGCGAAGTTTTTGACAGGCCCAAGGTTTCACCACCCCAGACGGCCCCCTCAGGGAAGAAACTTTCCGAAAAGGGGCAATATTTGGTTTCCCTCTAAGTGTATCCCAGAGCCTCTTCCCCTTTAAAATTTTTGGGGGCTCTAAGTTGGATCAGGGCCCCGGGTTGGGCCAGTATGCATTGGGGGTTTTGGGGGTTCCCCCGTGCCCGGTTTTTATCTGAGCACGTCTTTAGTGCTGCAGGGGGGGTTTTTTTAAAAAGCCGTCGCAGGGACTTCCTAGAGAATGTAACGGCTTTACTTTTCAAAAAATTGAAAAGGCAGGATCTCCCCTAAATTTCCCCCTGTCGTTTAGATTAAAACTGTTTGGCAGTTCCTGCCCCCTGTTTGTTCTCTTTCTACCACCTGAATTACTCCTGGGTACAACCCCCCCATTTTTTTTTAAAAGAATTGGAAAGGGGCTGACCCCTGGCCAGCCGGGGTTACAGCACACAGTTTTTCCCCCTCCCAGTGGAAAACGTAAATTTTCCTCCAATAATTGTGTGTGTGTTCTGGGGTTTAAACCAAACCTAGGTACCTTTTTTGGGGTTTTCCCATGGGTGCTGGGGATATTAAAAAAGGCTGTTTCCATTGTGCAATAGGCAAGCCCCACTGTGGGACGTGGTTGGGTAAACTGGGAGGCTTGCGCCTGTAAACTTCTTTTTGGGGGGTGCGTTCTGCTACCCCCCCGGGGTCCATTTAACCGTAAAAATTTTTTTCCCCCCCGGCCCCTTTGGCCTATGCCTCCATTCCTACCATTTCCCCACAACCGGGGGGGGTCCTTGGTGTGTTTGGAGCCGGTCCCCCTCCCTTAGCCCGGTACGGAAACCACTGGTCTGGGTTGTGACTTTCCCTTTTTCTTCTGTACCGCCCGGGGTCATTTCCCGTCAAGGGTTCCCCCCAGTGTTTTTGGTGGGGCCCCCCCTTTTCCGTTTCGGTTCCCCCAACTCTGTTGGCCCTTTGGGTTTGTTTTGGGGAGCCGGGTCCCCCTGTTTTAAACCCCGTGCACAAACGTCAGTTCCCGGGTTTGTGACATTGCCTCTTTTCCTTCTGTACCCGTCCGGGGTCCAGTACCGCAATTTTCCCCCCAGGCCTTTGGCCTGGGTCCTCCTTCCCCTTTATGAGTTCCCCTTTTTTGGGGCCCCCCTTGGTAGGCTTTGGAGCAAGGACCCCTGTTTTATTTAACCTTTTTACGTAACGTCGCGGTTTCCCCGGTTGTGCTTGCCTCTTTTCCTTTCCCCTCCGGGTTCCAGAAGTCAGGGGTTTTTTCTTCCTTGCTTTGCCATCTTCCCCCCGGGGTTCCAAACGTCAGTTTTCCGGGAAAATTTTGACCCCTTAAAGCCCCCCAGAAGAAGATGGACAAAAAGGGGCACGACATGAAGCCAACCACCCCCCAAAACACCATCACAAAAAAAAAAAAAAATTACCAGAAGAAATCCCCCCGGGGGGCAAAAAAGGTTAAAAAAAATAAAAAAAAACAAAACAAGAGAAAAAAAAAAACAAAAAAGCAAAGATCAAAAAGCAAAAATTTAAAGTATAAGCCCAAAAATAAAGAAAAAAATATATGCTCTAAATTCAACAAAAAAGCCCAAAGCGGGTATGGGGGTGGTCCGTTCCTCCCGGGGTGCCCCTGGAAAACCCCCGGCGCGGAAAAGAACCGGAAAAAATATTTTAAAAATTTTTAAATTTTTGTGACGAAAAAAAGGAAAAAAAAAAAAATTTTCTTTTTTTTTTCCAGATTACAAGTACAGGTCTCGTCACAAATAAAAAATTATAAAAGATGAAGGGGAAAAAAGATGAAGAATTTGAATATAAGAAGTTTTTAATTTTTAATAAAAAAATTTGAGAAATTTTAAAAAAAAACATAAATAGAAAAATTTTTTAAAAGAGAAATTAAAGGGAAAAAGATAAAAAAATAATTAAAAAAAGATGATGCTCTGAAGATTATAAAGGGGGAAAAAGGTGTAAAATTTAAAAAAAGGGGAAGAGCAGGGAAAATTGTAAAAAATAATTTTTTCCCAAAAATAGAAAAAAGGTTAAAAACATTGTTTTTTTGGGTTTCAACCCCAAAGGGTTTTCCCAAAAAAAATTTATTTAAAAAGCTTTTCCCAAATTTGCTTTGGGGGGAAACATGTATCCCTTTTAAATTCCCAAAAAACCCCCCCAATACATTTATTTTACTCTTTGTTTTTTTTCCCTTTTTGACAATTAACAACAAGGAAAAAAAAGGTTTTTTTTTAATGTCAAAATTTGGGTTTCCCCCTAGACTTATTTGGGCTTCCGGTTCGGTATGGGTACCCCCTATTTTAGTGTATCGGCATATTTTCGATCCTATTTTTTAGAAAATCGAAACATATCGCTAACAATATTGGGAATCAATAACAAGGGGGGCAAAAATTTGAAGTTGAAAAAAAATTTTTTGGTTTTTTAAAAAATTTTTGGGGAAAAAAAAAAAAACTGAAAAGGGGGGGCCGGGCCCTTAATTCACCCCCTTTTTTCTTAAAACTTTGTTGCCCCCCCTTTTTTTTCATTACGCCCCAGTGCTTGGGTTGTCTCATCTTTTTTACATCGAGGGGGAAAAATTTTTTCCCATTTTCCCTTGGAAAAAAGTTAAAGCTCATGAGGTTGGATGTAGACGTTTTGAACAGCATTTTTTTGTCTATCCACAGAATCTGTTAATTCAGGTTGGACTTTGACTTGGCCATTCTAACGCCTATAGTTTATTTTGAAACCCTTCCCTTTTTGATTTTGCTTTATGTGGGTTCATTGTTTTGTGGAAGCAAATCTCCGTCCCGTTCGGTCTTTTGCAGACTCCAACAGGTTTTCTTCAAAAATGGGGGGTTATTTGGGTCCCCCCCCTTCCCCCCAAAATTTTTTTTATTTCCCCCTTTTTTGCTCAGAAAAAAAGGGGCCCCAAAACCCTGGGCTGCCACCACCATGTGTGCGTGGGGATGGTGGTTCAGGGGGATGGATGTTTCCTTTTTTAAAAAAACATTTCGTTTGGGGATTGGGTTTCCAAAAGTTTTGGGGTTTTTGGGTTTTATTTTACCGAGCGTTTTTTTCCCCATTTTGGTTTCTCCCCCCGGGGGGTTGTTGCAAACTTTTTTAAAACACTTTTTTTTTGGGGGTTTTTTAGTTTTCTTTCTTCTTGCCACTCTTCCATAAAGGCCAGTTTTGCAGTTTTGATGTTGTTGTTTCCCATGGACAGCTGTCCCCCTAGAGTGATCTCGCAGTTCACCGAGGGGTCATGGGCCTCTTGGGTGCATCTTGTATTTCTCCCCTTTTTTGAGATGAAGTTTAGAAAGGTGGCCGGTCTTGGGGAAAAATTTTTTGTGGTATGATCTCCTTCCATTTTTACCTTGCACATGCCCTTGGGGTTTTTTAAAATTTTTAAAAATATTTTAAAAAAAAGGTTCCCCCGTGGTTATCCTTTTTTAAAAACTTAAAGAAAGGTGGTAAAAAATTTCAGCTTTCGGATACTCGGTCTTTCATCAGGCAAAGACTAATAAAAATTGAAAAAATTTTTTTACACAAAACCCCACAAAAAAAATGAAAAAAAGGCAAGTACTGGCAGAACGATTATGGGGAGGGGGAACATTGTGGGAATTTAAAATTGGTAGTTTATGTAAGGGTGTGAAGTTTTTTGTCCTGATTGGGGGGGTTTTGGAAAATTTTGGGGTTTTTCCCCCGGGGGTTTTTGGAAAGGGTTGAAAAATTTTGGGGAGAAGCCCCTTGGGGGTTAAAAAGTACTGAACCTTCAATGAGGGGGGGCAATCGAGTTTCAGCGGGCTTTAAGGGAGGTTCCCTCCCCCCATGGTTTGGTATCAAAATTTTTTTTTCTAACTTT